>OV656867.1:88309931-89509931 GCA_927399465.1 Sarcophaga caerulescens
CACGTTCCATTTTTTCACACCGCACGTTCCATTTTTTCACACCGCACGTTCCATTTTTTCACACCGCACGTTCCAATTTTTCACACCGCACGTTCCATTTTTTCACACCGCACGTTCCAATTTTTCACACCGCACGTTCCATTTTTTCACACCGCACGTTCCATTTTTTCACACCGCACGTTCCATTTTTTCACACCGCACGTACCAATTTTTCACACCGCACGTTCCTTTTTTTCACACCGCACGTTCCAATTTTTCACACCGCACGTTCCAATTTTTCACACCGCACGTTCCAATTTTTCACACCGCACGTTCCATTTTTTCACACCGCACGTTCCAATTTTTCACACCGCACGTTCCAATTTTTCACACCGCACGTTCCATTTTTTCACACCGCACGTTCCATTTTTTCACACCGCACGTTCCATTTTTTCACACCGCACGTTCCATTTTTTCACACCGCACGTTCCATTTTTTCACACCGCACGTTCCATTTTTTCACACCGCACGTTCCATTTTTTCACACCGCACGTTCCATTTTTTCACGCCGCACGTTCCATTTTTTCACGCCGCACGTTCCATTTTTTCACACCGCACGTTCCATTTTTTCACACCGCACGTTCCATTTTTTCACACCGCACGTTCCTTTTTTTCACACCGCACGTTCCAATTTTTCACACCGCACGTTCCAATTTTTCACACCGCACGTTCCAATTTTTCACACCGCACGTTCCAATTTTTCACACCGCACGTTCCAATTTTTCACACCGCACGTTCCATTTTTTCACACCGCACGTACCAATTTTTCACACCGCACGTTCCAATTTTTCACACCGCACGTTCCATTTTTTCACACCGCACGTTCCATTTTTTCACACCGCACGTTCCATTTTTTCACACCGCACGTTCCATTTTTTCACACCGCACGTTCCATTTTTTCACACCGCACGTTCCATTTTTTCACACCGCACGTTCCATTTTTTCACGCCGCACGTTCCATTTTTTCAAGCCGCACGTTCCATTTTTTCACACCGCACGTTCCATTTTTTCACACCGCACGTTCCATTTTTTCACACCGCACGTTCCATTTTTTCACACCGCACGTTCCATTTTTTCACACCGCACGTTCCAATTTTTCACACCGCACGTTCCAATTTTTCACACCGCACGTTCCATTTTTTCACACCGCACGTTCCAATTTTTCACACCGCACGTTCCATTTTTTCACACCGTACGTTCCAATTTTTTCACACCGCACGTTCCAATTTTTCACACCGCACGTTCCAATTTTTCACACCGCACGTTTCAATTTTTCACACCGCACGTTCCTTTTTTTCACACCGCACGTTCCTTTTTTTCACACCGCACGTTCCAATTTTACACACCGCACGTTCCAATTTTTCACACCGCACGTTCCAATTTTTCACACCGCACGTTCCAATTTTTCACACCGCACGTTCCATTTTTTCACACCGCACGTTCCATTTTTTCACACCGCACGTTCCATTTTTTCACACCGCACGTTCCATTTTTTCACACCGCACGTTCCATTTTTTCACACCGCACGTTCCATTTTTTCACACCGCACGTTCCTTTTTTTCACACCGCACGTTCCATTTTTTCACACCGCACGTTCCAATTTTTCACACCGCACGTTCCATTTTTTCACACCGCACGTTCCATTTTTTCACACCGCACGTCCAATTTTTCACACCGCACGTTCCATTTTTTCACACCGCACGTTCCAATTTTTCACACCGCACGTTCCATTTTTTCACACCGCACGTTCCTTTTTTTCACACCGCACGTTCCATTTTTTCACACCGCACGTTCCATTTTTTCACACCGCGCGTTCCAATTTTTCACACCGCACGTTCCATTTTCTCACACCGCACGTTCCATTTTTTCACACCGCACGTTCCAATTTTTCACACCGCACGTTCCAATTTTTCACACCGCACGTTCCTTTTTTTCACACCGCACGTTCCAATTTTTCACACCGCACGTTCCATTTTTTCACACCGCACGTTCCAATTTTTCACACCGCACGTTCCATTTTTTCACACCGCACGTTCCTTTTTTTCACACCGCACGTTCCATTTTTTCACACCGCACGTTCCATTTTTTCACACCGCACGTTCCATTTTTTCACACCGCACGTTCCATTTTTTCACACCGCACGTTCCATTTTTTCACACCGCACGTTCCATTTTTTCACACCGCACGTTCCAATTTTTCACACCGCACGTTCCATTTTTTCACACCGCACGTTCCATTTTTTCACACCGCACGTTCCATTTTTTCACACCGCACGTTCCATTTTTTCACACCGCACGTTCCATTTTTTCACACCGCACGTTCCTTTTTTTCACACCGCACGTTCCATTTTTTCACACCGCACGTTCCAATTTTTCACACCGCACGTTCCATTTTTTCACACCGCACGTTCCATTTTTTCACACCGCACGTCCAATTTTTCACACCGCACGTTCCATTTTTTCACACCGCACGTTCCAATTTTTCACACCGCACGTTCCATTTTTTCACACCGCACGTTCCTTTTTTTCACACCGCACGTTCCATTTTTTCACACCGCACGTTCCATTTTTTCACACCGCGCGTTCCAATTTTTCACACCGCACGTTCCATTTTCTCACACCGCACGTTCTATTTTTCACACCGCACGTTCCATTTTTTCACACCGCACGTTCCATATTTTTTCACACCGCACGTTCCAATTTTTCACACCGCACGTTCCAATTTTTCACACCGCACGTTCCATTTTTTCACACCGCACGTTCTAATTTTTCACACCGCACGTTCCAATTTTTTCACACCGCACGTTCCATTTTTTCACACCGCACGTTCTATTTTTTCACACCGCACGTTCCAATTTTTCACACCGCACGTTCCATTTTTTCACACCGCACGTTCCATTTTTTCACACCGCACGTTCCAATTTTTCACACCGCACGTTCCAATTTTTCACACCGCACGTTCCATTTTTTCACACCGCACGTTCCAATTTTTCACACCACACGTTCCAATTTTTCACACCGCACGTTCCATTTTTTCACACCGCACGTTCCAATTTTTCACACCGCACGTTCCAATTTTTCACACCGCACGTTCCTTTTTTTCACACCGCACGTTCCAATTTTTCACACCGCACGTTCCTTTTTTTCACACCGCACGTTCCAATTTTTCACACCGCACGTTCCATTTTTTCACACCACACGTTCCATTTTTTCACACCGCACGTTCCATTTTTTCACACCGCACGTTCCATTTTTTCACACCGCACGTTCCATTTTTTCACACCGCACGTTCCAATTTTTCACACCGCACGTTCCATTTTTTCACACCGCACGTTCCAATTTTTCACACCGCACGTTCCATTTTTTCACACCGCACGTTCCTTTTTTTCACACCGCACGTTCCATTTTTTCACACCGCACGTTCCATTTTTTCACACCGCACGTTCCATTTTTTCACACCGCACGTTAGATTTTTTCACACCGCACGTTCCATTTTTTCACACCGCACGTTCCATTTTTTCACACCGCACGTTCCAATTTTTCACACCGCACGTTCCAATTTTTCACACCGCACGTTCCATTTTTTCACACCGCACGTTCCATTTTTTCACACCGCACGTTCCAATTTTTCACACCGCACGTTCCATTTTTTCACACCGCACGTTCCAATTTTTCACACCGCACGTTCCATTTTTTCACACCGCACGTTCCATTTTTTCACACCGCACGTTCCATTTTTTCACACCGCACGTTCCATTTTTTCACACCGCACGTTCCATTTTTTCACACCGCACGTTCCATTTTTTCACACCGCACGTTCCATTTTTTCACACCGCACGTTCCATTTTTTCACACCGCACGTTCCATTTTTTCACACCGCACGTTCCATTTTTTCACACCGCACGTTCCAATTTTTCACACCGCACGTTCCATTTTTTCACACCGCACGTTCCATTTTTTCACACCGCACGTTCCAATTTTTCACACCGCACGTTCCATTTTTTCACACCGCACGTTCCAATTTTTCACACCGCACGTTCCTTTTTTTCACACCGCACGTTCCTTTTTTTCACACCGCGCGTTCCAATTTTTCACACCGCACGTTCCAATTTTTCACACCGCACGTTCCAATTTTTCACACCGCACGTTCCAATTTTTCACACCGCACGTTCCAATTTTTCACACCGCACGTTCCATTTTTTCACACCGCACGTTCCATTTTTTCACACCGCACGTTCCAATTTTTCACACCGCACGTTCCAATTTTTCACACCGCACGTTCCATTTTTTCACACCGCACGTTCCAATTTTTCACACCGCACGTTCCATTTTTTCACACCGCACGTTCCAATTTTTCACACCGCACGTTCCATTTTTTCACACCGCACGTTCCAATTTTTCACACCGCACGTTCCAATTTTTCACACCGCACGTTCCAATTTTTTCACACCGCACGTTCCAATTTTTCACACCGCACGTTCCAATTTTTCACACCGCACGTTCCATTTTTTCACACCGCACGTTCCAATTTTTCACACCGCACGTTCCAATTTTTCACACCGCACGTTCCAATTTTTCACACCGCACGTTCCATTTTTTCACACCGCACGTTCCTTTTTTCACACCGCACGTTCCATTTTTTCACACCGCACGTTCCAATTTTTCACACCGCACTGTAATGGGCAACCTCACGCACGTTCGTCCTGCTTTCCCACAATATTGATTTATTTATCGGATTACAATAGCTTTCGGAAATGTGTGATTATATGTTTATTTTAGTTCTTATTTCGCAATATTTTGTAACAGTGATTAACTATAGGACTTATTTTATAAATTTTTGCTTTTTTATCTTTTTTTACCCAGAAATTTAATTAATTTTTCCTTTTTTTCCTTCCCAGCCTCAAATTAATTGTTTAACAGAGTTCTGTTAATAACATAACAGAGCTCTGTTAACTGATTGGTTTGCGTCTTGGGAGTTAGATTTTAAAATCTATCTTCACACACATAGAAATAATATATATGATAATCGGTTATTACAACCCTTCAGTCTGGTTTACGACCTAGCTTCTTACGCACCACTTATGCTGTGTGCGTTAATTTTATACATGAGTGGCGGGACCTCCAGTTTAAAGTCGACTCCGAACGACAGATTTTTGAGAAGCTCTTCATGACAATTTTATTTACTCTCAGAGTTTTTGCTATAAATCTGCTAAGAGGCATGTCGCCGAAGAAATATTTTTTTTTTCATATTTCGTTTTGGTGCCTGACCTGGGATTCGAACCCGGGCTTTACATCTAATAATCCAACACACTACCTACTAGACTACGGCGACTAGAAAAACAAACAATAACTGAATGAAAATTCAGTTTCATTTTCAAAATTTGGCCAAAGAATAGTGTTTGCGACCCATTAGTTAAGACACCTCTTTGGATAGAATTTTCTCTTCAACTGGGATTCGAACCCGGGCTTTACGTCTAATAAGCCAACACACTACCTACTAGACTATTACTTGATTAATTCGTCAATTATGATCGCTTTAAATTAAATTTTTTAGTTGAAATGGTCAAGTTTGTATCACCTATTATTGGATAATTCCTTTCTAATTCTGTCAAACAGTTAACCTATTTGTATAACCTTATTTGTGACCATCCACGCTTTGAAATCCTTTTAAGGCGGTCCACCGCCATTCGGTCATGACATTTTCATTTTACTAATGCATTATATTTCACTCGGTTTAATTCTCTACATAATACGCATGATTTTTCAAGTTTTAAGTCCTATAAAAGCCTCCAAAGTCTAGTAGGTAGTGTGTTGGCTTATTAGACATGATACCTCGCTTCAAAACCCAGGTCAGATATCTCCAACACAACTAAACATGAAAACATATTTCTTCGACAACATCCTCTCAGCAGATTTCTGGCAATACTCTAAGACTAAATAAAATACCCAAAAATCTGTCGTTCGGCATCAACTTTAAGCTGTAGGTCTCGCCACTTATGTATAAAATTAACGTATACAACATAAGTGGTGTGAGAAGATAGGTCGTAATCCTGATTGAAGTGTTGTAATGACCAATAATGTATGTAAGTAAAGCCGCAACTTAATTGGCGTTTTATTCCCTGCCAAATGTTTAAGGGTTTCAAAAGTTTGGTAGAACAATCTGGGACCTTTCTTGATGGTCATTCTACTGATTACCTCTTGCTTCTTCAAAAAATAAACGAATTTATCAGTTTGGTGGTGATTATATTGTAAATTTAAAGTATTTTCAGTGAATTTCCAGTGAAATTTATTTTTTCTGTTTTATTTCTCGCATAGTAGGTACGGCCTATTTTAGGTTCCCATTATATTGGTTACTACAAATAATATCTGCTTATGTCATATAATTTTTATCTAAGAATAGTGTAATCATTATGCAGTCAAAGAATCTAGACTGACTGGACAATAAAATTCAGAAAGGGTTTGCCTGCACAGAATATGTTGTAAAGCGTACATATCATACATAACATAATTAGTCATTACAACCCAGCTTCTTATATTGTGTTTTATATTTGAGTGGAGGGATCTACAGTTTAAAGTCGATTCCGAACGACAGATTTTTGAGAAACTTTTGCTTGGCAATTTTATTGACTCTCACAGTATTTGCCAGAGGAAGTCGCCGAAGAAAAATGTTTTCATATTCCGTTGGAGACCTTTCCTAGATTTTGAACCGAGGTCTCATGTCTAATAAGCCAACGCACTACCTACCAGACTACGGCGACTTCAAAGCGCAACAAACCCTATATTGAGTCGCATAACTTCCACAGTTTTCTGCCATATTTATCTATATACACTGGAGCTCTTATAGAGTTCAAGGGTCTTGTTGGTTTAAGCATTAGAATTCGAAGCATAGTTGACAGGTCTTGAAAGCAGCATTCAACATACTCAGCCTTTTTCTGTACGATATTTCACTTACAAGTAGCTTCTCTCTTTGTCTGACAATTAGCCATCAATAGCTTTACATTTTTAATACTTTAATGAAGTGTGTTAGAGCGGTTAATTTGATTTCAATTTTTGGCTCTTGACTGCAAGAAAATGGCCAAAAACTTATTGTTTTTATGTCAGTAAAATAAAGTCATCTTTATTCTTCAAGGAATGAATCTATCTTTATTATAAATTTACTACCCAAATCGGTATTACAACATCCTTATTTAATTTTTATAATTGAACACAGGTGTTGTATCTCATTTTTCGATATGAAAAAAATAAATTTCATTTCATTCATTCCCATTTTATTTAACCTCAGTTTGATAACATTTTTCATTGACCAGCATTGTTTTCGTTTTATTTTTTTACAATTTTCTACACCATAAAATAATTTTATTGCCTCAATACCTCAAATGGGATGACCACTATTTATGGCTGACCATATATGTATACAGGAGTGAACATGTATTTCCCATGGGGCCTTTGGTTTTACAGTTGGCGTAACATTAAATTAAGCTTATAAGTACGGGTAATAATAATATTTGGACTGGGGGGTTTCTTTTTTATATTTTATTTTTTGCGTTACTTTTTGTGGTTTAATATAAAAATAAATAAATAATAATAAAATAAAAAAATAAAAAAAAAACATGTGGTCTGAAGATGTTTAGAAATATGTATTCAATCAAATGGATTTAAAAACAAATGAAATGCGAATTTAGCCAGTTGAAGAGATAATCTTATCAAAAAAGTAAAGAGTGATTTTTTAGCTATTATCTTTTTGGAAACACTGGTTTAAACAGCTTACGCACGTTTCGTGTTTTGTTTCACTGTCAAACATCTTCAGTTTGGTCTATAATTTAACCATGAATCGTCTTACAAACGAACAACGCTTGCAAATCATTGAATTTTATTATCAAAATGGGCTCTTGGAAAGTTGGCCGAAGATCCACTTCTTTATCGAAAAATTGTGTTCAGCGACGAAGCTCATTTTTGGCTCAATGGATACGTAAATAAGCAGAATTGTCGATTTTGGAAGATCAGCCAGAAGCATTGCAAAAGCTACCAATGCATCCAGAAAAAGTCACAGTTTGGTGCGGTTTATGGGCTGGTGGCATCATTGGACCGTACTTCTTCAAAGATGCTGCGAATCGTAACGCCTTTAGACTATTTTTTGTGGGGCTATGTTAAAGCTCATGTCTATACAGACAATCCCGCTTCAATTGACGCATTGGAAGACAACATTGAAGCATTTATTCGTGAGATAAAGGCCGAAATGTTGGAAATAGTATGCCAAAATTGGACTAAGCGGATGGACCATTTGAGGCGCAGTCGCGGTCAACATTTGCATGAAATAATCTTCAAACATTAAATTATATGGACCGTACTATCGATTCAAATAAAGATTTCATGCATTTTTCTGAATTTTATGTGTTTTCTTTTGAAAAATTTTCCTTTTGCTCTTAAAAAATCACCCTATATTATGTAATGAACTTTTGAGGTCGCTTAAAACAAGTGGGTCGGATCGAAGTATTCTTTAAGTAAATTTTAAAAATAATTCCATAAAACAATAATGTTTGCATAAAACAATATTTTATAAAATTATCAAAGAAACATAATAAAGCAAAACCTATGTATAACAAATTAGCACCTTAAACTTCAACAATATTTTTATTCGTCGATCTTAATGATCTAATCCCAAAAATGATATGATCTTAACCAAACTTAGCATTAATTTATCTAAAAATATTTATTCATGCTCGAGGGCAAGTGAGTATCTCTCCGAGGTTTTGATTTTTCGTTCTCTTAATGGAAAGGTCAACACCGCTGCTGTCAGCAGGCATTTGCCATTTAACACCTATTACAAGTTGAAGCGTTATTTAAATTGTGTTTGGAAGGCATTATTTATCATGTAAATCAGGCCGAAGTCTGATATGTGCTGAAGATACTATGGACCATCAATTTCGATAATAAAAATTTGATGCACTTTATTTCGTTGTGACCGTAAAAGCACGGAAGAATCCGGACGCCTAATTGAGGACTGCACAACCAATGAAATTGCAAAATTCACTACATACATAATTGGAAAATTCACTAATAGCATATTGTAAGTGCGAGGTATTGTAGCAACTGTGGAGTCTTACATAAATAGTTTTGAGGTTTCAGTTTTGAGTGTTCCCTCCGTATGAGAAAATGAAACGCGTTTGTTATCAATCGCCCACAAAGGTTATCCTAAAACAACACTACAGTATGAACGAGTTTTTGCGCCATTTCGTAACCATGGAGATAACATAGATCCATCTGACGTCACCAAAGACTAAACAGCAGTCAAAATTGTGATTTTCTTGGGATGATTAAGAACCAATGTAAAGTTGGCTTATCAGGCCAGTAATTAATTTTTATAAATGCCCTCGGTCTAATCCTCATTTGGCTATTTTCAAAACAATAAAATAGAGATACGATTTAATTGAGAAAGCGAAAAATATTTTGCACAAGGGCATCGCACAGGTGCAAACAAGTGCAGTCTCTTCGTATCCGAGTGAATATTCTATGTATTCAAAGTCAAAGAAAAACCCCAAGAAATCCCATTTTTTAAAGTCACAATGGTTCAAGCAACAGCCCAGACATCAAAAGGAAATATATTTCTTCGGCGTCTTCCTCTCAGCAAGTTATAAGGTTACTTACTTACTTAATTGGTCATTACAACCCTTTAGCCAAGATTACAACCAAACTTCTCACACCACCCGTATTGTGTGTGTAAATTTTGCAAATGAGTTTCGCGGCCTACAGTTTAAAAATGACTTCGAACGAAAGATTTTTAAGAAACTTTTCATGGCAATTTCATATTTACTCTCAGAGTTTTTGCCAGAAATCTGTTGAGTTGAAGCTGCCGAAAAAATATTATTTTTCATGAATCGTTTTGTTCAAGATGTCTGGCCTGGGTTTTTAACCGATTGCATAACCCTACACAATATAATAGTAGTCAATCAGTGTTGAGGAAAGCAGTCTAATTTACCCAAACATACGTCTGTTATCCTTCGTACCCTGATGTGGCTAATTTTAATTGGCCCCTTTTCAAATTGAACATAATTTCCAACCGGTAGCATAATAATATTTCAGTGTATGTTTGTAGACACAGACAGCAGGATGGGCAAGTAGTTGCCCATTAAAAGTACACACACAATGAAACCACTAATTTGTTGCTTTTTGTGAAAATTAAATTACTGTTTACACTCGCACAACAATAACGAATCAAAAAAAATTGTTGAAAATAACAAATCCACTTGATTGTACAATCAACCCTTGCCTTGCCAAAGGACATACACACACAATCGAAAAACAATTGGAATATTTAACGGAGAGTCCTTTTGTCACTCATCATCCACACACATATGTTTCGAATGTCTGCCTGCAAAAGGAAGGTGTCTGTGAAAAGGTTCTCGATTTTTTTTTATTATTTTAGACTGCAAGTGGAAAGGGGTTTTTTTTGTTTGACTTTTTTATGTTGACATCAGGTCAAATTGCATTAAATCGAATTAGACAACAAAATGTATACCTCCTCCCCTCTACACAATTGATTGTGTATTATTTTACTACCTTCACTCCTCTCTTTGCTTTATTAATACGATTTTAAAATGTTCAAATAAATAATTTCACAGCATGACTTGAGAGAGAGAGAGAAGGGTTCCCCCTTCTTCATTTCTTTGGCAAATTTTAAAATGCTTCAAAAAAGGGTTGTAAAAAAATTGTTTTTTGCTTCCTGGTCGCATTAGTTTTCGTAATTCATTCATAAGAGTCTCTCTCTATGAAAACACACTTATTTCGAGCCGTATGAGTATGTATGGAAGAGGAACTTAAAAATCCTTGCTAATCCTTGCTGGATCATGACAAATGTAAATATTAATAGAAATGCTTAAACAAAGCTTCGATTTACATATTGGATAGGATGGTAGTGGGGAATGGTCAATTGGAAAGGATTTAAGGATTTGTATTTAAAATTGAAATGTAAACGGGGAAAATAAAATTTAAATTTGATTTTGAAAAATTATTTTAAAACCAGTTAGCCTTTAGCCTTAGGACCATGACAATCCATGGGGTAGAGGTAATTGGATTTGGATTTCGTTGCCAATTTTATAAAAAGAAGGATAACATGTGTAGAGGGATTGTTGAATCAACTGATGGAGATCCTAATTACTATATTTCGAGACCTACTCGAGTGAGTCCGAATCCTACGCCTCTTAACTGAAAGGACATTCTCGCAACAGGTATCTGTTCGTTCACTTTTTTTCAAAATTCTTACAAGCTGAGGCTTTGTGTTGAATATCGCGTGATTTGAGAAGAACTTTGGGAATTAAATTTCAAGAAAAATCCATGACTTCGCCTACGAATTGATAGCTCATCCTCAAAATAGTGGTATGAGCTGGGAAAATCGTTTCTCAAGAAGGCGAAGAAAATTTTATGTGTAGGCAATGATATGGCATCTGGTTTACGGGGTGCATGTTTAATAATTTTTAACAATTTCACACTTTCTGATAGCCACGCGCCATCAAGGTATTGGGTTCTGAAGTAACGAACTTCAAGACAGTTTAGACGGTGCCATGAACAGCTCAATGAGTGGGTTTATATGGCATTCATATCGCGTGGCTACCGATATACGGCGATGTTTTAAGGTAAATGCTGAGCGTATGAACTGGCCGGATGTGGCACAACCATCGAAATTTTCGCTAAATTCTCTATTTTGGGCATCCCTACAAAGGTTCAAAGACCTCATGTATTGATAATACTTTCATTGATTCATGATTCCATTATTGGACATTGCGATGTGGGCACTCATGCAAGGCGCTTTGGTCTTGTACATATGGCAAATGACTTCTGCAGAAGCTGAAAAGTTAGGGAAAAAGAGGAAACTGTTCTTCACCAACTCAGCATATGTCCAGCATTACGTCGAAGCAGAAACACACACCTTTGTGTCTACTACGTGAACAATCTATGATAGAGTATCAATGATGGACATTGGTGGTGTTAGTTGGTTTATCCGAGTGGTTCAGAGATTATGGTAAGTGTTAAACTGTGGTATAACAATGACCTTTATGTGGCCTAAGTGTGTCTATCCAATTGGGTAGACAGCCACCTCTACCTACCTACCTGATCATTCAAAAAGTGGAAAGAAAGGGCCCCATTTGGCCAAGTGCAATGTAAAGTTTTATTCAAGCAATTCATTCAGTCTCTATTGCGAAGGCCAAAATTTATGACTAAAAGTTTAAATTGTTTCAATATGCAGATTTAGCTACCATGGATTATTTTCTATTTGAAAACATAAAAATATTACTCGATGATAGAACGCAATGAAGAAGCAGGACAGTTTTACTATAAACCTGGCAGGGAAGCTCATGAATATCACTGGAAATAGTGAGTGAGTGAGCTCTTATGAAGTAAAGAAAATCTTTCTTAAACTGTTAGGTTTTCTTTTTATTAGTGGTGCCCTGCGCACTACTCCTACGATCGCTCTGGGGACGATCTTATACCTTCTACCGCTTAACCTATACTGCAGGGGTGTGGCGGCTAGGATCAGTAGGCGTCTCTGGGCGACTGGACAATGGCATGTATCGAGCATTGGTCATACAAGGATACTTGAGGGAGCTGATATTGTCGGAAGCATAGACTATATGACTTCTCAATGAATTTTAGGACATCCATCCCGAAAAGGGAGGACTGGGGAAAGGGTGTGGCGCACCTAACGAGAAATGCCGCACAAATCTACACCGATTTCTCCAAATTAGAAGGAGCTGTTGGTATTGGCATCTATTCGAGATCAATCGGAACATCCAAGTCTATGAGACTACCAGATCACTGCAGTGTCTTTCAGGCGGAAGTGTCGGCTATTCAAGCTGCAGTGAAAATTGTTGCGGACAAAAATGTTCGCAAGCGATGTATCATTATACTTTCCGATAGCCAAGCGGCCATCAAGGCGCTGGATTCTAATGTGATAAACTCCAAAACAGTGTACGACTGTCGCAGATGTCTCAATGAAATGGCGAACCGATGTGATGTTTGTATCACATGGGTGCCGGGACATAGAGAAATTCCCGGCAACTGCAGAGCGGATGATTTGGCCAGAAGGGGCACGACCGTCGAGCTCTCTGATGAATTCTCTACATTGGGGATCCCTTTAAGTACCAGTGGGCTTATGATTAACAATGCAATCGTGGACCTTGCCAACAGTAGATGGGCAGCTTCGGATAAAGGCAGAGCGGCGCAAAAAATCTGGCCAAAGCTGGATAGAAGGCGCACGACGACTCTGCTTAAGCTCCAAAGAAGCAGGCTCAAAGCTGTTATCGGGGTTATTACGGGGCATTGTATTATAGGAACACATGCGAGGCGTATTGGTCTTGGACACCTTGCGAATGATTTCTGCAGAAGCTGTGGAGATGAAGAGGAGGATGAAACTATTCTTCACCTACTTTGCACATGTCCGGCACTTGGTCGGAGGAGAAAGAAACACCTGGGTGCCTACTACATGGAGGACGTAGATGAACTGTCATGCGTGGATATTGGCAGTCTAAGTCGCTTCATCGGAAGCTCCAAGTGGTTCCTAGAATAGGGGATAGAGGAAACTGTGGTATCACAATGGGCCCTGTATGAGGCCTAAGTGTGTCCGCTCATCGGGTGGACAGCCACTTCTACCTACCTACCTACCTACCTAGGTTTTCTTTTTGTACAATTGGTCAATTCGACTTCCGGGTACTGTGCTTGTCTTAACTGACAAGTATGTGTCCTCTAACCTAGGTTTTCTTTGTTAAGTCCGCTAATTTTGAGACGGCCCTCGTAAACAATCAAAGAATGGCGTACAATATAGTAGAAAGTATAAACATGTCTTTGAGTCAACATTATCTGGCGAAATTCGAAACATTGTCTTACTTCTTAAACACACCTTAAACGTATCATTTGATCATTTGATTCATTTCTTCAAATATATATCGCGTTTAAGAACTTGACGCGTCCAAAGTAAATTAAGAAATTCCTGAACATTTTTGAGAAATTTAATCAAATTCAAATAAAATTTGAAAAGTTCAACACAACATCAAACAGAAGAAAGAGTCACATTAAAATCGGACAAGTCATTGGCATGTGCCACTCCAAAATATGTCTTTGAAATGAACAATTTGCTTGTGTTTATGATTTACAGAAGAAAAAATAACCTGGAGGGGAATTACTACCTCGAACCAGTTTGTCTTCCGTTTGAGGCAGAAACCATAATGAAATCATAATTTCGTTTGATAAGTACACACAATACAACAATAACTTCATTTTCTAATAAAAGAATTTAACAAAAACAACAACAACTACAACAACAAAACATAGAACAACTGATAAAGTTGATGATGGGTGTTGAAAAGCAAGTACACGAGTACTCTTCCATGAATGATTTCATCACTTCGAGGACTATCAGCGGAAAGAGCATAGAATACGACGGGGAACAGCAACAACAACAATAAGAAGTAAAATTAAAATAATAATAATAACGTTATTATTATTAAAAAAAGCAGCAGGAATCTTCCCTTTTTATATTGCTCGAGTGGTGGTGGTGGTGGTTGAGTATTTAAATTTTAAAATGAATGAATGAAAATGCTTCAAGTGCTACTACCCATGATCTAATTTGCATAATTTCGGTTTTAAACCGAAATCAACAGTATTTGTTGGCTTGGGTTGGTTCATTGTTTCTTCTTTGTTGCATTCGCTGTGGCAAGTCATGACTGTGTTGCTGAAATCTGTTGTATTTAAAATTTTTATTGGCATTTTTTTATGGAGGAACACCAAGTTTATAATTGTGACATATTGATGGGCGGTTTTGAGAAGTGACAACAAATTTTACATCAGCTTACCGTGATCTTGATGTCATTGACATTTGGCTGCGTTAATGGTATTTAGCCATTATAAGCTATAATTTAGTAAGAGTCATATTTCTAAGAGTAAAACATACTCAAATGCATCACGTTAAGTGGCATAACTTCCAGAAAAGTTTTATGGCAGTGAATTTTAACCAAATCTGTGATTAGTCGACTCCAAACAGATATCAGCAACGAGTATTCAAAACGATGAGTAGATTCGAGTCATACTTATAATTTCAGCTACTCATACGCATTCATACTAATTTTAATATCACACTCATACTACTCATATTCAAAGTTAGAAATACTCATCGTACTCATACTTAACAATACGCACGATGTTGTTGATTTCGACTCTCCATGATTCAACATATACACGAAGCACAAAATAAGTATGATTCGAGTATGAACACCACAATACTCGCTAGAAGGTTGTGTGTGTGCTTTGCTTGCTGTCTTTGTCTTTTCTGTTCTCTTTTGTAAATGCAACAATAACTACTACTGTAAATGTTGATGAATGATTCGAGTGACTCGAATCATTCGTAAGTATTATAAGTATTTTTCTAAATTTATGAATCTGAATGAGTAGGCGTATGAATCAAACAATGAATCGAATGTTGTGAGTTTGATGTCAACGTTGTACTCATACTCATTGCAACCTATACTAAATCAATGTTGTAGCGAGTACGAATGAATCAGAGTAGTTGAATTTTAATACTCTTGACTCACTCATACTCAAAATTTCATAAGTACCTATGAGTA
Organism: Sarcophaga caerulescens; assembly: GCA_927399465.1. NCBI lineage: Eukaryota > Metazoa > Arthropoda > Insecta > Diptera > Sarcophagidae > Sarcophaga > Sarcophaga caerulescens. The sequence continues at coordinate 88,325,581 of OV656867.1, forward strand.
GTGAAAATACGATTCATTGCTGATCTCTGACTCCAAGCTCTCAAGATTTTGCTTTCTTCAACCGTTTGAAAACCTACAAATACAGTTGAGGTAAAATAAAATCTTTGGGTATGGCTCTGTAGCACTAACTGCTCATTGTAGTCGTTTAGATCTCGGTATTTTCAAAAAATATGTCACAATAACGCCGTTGTCTATTAGGTGGTGTGTTGGCTTATTAGACGTAAGGCCAAACGGTTCAATCCCCAGACATCAGACATCTCCAACAAAACGAAATATGAACAAATATATCTTCGGTGACTGACTCTCAGCAGATTCCTGGCAAAACTCGGAGAGTAAATAAAATTGCCATGAAAAAGAGTCTCAAAATAATGTCGTTCAGAGTCGACTTTAAACTGTAGGTCCCGCCACTTGTGTATAAAATTAACACACACACAACATAAGTGGTATGAGAAGCTAGGTCGTAATCTTGACTGAAGGGTTGTAGTGATGAAATTATGTATGTATGTAGTATGTATGCTCCAAAAAGTTGCAAAAATGTTTTGTGTTGTCTTCCAATAAAAAATTCGTTAAATAAAACTCTTTTGCTCTCTTTGGCATGCTTTCACTGTCTTCAGTCTATTGATTTGATTGTTATTTTTGCTCTCGGTTATAATGATGAACCTACGTTTTATCAACAGTTACGACACAACTTTTTAAATCAATTTTATTGTGCTTAAAGCGATCCAAACTTGCTTGTTAACTACCTATTCAAAAAGCATTTTTGGTTTTGTAAGCTAATTCAACACCCATATTGCAAAAGACTTATTCTTGTGTTCCTGATGCAAAATATGGACTCACGTTCACTTGACATGCCTATGAAAATGCGTAATATAATGCGCTCTTATTTGTCGATTATTCGAAACTAAATTATGGATCAGCATGAAGGGTTGTAATAACCAATTATGTATGAATGTATGTATGGCTCTGTAGCACTCACTGCTTATTGGAGTCCTTAGCTGTTGGCGTTTTCAAAAAAATAAGTCCCGATGACGCTTGCAGGATTCTAAGCGGATTTTAGGTGCATCAGAAACAATAATTCTGCTTATTTATATCGCCATAGAGATGAAAATTGCCCACATCGCTCATGATAATTATCGCTACAAACTTGACTTATTTATGGTCTGTGGTATCGTAATGGACCCTTTGTGGTCGAAGTGTGTCCGTTCACATTGCCTGAGTGAACTGCCACTTCCAACTACCTACCTACCATGATCTGGACACACGATCTGGCTTGACAGACAATGTCTAACAGTTGATGCACTGTCTAAACTTTACAAGAGAATATCTTCAAAATTCTCTCTAAAGATCCTAAATTTTGTGTTTAATTGTGTGCTCGATGTTTTTGGATTCCCTACGAAGTCTTCAGTCACAGTTGCAATATTATTAGGAGAACTACTGTTCTGCGACTGCACAGACCTGACATTATTCCATGTTGTCCCGTATTCTTCTAATCGAGCAACTGAACGTCGTAGTGCTTGCCCTATTGGTGTCGAAGGACTGAAAAATCTACATTTAAATGCAAATTTATTCATATTTTCATATTTATTTATTCATTCGATTCATTTCGATTTCATTGACTCGAATTATGAATAAATTTATCAGCAAGAGAATAATGATAAGGAAATGAGGTGGTGAGAGCTTTACATACATACATAATTGGTCATTACAACCCTTCAGTCAGGATTACGACCTAGCTTCTCACACCACTTATGCTGTGTGCGTTAATTTTATACATGAGTGGCGGGACCTACAGTTTAAAGTCGACTCCGAACGACAGTTTTTTGAGAAGTTTTTCATGGCAATTTTATTTACTCTCAGAGTTTTTGCCAGAAATCTGCTGAGAGGAAATCGCCGAAGAAATAATTTTTTATTTTCGTTTTGATGTCTGACCTGGGATTCGAACTCGGGCCTTCAGTATAATAAGCCAACACACTACCTACTAGACTACGGCGACTTCAAAAAGCAGGTGAGAGCTTTATGAACCCAAAAAAGAAAAAAATTATAATCTCGCTAAGAGCTTTCCTAAGCAGCTGCTGAACGATCAAATCATAATAATTCGCCTTGGAAATATTGTTACAATTTTGAAATTAAAATCCAAGCATTCCAGTGTATCTTAAATAGCCGTCTGCATCCGTACAAATTCTAAATAACTCAGGATTTTGAAATAATTATTCTCAACGCCGCCCTTCCTGGGCTAACTATGCTCCAAAAGGATTGAATTCTATATGCAAGCAGTTGAAGTCGCCGTAGTCTAGTAGGTAGTGTGTTGGCTTATTAGACGTAAAGCCAGGGTTCGAGCCCCAGGCCAGACATCAAAACAAAATACAAAAAGTATTTCTTCGGCGATTTCCTCTCAGCAGATTTCTGGCAAAAACTCTGAGAGCAAATAAAATTGCCATGAAGAGTTTCTCAAAAAATCTGTCTTTCGGAGTCGACTTTAAACTGTAGGTCCCGCCACTCATGTATAAAATTAACACACACAACATAAGTGGTGTGTGAAACTAGGTCAATAATCCTGACTGAAGGGTTGTGATGATAAATTGTGTATATTGTTACGCAGATCGAAACGACCTAATATCGTTTCACATAAAAACAAAAGCTACAACAACAAGTGATTAACACATACAGCGAACTCATAGGTAAACCAGCTACAATAAGTATGAGAGAAAAAGGGACAGACAAGTATGCAACCGCAACAACAAATAAAGTAGTCGCCATGGAATTCTCGAGAATGCGAGAACGCGAACCTTCCACCTCGAGAACCATCATTAGACTGATGACGTTCGCATATAAAAGGGCAAGACAAAGCAGACGAGCAAGTCAGTTATAATTGAGTCAGTCTTGAGTGAAGTTGCGTGTTTGAAGATATCGGTTGCGAGCAATAGTTGTGTGTGAATAACAACAATAAATTGTAGTAATTATTGTTGTATCGGTTAAGTGTGAACAGTGGCACATAAGAAAGTGTGGACAATAAAGAGAGTTTAATTAAAATAAGACACATATTTGTTTTTACTTGGTTTGCAATCAACGAACTCATATTTAAACGTTTTTAAAAAGGTAAAAACGTAACAATATATTATGCAGTTGCTATACCCGGTTTACTAACAAAAATAAGCAATGAACCATACGAACTGCGATGATTATTACACATCGAGAGTCTCTAATGCCTAAACCAATTCAATAGATGCAGCTTTAGACTTTTTTTCGGAGAGCCATTTTTATTTGTTAACCTTCTTCATATTTGTTTGAAATCTATCGTTTTGATAATTTTTCTTATTTAAAGAATCATTTCCCATTTCTTTCTTCATTCAAGAACCACCAGAAGAGCACTTGACTAATTGTACATCAAAACAATCTGGTAAGCGTACAGAAACGTATTTAAACCCACTAACACTCCAACTCATACGCATTTCATGAATTTCCGTTTAAAAGTCAATTTTTCCAATCGATTATTATACTCGTAGTTGGCTGGCAATCAAACAAATCGACAATTTATGTCGATGCCAGATGGCAATAAATCTTCATCGAACTTAACTTTTTTTCTTTTTTTTTTTTGAAGAAGGAAAGAAATACCCCAGTAAAGGAAAATCGAAATACAGCATATAACAGTACTTTTTAAAACCCTAACATAACCTTCAACTGCAAAATAAAACATCGACAATAACAACGAAAATACAAGTCAGGAAGATTTATTTCCAAAACCTGTTGTGCTATGCTTAGCTAAATTATTGCCCAAACTAAACTAAATACACTGTGGTTGATACGAATAGGACCAAGGAGATTTAAAAAAAGGAAACGGGATAAAATAGGTCATTCGTTTATTAACTCTTATGGAGAATATTGAACCTCTCTCTGCTGCTCAATAATGTATGAAAATATTTCTGTTATTTTTTTTACTATGCCTGACATATTACGAAATATTAAAAACACTTTATTTAATCAGAGCGGAGTATTACTTTCAAATAACTCAGTTATCAGGTTGTCATTTTCACAAAGGCAAGTTAGCGAGCGTTTACTCTTTGTAAGAATAGGAGTCGATTCAGCATGTTTCTTAACCTTTTAATAACTTCCGCCTTTGAAAAAAATCGTCAACATAAAGGTGCTATACGTATCCGATTTTTTGATGTCGTAGTTAATTTATAAGGATTTATAACACAGCCCTGCAAATTTGGACTTTTTTTGTGCAAATAAGATGGCTCCATGTGGTTCCGAAGGCATTTTGCGCGCTGAATACGAATCTGGGTTCAAAAACTTTCCAATATGGTAGTCGAGGTTTATAAAAATTATCCGATTTACTTGAAAGCCGCCATACGCCATACGACCGCCATATTGGATCCGCCATTTTTTTTTTTTTTTTTTTTTTTTGAAACCAGCGCTCAGGGCATGGCCCCTACTCATGCAGTGCATTGTGCAGGTTTTTAGGAAAGGTGGAAAGGGGGAAGATGCGAACGGCAAGGAAACGAGTTGCTGCTAGGTGACTATAAAATGGACAGTGCTATACCTTCACCATTAGACAGTCTACAGGCAATCTGAATGAAGATCTGTAATCAGCGACCCCAAAAAGGCCTGAGTAACAATTTTCAAATAAATCTGATTAATTTTTAAGGACCTCCGTAATGTGTTTCTTTTTCTCTTGCACCCCTTGACATATGTAAACCCACTCCCTACTTTAAGGGTGCATGCAATCAATTTGGCTTTGGGCTCATTTTAAAGACCAAAGATCAATTGTCAATTTCTGACAATAGCGAAGGTTCTAGCACGTCAGTGTTTAGCTCTACAATTTTTCAAAAATGGCCAAAAACCCAGATTCGTGTTCAGCGCACAAAATCCCTTCGGAAACACATGGATCCATCTTATTTGCAAAACCCATGCAGGGCTGTGTAATTGACGCAAGTTCGGTTCTAAATTAATAGAGTTAACCCTCAGTCTCGGAAGGTGACAAAACAAAAAATTATTTCCCTGTGCTAATTAAGCGGCCGTAGTCTAATAGGTGGTGAGTTGGCTTATTGGACGTGAGAGCACGGCTCCCACCCCTTGGCAGACATCTTCAACAAAACGAAATATGAAAAAATATTTCTTCGATGACTTCCTTTTAGCAGATTTCTGACAAATTTTCTGAGAGTAAAAGTGATGTAAAAAAGTTTGAAAAAGCTTCTAAAAAATCTATCGTTCGAAGTCCACTTTACAATAGAAAATTAAATTAAGAAGTCGCCGTGGTCTAGTAGGTAGTGTGTTGGCTTATTAGACTGAAGGCCCGAGTTCGAATCCCAGGTCAGACATCAAAACGAAAATATTTCTTCGGCGACTTCCTCTCAGCAGATTTCTGGCAAAAACTCTGAGAGTAAATAAAATTGCCATGAAAAGCTTCTCAATAAAATTTGTCTTTCGGAGTCGACTTTAAACTGTAGGTCCCGCCACTCATGTATAAAAATTAACACACACAACATGAGTAGTGTGAGAAGCTAGGACTGAAAGGTGCGGGCTTCTTGGGGACGATTGCTGTAGACTGTCTAATGGTGAAGGTATAGCGCTGGCCATTTTATAGTCACCTAGCAGCAACTCGTTTCCTTGCCGTTCGCATCTTGAGATGTCCACAAACACTACTCCCTCTCTTCCACCTTCCTATAACCCATTTTCCTAAAACCTGCACAATGCACTGCATGAGTAGGGGCCATCCCCTGAGTGCTGGTTTCACCAAAAAAAAAAAAAAAAAGTTTCATTTTTAAAATTTGACCTAAGAATAGTGTTTCCGACCCATTAGTTAAGCGACTGACTGGATTTGCAATTCCCATTGACTTTAAATCCATTTGATTGAATTTTTCTATCGGAACTAAAACATTACTTGGTTTAATAAACCCTATGGAAACTCTGCACAATCGGTTTCAATGGTAAAAGCTTGTAAGATGCCGAAAGTTCTGAGGTCTCTATCTCCGATAGAATTGTACAAATTTACGATGTGATGTTCGATCGCAGATCTGGAAGACTTAGGCGTCATACATGGCTCAGTGACTGTAGTGTTTGGTGCAATATAGTCATGCTTTTGTGCCTAAAAGCAAATTGAGATCGTGAACGAAACGTGAATCAGTCACTACGAACTACTTAGTTAAACACTAGACTTCTATCAATTAATTGGCGCCAAAGTGGGCCAGGTCAATAAAGTCACGACGATCGTTTTTAAAGATTGAACACGCTCTACAAAATGGGAACATAATAATCTATGCCACCACAATGGAATTAAAAAACGAATCGCACTTTGTATGAACAACAGTAAACCACTCATATACTCATATGAAAAGTATACTTCATAATTATAAAATACTGCACAATCTGTACCTATTAAAAGTGTTCACAGTGTATAGCAACCAATCGAACGAAAATCGTGTACCATTTGAAGTGGTTGTGTTAAACAGAAATTATTGTTGTTTTTTTGTATTGACAATTTGCCTTAAACATGTGGGTTTGTAGCATATGGATGAAACTCATTTTCGAAAATAATTCGAATAATGATTTATGCTCGAATATCTTCGATATTTAATAGAAAAGAAAAAAAAACAACAAAGTAAGGCCACAGGGAAATAAAAATGTAGGCTTTAAAAAAATACCCTCAAAAAAAAAAGGGTTAAACAACCATGAAGGCAAAGGAAAAAAGGGTTAAGGGGGTGATATTTTTTACAATGCAAAGTGTTATAATTTAAATTAACAGATTTAGTATGTCTAGCAAGTGTAAAGAACACATTTGTGATTTATTTCCTTTGGACTTTTGGAGAAAATTCTTAAAGTACGCATACGTACGTACTGTGAGCGTCAAAAGAAAGTGTACAATTCAAAAAAATATACATTAATAAATTACCGTTAATTTTTTTTCAAATTACTTTATTGCCAGTTTTTAAAATTGAAACAAGAAGAAAAGAATTAGAAAATTTTGTAAATATTGTAAAATATTTTCGGGCACTCTCTTTAAGTGGAAAACTTGAGTTGAGATTGTTAGAATTTTATCCATAGTGTACACTAGAGATGAGCGATATTTTCAAAACTGTGATTTAATCACGGTGATTGATAATTCACTGGTGACTACAGTGATTGAAATTGCCAAAGTTACTAAGTTACTAATAATATCGTTCTTTCAAAATTGTTACATACTCAAATTTATTTCATTTTATTTTGAGCGAGACAGAATTACTATTAGATGATGCTGATTATTTACTTTTGTCTTTTATACATGAACTTTCTGTGAAACTTAATTGTCAAACTTCATATAAAAAAAAAAATTACATTAAAAATAATAACATTGATGATACCACTTTGATTTTGTTTAGTAGTCTTTTCGTAGTATGTATCTAGTTGTCTCTTTCTTACGACATAATAAAATACGTTATTGTCATTATTGTATTATTGGAATACTGTGATCACAATCACTGTTTTAAAGAACAGTGATTAACAAATCACGTTCACTGAGAACAACGTTCTTCAAAAATCACTGGATCGCTCATCTCTAGTGTACACTTTCTTTTGACGCTCACTGTACGTAAATATGTACAGTACGTACTTTTATTTAATATTGGAAGACCTTTTCGAAATCAAACTCTTTTTTAAATATTCTTTAGAAGTGTGAATTTCTTTATTCTGCAACTTCTAGTTGACTTAATCTTATAACACAGACAATTTATACTTTTCCTTAAAGCCTTATTGGACATTATTCCCCTGACAAAATTCAAGGAAAAATTCCAGAAAAAAATATTCAAAGTTGTCCATCAAAGTGTTAGGTTTTCTTTTATTTTCTTAAGTCTATTTGCATAAAATTTTCTCTTTATTTAGTTGCTACTTTACTTCCTTTCCATTACCTTTTGATATATTGGCGTCATCATCATCATCATCATCGTAATCATTACCATCATCACCATCAAATGAACTCCAGACAATTGTCCAGAAATTTCTTTTTCTAAATCGTTTCGTATTTCATCATCTTACACCTCGCAAATGCTTCTTGGAATTCTATTTTTTTTTTTGCTATTTTTTCTAAATTTTTTTCCTCTACGAGTATGCAAAATTCAAAATACAATGAATGATAAATTGTTCACATATCACAAGTTCGTTTCTGCTTCTTATTTTCTTTTACAGCCTTCATTTCATCTTAAATGTAAGCATAATAGTATGAGATTTTCTTATTATTTTTGTTATTGTTGTTGGTGGAAAAGGTCACATTACACACACTTTCTTTAGCCAGTTCTCCAGCTCCACAGCTTTATTACCCAAAACCATTTCATTTCATTTTTTTCTTCCTTCTTTTTTTTTTTTTGCCAATTCATGATGTGCAAATTTGTACGCATCCCTGTGACAATCCCTGGAGTATAAAATTAAGAAGACTGAGGCATCATTTAAGTTGTTACGGTCAAGTGCATTTTATTTAAAGTGTTTTCTTGTGCATAAATTTAATTCTTTTTTTTTCTCTTTATTTTGGTTTTCATATGAAAATTTTCTCAATAATTCTGTAAATACGAAGTCAATGTATACTTTACTCCTTTCTAAATATAGGGGGCACCCCTCCAGAGATCGTTAATCAAATAGAACGGATTATACGCCTATAATGGATGATCTGCGTAAAACCTAGCCAGGAGCTAAAATAATAACGTCGAGACAACCAGAGATCGCCCACAGGTTGGGGTTCTTCGGAACACTAACGTGTTGTTGAACTTTTTTTTTTTTTTTTTTTTTTTTTTGGTGAAACCAGCACTCAGGGGATGGCCCCTACCCATGCAGTGCATTGTGCAGGTTTTTTAGGAAAATGGATTATAGAAAGGTGAAAGAGAGGGAGTAGTGTTTGTGGACATCTCAGGATGCGAATGGCAAGGAAACGAGTTGCTGCTAGGTGACTATAAAATGGCCAGTGCTATACCTTCACCATTAGACAGTCTACAGCAATCGTCCCCAAGAAGCCGCGTCCGCGAAAAGCACTGAGTGCCAAGGCTATACTGACGACATAGTTCTGATGGAAGAAAGAGGCAAATTTGAAAAGATTCTGTGTGTTATCATTCAAAGGAGCCTTAAGATTTTTTGAAGTCGCCGTGGTCTAGTAGGTAGTGTGTTGGCTTATTAGACTGAAGGCCCGAGTTCGATTCCCAGGTCAGACATCAAAACGAAAATATGAAAATATTTCTTCGGCGACTTCCTCTCAGCAGATTTCTGGCAAAAACTCTGAGAGTAAATAAAATTGCCATGAAAAGCTTCTCAAAAAAAAAAAAAAAAATCTGTCGTTCGGAGTCGACTTTAAACTGTAGGTCCCGCCACTCATGTATAAAATTAACGCACACAACACGAATGGTGTGAGAAGCTAGGACGTTGTACAATGGGTCAATTCGACCTCCGGGTACTGTATTTGTCACAGTTGACAAGTACACGTCCTCTAACCTAACCTAACCTAAGATTGTAACTCAGTCACCAATGCATGTCAGTGGATTTGTCGATAAGCCCGAGTAGAACAAAAGGAGAGCCATTTACGAGAAGAAGTAAAAATTTCTAATTTGATCAATATACTTACCTGTCATAGATGCAATATCACAGAAAATGAAGACAAAGTATATGGCATTGATATAAGAAAGTAAGACAAGGCATAATGTTATGGAGAAGAGAAGCATAGCTGCCAGATAAATGAAGCATCAAATCGTTAAATATTTGAGAAAAAGTCAAAATCGTCAAAGTCGTTCATTGAAACCGTAAAAAAATCATCAGAAAAAATAAAAAAAAAAACCGTTTATAATCGACCGAGAATGGAATATAATGCTGATGTCCGGGTCAGTGCCTCAACGTCTATTTTGAGGCTTCTCGACTATGTAAAGGAGAGGCCGTACTAGCTTGTTAATGATGGTAGTGTATCCAACTCCATTGATTTATTGGAGCATCGTTGCAATGTGGCTTGTTTTTCACTGTTGGGTGGGCCAAAAGTCACGAAGGGGTTTAATCGTTCTTGGGAATCTCGTGGCTTTAGTTCTTGCACTAACTGCAGCTTGTATGGGAAAAGATGTAAATTTCCCTTTAATATTCTGCGTAAAGACCGCCGAGACATTTGCAGCTTAGCAGAGCGCCTTCGAGTTGATATTTTAGGATTCTCCTCAACACTCTCCAGAACGCGTTGAATATTTGCTTCATTAATTACAGAATGTGGTCTTCCGCTTCGTGGAAGATCCCTTACTGAGCCTTGTTCCTGAAAACGTGTCACTAATTGATTCGGATGGTGAATTCCGCACATTAAAATGACGACGATAGGCTCGTTGAGTTTGAATTATTGATCGATGATGTTCAAAATAAAGTTCTATGATTTTGGTTCGCTGGATAACGTTGTAACCTTCCATAATTAATCTCCCAGATTCATTTTACAAGTCCTAAAAAGAAAAATAAAAAAAAAATTAAATTAGAAAAGTTATTAATTTTTCAAATCCCTTCGCGACTTTTGCCCCACCCTGTACAAAGGATTTTTCTCGAGCGAAATAAGGGGACTTGCTCATAAAAATCATGTCTTTCTTGGTCAGCACACCCGTATATGGTCGATTGAACAGTGGATCGCACACTGCATTACAGACAAAGTTCGTTTGTTGTTAGATGGACATTCGTATGTTAAACTAAATTCCTGCAGAGGTCTTTCCTGTTACTTATGGTATAAAAATATTTAAACCTAACGTCCATAAACACTGCTTTATCTTTCCTTCTTCCTATAATATATTTTCCTAGTTCCAAAGACAATGCCATATAAGAGGCTATAATCGAATTTTTAAAATTGCCTGCAACGGCAAATGATAAATTATGCTCAACAACGAGGTTATTTAGGAGTTGTAATTTTTTGGCTTTTAAGGGATTTAAGGAATTAAAAGTAATCACAGGTATTCGAAAATAACTATAAATTTGTAATAGTAACAATTGCAAAGCTAAAGAGGCTTTTAATGTACTAAAGACAAGAAAATGATGTAAATTTTTAATTTCCAAAAATCGTCAAAATAAGGGTATAAATCGTCAAATCTGGCAGCTATGTGGAGAAGGCTAGGTGATGTAGCCCAACTAAACTAAGTAATAAGAGTGAACGGAGCAAATTGGAGGCTACATGCTCTCTTAAGAGAAACGAAGTTTTATTGTACACTTATGGGTTACGGACAGATAAACCAGAATCTTTTCTCATTAAAATTTGCACACAATTTTTTTTGTGTAGCCTTGTTTCATCACAATGCAACACATTTCCTTTTCCGTTGACAAATTCAGGACGCTCTTGTTTCATTGCTAAAAATTCGCATATCAGCTTTCTTCAAATCCCAACAGAAAGAAACTGTCTAGATCAGGCTAATACTCTCCACATTAAAATAGAGTAACCTACGGATTTGGCGTCTTCTCCTTCATCTTAAACACTATCAGATGGACTGGCCTATAGAAATCCTTTAAGGGGAAACTCAAAAATGATCAAGAAAACCGAAGCCACGAGAACAATCACTCTCAGGTTAGTATACAGTCCTTTGAGTCCTTTACAAAACAATAGAGGGTCATTAAGCATTTCTCATACGTTCTTATTACTTTTTTTTGTTCTGCCTCAATTTCATTAATCAAGTTGTAAAGCCAAGCAAAAGAGAGCCTAATGTAGCAGGTTCTTATATGATTTAAGAGGCCAACTTTCGATGCCTAAAAATAAAGCTGTCTGTGAAAATGCTGCCAGTTATTGCAATGTATGTCGTAGTGGTGAGTATCATTGCTCATTTTCTATTTTTTTCTGAAGAGCTTGTGCTTCGTGACCTGTCTTTGATTTTCGTTGTTAACACTATTTGCTCAAGGGGCATCAGTGGGCTTCCAGATATCAGATTTCTTTCTGCCGTATCATGACTTTAGGTTTAATAACATTAAATAGTCTATAGGCGTTGAATTCATAGAATTGGACAGACGAGCTAGGAATTTGCAGCTTAAGTTCACTTTCTCTTCAAATCTCTATGTAATCAGCTGTCACGTAGGTAGGTAGGTAGGTAGAAGTGGCCGTCCCCCCGATGGAGTCAAGAGCGGACACATTTAGGCCGCACATAGGGCCCATTGTGATACCACAGTTTTACATTCTCCCCTATTCCAGGAACCACTCGGAGCTTCCGATGAAGCGACTCAGACTGCCAATATCCATGCATGACAGTTCATCTAGATCCTCCATGTAGTAGGCACCCAGATGCCTCTTTCTCCTCTGACCAAGTGGCGGGCATGTACACAGTAGGTGAAGAATAGTCTCATCCTCTTTCTCATCTCCACAGCTTTTGCAGAAATTATTCGCGAGGTGTCCAAGACCAATACGCCTCGCATGCGTTCCTATAATACAATACCCCGTAATAACCCCGACAACAGCTCTGAGCCTGGTTCTTTGGAGTTTAAGCATAGTCGCCGTGCGCTTCCTATCCAGCCTTGGCCAGATTTTTTGCGCCGTTCTGCCCCTGTCCGAAGCTGCCCAACTACTGTTGACAAGGTTCACGATTGCATTGTCAATTATAAGCCTGCAGGTACCCAAAGGGATCCCCAATGTAGAGAATTCATCAGAGAGTTCGATGGTCGTGCCCCTTCTGGCCAAATCATCCGCTCTGCAGTTGCCGCGAATATCTCTATGTCCCGGTACCCATGTGATACAAACATCATATCGGTTCGCCATCTCATTGAGACATCTGCGACAGTCGTACACCGTCTTGGAGTTAATTACACTAGAATCCAAAGCTTTGATGGCCGCTTGGCTATCGGAAAGTATGGTAATTTTTCGTCTGTGAACATTTTTGTACACAATAATTTTCACCGCAGCCTTAATTGCCGACACTTCCGCCTGAAAGACGCTGCAGTGATCTGGTAGCCTTATAGACTTGGATATTCCGATTGATTTCGAATAGATACCAAGTCCAACGACTCCTTCCAATTTGGAGCCATCGGTGTAAATTTGTGCGCAACCCCTCCAGTCCTACATTTTCGGAATGGATGTCCTAAAAACTTAATCACGTAGTTTGTTTAAATTTTAACAGGACTCAACTAGCAGATACAAGTCACTGTAGTCTAGTAGGTAGTAGTCTCATGAGCTCAAACCTTAACTCTGATATCTTGGAAAAGAAAACTGTATGTAATAATTTGCTTTCAGCAACATTCCCACAACAGACTCCAGTCAAAAGTTTTGAAAATAAAAAAAAATTGCCATGAAAAGCTTCTCCAATGTTTCATTCAGAATCGATGTTAAATGGTAAGTATTGCCTCTCATGGATAGAAAAAAAAACGCATAAGGTATGTATCTTGACTAATAAGACTTGTAATGGCCTATCGTCGGCACAAAGAGAACATATGAACACATAAAGCCGAATAAAATCCTTCCCTGAGGGACATTGGTGCCGACGTCTGCCTATAATGTAAAATTACAGACATCCAAAAAAGAGACAACAGTGTTTTCTTTACAGAGGCAGAGGCTCATTACATTCCGTGCCTTCTGTATGTTCTCATATTTAACATTTGTGTAACCACAGCGGCAATGTTACACATTTGTTTTCTATCGTTTTGGTTTTTATATTGACTAACAGCAAAACATTGGCATTTTTTCAAAATTCATATTTAATACTAATATTCCTCTATAGAACACTAGAGGGAGCCATTGTTAACAGTATTGGAAATTTAAAATTCGTGTTACTACTTAGCATACTTTCAGGCATTTTGAATGAGACATGTCTATTTTCAGTTACAGGGCGACAATTATATTATCTGATATCCTAAAAATATGCTGCATTTTATGAAAAAAATCAACCTACTAAACACCCTGTGTCATTTTGTAGCTGCAGGGCGACACCAAGACTAACGATGCCCTAAAAAGTATGCTGTAGTTTTTGGAAAAGACCAACTCACTAGACACCCTGTGTCATTTTGTAGCTACAGGGTGACACCAACGTCAACTTTCTATATATTCCTGTTTGACCGGTATTTAAAAAATATACGAATTTACATTTTTTTGGAATTAAATATTGCGTATACGCAACGTGGTGGATTAATTAACTAACGACTGTAGCGAGATATTTAAAGAAAATACTTTTTTACATATCCGACAAAAAAATTTTTTTGGCGAAAATTTCATCACAAAAAATTTGTGTTCTACCAGGCGAACAGAATTGTGTAGCAAGGGGGTGTTCGGTAAAGTATTTTCTTTAACTTCTTATAACTTTATGACGAAGGCACCAATTTTTATAAAATTGGTATGAAATAAAAGCTACAAACATGTACTTTATTTTAGGTATAAATATTATTATATTTGGCACGCCTACTTATATACATTTAAGAAAATTAAATTTAAATGCTTAAAACTTTGCCTGTTTGGCATCCATTGTCATAAGTTTGGTATCAAATAAAAGCTAACAACCCGGACTCTCATTTTCTTATGTTATTTGCCACATCCACTTCTTCTTCTTCTTCAATACGTGCAAAGTTATAATAATAGTAATAAAATTATATAAATAATACATTTAATCCATTTAAACATGATTCAGTTGGCGTGGCACTACTGGGTGTTAAAAGAAAATGAAAATATAGATTCATAGCTTTCGTTTGCTATCAAATTTATGAAAACTGATGCCAAACAGCCAAAGTTATAATAGTTTACATTTAATTTACTTAAATATCATAAAGTGGGCGTGGCAAAAATTGTAATATTTACAGTGAGAATGAAAGTACCTGTTTGTAGCTTTCATTTGATACCAATTTTATAAAAATTGGTGCCTTCGTTATAAAGTTATAAGAAGTTAAAGAAAATATTTTACCAAACACCCCCTTGCTACACAGTTCTGTGCGCCTGGTAGAAAACAAAATTTTTGAAATTAAATTTTTGTTAAAATTTTTTGTGTTGGATGTGTGTAAAGTAATTTCTTTAACTTCTTATAACTTTGTAAGTAGAGCACCAATCTTTATAAATTTGGTATCAAATAAAAGCTAAGAACTCGGACTTTTATTTTCTTATATTATTTGCCACGCCCACTTCTTCTTTTTCAATTTCTTCCTCCTCAATACGTGCAATGATATAAGCTAATACATTTAATCTATCTAAACATGATTCAGTGAGCGTGAAACTACTGGGTGTTAGAAGAAAATGATAGATTAAATTCTTAGCATTCGTTTGATACCAAATTTATAAAAATTGGTGCTCTACTTACAAAGTTATAAGAAGTTAAAGAAATTACTTTACACACATCCAACACAAAAAATTTTAACAAAAATTTAATTTCAAAAATTTTGTTTTCTACCAGGCGCACAGAACTGTGTAGCAAGGGGGTGTTTGGTAAAATATTGTCTTTAACTTCTTATAACTTTATAATGAAGGTACCAATTTTTATACAATTGGTATCAAATGAAAGCTACAAACATGTACTTTCATTCTCACTATAAATATTACAATGTTTGCCACGCCCACTTTATGATATTTAAGTAAATTAAATGTAAACTATTATAACTTTGTCTGTTTGGCATCAGTTTTCATAAATTTGGTAGCAAACGAAAGCTAAGAATTTAATCTTTCAATTTCTGCCCAGTAGTCATCCCCACTGAACCATGTTTAGATAGATTAAATGTATTAGCTTATAACATTTCACATATTGAGGACGAAGAAATTGAAAAAGAAGAAGTGGGCGTGGCAAATAATATAAGAAAATAAAAGTCCGAGTTCTTAGCTTTTATTTGATACCAAAATTATAAAGATTGGTGCTCTACTTACAAAGTTATAAGAAGTTAAAGAAATTACTTTACACACACACATCCAACAGAAAAAATTTTAACGAAAATTTAATTTCAAAAATTTTGTTTTTTACCAGGCGCACAGAACTGTGTAGCAAGGGGGTGTTCGGTAAAGTATTTACTTTAACTTCTTATAACTTTATAACGAAGGGACCAATTTTTATATAATTGGTATCAAATGAAAGCTACAAACATGTACTTTCATTCTTACTATAAATATTACAATTTTTGCCACGCCTACTTTAAGATATTTAAGTAAATTAAATGTAAACTCTTATAACTTTGCCTGTTTGGCATCAATTTTCATAAATTTAGTAGCAAACGAAAGCTAAGAACCTAAAATTATATTCTCTTCTAATACTTAGTGTTGCCACGCCCACTGAATCATGTTTAAATTGATTAAATGTATTAGGTTATAATTTTGTACGTATTAAAGACGAAGAAATGAAAAAGAAGAAGTAGGCGTGGCAAATAATATAAGAAAATAAAAGTTCGAGTTCATAGCTTTTATTTGATACCAAATTTATAAAGATTGGTGCTCTACTTACAAAGTTATAAGAAGTTAAAGAAATTACTTTACACACATCCAACACAAAAAATTTTAACGAAAATTTAATTTCAAAAATTTTGTTTTCTACCAGGCCCACAGAACTGTGTAGCAAGGGGGTGTTTGGCAAAATATTTTCTTTAACTTCTTATAACTTTATAACGAAGGGACCAATTTTTATAAAATTTGTATCAAATGAAAGCTACAAACATGTACTTTCATTCTCACTATAAATATTACAATTTTTGCCACGCCTACTTTAAGATATTTAAGGAAATTAAATGTAAATTCTTATAACTTTGGCTGTTTAGCATCAATTTACATAAATTTAGTAGCAAACGAAAGCTAAGAATCTAATCTATCATTTTCTTCTAACACCCAGTAGTTTCACGCTCACTGAATCATGTTTAGATAGATTAAATGTATTATCTTATAACATTGCACGTATTGAAGAGGAAGAAAATAAAAAAGAAGAAGTGGGCGTGGCAAATAATATAAGAAAATAAAAGTTCGAGTTCTTAGCTTTTATTTGATACCAAATTTATAAAGATTGGTGGTCTACTTACAAAGTTATTAGAAGTTAATGAAATTACTTTACACACATCCAACACAAGAAATTTTAGCCACAATTTCATCACAAAAATTTTTTGTGTTCTACCAGGCGCACAGAACTGTATAGCAAGGGGGTGTTTGGCAAAATATTTTGTTTAACTTCTTATAACTTTATAACGAAGGCATCCATTTTTATAAAATTGGTATCAAATGAAAGCTACAAACATGTACTTTCATTCTCACTATAAATATTACAATTTTTGCCACGCCCACTTTAAGATATTTAAGGAAGTTAATGTAAACTCTTATAACTTTGGCTGTTTGGCATCAATTTACATAAATTTAGTAGCAAACGAAAGCTAAGAATCTAATCTATCATTTTCTTCTAACACCCAGTAGTGCCACGCCCACTGAATCATGATGAATGTACTAAGCATTGTCTCCAAAATCCTGTAAACAGAATATCCTAAAAATTAAAATCCAGGAATAAAACTTCATAAATTTTTTTTTTACTTTTTTGTTGTTTTCTTTTAATTTTTTTTTTATTTTATTTTTTAAAAATAAAAATATATATTTGAAAATAATGGAGGTTTTACATTTTCCCCTTTTTTTTGTTTTACAACTTCTTAAATCAAATAAAACGATAATAAACCTAGAAAAATACCAAAAAAAAATTATCATTTAAAAAATTAAAGTACAATCAATGTAAATGTAAACATAAATTCTAAACAATTATTATTTATAAGAATTAAAAAAAACAAAAATTATTTAATTTGTATACAAATTAAAGATGGGTTTCAATTGCTGAATTGTTTAAATCTTTAACATTATTGTTAAGCTATTGCCAATTTTTTTTATATAATTAAAGAAAATTAAATGCTAATTTTTTTAATTTGTTTTTGTATTTAAATGAACTTAAATTTAAACATAACACCTATTAATGTAATAGAACCTTTTTTATATTTTTTAAATGATATACAATTTAATTGTTTTATTTATTTATTTATCAATTAATTAATTCCTTTTCTGTGTAAATAATGTTTCTTTCTTTGTTTTGTATTGTAATGTTTTAGAATTTTTGCTGTTCTTTTAGCTTCTATTTGCTCTTTGTAGAGTATTTTTTAGACTCTAACTTTGTATAAAAAAAATTATATTTATTGGTTTTGTTGTTGTTGTTGTTATTTCATATTTGCTAACTACATTTGTTTTTGTTTTCGATTTTTTGATTTATTTATTAAACCAGGCACTTTTTAATTGTTTAAAAAATATTTTTTTTCACAAAAAAACCGTCACCAAAAAAAAAAAAAATATCGTGAAAAAAAAACAAAATGTAGGTTGTTTTATTAGTTGTAATGTGTACTTTGTTTTCCTGGGGGCAGGAGTGGGTTATACTTTGCAGTATGATTGGTATTTTCATTGGTATAATCGGTGATAGATTAACACGTTAACTGCCAACTACGAGATAACACGTAGATTGCGTTCCCTTCTAGGCTGCCAACTACGAGTTATCTCGTACTCACTAAAGCTAAACTAAACCAAATGGTAATTTTTGGATAGTTTTCTTAAAATTGCCGTGGCAGTCAACGTGTTAATGAGCATCCTGTCTTAATATGATACTTCATTTAAGCTAGGATTACTTATGGATTTTCAATCGAAAACATTTTAATTTTGATTCGAAATACATAGGTAACCTGCTTATAATTTTTTTTTTTTTTACATAAAAAAGGTTTTAATTGTAATTTCAATAAAAACCTTGTGGTTTTTGTAAGAACCTTATGGTTTATGTAGAAACCTTGTGATTATTTGAAAAATTCTGCAAGGTTGTTAAAACTTTCTTGTGGATTTATTATGCCTTTTAGGACAAGACACCACAGAAAACTCAATTTCAAACGAAAAATAAAGTTCTTTTGCAAATTCCTTTCAAAATTTTAATAACAAAATCAAAATACACCAAATTCTGTTTTTACACGGTCTTTTGGTGGTCCAAACGTCTATGATCAATGAAAAGGTTGGTCTTCACATCCCTTAATTGTGTGCGTAATTTGTCAAATCGGTTGTCTCCGTAATCTGAAGAAATAACACGGTCTAAAAAAAAAATTAATTCTGTTGAGAAAAATTTATGAAAATTTCAACGTGATATGAAATCTTGTATGGCTCGTTACTATGAGTTATACAAAGAGCTGTCCAAAACTAAATCACAACGGCTAATAACCGATTTTGTTATTAAACGCAGTGCTGTCCAATCGGAAACTGAAAATGCTAATCTTGTTGGAGTTGATAGCTATTCTGAACCAGCCTTACGTATGCGATCACGTATGACATCCGATGATGATAGCGAATAGAATTCTGTTAATTTTTTCATCATCACATTGACTGCTTTTAATTTTTTATTCATGAACTTTAGATGATTTTTAGTTTATCTAAATTACCTTTAAAAATTGATGAGTGTACCTTTTCTTCCTGAACCTTCCTGAACTCCAGTAATTTTAAATTTATGTTACTTTTCTTTTAAGATTATGAATTGCTTTTCATTTTATGAAATAAAATATGCATTAATGCTTATAAAAATTTTATTTAGTTTTTTTATAAAGACTCTCGTATCAGTTTTTTCTACGAATTATTTTTTTTTTAGTTTTTTTTTTTAAAAAAGTTGAAGAATATGGAACCAATCCCCTTCTTTTCTATGTACTTTATGTCTTTTTTACACGGTTATTTCTGGAACGTATCTACCGTGTAAAAACAGAATTAAGTGTATAATATATTGAACTATTTTCCTTTATAAAACATTTAAGGTTTTCTTATTTAAACCCTTAGGTTAGCAATACAGGGTGCTAACTCTGAGGATGCTCAATTTGCATTCTTGAAAATGTCACTTAAATTTGGATTTTTTTTTTATTCATTTTCCTTTACTTATCCAAATGTAATTGAAATTTATATTATAAACCTCTATTATAAATGGTATATAAGATATTGCCTTTGTTTTGTTTTTTAACAAGCTTACAATATCTTGTTTGAAGTCTTTCTCTAAGGAAAAATTCCTTGATTTTAATTTTAAAGTCTTTAAGGCGATGTTTCTTAAAATCAATCCCAGACAAATTAAAAGCAACAATAATAATAATAATAATATTGTTGCCTAGTTGTTGTTGCAAATACAAATATTTTCCTATTTGTTTTGCTTCTTTAGGATTTTAGTAATTAATTTTGTTTTTCTTTTTTGTTGTTTTCTAAGAGTAAGTAATTTTATTTTTAAAAATTCTAAATTAATTAAATAGTAAACAATGCAATTTGTATTGAACAATATAAATAATATAGTACAGTAGTGGTAGTAGTAGTAGTAGTAGTATTTTTAGTTTTAATTTTTATAAAATTTTTAAAATTTAAATACAATTTAATAAGATAAAGAAGGATTATAGATTAATTTAGAAAGTAAGAAGAAATGAATTTAAAAATTGTTAGACAGACATATCTGCTATTAAGATAACTAAAGTTTTAGTTTCTAAAATTACAAAATACATACACAACTAAGATAGGAAATAAGTAACTAAAGGAAAGCATATTAAAAAAGGTAAAATTTTACATAAAATTCTACAAAAGAAATAATGAAAGAAATATAAAAGGGACTTCCCAAAACTGTTACTGCTTTAATGTTTCAAAACGATAACTATGCTTTAGTAAACATAGTTCTTTCAATTGCAGGTACAGTTTACCAATTATTCCTTACATTTCAATTACCTTTGTGCCAAGTTTCAAGGCTTCAGGCGTAAATTTTTAATTAAAATCTTAACAAGTCTTAACAATGCCTACTGAAACCCTTCTTAAACTTTTAGTTTTAGTTTTCTTGGTTTACAATCCTTGCTTGCCAACCTGTTAAGATTAAATAAATGCTTTCTTTGCTATTAAAAACAATAAACATTAAAGCTCAACTCTTATACAGTTTCAGTTTTAAGTAAAACATTTAAAATTAGAATTTAAAAATAATCTGCCGCCATACATATATGCAGGGCCATAACAGATCATTTGTTTACAACAAACATTTACAAACGAATTAAATAAAAATAAAAAAAAAAAATTCTTAAAAACAAACTCTTCTTAAAAAAAAACTCGGCTTACAAAACTGCTGCTTACAAACTGCTTAACGCCATTATAGTTTAGCTTAATATGCTCTCTTATACGAACAAAAAAAATATGTCTTAAACGCCTATTTAACCCTGCAACTGCTAACTCTTTTTCTTATTTGCCTTAAAAGAATGCCCTACTACACAAAGTTAAGTTAACAGGCGTTTTAGTTTCTTTTAACTGCTAACGTTAAACGCTCCTGTGTGTTTTTCTTGTTTTTATTTTCGTTTTCTTATTTTTTTCTGGGAGCATTGCTTATCTTGTATTATCCCTAAATACATTAAGAGCCCTTATGAATTGCAAAATATTTCTAATTGGCCTTGAAGCCATTAATTGATTTGCTTTTAAAATGATTTTATAAATCAAGTTTGCCAAAGGTGACCTTCAAATGGGCGGTGGTCCTCTAATGTAACGTAATTGTGGCGTAAAACTCATGGAAAAGTTATTGATATTGTCACAGCAATTCGGTTGCATCATATTGGCAGCACAATACACCGCAAATAAGGCCAATTGCATGGGTACAGCTATTCTAGCTATACGCCAGCCCCAACCTTTACGATTTTCCGGTGTCAATTCATCGTCAGAGGAATCCAATTCATAAGAAGGATCATCGGAAGGATCATCGCCTCCATCACCGCTAGCGGCCATTTGTTGTAAAGCATTGCTTTGTGACATATCCGCCGCTGAGACCTCGGCATTTGAATTGACATTCTGTTTGTTGGCATTACGTTTTGCTTTACGTTTACCGCGTTTATTTTCCGTATTTGCCTGTTGATTGCCATTGGCTGCAGCTTGTTGTCCCGTCTCCGTTAATTGTTTCACGGTGCCATTCATTTCGTGATTGTGATTCATTTTTATCGAACCATTTGTGTGTTTAACTGCCTTGGCATTACCATCACTTTCTTCACGTTTTTCAGGTGCCTCTTTCTGTTGCTGTTGTTGTTTTTTACTTTGCTGAGAAGCTGCTGTTCTCACTATCAAGTCACGGCAGGTGTTTTGTAAACTTTTCAATTCATTTTCCGCAGATTCCATGCGTGCCGCTATAGATTTCATAGCTTCACTGCCGGGTGCCAAAGCTGATTCCAATTGTTTGGCTAAACGTCTTAACACGCCCAAACGGCGTTCTCTTTCTGATAAACCGCCATCTGAGGTGGTGCCACCATCGGATATACCCGAATCAGAGAGAGAACCATTAGAGGCTGTAAATTTGGCAATGTGTAGTATATGATTGGGATCCAAATAGTCCTGTACAGCGGTCAACTAAACAAAACGTTTCAAAAGCCAAAAGAATGACAAACAATTTATACTTGCAAACAACAATAGAAACTTACCTGTTCTTGGCTAACATTAACCTTTTCCGATAATAATTTTGCCACCAATTTAACATTTTGTGCCAATTCTCCGGGTGTTGCCTGTCCCGCATTCAGAGCACCTTCCAAACCCTTAAGAGTGCCACGATCTTGGCCCAAAGCCAATTGGAACTCGGAAAGGCCACACTCCAATTGACGCCAGGCTATCAACGAAGACGTTAAAACCTCCAATTGTGTATTTATTCTAAAAAAAATAATGAAATTTTTTATAAAGAAAACCTTCTTTTCTTTTAATTGAAATTAAAATCTTTCCTACCTGGCATCTGCCTCATCCCAGGCTGTGTACATATCACTGACTTCATCTTTTAAATGTTTATGGAATTCGTTTTCCGATGTTATCAACGTTTGTAAATCCCAATTCTTTTCAGAGCCACTGCTACAGCTGCTGGTTGATTGCAACATTTGCTGTTGTTGTGCCGTTGTCATACTGGCAATGGTGCTGGTGCTGGTTCCTTGTGTATTTGTTGTGGCCGTGGTTGTATGCGTTTCCACTTGGTTGCCATTGCTATCAGTGACAGTTATCATAGTTGTTGTTGTTGCAATTGCTGTGTTATTAGCGGCAGTTATTGTTGTTGTTGTACTGTCTACTATTTGCTGTTCTACTGGCACAACTTGTGCTACTGTTTGTTGCTGCTGCTGTTGCTGTTGTTTCTGCTCCAATTGCATTTGTTCGGACTCTGCCAATTCATCTTTTTCCTCTAACAACTCATTGCTTGCTACCTTGGCAGCCGCTTCTGTCAATTGTTGTTCAACTAATGCGTTCTGTAAACGTCTCTCCTGTCTTGTTAGCCAACTATGGACGGAAGCATTAAGTTTTAACATACTGGTGCGATATGTTTGTAGTTGAGTTTTTTCGTTCTGTAAAAAGTTATCGTAAAAATAAAATGAAATGTGAAATGTTTTTGTAGCACAATACAAATACTCGTAAGTAGCTATTGACCCTAAGTGTACCAGTTTTAAACCGTTAAAATCTAAAATTTATTATTTCATTTATTTATTATTTATTTAGTGTTCGTACGCGAATCATACTTATTTTGTAATTCGGGTAAATGTTGAGTCATGGAGAGTTGAAATCAACATTATCATACGTGTCGTTACGGTATGAATATAATGAGTACTTCAAACTTTGAATATGAGTAGAGATTCGTGCCATAATATTAAAATAAGTTTGAATGCGTATAAGTATCAGAAATTATGAATATATTCGATTGTACTCATCTTTTGAATACTCATTGCTGATCTCTGGTAGGCAGATGTTATTGAATATTTTGTACACAAGCGGTATGAGACTTCGTATTATTAATTTTTATTTAAATATTGATATTTTATAGGCGTGGCATTTAGAATTAAAAATATAAGGAGCGTATTTAAAATGGATAATTCTATTCCCGTGACTAATCTAAAGCAACACAAAAGATTTTATTGTGCTAATAATCTTCATATCTTAAGAAACAGTGATTCTAAATGAACAAAATTCACTATACCGAATGCATTTTCTATGTAACGATAGTTGGCAACCCTACCATCATAGAACATGCTACAGTACACCAGTCGCCGAAGAAATATTTTTTCATATTTCGTTTTGATGTTTGACCTGGGGTTTGAACCGTAGCCTTACGTCTAATAAGCTAAAAATTGTAAAAATTATCTTTTTACGACTTACTCTTAGTCCTCTTTTGCAAAAATGCTCTTGAAGTTGACAGAGAGGCGTAAGTCCTGTCATGCTTGGATTAAAGAACACAACACGAATGATGTGAGAAACTTGGCCACAATCCTGACCAAACACTTATAATAGCCAACGATTTATGTGCGTATGGATAACAATCGAACACCAGTTGCGTTGCCAGACAAAAAATTTTTAAAAAAATGTTTAAAAGCGTTTTTTTAAAATATTGATTGTCAGTTACCACCTGTAAATTGACCACACAAATGAAATTCGATTGACATTCACAATCGACTTGATTCCTGAGCAGCTAAGGCAATTACCGACCAGACGAACTAGTCAAGAGTGGCTTACCATACTACCAAAGCTAAAAAATAGTTATTGTCTTCCTTCTCATGTTTTCTAGCTGAGCAACTGAGGTAATTAATAACCAGACGAGTTAATTAAGAGTGGCCTAACAAACCATCATAGGTGAACAAAATTATTGTCTTCTTTTTCTGGTTACCATCAGAGGTGAAAAAAATTATTGTCTTCCTTTTCTTGCTTTTTCCAGCTATGCAGTCGAGTTAAATAATGACCAGATGAACTAGGCCAGCTGATAGATAGATGAGTCTGGTGTGTGACATAAACTTTTTCCAAGTAAGTAAAGAATTATAAGAGCAGAATTTTAACCATTCCAGGATATAAAACTCTGTCATAAGATTAGAATTTGGTACAGAAAATCCTTCATAGGAAGTCCTTTACTAGCCAATACAATACTCAATTTATTCTGATTTTATTTCTTTAAGAATCTTCTGGACAATAAAGGCTCTCGCTCGAAGACACTATTGGAGTTTGTGAGGCTATCGAAGTGGAAATCTGATTGCGTAATTGTAATTCTACTCTGCTTAAGATAAAAGAGTATAACAGTGAACAATAAAACAAAAGGAAATATGAACGCTAGAAATGATGTTTGGCAGCCGTAGAAAGCAAATAAGTGAAATTCACTCTCCACTGTGCTATTAAGGCCACTCAAAACGCAAATTTTACTACACAGATAAATGCTATTTTATGTACGTAAACTGATAAGCTAGGATTCAATGTATACATATTTAATTGCTTTTACATGGAATACTTATTAAATATTATATTTCTAAGCGATTATCTAGTATAGTGTATGTATAGATTTCTATGAATTATTTTTTTTTATTGTATTCTTGATTGATTCTTACCTTTAGGGCTTCAATGGCAATTTGTATTGATGGTTCTGTATCCAGCAATTCAAATGATGATTTATTACCCAAACGATTTAATGAATGTTTCAAGATAATCATGTCTTCTTGCATTTTACGTGCAGCAGCAGCATTTTCGCTCCAACCTAATAAATCCTCCCAGGCAGCTAATAAATCTGTGTTGGCAGAAATATAAAAACAAAAAACAATTATTAGAAGAAATAAATAAAATTATGTATATTGTATTAGAAAATAAAACAAAAATATAACAACAATAAAGATCTACTACTTTAAACAATTTAATTAAATGTTGTAGCGAATAAAAGAAAAAAACGAAATTAAAGATGAAGAGAAAAGGAAGTGTATGTATGTAGTACATAATGGTAAATGATATTAAAATTAAAATAAACTTTCGAAATTGTTTCATTGTTGTTTCACTATTGCAGACGATACAAGAAAAAAATAAAAAACAATAGGAAACCCTTTCTCTCCAGAAACTATAAAAAAAAGACTCGAGATTGTAAAGCAAAGTGAATAAAAAAAGAGAGAAGCGAAAAACGACTGCAACGCATTTTACTTGTTTTGATAACAGCTGGCAAAATGATTTTATTTCTAATAGTTAGGCGGCTTCCCCCCTTTATTTTGTTTCACTTTTTCACTTCTTTTTTGTTTTTCTTCCTTTTTAAAAACAATTTATAAAAACAAATAGAAAGAAATTAAGTGAAGGTACTTGCACAGCACTTGCACTTCTATTTATTGTTTTGGATTTTAATTTGCGGTTTTAATTTGTTTTAAATTTAATGGTTTTCCTATTTACTTTTTAAAAAAATAAAATAATGGGACATAAAAAACTAAATCAAAATGTAAACAGCATAAGGTGTTGTTGGCTAGTGCCTACAAAATGTGGCCAGTATAAGGCATTGTTGGCTAGTGGCTAACAATTTAACCCAATCGTTGAAGAAAACTGCTGATTTTACTTTCAAATTCTTTCCAAAGAAAATATAATGGCTCTAAAACGTAACAAAAATCCAGAGTTTATTTAAGGAGTTCAGTGACTACTAAAGATATAATGAACTCCGTGTTCCAAAGAACAAATTAATTTTTAATCTCTTGTTCAGATCTAAGCATTTCTCATTTACTCTGCTTTGAAAATCTTGCTGAAATTGAAGGCAACTTAAAGAAATTCAATTTACAGATTTTTCCATGACATGGAACGCAGATCATCATTATAATTATAAAAACCCATGCTCGGTTAAGCTGATTTCTGTCAAAAACTCTATGAAAAAATTCTCAAAAATCTCATGTACTCATATATAAACTTAACACACACAACATAAATGGTGTTAGAAGCTAGGTTGTAAACCTGATTGAAGGGTTGAAATGACCAATTATGTATGTGTGTACGTATGTACGGAGATCTACGGAATTCGGCGAAGAGGATGACCTTGTTTGCTTGGGCTTGGGCGCGCAAGAAGCAGAAGCGAAATCCCTTAATCGGGTTGATAGTGGCCAATTATGTAAGTACGTATGTTCGGCGAAGTGATAGGTATTATGAAGAAAGGAGAAAAAAAGGCCTGAATTAATTCTAAGAAAAGTAAATGTCTTCCTACTCATGTTTAATGTAAGTATTCTCATAGAACTGCTATAATACTGGTTTATTACCACACACACACAAATAATTATGCAGAGGTATATAAAGAAATTCATTTAATTTTGCATTCGTCATATCATGTTGTCATTGTCGTCTTAATGTCAATGCCGAATTGTTATTTATACAGCAGGTACACAAATTATTAAGATTGCATACTGCATTGTAGTTGGAAGATTAGTAGTATTACTGCGAAGGTAGAATAACCTCTAAAGAGTTTAGCGTTTATTCTGATAAAGGAAGAAAAATACCTAGTAGAAGTTACATTAACTAAGGATTACAACAATGTCCACAAAAAAAAAAAAAAATACCAAAGAAATTATGAGAATAACAACAACAACAAACCCATATAGAAAGTACCCGAGGTAAAAACAATTCTCAGTAAACTTCTAGAAGTTGCCAGACAGAAAATAAAGGATAATCAGATAGTACTGCTGGGACTTTTAATCTTTGTATCATAATAAAAAGGACCGTGTATTGTTTAAAGCATTTAACGATGATAGATAGAAGTCGCCGTGGTCTAGTAGGTAGTGTGCTGGCTTATTAGACGAAAGGCCCGAGTTCGAATCCCAGGTCAGACATCAAAGCGAAAATATGAAAATATTTCTTCGGCGACTTCCTCTCAGCAGATTTCTGGCAAAAACTCTGAGAGTAAAAATTGCCATGAAAAGCTTCTCAAAAAATCTGTCGTTCGGAGTCGACTTTAAACTGTAGGTCCCGCCGCTCATGTATAAAATAAACGCACACAACACGAGTGGTGTGAGAAGCTAGGACGTTGTACAATGGGTCAGTTCGACCTCCGGGTACTGTACTTGTCACAGTTGACAAGTACACGTCCTCTAACCTAACCTAACCTAACGATGATTTAGGAAAGAAAAAATTAAACGACAGAATTTGGCTAGCATTTTATAAGACAAACTCACAAATGCAGTTTATATGGAAAAATTAAAGAATCAGGCAAGAATCATGCTCCCTTCTTCTCCACCATATTTTATGGATTTAGTCCTGAGATCAAGGAGTAAGAGATTTGAGTTTGAGTTCAACGATAATCTCTCTTGAAGTCGCCAAATTTCTTGAAGCCTTCGAATCTCTTAAAGTCGCTGTAGTCCGATAGGTAGCGTGTTGGCCTATTAGACGTGAGGCCACGTCTCAAGCCCCAGCTCAGACATCTCGTACAAAACCAAATATGAACAATATTTCTTCGACGACTTTTTCTCACCAGATTTCTGGCAAAAAATAAATACAATTGCCATGGAAAAGTTTCACAAAAATCTGACGTTTGAAATCGACTTAAAACTGTAGGTCCCGACACTCATGTGGTAAATAAATACTCACACACAATAAGTGGTATGCGAAACTAGGTCTCAATCCTGAATGAAGGGTTGTAATGACCAATTACGTACGATAATCTCTCTATAATAAGTCGCTCGCCGTAGTCTAATAGGTAGTGTGTTGGCTTATTAGACGTATAGCCCGGGTTCGCACCCCAGGTCAGGCATCAAAACGAAATATGAAAAAAAAAATATTTCTTCGGCGATTTCCTCTCAGCAGATTTCTGGCAAAAACTCTGAGAGTAAATAAACCTGCCATGAAAAAGTTTTTCAAAAATCTGTCGTTTGGATTCGACGTTAAAATGTAGGTCCCACCACTCACGTATAAAATTAACATACACAACATGAGTGGTGTGAGAAGCTAGGCCGTAATCCTGACTGAAGGGTTGTAATAGCCAATTATGTATGTATGTATGTACGATAATATCTCTATTTTCATTACAAAAGAATTTTTTTTTTTGAAAAATTATAGAAACATTGAACAAATAATACGACATTCAAAGGCAACTATGCTGAAAAATAAAACTGATTTTTTCATTGAACAACATGTGTGTGTAAAAAATGGATTCGCTCTAGTGCTTGAAATATTTCCGTTGATTTTCTCGATTCAAGGTAAAGAAAACTAATAAATACAACAGGTAAAATGAAAATAAAATACCAATTCAGGCAGGTAATGTTTATTAGCAACTAGCATGTGTTTTATTACACAGCGTAGCGTTCGTCGTAGTCAATAATAAATTTCAATTTAAAATCAGGCAAAATGAATTTTTATTTTCAATGAAAATGAAAGTTTTATAAAGTCATTGTTTCACATTGAACGCAGGAAAAAAAAACAAAAAGAAAATAAAATTAAATTAAAAATAATGTGTATTAAAGAGAAAATAATGGATTTTTTTATTGTAAAACAATTGAGTAAAACACAACAATAAAAAAAATTATAAAAAAAAAATACAATACAGAGGTTTTACGTGTATAGTTTAAAGGTGTGTAAATTTACTCACTGTTTACATGTCGAAAATAATGTAAAAATTGGGTAAATTTAAATATTTTTCTATACACAATAATTTCATGAACAATTTTCCCTGTTTTTTATATACATATACATACGTATGGACGAGCATGAGTACTTAGAAACAAATTATTTGTTGTCTGCTTGTAAATCAAAAGCATATGAATGCGTTTGTTTACACAGCCAGTTCTCACGTATAGATATGTAGCTGGTAGTAGGTGCAGTGAGTAGGGTGCCAAAAACGAAAAAAAAAAAATACAAAAACATGCCAAGCATGTAGGAATACCTCAACTACTCACAGTGCCATAGATGGTACTGTATATCACGATTATATTGTATTATTGTTGTGATTTGTATTTTAATGTCTGTCGGCGGCAGTTATGATGTTATGTCTATCTGTCTGTCCATTCATCCATATGTCTGTATTGCAATTTTTTGCAATTTTTTTTTGCCACCATAAATTATTTCTCAAAAATAATGCAAAAAAAAAAAAAAGAAAAAAAACTAATTTTCCAAAAACAAAGCTCTTTAACACATTTATTTCTATTCATACACTTACATACCCACCAGATAATTTACATTTTAGGTTAATAAACTTTAATGATAAGTATGAAATAAAAAAAAATAAAATAAGTTTATAATAAAAGAAGGAAAAAAAAAAATACAAAAATAATTACAAATATTTGTTTGAAAAATGCCAACAAAAAAGAAAAAAAAAAAACAAAAAATAAATATTTTTTTTTAAACTGTTTACAAAAGAAAAACTAAACGTATTGCTATCGGTATTTTAATTCAAAAAAAAAAAAAAAAATATAAAAAAAAGGCAAAACGGAAAAAGAAGTTAACAAACAGAGGAAGGTATGGTAAAAAGCACACCTATTTTCAGATATTTTACGCCACTAGTAATGGCAATGGATTACATTCTAATAATTGTTGTACTATTTAAAAAAGAGGGATAGCTTTGGTTCATCATGCAATTTGGTTGCGTTCTAATAATTCAGCAACAATGAAAAATCTTATGTAATGAGCTTTAATTAACGGTTGTTTTACCTCGATTAACAGCGTCATAATAAACAGGTTGAAATTTTAGTCAATGCATATGACTTCAAATGATTAAAAAAGAAATATTTGAATTGTAATTGTTTTAAATATAATTACGAGGGATGTTTGAAAATTTCTTTGACCACAGAGAATGCAGCCACAAGAGGCTAATGCTCCACCGGTGGCCCGCACTAGACTGCCTTATCGGTCGGCGTGTACCATCGGAGGCCCGCACTACCGTCTTATCGGGCGGCTTGTACCACCGGTGGTGACCATGCTATTAGATGATACGTAATACCAAATATTTAGATCTTTAACACTTCGACTGCCGAAAAAAATACCTGAGAGTCACGTCACGATAGAGCGAAAAGCATTAAGCGCAGCCGTCAGTAGGCGACAAGCATGAATTAAAGCGATGGCGTGAAAGTGTTAAACGCTAGCAGCACTGTCATAAGAAAATGTGTTAAGTTTTAGTTGCCTTAGCTTAATTCATTCCTCCATAACAAGGGATAAAAGTGCCAATGTCTGAGTATATTTTTTATTATGGATAAAATTGAATTGAGCAATGGACAGCGCACTCTAGTGAGTAGTGTGTTGGCTTGTGGATGATAGCTCGATGAGTTTAAACCTCAGATTTAAAATCATAAAAAAAAATATGACCCCTTCCCAGCAGCCTTCTGGCAAAGGCTCTGATGGCAAACTAATTTCCATAAAAAAGCTTGTCAAACCCGTAGCAGAATCGACGTTCACTTGCAAGTCCCACCCCTCATAATTAAAAACACAGCACACAACATGAGTGGCGCAAAGAGTCTGGCCATAATCCTGGCTAAATGGTTGTAATTGGCAATAATGTATTGCATATCGTGCGGTAATAAATTTCTTCAATTTGGACGACTTATAAGCAAAAATTTTTGTTACAAAAAAACCATGCAAATTTGAACGTTTAAACGTGGTCATAGAATTTATGAAGTTGACGCACTTTGCTGACGGAGAAAACTTGCTACAACGACAGAATTTATTCAACGAGTTCTTGATGTGTTGCTGGACTATCAACGAATAAAAGTATGTGAATTAGTTGATGCCATCGGCATGTAATTTGAACGTGTAGTTTATATTTTGCATCAAGAATACATTACACTTGAACATGCTTTGTGCAGGAGGGTGGCAATTTTACGCTTTGAATGTGTAATTGAAAGAGTAGTACTCAAGCTTGTTTAAATTGTTTCAAGGTACATATATTTTAAACCTAGCTTAGTAAATGTTGATGAAACATTTATTCTCCATTACAAGCCATAATCATAATGACATTCAAAACAATAGACTGAAGCCAATGAAAGTGCATCAAAAAGGGCAAAGTCGACTCCATTAGGAGAAAATGTCATAATGGGATTGGGACTACAAAAGGAATCCAAAAGGCAACACCGATTATTTTTGTAACCTCTTGCATCAACAACATAAACATGACATTTGTGAATAAAGCTCAGGAATATAGAAGAAAAGAATCATTTTTGATCGAAAGGATTTATGAGTTCACAGCAGCGTTATAACAATCTCAAAACTGAACTGATTACAATTCGAATTGCTTGATGAACCTTCGTATTCAACAGGTTTAACTTTTTGCGAATAGTATATTGTTCCTAAATTCAAAACATTGGTGTATGGTAAGCATTTTTCATCAAATGATGAATTGTCTGCAGGCGTACATGAATAATTAGAAGACCCTATGGAATCCTTCTTTAATAAAAAAAATTGAAATATTGAGAAAACCTTGAAAGTTTATTTCAATTTTAAATACTTGTCTTCCATTACTAAAACAGAAACTTTTCAAACCCGTTACACAATTAACTTTTTTTTCATTGAAAAACATGAAAAGTTATGAAAAACACTTGTTTAAATATTTTTTTTTTTTTTTTCATTTATAATCATCACAGCTTTTATAAAAGTTAGAAATTCTAGTGTAAACTTGAGTAATAGCAACACATTACTTATGTTAACTTATTACAATTAATGTTAGAAGTTAATGGTTCATAAAGGAATCAGTTTCAGTTAATTGGATTTATAGACCATTAGACTGACTTATACAACTTTTTTTTTTAATTATTACTGGAAATACAACCGAAAAAGTTCAATATTTAACTATGAAGGCATGTGTTAATGGAATTTGTAGGCTTTAGGTGAAATTGAGTTTTAATTTTCATTACCGTTAATGGAAGTACATAACAATTATCAGAATTATTCAATTTCTGTTGCGTAATATGGCAGCAGTTTGGGAAAATATTATTTGAGGTATGCGTCACTTAAAATCGATCATTAACCTAAAAGCAT
Organism: Sarcophaga caerulescens; assembly: GCA_927399465.1. NCBI lineage: Eukaryota > Metazoa > Arthropoda > Insecta > Diptera > Sarcophagidae > Sarcophaga > Sarcophaga caerulescens. The sequence goes on from OV656867.1 coordinate 88,358,177, forward strand.
ATTTTCAAATTACGACATGTAATGATGGAACAAAAATTGAATTTGTGTAAAGTCATGGTAGAAAAAAAATTTGTATTAATGGACAGCAAAGCTCAGCAGTAAAACTATTTCAGTGAGAGAAAATTTTTTATAGTTGAGATGTAAACGCAATTAATGTTATACGATATAACAGCATATACAACTTTAACTGTTTAATTTTGTTTCGAAAATATTTTCTGTCTGTGTAATTATTTCTGAATGGAGAAGAGAATACTCGAACAAAATAAAGTAAAAGCTTTAGAAAATACAAAGTCAAAAAATCCATAACTTTTTGAATTTCGCGAAGATTTTAACAAACGATGAAATATCAAAATAACAAAATATTTGTCAATAAGAGCTATTTAAAGAAGGCGACCGCATGATATGAGGATGAAATGCAAAAAAATGAATTTCATGCAAAAATACAAAAATAGCAAAAAAAAAAAAAATTGATAAACAATACTACACACTCCCTTATCCGCTCTATTCGCAATATGGCTACTTTCTACCGACAGTAAACGGTATTCAAATTGAATTCAAGTGGAAAACGTCTTTATAACTTCTAATAGAAAAAAATTTCAAACATAATTGAATTCTCTCCACATTTCTGTTACAAAAAAATCCATATTCGTTGTTTGATTTGTTTTTTGATTTGTTACAGACTTTTATTATGGAATGTCAACTGATAATGACAGCGAAAAGTGATAACCTATAGTGCGATTGACTAATTCTGGAGTATAAATTTCAGTGCCATGCATACAAAATAATACGAAGATTTGAATGTCAAAAATGTTAATTCAGTTTTGATACACAAATATAGTTTAAAATAGGTTTAGATTTGATGTAAAGAAATTTACAAACCAATGAATATAATGAAATGAACAATCAACTCTTTGGAAGTAATGTAGTGTGATGTAAAATTAAAGACTTTTTTGCTTGATTGCTCGCGTACTAAAGACGACTCTGGATTTAAATTCTGAAAATTTTTATTTCTTTTGAATTTGTTTTTTTATTGCACAGATAGGTTACGTAGATAGATGTAATCTACTAAATCAGAAGTATTACAAAATTAAGGAAAAAATTTTCAAAATCGGAAAGGAAAATTTTTTCTAAAAAATATTTGAGATTTCAGGGTTAAAAATAAATGTCAAATGTCAACCCGAGGGCAAAACAACTGTTTGATTTACTCAAAATAAACAACAAAATTTCGTTGGATAATAGAACAGCAAGGTGTTCTTAAAATTCTACGTAGTTTCGAAAGAAATTTTTGTTTTGAACTTCAGAACTGGAGGGTTTAAAAATAATTTAAAATTTTAATCTACATTTCAGAAACAAATTCAGTAAGACCTCATAGTGCTTGTATAAGACAACAGATTATGGTTGAAAACAAAACATGACATTTTAAAAATAAACAGGAACTCCGAAATTACTAATTATAGACCAAAACACGACTATTAAGATGTGTACAACAAGCAACTTGTTTTTAAAATTCCATACCTGCAAGTGCTGGAACTGCACTACATTTTAACCCCCACTTAGGAGATAGACAGTATTTGTTTATGAAACACAGAAATTAGTGTTGGTGGTGGTCATGCCTAATTTAATTCAACTGTAGATTTAAAAATTCAAACTCACCATTTAAAAAAAATTTCCGTTTACTTGGTGCGTTATTTTTGAAATTTAATTTTTTTGTACACAATTTTTGTTTTTTTGGTTTGTTTTAATATTTTTTAATACGACTTTCACTAGGCGAACGGTTCAATAAAACACTTTAAAAAATATAATGCAGTGCGTTACATTATTTACATTGACAAATTACAAGATATTTTTGTAGATTTAAAATCTGTTTTTGAAAATTTGATAAAAAAAAAAATTTTAATGAAAATCACAGATATGACTTGAAATTTATGCGTATTACACAAAAACAACAACAAAAAATTGCGTTTTTTTTTAACGATAACGTGCGTAAATTTTCAATTTAAATGCTTAAACTGCAATGCAACACAATTTATGGTAAATAATTGCCACAGGATGCTGCCACAAGCGTTTTTTATTAGATTTTTTTTATTTATTTCAGAGTTTATTTAGTCCATATTTCAAACGCGTAGTCTCGAAAAATGTAGTAAAGTGAAGTGCATAAACAAACTAAACACTGGGAGAGTTTAAAGTAAACTGGTTGCAAGTATTCAACTACAGACCAAGTAAAGCCTGACAGCCAGCAGGTAGACGACTCAAATCTACTATACAAAGCCATCACCATCATGATCATAGACAATATTGAACGAATGGAAAAAGAAAAACAAAAACACAGAAAACAAAAAAAAAAAAAAAAAAAAAAATACAAAAAACCCAGAGCAATGCAGGCGGTGTGGCAGCAGGTAATTGTGGGTAGTTTAGAGCGAGAGATACAAAAAAAATAACCGTGGATGCATTGGCTGACTAGGCATGGATTGTATGCAAACCAACCAACCAACCAGCCAACTATTCGTTCGAATCAAGCATTTGTACCGGCTATACGCGACGCGCGCCTTTACTACTTACTATACTACTTGATGCACACAATTGAGTCGAGTTTTTGAAAATGAAAAATAATAAAAAAATATTCATTGTATTTGATTGCAATTGTATTGCCATAGAAGGCACTCATGCAGAATAATACAGACCGTAATTCAAGATGCACTCAACTGCAAACGTATTTGATTTTGTTTTCATTTTTTTCTCGTTTTTTTTTTTGAAACAAGCTCTTCAAACCAAACTGCCTTAAAGTGCAACTTAAACTACGTAGAGTTTCTTGAAATCTTCAAAAAAATTTGTCATAGACATTGAAGCATAATTTTTTTTTTTATAATTTTTAATAACAATTTATACAGTTTCTTACGACTCTTTCAATTTATTATTAAATAATGCCTTAGCAATGCAATAACAGCAACAAGAGCAATAACAACAAAATGCCTTAACATGATTCTCTTAATTGATTGCATTGACTTCTGTATTTGTGGCATGAGACTCTGACTGACTGTGACAGCAGACAGGCCTGTTGCACACACACATCGTGTTTCTTGGCTCAAAGCCATATTTAGTCATCTGAATTTATTTCGTTGTTTTTATAGTTTTTTTCTTACTCCTCTGGCTTAAAGTTTGGCCTTCATGTCTAGATTTTTGTTGTTTTTTTGTTTTTCTTCTAAAAAGTCGTTGTTGTTGTTGCTTTTATTATTACTTAATATTTGAGATTTTCTTGCACCACATATCAAGACTTGTATGGAATTGTTTTTTCATAATATAAGGCAAGTTTTTTTGTTGTTGTTTTGATATAAAGGTGACCAGTTTTTTGTTTTGTTTTTATTGTTTTAATATCACCCATAATTTAATAGTGTTTTTAAAACTTATATTACAGATAATAACAGCCATCAGAAGCCTCAACAGATTGTGAATAGCAGATGTGCTGAGAGAAGCTAGGTCTTAATCCTAAATGAAGGGTTGTAGTGACCAATTATGTATGTATACATGTGCGTATGTAGATATGCTGCACTGATGCGAAAAAAAAGGATAGGAAGTCGCGAACAATGAGGTGGAGAATTCTCACAATTGGGGTGAAGTAATATTTTTAAAAAACATACCAAACTCTGCGGCTTTAGCGAGCTGTTTTCTGTACTTCGTAGAAAGAAGGGGAAATCAGCATCTCAGTAATGGAGGCACTCGACAATTCTACTTAGGTGCCAATTATTGTCAGACAATTTTCCCAAACGTTACGAATATCTATCGCTTTATGGTTCTTTTCAGTTGTGGGGACAGGTAATATTAGTACATATGAAGCGTGGTTTTATAATTCCGGAAATGCTTCTAAATTACAAATATTGATCATTACAACTCTTTAGTCAGGATTATGACCTAACTTCTCACAGCACTTATGTTGTGTGTCTGATAACTTTGTACATGAATGGCGGTACCTACAGTTTAAAGTCGACTCCGAACAACAGATTTTTGAGAAACTTTTTCATGGTAATTTTATTAACGCTCAGAGTTTTTGCCAGAAACCTGCTAAGAGGAAGTCGCCGAAGAAATATTCAAATTTCGTTTTTCTGGAGATCTCGGATGAGCTGTGTTTTGACTATCCGCTAGACTACGCCGACTTCAAATTGCTTTGTTATACATGATAATACCTGATGCCCTACGCCATTGCAATCCAGTAAACCACAGAATAGTGAACCCCTCCATAGTATTATAATTATCAATATTGTGCTGCCCTTATTCTATTTAAAGTTTCCCTATTAGATTCATAACTCCCAACCCTGTTGCCCTTAAGAATGTCAGGATGTTGTTCGATATATGTAACGAAACCGTTTAATGACTAATGACTCTCCAGGCATTTCCTGAAACATATCAACAGTGTAGAGGTTCCAAGTATATGTTTCGTCTCTTCTCATTACAGAGGTTCTACATTATTGGGTGTAAAACGATTCCTATTCTGTACAAATGCCCTGTGAGTCCTTATTTCTGGGCCAGAATGCTATTCTCAAGCTATTCCTGTACAGTCTGATGCAAGATTTAAAACTCTTTCTACTATAATTACCCAAAATTCGTCTTCCCATTCCAAAGAAAGATTCTGGTTTCATTAGCGGTATGGAAGCTTCTCTGCTGACAAGCTCACGTGCCCATTCACTGCTCTCTTTTCCACATAAGCTGTGATCCAGCAAAAGGTGACCCTATTTTGAATTTAACTTGGTCAGACAGTCCTATATTAATCTCTACTAAGCATTATTGAGGTTAAGTGTTCGATTGCCAGATACGGCGGTCCTCAGTACAAAATTTTTCATGTGTGTATGTTTCTATGAAATTGACTTATCGGCACACGATTAAAAATGGCATCAAGTTATCTGAAAAGCCGGTGTACATTAAACCATACAATCTAACTTATAAATTATATTTTCGTTTATATATTCACAAATAATTTTATTTTTCACTAATAAACTTTTAATGGATAATTTTACTCTGGAGTAAGAACAGAATACGGCGATAACTTCAGATAAAAGCCAAATGACTGCTTAGTGCATAATAACATCTTCCTTATGATTTCTTAGCAACGAACAAACACAAACAACTTTCATAAAAATATGGCAACATGGTTTAGAAATTATGTGTACTGTGGGAAAAGAATGAGAACATATGCTGATGAAATACGGTACAAACAATCATGTCACGACCGCATTCTATAAAGATTTTTAAACTGTCAGTTTGAATGGAAAATATGTTCACGGTCATATTCTGTTTATACATTTCATTACGCTTGAGCATAACGAATACGAGAACGCTTTTAATTTAATATCTTAATTTTCTCCGTTTCATACTTATCATCTGGTAACCTCTTTGCAACCAAATCACTGGTTAAGGCGATTTGAAAACAATCCCCCCCTGCATTATGAAGAAAAAAAGTGTTAAAAATTGTTGAGATTCGTTTTTGTTTTTATAGCGGCCTAGCAATACAAGAGCGATTAAAAGAGAACAAAAAAAAAAAAAGCAAAGCGGCATAGGCATGTGGGGAAAAACCTGATTTTAAAATTGGAAAAAAAGAAGCAACAACTTCTTTATGCGTTTTACGCATGCAACCCCAACAACCAATACAACCTGTTGCAAGTTGGGTTGAAGCCAACAAAAAAAACCTCGATTTATTAGTTTTGTTGTTTTCTTTTCTTTGTACATCAGCTCTTCAGTGACAATAATTATGATTTTCACTTGAAAAATTAAATAATTTCACTTGAGTAGGCAATAATAACAAGCGTTTAATTTAAAGAAAAATGTTGGAATATTTCAATAAGGAAATGCCATGAATGAATTTTTAAGACTTTATTTAACAGCACTGAACATGATAAATAATTCAAGGAATTTAAAAAAAAAAATTTTTTTTAAACACATGCCAGGTAATAAGAAATACCACATACCGTATAAACTGTGATTAGCCTTAATGAAATTTTTTTTCAGATTGAAAACAATTATGGATTTTACGATTGTTTTTGTTTGAAATTTATTGCCTTTTATTAGTTTTTTTATTTGCTTATTGGCAAATGATCTCACGTGTTGATGTAATAACAACAAAATAAACAATTTTATTCTCCTTTTTTTGTAATATTTTTTTTTGTCTACAGCTTCAAAATGTTATTAAAAATTGTATTTAAATTACAACCTACATTTAAATAAATTAATATTATTACCCCGGTGTTGATTGACTTTAAATAGATAGAAAAAAAATAACAACAACAACAAACGAAAGCAAAAAAAATTGATCAAGAACTTTTGGCGCCGTAAATCTCGTTTATTACGTTCAAATCTTAAGAAAAAAAAAATTTATTTTCAGCATTAAACTATGTTCTAAGAAACTGATCATTTTGCTAAAAGTTAAGTAAAACTGGTTTATAAAAAATTTTAATTGATTTTGAATTCAACTCTGGCTAAAAGGGCTTCACATTTCAACTTTCAAACAATTAAACAAAATCGTTTTATTAATAAAGCAAAAAAAAAAAAAACAAAGTGTCATTCGCCTGCCTAGAAGCTTAATTAAACAATCTACAGATTAAATATTTATTTAACAAAAAACAAAGAACACAAAATCAATTTCAAATAGCCTTGATAAAGATTGAATTCAAGTTCTAAATGCTAAAATGCTTGAGAGAATGGCAAATGTTTTTCAAATAATGAAGAAAAAAATTCCGATTGTTATCACATTTGAGTTTAAGAGCATAAATTGCCTTTTACGATAAGTTTTTAAGAGTTAATGGAATAATAATTTTACAATTGGATAATCGGCAGATGTATGTATGTATACATAGCCATACATTTTGTTAAAAAGAAAAAATTTTCCAACAGAATTGCTGTCATTCAGAACATTGAGTACAATTTATGAAGCTATAGTAGCATCTGAGGCAGATGCTTAACTGCTAATCTTCAATATTTTCAAATTATGCATCTGTCGTCTATCTTCACTCGCAGCATATTGTGAATGAATTAAAATGGGTGTCATAAACTAATCTAACGAATGTTCTCCACACCTAGAGAAGTCGTGTTAGACATTGGAACGATCTTATATTCCACCACACATAATTGCATTAATTGAAGGCAATTGCAGTCGCCGTAGTCTAGTAGGTAGTGTGGTGGCTTATGAGACACGAGGCCACGGGGTTCAAACCCCAGCTCAGACATCTCTAACAAAACGAAATATGAAAAACATCTGCAAAAACTCTGAGAGTAAACAATATTGGCATGAAAAAGTTTCTGTCCTTCGGCATCGAACTCCTGCCAATCAGGGCTAAAAAAAATTAACACACATACAACATAATTGGTGTGTGGAGCTAGGTCGTAATCCTGACTGAAGGGTTGAAATGACCAATTATGTATGTATGCGTGTAATGGCATCATTAGGTCTTTCCAGCTACACTTTGTTTTAATAAAATTTAAAGACAGGATGTGCTTAATCACAGACCCGATAGAACTGGTCCGCTTAGTTATTGGTTTATGTCGACAAACCAGTAACTCTTTAAACATTGGAAGCCAATATTGAACTTGCCATTGACGCGGTATAATGCCACATTTAGTGGGAAGGTAATAAAAAATTAGACTTGAAATGGACGTTGTAACCAGCGTTGCCATTTGCCAAGTTTTCCCTTTTTTTTTCAAGTTTTTGGAGATGCGAAAAAGTTTTTATTAAATTTGTTTTCTAACAAAACAAGTTTTTTCGACAAAATTAAATTTAAAATTTTTTTCAATAAATTCAGTATTAAAACAGGAAATATTTACATTTCTAAAAAAAATAATGTGTATTTTATTAGTCCCGGACAAAAAACGCAAAAAAACACCAACAGAGGGCACCGGGCTCCGGAATTTCTTTTAAAAATGTTGGTACTTTTGTAGAAAACAAGTTTTTTTTTTGTAAAAAAAAAGTTTTTTTTCCCAGAAATAAAGTTTTTAAAAATAAATCTGGCAACGCTGGTTGTAACTCATACCAAATTATAATAAAATATTTGGAATAAAATATTTGTAATTATCATTCTGAAGTTCTGAAGCTCTTAACAAATAGCATAAAAAAGAATGTAAAAAAATTCTAAAGGAATAAGTAGAAACACTGTGAATGCAATGACCAAACATAATATGAAACCAACACACCTATAGGAAACCATGAAGCCATTGTGTAGTGAAATCAAAAGCAGTAAGTGGACAGTGAATTGGCCATGTACTGTGGAAGCTCAAAGAAGTATCGTAAAGGACACTCTCCAATGGAATTCATAGGCAGGCCTACTCAAACATGGCATGGAAAAAAAAAGTTAGCACACGCTGGAAAAATGATTGGAAAAATGTTGTATAAATTACTAAGTCGTTCGCGGTGAACATTTTGGTAATAATGAGCACTTAAATCATGCTGTCGTCTAGTAAGTAGTGTGTTGGCTTATTAGACGTGAGGCTACGTTTCAAAACCTAGGGCAAAGATCTCCAACAAAACGAAAAATGGAAAATATTTCTTCTGCAACTTTCTTTCATCTCAGCAGATTTCTAATTGCTATAAAAATTTTCTTAAAAATCAGCCGGAATCGGAATCGACTTTTAGCTGTAGGTCCGGCCACTCATGTATGAAATTAACACACACACTCAACATAAGTGTGGTGCGAGAAGCTAGGTCGTAATTTTGACTGAATGTTTCCAAAACTAAAGTTCGTATAAGAGGGATTTGCAATATATAAAGAGAAGTTAAGCCAAAAACATAATTCATTACTTGGTAGGCCACTAATTTTTCCATTTCTTTTTTTTTTTAATTAAAAAAAAAATTTTTTTTGACCACAATAAGATTAGCAACATAAAACTTAGTAGTAGTTGTTTAAGTGCAATGTATTTAAAATGGATTAACGAAATTCATGGACAAATAAATAAAGGGCTATCCATTTCGTGGTTTCAAAAGTATGGGACTGGAATTCGACATCTGTCAAACTAAGTTGTGAAACCAATTTTTTTCTTTTCAGTTGAAAGTCGGACATTGACGAAAATGGATCACTTAACTATCACACAACGCATAAAAATTATCAAAACCTACTACAAAAATGGTGATTCTGCCACAGCCACGTATCGTGCTTTAAGAGGAGATTATGGTTTACATAATCGTCTAATTACGCAAGCAATTGGCAAAATTGTGAAGAAATTTGAAGAGACTGGAGTGGTTACAAATATTGAAAGGCCTGTGCATCATCGTTTCGCTCGTTCCGCTAAAAATATCGCTATTGTAAGTGAAAGTGTTGCCGAAGAACCGAATGTGTTGTTTCCTCGTCGTTCTCAGGAATTAGGACTGTCTTACGGCACATTATGGCTCACGCAACAACTGAAGCCAGCTAACCATTCACAACGTCGTAGATACGTGGAATGGGTGCTTGACCAACAGGCGGTGGACGGCAATTTTTCGAACAAAATTTTCTTCAGCGATGAAGCACATTTCACACTCGGTGGGTATGTTAATAAACAAAATTGTCGTATTTGGGGTTCTGAGAATCCTCAAGTAATTGAAGAGAGCCCATTACATCCAGAAAAAGTCACTGTTTGGTGCGCTCTTTGGTCCGAAGGTGTGATTGGACCTTACTTCTTCGAAAACGACGATGGAACGACTGTCACCGTCAATTCGGAGCGTTAATGGTCATATGATAACCGACTTTTTTTGCCTGCTATTGAAGAATACGACTTGGAGAATATGTGGTTTCAACAAGACGATGCCACATGCCACACAACTCGATCGAATATGGCTTTAATGCAAGAGACATTTCTTGGCCGCGTAATTTCTCGTCGTGGCGATAGACCGTGTTTATGCAGATAAACCTTCAACTCTTGAGCACTTAAAAACCAACATTCGTCAAGTTATGGCTGAGATACGGCCCAATATGTGTCAAAAAGTGGTCGAAAATTACCTCAAAAGAATCAATGCTTGCAACACTTCGCGTGGAGGTCATTTAAATGATGTAGTGTTTCACACATAATGTCAACGTTCAAACTTTACAATAAAAAAGAAATATCATGAAAAAATTATTTTATATGTGTTTAATGTACGTTTACTTTTGAAACCACGAAATGGATAACCCGGTACAAATCAAATCCTCTACTGTATGTTGAAAGTCATGGCTTAATGTAAACAAATTACAACACAAAGTTTATGTAAAACGAACTCGAACAACATTTGGTTTTTACTTTAATATGATATGAGCGACTAAAGTTCAACTAGGGAAGCTTTAGTAAGTGATAAAAAAAATAATTATTTATTAATGATAAACAACTGGAGTATTTTATCAATTGTTTGTAAAATTCGAAACTAATTATTTAAAATATAAAATAACTTTAAGCCACCGTTACCGCTAACCATTTCCAATGGTATAATTAAATAAAAATAAATTTTAATATTCAAAGATTTATGAGAGTAATTAATTATAAAAAATGTGGTGTATTATACACTATAGAGGGATTCAATTTTATTTTTAAAAATTAGATTTCTTGTTTATTTCGTTGAACTAACAGAACGAACAATACAGAACTCTTAGAATAGATTTGTTCACAACTTTTTAACATTTAAACTTATAATTCTACACAGTGATACAATAAATATTACCATTTCTAAACAATTTAGAATCTAATTTATAATCAGAAACCTTTTAATGTCAAAAAAAAAAATATTTTACATAGAAAGAGTTAAACAATCATAAGCCTTTCAAAATAAATTCTAAAAAACTAAACCATAAATAAGTTTAAATTAATTGATGTTTAACAATAATTTAAAAAACACCTCACGCAATGGGTTAATTAAAGAAGCCGACAAATTTGAATGAGTATTTATATTCTCAATACATCGCTGTCTGTCTATGAGTTGCTCATTTCGAATCGTTTCCATACAAATGTTGCATGCATTTGTTGTTTATTTGCTTAATAATATGCATGTTGTGCTGACTAGTTAGTTAGTCAGTTAGGCAGTCAGTCAGTTTAGCCCCCATTTATTGTTAATAATTGACTGTTATTTTTCGACACGTACGTACATACGTAGTTATTTTTGTTTTACATATTTTCTAAACTTGTCTAAAACTCTTAACGTATGTATGCACGTATGCACGACGTACCAGAACTGAAATGAATTGATGACGTTCATAAGTAAATTGAAAATGAAAAATTATTTTTATTTAAACAATAAAATAAAATAAAAATCAAATATTTGTTTAAAAAAAAAAAAAACATATTTTAGTTGCCATAACAATTAAGTAGGATTTCTTGAAGTCATTAATATATGTACGTAGGTATCTATGTATATATCTTTGAATGTGTAGGCTCCTTCAACTAGTATCTGGGCAGTGTGGAAACAACAAAGGGTTGTGCTAATGAGGGCATTGTATCGTATATTAAAACGGCAAAAGGTGCTTTCGACAAATATCAACAACTAGTATGCTGCGCGTATACAATTCGAACGTTCACGTTTTCCTATATTATGGTTGCGAAGCCTGGATATATACCAGAGGTCAGCAACGAGTATTCAAAACGATGAGTAGATTCGAGTCATACTTATTATTTCTGATACTTATACGCATTCATACTCATACTACTCATACTCAAAGTTGGAAGTACTCGTCGTATTCATACTTAACAATACGCATGATGTTATTGACTTCGACTCGTCTCTACTTAACATTTACACGAAGCACAAAATAAGTATGATTCGCGTACGAACACTACTATACTCACAAGAAGATTGTGTGTATGCTTTGCTTGTTGTCTTTGGCTTTCCTTTCTTCTTTGTTTGTATATGCAACAATAATAAAGGCTGTAAATTTTGATGAATGATTCGAGCCACTCGAATCACTTATAAGTATTATAAGTATTTTTCTAAATTTATGAATCAGAATGAGTAGGCTTATAAAACAAACACATTTCGAATGTTGTGAGTTTGATGTCAACGTTGTACTCATACTCATTGTAACCTATACTTATAAATCAATGCTGTAGCGAGTACGAATGAATCAGAGTAGTTGAATTTCAATTCTGTTGATTCACTCATACTCAAAATTGCATGAGTGCTTATGAGTAGCGGAAAAACGATTCATTGCTGATCTCTGATATATACAATTGCAGTCAACACAAGTCTACAAACCTTTACAAAAAAATTTCTGCAAAAAATTCTATACACTTGGAAACCATATTGCATATGGAACGTTGACCTTATGAATGCGGCAAACCAAATCTCTTCTTCTATGAAGATATGCTAGCGGAAAGACAGTTAACAACATTGTCACACAATCGGTTCAGTATAATCCTTACGACAGAGACCGTTGATTTGAAGCAATTGGTAGAACTTGCAACAGGTCGATTAATGCGTAGTTGAAAGCAACAAACGTTGTCTGGGGGCATCTGCTAGAACGTGAAGGAGTTCGTTTCATGCTTACATGCAAAGTATTTAGGAAACGATGTCCGGTAAACACATCGCAATAGAGTCCTACATAAGGCCCTAATCTCCGCTGGAAGTCAATTATAACAAATCGTTCAATAAATAACTCTTTACTTTACGAATTTTACAAACTCTTTACTTTACAAAATTACCAAATCAGTCGTAAAAGTTACCTTCTAAGGCAAGCAAATTATACCAGACGGGACAGCGCTTTTTGTACGATAATTGTGAGAGTTAAAGCTCCTTTCCATTAGACGTCAATCTAATCAAATCAGCCCCAAAACAAGGATTAATCTCATCAACAGTGTCGTTCTCCTTGTGTTGTAATATGCATGCTAAACTTGGTTTATGTTTATTGAAGTCAGCAATAGAGTCTTGCCTTATATAGTCCACATATCATGGTCACACAATTGTATTTCGAATGTCGAGTTATGGCATAGAAGCAACATGCATTTCCGTCTAAGTTTATAGTGATGGAAAGCGAATGTACTATTTAAACCGGCCAATAATATAAGCAAAGCAGCTTTCGATTGGGAACCTTAAGGAATAGAAAGACGAAGCGGATCACAAGGTAGCTTGAAGAGATGGGAAAAGGCGGAGAGGAACAGAACAAAATCCCAAAGTACAAATAGAAGTGTTTGGATTTGATATAAAATGTGTAGTGTAGGTTAGGTTAGTGTGGTAGCTTTATACCAAAAGCTCACTTGAGCACGCATAGCGGCCCGTTGTGGCGCAACAGGTGATGTGTAGTGTAGGTTGTTAAACTACTAGACGAGCGTCCCCAGGTAAAATCTCAGCTTTTACAACTTATAATATGTAATATGAAAATATGCCAATGGCCACTTTTAGCTCTCTTCTGTCCAAAAATTGTAAGAGAAATTAATTCCCAAGTTCTGTTGTTAAATCTGTCGATCAGAGTTGTCGTTATACTGAAGATTCCCCTGCTTTTTAATGGATACAATACAGACTCACAACATTGTAGTCCTTACCAAAGAGTTGTAATGGCCGACAATACGTGTATTCATGTGTAATATCATTACACCTGTTATCCCCCTCCCACTTAATATGTTTTCTTTTCAAATTATGATTGCCGCAAACATATTTTTGCCTTCCGCGTATATTCGTGTTGCTACACTGCTACTGTTTTTATTTTTATTTGCAGAATATTAAAGTCTACTACACTAATGGTTCCTTGTATCTAAATTGCTTTCTTTCTGTCTTTTATTTTATCGCAGAAATTGTATTTTTTTTTTCTTTTTTCTTTCTCTTTGGATTCGCGTGACTCAATGCCATTTCGATATAATATTTAAACGTAAAAAAATAATTTATATTTTTTTTATTATTATTATTACAACAAAATATATAGGCATGTAACATAAAATAGCAATTATAAGAAGAAAAAGGAAAAAAATATATAAAAAAGAAATGGTGACAAGGTCTAGTATAAACAAAGTATTGCGAAAAAAGAAGGTTCTTTCTTGCCAATCACTTACAATTAAAAAATCTGGAATTTTCTTTTTAAGATTGTAATGACACAAAAAAAAAATAAAGGAAATGTTTTTCCATTATACAGTGAGCGTCAAAAGAAGCTATACATTATAGATAAAATTCTAACAATCACCAAACTCTACGTTTACCACTTAAGGAGAGTGCCCGAAAAAGTTTGCAATATTTCGAAATTTTTTGCAATTTTTTTTTGTTTTCATTTTAAAAACTGGCAATGAAAAAATTTTAAAATAAAAATAACGTTAATTTATTAATGTTTATTTTTTAATGTACAATTTATTTTGACGCTCACTGTATATCTATACATACAGGGAATTAAAAAGTAATGAAGTAAGAAAATTCATTATCGATTGGGGTATAGAAGAGCCTTCTTAACACAAAACAATTTTTCAATCAAATTTTATTGCTTCGAAGGCAATTACTTGAAAAACAAAAGCAGGCCCTCGAAATTGGCTATTAGTTGGGCGGGCTGCTGAGTTGATTTGTTAATTATAATTCGTCATTAATTTTGCCATCACTAATGATAATACAATTTAAGTATATTACAGTGCTAATTTGCTTAATGAATTTCATTTATCTCTCACAGCATTTTTTTGTATTTCAATTTTTTTTTTTTCTTTGGTTCAGCATTCGTTTCCTTTACTTAACTTTGGTGGCCGTCTCTGCTGCTAATCAGTAATAATTTTTTGTCAAAAAAAAAAAAAAAAAAAAAAAAAACTGCTAAGTAAATAATGTGATGTGATGAGAAATATTTTTAAAATGTTGACGATTTCATTTAAAACAAATAAAAATCAATGCAAAAACAACTCCATAAGAATAATCTTGTAGAGAAGTTTAAAGAATTTCTTTTCAAAAATAAATTAATGAATGAATGAATGAATAATTTAACAAACAATTGTTAAACAAATAAATATTTTGTTTGTTTTTGTTTTTATTCTTTTTTGTATAGGAAGTCTATTGTTGTTGTACTTTTATTTATAAAATAAAATTTTATCATTAACCTTTTTGAAGATTTAACGAAAGCGTATTTTTAAAAGAATGAATTCATAAATGAGAACCGAAGTTGTAAACCTGACCAAAGGGTTGTAATGTTGTATGAACCCATACAACAGCCGATACGAAATTTTTATCTTTGAAACTTACATTGCAAATACACGTACATAAGGTGGCCAGAGTTGCTATATTGTTTGATGACAACTCATCACTTTGACGTTTTACAAAGGCATTTGTGTTCTAACAAATCAAGGAGTGACACATTGGTGTATCAAAATCCGCGTATTATTTGCAGAGGCCGTTGTTTTGAAGCAATTGGTAGAACATGCAAAAGATCGATTGATGTAAGCAACAAATAATGTGTGGTGGTACCTGCTAGAGCATGAATTAAGTCGATTCATGCTTAGATACAAGCTATTGGGTTGTCCGAAAAGCAATATCGGTTTTTCCCGACAGAGGATTTAATTGTACTTTTTTTGTACCCAACTTCACACTTAAGCCGTATATATAATTTGTATATGCTTTGAGAGCTAGCCAACGACCATACCACGCTGAATACATCGGTTCTCGTCCGATCACCGAATTTAAGCAGCGTCGGGCGCGGTTGGTGCTTAGATGGGGGACCGCTTGCGAACACCGCGTCTTGTCGGCATTTTATTTTGAAGTCGCCGTGGTCTAGTAGGTAGTGTGTTGGCTTATTAGACGAAAGGCCCGAGTTCGAATCCCAGGTCAGACATCAAAACGAAATACGAAAAAATATTTCTTCTGCGACTTCCTCTCAGCAGATTTCTGGCAAAAACTCTGAGAGTAAATAAAATTGCTATGAAAAGCTTCTCAAAAAAAAAAAAAAAATCTGTCGTTCGGAGTCGACTTTAAACTGTAGGTCCCGCCACTCATGTATAAAATTAACGCACACAACACGAGTGGTGTGAGAAGCTAGGACGTTGTACAATGGGTCAGTTCGACCTCCGGGTACTGTACTTGTCACAGTTGACAAGTACACGTCCTCTTACCTAACCTAACCTAACCTACTGTTTTAATACAGAAAGGCTAAAAATGCTGTTCAAGCCAGAAAGAAATTGACCGATGTGTATGGAGAAGGTGTGTTGATCGTACGCCAGTGCCAGAACTGGTTCGCTAAAATTCGATCCGGCAATTTTAATGTCGAAGATGCACCACGTTCGTGGAGGCCGGTTGAAGCTGATAAAGACGCGGTAAAGGCATTAGTTGATGCGAACCGGCGAATAACAACACGTGAGATCGGATTGAGGTTAAATTTATCAAATTCAATTTAATTTAATAAAGTATTTGTTTATTATACAAAAACTGCCTTTCATTTTCACAAAAAAAAAAAAAAAATGACGGAATTACTTTCCGAACAACCCAATATTTAGGGAACGAGTGTCTGCTGAACACCTCGAAATGGAGTTAAGCATAAAACCCAAATCTCCGTTGGGAGTCATTGGTGTATCCAAATCCGTGTGTCATTTACATACATACATACATAATTGATCACTACAACCCTTTTGTTAGGACACGACCTAGCTTCTCACACCACTTATGTTGTGTGTGTTAATTTTATACATGAGTGGCGGGACCTACGGTTTAAAGTCGACTGCGAATGACAGTTTTTTGAGAAACTTTTCATGGCAATTTGTTTTTACTTTTAAAAGTTTTGCCAGAAATCTGCTGATAGAAATTCGCCGAAAGAAATATTTTTTTATATTTAGTTTTGCTGGAGATGTTTAACCAGGGGTTTGAACTATGGTCTGACGTCTGATAAACCAAAACACTACCCTCTAGACTACGGCGACCTCCTGCGTGTCAATTGCGATATGGAAATTGCATTACAATAATACGTTTGTGGCCTTTAAAATGAAACCAGATTTTTGTATAAAATTTAATAAATTCTTTTTCAACATATAGTCAGAGAAAAAAGTCTACATTCATCGCTGTATGTAGATTTTTATGCCGGTAATTTTTATCAAATTGAAAAAGGTGTTATAGCATTGTTTATGGCAGTTACAATTAAGTATGTTTGAAGACAAAAATGAATATAAAAAAATTGGAGAAAAAAGTGTAGGTAGACTTTTTCTGTGACTGTACAGTGCTCCAAGCTCTATACACTTTTCTTAACATTTCTCCAACTGATTAATTACATCCAAATACAAAAATTTTTTGAGATAGTTTTGTTTGTAAGAGGTTTTCAGAGTTGCTATTAAATTTCTTTCCGCCGAGTTATTTCTTCTAACTTTCATCTCCTTTGGAAACAAGAAGCAATCATTCTAGTTTCAAAGCAGAGTATAAAGCAGATGAAAGTGGTGCCCACTAGCGCATTACTCTGCTTCAAAAGAAACGACTTGTCTTCTATCAAAACTAATTGCTTTTGGTGTTTATAATGATCAAAAAGTGAAAGGAAGTCAATTTTCCCCGGAAAGAAATTAATTTTCTTTCTCAAAAGTATTTTGCTGGAGCTTAAAAAGTGACAAAAATTTAAGTTTCTTTAAAACAAGTATTTGGAATAGATTTGACCTTAATTTCCCTGAAGCCTACTTCAGTACACAGTGGAGAGCTTAAATTGTAATAAAATTCTGACTGTAAACTGTAAATTAAAAAGAAAAACAATTACTTTCTAACATTGTTTGGCTATAAAAAATTACCAAGCTTACGAAAAAGGTAATAAAATTACGATAATGAAAGTGTTAAAATTCATTTAAAATTTTGTTTACTTTTACCAACCATGATGACGATGATGATGACATACATTAACAGCAACAAATATACATACATACATATTGACCTATAAACTCAATTTAAGAATTTCCATTCTATTTGCTTATTAAATAAAAACTTTAAAAACAAATGTTGTTTTTTTTTTAAATATTTTACAAAATTTTACCTGGTATAGAGGAAGTACGTGAAGTTGTTGCGGTCGTTGAAGTTGAACTTGAGTACCATAAACATTCTGATAATTCAGTTTGTACGGCAACATCTAATTTTAAAACCATTTTTAAAATGATTTCAATTTTGTTTTTGTATTTTTTATTATTTTTTTATTATGATTTGATTTTGTGTTAAAAGTTTTAAATTTCTTATTTCGGTTATGATATGGCAGAGGCAATACAAAAGCGTATAAAAATATCAAAATTTAACCACAATTAAAGCTAAAATTACACACAAAATTTTATAAAATGGCCATGAAAAATATGATTTTATATGGAAATTGTTTGATTTGCTTCAGATAAAAAACACTTTTAATATATCTTTTTTCTCAGTAATATTTTCAATTGATATTTTGTTAATAGAGCTACTGGAAAAAACATTATTTACATTGTATAAGATGTCATAAAACAATCGCCAGTATTTTCCAATTGTCGGCAAGTTGGCGTTGGAAAGACAAGTTTTTCAATTAAAAAAAATTCTTCGAGATATTTGATGGCTTTTTGACGTGTCAAAATTATTTACTACTAAAGAGAAATGATGACATTTACCTCCCTATTTCCGAGATGACTTGATTGAATTTGAATTACTTAATTAAAGTAATTGATTACAAACCTGTGCAATCATAGTTGGAATCCAGGTGGAGGTGAAAAATTAGTTTTCAAATTTTCGAAAAATTAAGAGGCTTTAATTTCCTCCATTTTAATGAGAATATCATTTTTGGTACAGATACGGTAAGAGTTTATCATGCGTAGTTAGTGTTGGGAATCCCGGGATCCCGGGATCCCGAAATCCCGGGATCCCGCAGTTTTTAACAATCCCAAACTCCCGGGATTGAACACTTAATCCCGGGATTTGACTTTTTAAGCCGTAATGAAAAAAATTGTATATTAGAACTCTCACTAATTCGAATTTCCAGAAATTAGAATCTGTTGTTTCAATGCATTAACCGCTATGAAATTAGAAACAAAACTTCAAATTGCGATTTTTTTTTAGAGATGTAAACACTTAAATTAAAATTAGATTAAAATCACCAGAAGCAGATGAACCACCAACAAAAAAAACTAAACCATTAACCAAGTATTTTCCTATGCTGGGGCTAGAAGACAGATCACTTTCTGCTACACTTGCACGACTAACAGCCCTTGATGGGATTTAAAGTTTACCTACGACTGTCAACTCAGTCCGCTTAATGGTTGTATATTACAGCAACAAAATAAGATGTCGTGCAAAAGTATGTTACGGCTGAATTTGGAAAGCAACTAACTCTAATAAAAGACTATAAAACTAGGTGGAGCAGCCTTTTGTTAATGCTGTAACGTCTTTATTTATTAAGAAATTGTATACAAAAAGCATTAATAGACATAGGTCCACCTGAAGGTGAATATTTTGCTTTATCCAAAGATGAGATTAATATGGTATCCCCATATCATTAGTGTTCTTATCCCAGTTAAAGCAACAGTTGACGCCCTTTGCCGTCGGGATGCTAATCTGTTCACGGCCGATGTTGCCATAACTTTTATGTTAAAAAAACTTAAAGATGCTAACAGCGTTATAAGTCAAAAACTACATTCAGCCCTCATCCATCGCATGCAACAAAGGAGAACAGATATCACTGGAGTACTTCAGTATCTGCACAATGGTAGAACAAATGTTCAGTCCGAATCCGAAACAGAGTTCGTAACGGTTCCTTCTTCCATAAAATGTCGCAAATTAATAGTTGAGTTACTCGGTAGACTAAATGCTTCAAATCCAGCTACATCACTTCTAATAGCTTCTGAGTCAGAAAATACATCTTCTTCTTCAGCCAGTGTAGAGTCTGAACGTGCTTTTTCTGCAGCTGGATTTTTCACAACTAAAATAAGAAGTCGTTTGAGCGATGAAACTTTGGATGCTCTGTACTTCCTCAAAACGTATTTTAAAAATAATAAAAAATAATAACATATCGCACTTAATCAACAAATGAGTATATATCTATAAAAACAATTTACTCTTTACAATTAATTTAAAAATGTGAAAAATTAAAAATAAAATTAATTTTCTTATAATTTAATAAATTCTTTCTTATAAACCTATTTTTGTATGTGTCATGTTATTAATTTTATTGAAATAATATGTTAATATCTTTCAAGAACAAATTTTTTAAAATCCCGGGATAAATCCCGGGATCCCGGGACTAGGTAAATGAAATCCCGAAATCCCGGGATTGAAAATATAGAGCGGGATTGCCAACCCTATGCGTAGTTTTCATAAATTCAATGCCAGTCACTTAGACGTAAAAAAATGCACACCGCGTTAGAAGTCTTAGAGAGATCGGATGTATGGGTCCCACACAACCTCCTAACGCAAAAATACCTCAAGAACCAAATCTTGAATTGCGACATAAGAAATCCAACGAAAATATTTTCTTGTGAAGGAAAGTCTGTTAATGATAAGAAGTTAAAGTAAAAAGAATCATGGTTGAATAGTGGTAAGGCGGCGTAAACTGGGATTGAGCATCAGAAAGTTCTTGTTGCATTATTTATGGAATTGATAGGCAATCAATAAGCTGATCCCTTGTGTTTCTATTCTCAATTCAAACATAGATTGTCTACATTTAGAACCTCTAAAGAAATCAATGACTGCGCCGCTAGTTTAGCGAGTAGATTACTAATATCACTCTGTGAGGGAAAGTATTCCACATATTAGCTTCACTGTACTCTTTTTCTCCTTCTGTAACTCACTTTACCATATTGCAATCCTTTGTATTGCATGAATAGAAGCTATTCTCTATGCGTTGGTCTCAGACAAAAGATTGCTTTTGCTTCAGGGGCTTCATGACGAGCTTATTGACCCTTAGGGCCATTATTACAACTAGCCGTTAACTGAGGGGAGGATTTTAACGGGCAGATAAATTGTATTTCATTATTAATATAAGCTAGAAGTCAGCGTTAAGCTACTGGTAACTTTTAAAGTTAAGTTTATGTTTGAACTTGACATATTATTACTTTCAATATTGCAACTTCAAATATAAACAAAATGAGTATATACAATAAAAAAAGAAGCCCGTCGTTGCCACTGCGTTAAGAGAAACTGGTTTACTGCCATATTTTTGAAAAAGTTAACTTTATTTTATCTGTAGGTTGTAATAACGAAAAGAAGTTAAAGGTGACTTTAAAGTTCACTTTGGCTAAAGTTGTCTTTAAACCCAACTTTAACGGGAAGTTGTAATAATGACCCTTAGAGTGCGTAACGTCGATAAATACAATCTCCATTAGCGAGTCTAAATTGCGAAGCATCAGAATATCGATTAATATCGAGTTTTAAAGTATCGATATAATTAATAAGGCGGCTTTTTAAACATCCTTTCACAATTTACTCAAATTATGTGAAAATTAACTCAGCACTAAAAGGCTTATGCTGGGATTCCAGAGCTAAATAATTTCCCCATTTGTATTCCAGGTGAATTATTTTGATTGCGAACAACCCCGTGTGTGAAAATCGTTATAAAAGACAACAATTTGTTGATTAAAAATGGGCTTATCTTGTATTTCTGGACAATAATCTTGTGTTTCCATTCGAAAACAAACGTTTTAGAAACGCGAATGATTTTCTATTCATTTCAAAATAGCTACTAGACCCCTCTGACCGGAATCATAGTGATTATGCCAAATACAGCCTTCGGACACGATAGTTTTCTTTTTATTTCACCTTATATTTGTATTTTAAATCATATGGAAACAGAATTTTTGGTTAAATTCTTCAAACACGTTTTTCTTTAATGTCCTCAAATTCCTTCAAAATCAAGTAATGTTTAACACGTTGACTGCCACGGCAATTTTTAGAAAACTGGCCAAAAAATGACAATTTGATTTTTTCACATTAGTGAGTACGAGATAACTCGTAATTGGCACCCTAGAAGGGAACGGAATCTACGAGTTATCCTGTAGTTGGCAGTCAACGTGTTAATGCCTCTCCTTGAGTCTTATTTGCAATGCAATTTTGATTTGAATCTCTCAAATGCCTTTGTACAGACAAGTGTCTTCTTGTAATACTGTAAGTTGAGGTTAGAGAGAGAAGGAGAGAGAAAGAAAATGAGTTCAAGTTTATTGAGAACATTGACCCATATTTTTAAGTGCTCTCTTTTACACCATCACTCTCCTTCGCTTCCCTTCTAAAGCACCGTTTCTAAAAGCACTTTTCCAGATATTTCATTCACTTTCATTTGAAATATATTTCAAAAGTCCTTCAATTTCATAACAAAGAGAAGAATTTTTATGGCAATTTGAAGTGTTTTTCCACTATTTCATTGTGGTGAAATTGGTTTATTTGTTTATAGGGAATCTGCTGCTGAAGCTATTTGTTTGTTAAATGGTTATCATTTCTTGTTTAAAAATTCTTTTAATTGTTCACTTCGTTAAAGATGCTGATGTTGCTTAATAAATCTTTTTGTTTTACATTCTACGTGATTTTGTTTACATTCTTGCAAGACATGTACAAACAAGCCATTTTGTGTACTTATTTCATTACATTTTTTTCTCGTATATTCTTTATTTTTTTATTTCTTTTGATAACAAATATTTAACATTAACATTCTTTTCTTAATACTTTTACTTTAAACACAAACAAATTTATTGCAAACAACATATAATTTATCACTCGATTTTCTCTTAAAATTTCTCTGCTTTAACATGAATACACGCACTCACACTTATTTTGCTTGTAGTGCAGTACAAGCTTTCTCTTTTTATGTTATTCTCTTAAAAACAACCCTTCTCGCTAAGGCACTTAGTAAATACTTTCTAGACATTCTATTTTTCTTTCTTTTTTAAATTATTTTCTTTTAAATTTTTAAATTCTACTCATGATTATTTTTATTTTTTTAAAGTGAGATAGAAAGACACTTTTTTCTTTTAATTAT
The DNA here is from genome assembly GCA_927399465.1 of Sarcophaga caerulescens. Taxonomy (NCBI): domain Eukaryota; kingdom Metazoa; phylum Arthropoda; class Insecta; order Diptera; family Sarcophagidae; genus Sarcophaga; species Sarcophaga caerulescens. Next base: position 88,380,973 of record OV656867.1, read on the forward strand.
ACCATATATATGTCATTGCTTTTTAATGACCGTTAGTTACACTATCTTTTTTGTTGTATTGTAATTAGCATAATACACATGTTTTCTACGATGTTTCTTTTGTTTTTGCGTGTGTTTTGTTTTAATTAAATTCCTTAGGAACAACCGTTTAGTTAGCGTGCTGTATCATTACTGATGGACTCATTGACTGAGTAAATGAAAGATTGTTGTTGTTATTTACAAAAACAACACAACACAAAAAAAACCATTGTGTTGTATTCTGTGCTTTTAAGCTAGATGAGCGTGCCAAACAGTGGTTCTCAACAAGTAATTTATTGTTTATTGATTGTTTTACAATGAAAGAAAGAAAGAAAGAAAGGAAGGGGGTTTAAATAGAACAAAACAAAAATAAAAAAATGTATTTTAATTAAAGAAAAGCATGTCTTGCAGTAAAATTTAAAGAGGAAGAAAATGGGTCACAATGAAAGTGATGTGAAATGCAGAAATAAATTAAATATCAACGCAATATTGTAAATGAAATAAATACCAGTAGAAAATTTAATTTTAAATTCAATTAAATTAAATAACAATCAAAACGTCAGTTAAATTGTTATAATTTTTTTTTTAATATTTAAAGAATTCATGACCTATGGAACAATACATATGTATATTTCTAAATGCCACACTTCGGCCTTAAGACATGAATGCTCTGTGGGAAGATTCTTATGCACTCAAGTTTCACCACGGGCCTTTAGTTATTTTATTGACGAAAAATTCAAATCATGCCAATCTAAAGAAGGATTCTTATGAGAAAGGAAACCGAATTATCTTTACAATCTTAGAAAACGATATAAATTAAGCTTTCTAATTCCGAGAGTGGATCAATATGTCCACAACTCATTGAATTTCGCGATTTTTAAGTGAAAAAGCAACCCTGCTTCATTCTACAGAAATCTTTCAATTGACTTCTGTACAAATTTGAACAATCTAGGTCATTTGGTTTAATATTTGATATTAATTAGAGGAAAAACTAAAAAAATATCATAAATTGGTTTAAAAATTAGTGAATTACGCTACAAATTCCTCTTTCACTAGTTATTTTCTTCAAATTTAGTCAGTCAGACTATGTATTGCTTTCAATTCTTTTGGAATAGTTCCACGGAGAGTGATCGGGCTGCAAAAATGCTTTGATCTCGCAAATAAATTTACATATTTCGATGAGCTCGACAAATTCTACTTTTTCGAAGAGATGTAATAAATTGGAAGAACATTGTACAAAAGGCAAAGAAGGGCTATGTTGAAAAATAAAATGACTGTTCTATCCCAAAGCCTGAGTTGCATTCAAAAAGTTTCATGACAAATAAAATTTTCAATAGATTTTTTTTACTATACGTTTAGACAAGATTACTGCCTGGCTTCTCAAACCATTTAAGTTTGTAAGCAGGGCCTACAGTTCGAATTCGGACGAAAATTAACAAAGACTAACAAATATCCCAAGCCAATAGCGTACATCAAGGACAGAAATTGACTGTTTCTGGCAGAAAAAAAAATAGAAAGCCATATTCTTTCTATTCTATAGAAAATATTATAATTGTGACACTACGTAGGAGTCCATATGTGCATGTGCAGTGCCCAGAGCATATGATTGAATTCAAGACTTGAAAAGTTTTGTAAACTGGGAGAGCTTCAATTGGCCTAATTTTTTAAAAAGTAAATTTCTAGGAAATTTGGTAACAAAATGATGATCATTAAAGATTATTTTATATTAAAAAACTATGTTTAAATAACAAAAAAATTATAAACAATTTCGTAAGAGTTAATTTTAACATATTATTTAATTTTCGTTATTTTGGTAATCATTTTTTTAATGATTGATTTTCTAAAAGAAAACATTTTAATCCTCTTATAATATTTCTAAATTTAATTCCCATACAATATATTTAAACAATCTCTTTAAATATATTTTTACAAACAAACAAATTAATTTCCTTTCATTTCATTTTATTTTTTATATTTTTTCTGCACATCTTACCTTGAACTTTTTAAAAGAAATTAATCACTGATGTCACTCACTCATGATGATGCCTTTGCAAAAGAGAAAAATTTAAAACATGTTTGGGAACAACCTACTACTAGAAGGCAACAATAACAAAAACAACAGCAAAACAAAACATGAAAAACAATTTCGTCTACGTCATAATGGCAAAAATAAAAATACGAAATGTTTTTTTTTGAGAATTAAACTAAAAACTCACAAACATACTCAGTCAACAATAACAACAACAGCAACAACAACAGTGGTGTATAAATAATGACTTAAGACGCTGACAATGAAACACGTTGTATTTATTTCTTTTGTTAAAGCTTTGGTCTCTCACTCGCTCACTCATTCTAACTACAAGCCAACACGACATTAGACATGTTTCCCCAAAAAACAAAAATAAAAAAAAAAATATCAAAACACTAACAAATAAGCTCTTCAAATTGGGGTGACTATTTCAACTGTTAAAAACAGCAACAATAAATAATATGCTGCTTAACACACACATAACCCCCAAATTACATTAACACTCTGCTACACAACTAGTCTACTAACATTGATAATCACCTTAACAGAGGCCGTAATGTATATTGTACTTGAATGTTATATTAACTGCTGAATTAACATAGAAAGCTATTTAAGCGTAAAGCTTTTCTGTTATTTGTATTATTTTTCTTTCTAGTAAAAAATGTTCATTCATAATACATAGACTCACCCAAATACCGAATAATTAATTTTACTCATTGTAACGCAAGAAATTACTGGAAAACATAACATAATCAGAAAAAAAAGAGAACACACACACACACACTGGGTAAAATGTGAATGTTAACAGATTTACAGTGTGTGCCATAAAAAACAATATTTTCAAGCATTAATTTCTTTAATGGCTTTTAACGGTTATTTTTTATCAACCAAAAATCTAGTTAGTTTTGAATTAAAATTATTCAACCGATTATTTTTAATACGATTTTGTTTTATTACGTTTTAATTTGTTTATTTATGTTATTCAGAGAAATATATGTAATTAAACTTATTTTCTCAATTTTCTCATTTTGGTTTTGCTTGATTATTTTGAAGATTTTTTTGTTGCTGTAAATTTGTTTCGTTTTATTTTATTAATAGTCTTGCCAAAACACATGACGTCATTCTTCATTTTTAAAATAATATTTGCAAAAAAAAAGAGATTCATTCTGATTTGATTTTCGTTATGGCCTCAACACCACATTTCTGATTTAAACAAAGAATTTATTGGTTGACATATCAGAAAAGAGGGGGACAGACCAATCGGTACTTTATATTTTTGAATAACATACATCATCTTTTGAAAATTAAGAAAAAATCTTAAAGACTTTACCTTTTTTTATTGCTTCTTGTTCATTTATGATCGATCCATTTCTTGTTGAAGTCATTAATGGACAGACACCACATTCTAGGTGCTAATGAGGGATGCATTGTTCTTGGTCTTTTTGCCAATGATTTCTGTAGGAGTTGCAGAGACTAGAGAGGAAACTGTATTATCAATTATTGGTACGGTGACCACTATTTCCTTGAGAAAAAAGCGGACAAATTATAAAAATGAAAAACAAAAAAATTCATTTATGATAATAAATCTAATATATAAAATTCTCATGTCACGGTGTTAGTGGTTAAACTCCTCTGAAATGGATCGACCGATTTTCATGAAATTTTGTGTGCATATCGGGTAGGTCTGAGAATCGGACAACATCTATTTTTCATATCCCTAAATGTTAAGATGGCGTGGCAAATCGTTAAAATTGAATATTTAGGTACATATTGATCGTAGACGAATAAAATTTGGTGGGTAAGTTCGTAGAATCGATATCGACAATCCCACCTAAAATGGGCATGACAACCCTCCCCCTTCAAGTAATACCTATAACTCTTAAACTACTGAACCGATTTTAACCATTCTTTTTTTGTTCGAAAGCTTATCAGGTTTAGATGGTTTGAAAAAAACAAATTCGATATAGCAAAAAGTAGGCGTGGCAAACCTTTAAAATTGAATATTGAGTGACATAGTGATCGTAGACGAATGCAATTTGGAGGGCAAGTTCGTAGAGTCGATATCGACAAACTCACCAAATGAGTACATATGTATATAACATGTATGTCTGTTAGTTTTTGTTTTGGAGCGAGTACAACAACTACAACTTCGTCTGCGCTACCCATGATTCGGGCCTCTTATTGTTATTCTTTGTATGCCTCACCTAAATAACGTACCGACTTCGATTAAATTTTGAACTAGATAGATAGATCCACACACTTATAGTAAGTTAGTTATTTTTATATAACTGTTTTATGCAGCGTATTAAATAAATATATAATGTGACCTGTTTTGGGCAATAAAAAAAATCAATTTTGGGCGGGACGAAGTTCGCAAGGTCAGCTAGTATTTTATATAAAGATTTTAAAAATACAGACATAAATGGGTACAAATAATACAAACTTAAATTTATACATATACATAAATATGGATATACTTATGTATGTATGTATGTACTTTACTTCTGATATTTCTCTACAGAATGTATGTTTTTTAAGTATTGAGCCTGTTAGATAAAAATGTTTTAACTTCCGAACAGTCCATTTCAAAACTGCATTTTATGATCAAAAGAGATTCTAAAGTTTCCAGTCCCATTTGGGATTTGTCGGAATACCAAATATTGTTAGATATAGAAAAAACTCTTTTTGTTGGTGCGTTAGACGCTGGCAAAGCAAATGAAAAATCTACTAATTTCAGGATGTTTTTATAAGGAATATTTTTCATTTCGAAAAATTTGAAACTTTCAATCCACTTTTTATTGGGATTTTTTAATGCTGATTGTTTCCATATTTCTATTTGTTCAGCATTTGCATAATATTTTATATAAGTGAATTTATCAAAAATTATATTTAAATCATTTCTGATTTCTGTTGCCTTTTTTTATTTTCCTGTAGAAGTAATTAATATGCTGAACAACGTGTTAAAAACAGTTTTCTGATTGCTTAACTGAGTAATAAAACGCAACGCCAAAAGTAAGCAGAAGGTATTGTCAAAAAAAGGAAGCATATGGGCAATTTCGTGTCAAGTGACCCAATTTTTAAAATCGATGTCTTCCGATTTGGATGAAATTTGCACCAAGGTTAGTACTATTGGATAGTTGGCCAGACACAAATTTTCAGCTCTATCAGTCAAGAACTGTCGGAGTTAGAGGGGGTCAAAGTTGGACATTTTGGTCATACAGGGTTTTTTTAAAATGTGTGTAACTTTTCACCTATTGGTCCTAGCAAAAATTTTCCAAAGGATATTAGATAGCTATTTCTTCAATCTTTCCAAAAATAATTTTTTTAATTTAAAAAAAAATTTTTTTTTATTTTTTTTTTTAAATTAATTTTTTTTTTAATTTTTTTTCAATTTGGGCCCTTTTTTTTTTTTTTTTTTTGTTTGCTTAAAAAAAAGCTTATAAAATTTCCTTTAAGGCCTTCATAATCGCTGAATGGGATGCGAGTGGGATATCTATCAAAAAAATTATTTTTTAACTCAAGAATAAGATTTTTCAATATTTGGCACATGTACCATTTTCATTTTCCCCCATTTTTTTTCGAAATGGAGTTTTTTTTATTTTTCCCCAAAAGAAAACTTAAACCATTTCCTTTAAGGTCTTTGTGGGCACTTAGTAGCAAGAGGCATATCTATAAAAAAAAATATTTTAACACAAAACCAAAGTTTTCAAATTTTACCATATGCACTATATTTTTTTTAATGGATGTTTTTTTTTTTTGCTCAAAGAAAGCCTAGTTCTTTTCCTTTAAGAGCTTTGTGGTCACTTAATGGGATGCGAGTGGACATATGGGCAATTTCGTGTCAAGTGACCCAATTTTTAAAATCGATGTCTTCCGATTTGGATGAAATTTGCACCAAGGTTAGTACTATTGGATAGTTGGCCAGACACAAATTTTCAGCTCTATCAGTCAAGAACTGTCGGAGTTAGAGGGGGTCAAAGTTGGACATTTTGGTCATACAGGGTTTTTTTAAAATGTGTGTAACTTTTCACCTATTGGTCCTAGCAAAAATTTTCCAAAGGATATTAGATAGCTATTTCTTCAATCTTTCCAAAAATAATTTTTTTAATTTAAAAAAAAATTTTTTTTTATTTTTTTTTTAAAATTAATTTTTTTTTTAATTTTTTTTCAATTTGGGCCCTTTTTTTTTTTTTTTTTTTGTTTGCTTAAAAGAAAGCTTATAAAATTTCCTTTAAGGCCTTCATAATCGCTGAATGGGATGCGAGTGGGATATCTATCAAAAAAATTATTTTTTAACTCAAGAATAAGATTTTTCAATATTTGGCACATGTACCATTTTCATTTTCCCCCATTTTTTTTCGAAATGGAGTTTTTTTTTATTTTTCCCCAAAAGAAAACTTAAACCATTTCCTTTAAGGTCTTTGTGGGCACTTAGTAGCAAGAGGCATATCTATAAAAAAAAATATTTTAACACAAAACCAAAGTTTTCAAATTTTACCATATGCACTATATTTTTTTTAATGGATATTTTTTTTTTTTGCTCAAAGAAAGCCTAGTTCTTTTCCTTTAAGAGCTTTGTGGTCACTTAATGGGATGCGAGTGGAAAAACATCATCCTCTTCTGCATTTGGACTTTCTGGCCATCGATTCGAACAGACACCCAGTCTTTCATTCCTGGCATCATTCGACTCATATCATCTCGCTGATAAAATTGAGCTACTAGAGATTCAGTTTCGCACGCTAAAGTTTTTCCACTCGCATCTCTTTAAGTAACCACAAAGCTCTTAAAGGAAAAGAACTAAGCTTTCTTTGAGCAAAAAAAAACATCCATTAAAAAAAAATATAGTGCATATGGTAAAATTTAAAAACTTTGGATTTTGAGTTAAAATATTTTTTTTTTATAGATATGGCTCTTGCTACTAAGTGCCCACAAAGATCTTAAAGGAAATGGTTTAAGTTTTCTTTTGAGGAAAAATAAAAAAAAACTCCATTTCGAAAAAAAATGGGGGAAAATGAAAATGGTACATGTGCCAAATATTGAAAAATCTTATTCTTGAGTTAAAAAATAATTTTTTTGATAGATATCCCACTCGCATCCCATTCAGCGATTATGAAGGCCTTAAAGGAAATTTTATAAGCTTTCTTTTAAGCAAAAAAAAAAAAAAAAAAGGGCCCAAATTGAAAAAAAAATTAAAAAAAAAAATTTATTTTTAAAAAAAAATAAAAAAAAATTTTTTTTTTAAATTAAAAAAATTATTTTTGGAAAGATTGAAGAAATAGCTATCTAATATCCTTTGGAAAATTTTTGCTAGGACCAATAGGTGAAAAGTTACACACATTTTAAAAAAAACCCTGTATGACCAAAATGTCCAACTTTGACCCCCTCTAACTCCGACAGTTCTTGACTGATAGAGCTGAAAATTTGTGTCTGGCCAACTATCCAATAGTACTAACCTTGGTGCAAATTTCATCCAAATCGGAAGACATCGATTTTAAAAATTGGGTCACTTGACACGAAATTGCCCATATATGAAAGAAAACAAAAGTAACCAACCTTCCACCAAGACAGTACTCAGAAAAGATGCCACTCCAATTTTCGATATTTAAAATCTTAAATCGGGACTCCATTGCCAATAATTGAAGCGTGTGAAAGACGCTATTGTCGAAAAGTGGTCTTCTAGTAAGACATAGAAATCGGAGAGTAACGTTTTATGCCTTAAAGGCCTTTAATCAGTGAACAATTAATTCGATGACTAATTATCATCAATTAAGAAAATTAGTAGTTGTCGGCAAATCGATAGACTCATGCAGTATATTATGTTCCGTTAAATGGGTTCGGGATGGATGAAGTATTCTAGGAAAAGAGCCAAAAGCACAGAAAACGTAAAATAAATTCCTATAATAAATAATATTTTTGATCACTCTGGCGTAGTGGCGCAGATGCAGTTGTGCAAAACAATAAATATATCCGAAAGGTATTTATCAACTCATGATATATTCTTTAGAATAAGCATTAAACGAAAACTTGTGCAAACACAAGTACAAACAATTTTAAGTACATACTTTAAAAAATTTAGTAAAAATGAATATTTTCACCAAAATTATCGTAAGTCCTTCTTAGAACATTATGAAAATTGATGTTGAAATATGTTTAACAAATTTTAGAGAGTTCTAACATTTTAAACGAACCTTTTTCATTTCGTAAAATTTCTGTAATATCAACAAAAATATTATAGGATAGAAAAATATTATAGAAATTAAAATAAAAGTTTCATATTTGAATAAAATATTAACGTTCTTTCTGATTACCATAAATATTTTAATCATAATGTAAAAAATTTGTAAAGTTTTAAAATATTTTTATGTAATTACTGTGTTAACATTTAGAAAATAATATTTCTATCAATGTTTTTTTTTGGTTTAATTTTAAACATATAAAATCAACTTCAACTACAACATTTAATTAAAAATTTAAATAAAATAAAATATTCTTTAAAAAAAATATTACAAATGTGAGCCCATTACCACCGTTGTTAAGCAACTTAATTTCCACTAAAAGTTAAATTTTTTTTTTTTAGTAATTTTCACGAGGACGGACGCTAGACATAAAATACATACACATTTCTTTAAACTAAATATTAATTTAAAATTACAAACAAAACCAAATAATTTATATACATTATTAATACATTACGAATTTATTCGTTTGCTTAAATAAAAATGGGTTTTTGGATTGATTGAATTTCAAAAATATTGCAATTTATTTAATAATCATGATGTTAACATTAAGAATTTGGAAAAATTTTACAAAAAAAAAAAAAATCAAATTTGGAATATTAAAACTAATTAAACAATATTATTTATAATAATTTTGTAAAATAGATTTTAAGTTATTATCCAATTACATAGGTGTAAACAGAATTTTTTTGTTATATAAAACCAATTATTTGTTAACATAAATTTATAAACAAAACGATTTTTTTTTGAACACAGAAAAATTTTGTTTTTTATTTTTGAAATGCAATAAGTTTTATTAAGATTTAGAATTTTGATTATTTTTAATATTTGTATGTGTATTTTTATTTTATTATTAATTATTATTATTTTATAACGATTAAAAAATAAAAAAAATTGTTTTTTTTAATAATTTGGAAGACAATTTTTATAAATTATTTCAGAGAATTTTTCTTTTAATTATTAAAAATTATTAAGGCACAGAAGAAAATGGTTTAATTTTAAAATTAATAAAAAAAAATAACAATACAACATAAAAAGTAAAATAAAAACAAATTTTAATAACAAACTTATATTTATTAAAAAGGAAAACAAAAATCTAACAAAACAAATTTGTAAAAATAAAAGATTTTATAAAAGAAAAACAATTTTTCACATGATATAAAATAAAATGTCTCTTGCATTTATGGTTATGAAGGAAAATGGCACTCTAAGATTAAGCAAATAATGCTCCATCTTAACCAACAGCTTATCTGCTTCAACTAAATGCTTTAAATTGTGAAATAATTACATATTTGCACCTTTTTTAGTGTAGTGAGTGAGACATGAAGGAACTGATTAATTATTAAGTGATCGTTGCTTTTTTACTTTTTAAAAGTTTTAAGTTTATTAAATATTAAAAAATATATGAGGTTCTCTAAATAACACTTTCAAATAGGCAAGATTTCTTTGCTCCTTTTGTAATCTTAATAAACGGATTTTCTTTTTCGGTCTTATAACAATTTTAAAATAATTTATTCTTTTATTTGAATACAATAAAGAATTAATTATATTCTAAGGCTACGAACTGAGTAGCTAGGACTTCATGCTCGGGTGTAGTGTAAAAACTAAATTCTCTAGTGTGAATAGAACAGAAGCGACCTCCAATCACATGGACCAACAAACTTGCCACTAGACTAACGGGGCACTTAATTTGAATTAAAAAAAGAAGCTTTTTGAAAAACGTACTTTTACAGTACATATTAGGCAAGACAGGCAGTAGAAGGGTATAAAGAGATCTCTAATGCCTACTTTCCATGGTCGCATTGTGTTACTGGATTTTTTTTTTGGCAAAATGTCTGCCTCGGTATCTCATTGTATATGAGGACAACTGTATCATGCTTGATGGTATTATATAGAAACGATTTTGTACTACAGAGATTATTTGGCAGTTCCGTGGTTTCTTGATTCAGTGCCAAAAGCAAATTAACTTTTATTCTTATAATGAAAATTTTATACAGTCTAATCATAATATATGCGTTGTCCTGGCTGTCCAAGAGCGGAATATTGTAAAAAGAGTCTTGAAGTGGGACGTATAAGCGCCTCAGTAATACATGCAAAAGAAACCTTTTGAACCGAATCGCCATTTTCCTGTGAATCGCTAAAGAATCTCATTATACCTTTAACAGATGCTGAGAGATGATGAAAAAGGGTTCACGAATGACAGCTTCAAATTGAAATTTTTATGGTCTAATCAGGTTGAATGAACTAAGAAGAGGTCCAAACAGAATATATCGACTTTAAAGTTTAGTTGAATTCTTGGTGTCACCTTAAACCGGACGTATATTGGCAACAGTCAATAAATAATTACCCACAAGTGGCCAGCGTATGCCAAGTGGCCACAAGTATGCCATCAGTAAAGACACACAATTTGTTGAGGTTAATTACTAATTAGCACAGCTGTTATCTGGATGCGGTTATTTTTGTAAATATCTGTTTAAAATGGGGAAGATGGCACGACGGTGATGCGTCGGGGTCTGTACTGTCGAAAACTTCTCGAGATATACTTCTGGACAACGAAGAAAATTGGAATAGCATGGAGTCTTGTTGAAATCTAAAAAACTTGACTTGGATGAGATCCTTTTCGGATCTCATTGCACAATTCAGACGCGGATATAGATATAAAGAGGCCAAATGGCCAGAAGAACTCCATTTCTAAGTAATAATACGGTAGTTCCGGAGTGGCACAAAGAATCTAAAAGAGGAGGGGGAGATTTAGTGGGTGAGGGCCCCACACATGGGTGTCCCTATGGTGCGGTTAGGAACATTCACTCCTCCTCAGCGAAAAAAAAGTCACACCAGAATTTGGGAACTAAGTTTAGATGTTATTACCACATGTTGCTATCTATAGTATGTAGGGTTATAGGTAAAATAAAGAGTCTTGAAGTCTGAAGGTTGATTGTAGATCATTGAAGTTTAATAATGTAAACGCTGAAGTCTATGTTAGTAATGACCTAAAGTAACCAATTTGTTACAAGTGGTCAGTGAAAAGGTGAGTAATTGTCTTTCATAAAGACAACATGTAAACTTTTAAAAATTTGTACATAAAATATAGATTCTTATGAAGATAAATTCTTCCAATATTTTTTAATTTTCCTTGTTTTTTTACTCCACAAAATAATAAAGTAGTATAAAATAATTATTATTACAACAATAATGTATAATAATCATACAAAGGGTTACATAGTAATCATAATTACAAAATTAAGAGGTTGATTAAAATGATTATATAATGAAAATTCTTATTTTCCAATATTGGCTGTATGCATGAAAATAAAATTATTACAAAATTTTATGAGGAAAAAAAAAACACAAAAACAATAAACACGTGAAGCTTAAAATTTAACTACAAAATTGTGTATGTCAACTATAAAATAAAAATATTTTTTTTTTAACTTATTCTAAAGGCATATTTATTATTATTATTATTATGTATTTAGTTTTCTTAATAGTTTTTTTTTAATAAACTTCTTTAAAATTGATTTAAAAATTTTATATAAAAGTAATCAATATTATTTGTGATATGTTTTATAAAGTTAACAAAATAAAGAAAAAAAATTCACAAAAAAAAAAAAAATTGAAATTAAAAAAAGGAAATTTTCATTAAATTTATCGCAATAAATTTCTGTATTACAAAATCAATATTATTATGATTGCGTTTTTTTGAAATCTAGTTGGCAATATATTTCGATAACAATTCTAAAGTTTTATCGATATTTGTATAATGATAGTCGACCAAATGGTATAAATATTTTAAAGTATTTAAAAAAAATCTATACAAAGTGAAATTTTCAAAAAAATTACTCAAGTCTGTTATATAATTAATAACACGTGCTATAAATCGGGTAATGGGCGCACATTGGCAAGGCATATGGATGCAAATTTTTGACTCACCTTTAGACTGCGTAACACATTGAGAGGATAGAACGGAGCTGGTGGGACCTTTTAGAACTGACTCTAAACAATGTATATTGTCACGACAAGTATTTATTATTTCAGTCTATAAAGAGTAAAAGCACAAAGAAATTAAAATAAATTAAAAAATAAAAATAAAAAAATTTCTTCTTAAATTACTCACATAATCTTCTGGTCTTAAAAGATGGCAACGTATCTTAAGAGCTTTTGTATCCTCCAAACGATTGTGCGATTGTTGCAATAAATTGCGTATTTCCTTTTCATCATCTGTATCATCGCCCGATGATGATGAAGTGGCCGGTATCAATTTAATACATTTCTCTAGGTTACGTGATGAACGTCTACGTTCGTCGGCTTTACGACGTCGCTGAGAAGTATCACTCTCCGATGTACGTCTCAATGATTGGGCCGAATGACTCATGCCAAATTCTAATTTACGTGTGACCGTTTCTGTTTTATGTTGGAAATTAAAACGTTCAGAATTTTTCGGAGTCAAAGCCTGTGTCGAGGATGATAAGGTTACACCTGGTGATTTGGGATTGTGATATTCCAAAGATTCTGTAAAAAAATAAAATTTAGTTGGTGAAATGTTTAATGAATTGTGGAATTATTGTATTGCATCATCATCAGCGAAGGCAAAAAAAAAAAATTGTTGCAAAAGTTTAAAGTCTTTAGAGAACAATTAAGAGTAACACATCATTCTATTATTATTAACCTAAGAGGGAATATAATACCCTATGACTATAGCATCATTTCGAAACCTGAAGGTTAGGTTAGGTTAGAGGACGTGTACTTGTCAACTGAGACAAGTACATTACCAGAAAGTAAAATTAATTGTTCAAGAATTGTGTTATAGGGGCATTAGGTGCATTGTCACAAGGTATGAAAAATGACAACTTCGTAGTCTACGCTTAGCCTGACCCTAGCCAGTGCTTCCTTAACAACCGAAGAGGATATTCAACTCTACATTCAAAAAATCTGTGTCTCGTAAGCGAAGCACACATGTCGAGAAGTTGCTGTATAGTATGCTCTTCGTCTGATCAATACAGCACATATTAATTACGTTTCCAGGCAGTAAACTGCATTCAAAAATACATCCGTTCATCTGTGATCTGTAATAATACTTCCAATTAGTATGCTTAAGTTTTGTGAATTGTATTTTCATTCTTGCGAAATCCATTTATTAATTGATTTCAATATCAGTATCAAGGCGAAGGCAAATGTCGCGTAGCCATGATATACATACTTCAAATACATTCACCGCAGCTTATATTTTCATGAAAATGTGCTTGACTCAGTATCCGAAACTAGTATAACTCGTTGTTGTTATTATGGATCTGCTGCTGCTCTATCTAGAGTTACTTCTTGCGAAAACAAAACTGTCGATTTGTACAGCTGTAGCTGAGTTGATAGTCTTCGACCGAGGAATATCCTGGTCTTTCAGGAATGCAAATCTAATTGAAATTATTTTCCCTGACAAATTAAGTCTACAATTCAGTTGTCCTAATGGTGTATACATAATTGATTATCATGGGCATCTCGAGATTTATTCCGCTAAAGTTTTTCAGAATGACATGGTGTCTCGCATTCTGAGTAGCAGTATGAACATGGTCGTGATATTTCAAATGTGACCGTTCAGAGAAGTCTAATCAGGTATTATATTTCATAGTTTTCGAACTTTATTCAGGATAGTAAGATAAAGAACTCTTTGTTTACTGCCCTAAGCATAACCAATAGTCCATAAGTCAATATTACTTATTAAAGGCCTGTTCAAACATTTTTATGGCAGTAAATATCGTTCTACTGTAGTTCACATAAGCGTCATTGTATGTGGCACTAGTGAACCCTAAAAAGAAACTTTTTACAGGAACATGATGTCCAATTTCGTTTGAACTGTATGTGCCCAAATTAATGGGAAATATTTCCTTAAAAATGGTAAAGATAATCGAAAAGCACTTCTAATAGTTGGTGGACCGAACACGTAGTAATCAAATGGTAGAGATTCCGTAAACAACGAACAGGGAGAGCACCTTGCCATCTAATGATCGAAAATGTAGTAAAAATGCTGTTGCAATCTAAGCAACAGTAGTAGGCAGTTAATAAATTCATTCTAGAAGGGAATAAGGACCCTAGCCGTGGTCTAATAGGTAGTGTGTAGGCTTATTAGACGTGAGGCCTCGGTTCAAACCCCAGGTCAGGCATCTCCAACTAAACGAAATATGACAAAATATTTCTTCGGCGACATCCTCACAGCAGATTTCTGACAAAAACTCTGCGAGTAAAATAAAATTGCCATGAAAAGTTTCTAAAAAATCTGTCGTTCGGAGTCGACTTTAAACTGTAGGTCCCACCACTCATGTACAAAAATTAACGCACACAACATAGGTGGTGTGAGAAACTAGTTCGTAATCTAGACTAAAGGGTTGTAATTACCAATTATATATGTATGCATAAGGACCCTGTATAGAAGGGTGAGCAATAGTACAGTCAGCAGAATTAATATCAAATGCTAGTTTTACAGAGTAATGTGGTGATGATGCAGACGGTTATTGGTGGAAAGAATTTTGAAAGTTTTCTACACCATTTACCAAAAAATTTTTTATCCAATGATCACTTCGAAAGCTTATAATGCGTAGAGTTTATTTAGACGTAAGTCCAGAATTTAGACATTTAATAACACCTTATAGTTTCAAATCAATTCGAATATTCACTTTAATAGTTCTATGCTTTAATGATTCACTTTTAATAAAACTGAAATGCACACTTCTCTATTGGCATTCTTTTTTAATCACCAAAATATTTTTTCATAAGTATTCTATCACAAACTATTTTTTCATTGCATTCTTTTTCACTGGCGTTTATCTATTATTATTTGATTTATTTGTTGTATAAATTTACCTTGACAAGATTTGCGTCGAATTTCCAAGTTTTTGCGACGTCTTTCGTATTCCAATTCTAATGCTCTGCGACGTCTGGCATGATCCACACTACTGACAATTGTATCTTGTGTAATGACTTTCGATTCATTTTGTTGCAATGAATCCATACGCGGTGGCGATAATGAATCTACATTGTTGGCAGCCGACAATGAAGAGCAACAATCCGACTGAGAGTCAATGAAATTGCTTGAAAAAAAAAAATAAATTCATTTATTAATTTAAATTCAATTAAAAATTAAAAAGAAAAAGGAAAAACATATTTCGAAAACATACCGATAATCATCACCAAATTCCAATAGTTTACGTGCAGCATCTGAATCAAAACCTTCGGAATAATTTTCCGAATTGTATTTCTCTTGATAATTATCCCAGGCTGTCTCTGAGAAACTACTGTGATGATCTTCAGTGCCTGTTGTATTGTATTCTAGTGAGTGTATGATGACAGCACGGCAAATATTTTAGAAAGAGAAAAAAAAAAAATAAAATAAAAAAAGAAAAGAAAAGTTTTTATTAATTGAAATAAAAATAAAATATTAAAATTATTTATAATTTTATATGCTAAATGGCAAAAGAGGAAGACTGGTAGAGAGAGAGAGGTAAAGGGAGAGTAATAAAAACTAAAGCATGCAAAAAAGGTATGAAGAATCACAGAAAACATGCTTTTTTAATATGATTTTTTCCTCTTTTTTTTTTTTTAGTAAATGCGATGATCATTAAAATATTTCAATAAAAAAAAAATAATTTTAAATGACACTAATGATGGGGTGGTATGTGTATATGCAGAATATGGTCTGCCTGGGTTCATTTTATAAAAATTTAATAAATTTATCAGAATAAAATAAATAAATAAGGGGCCGCTATACAGCATAAGACAACAAAATAGCATTTTAAACTATGATTTTTTTTATTAAACAAAATTTATTATCATAAAATAAATATAAACACCAAAACGATTGAAATTAAATAAAAAGAAATTGTTTTCAATCACACTACCTAAGTGGTCTTTCAAGTATAAATTTATTTTTCAATTTTATGATTTTTCTTCTGACAGATATTCCTTATGTGTTTTCTTTCTGCAGATGTCAGCTTAAGTTAAAGTGAATTTAAGGTCACGTGAGGAACGTATAAAAAAATTAAAATTCATTCACGAACTGCTTTAACAATGTAAAACTCCCATGTAAAAAAATTGTGAAGCTTTTTATCGTTTAAAAAACATTCGTAATCTATATTACGGCTTTCACAAAGCGTCTATGCCTTACATCGTGTATACGTGTCCTACATATGGCTCCTAGTTTGAAGTTTAAGGCCTATACAAATTTTCTCTAATTCCCTTTGTTCATTGCAATTCCCTTCAAATTTCCGAACTAATATTCGACACCACATTATTCTTTGCTGCCCGCAACTTTTTAGGTGGTTGAGTTACTGATCCGTTCCGATACACTTCCGATGCCAAATTCGGACTGACATTAAACTCTCATTACATCTGTGCAGAAACATTTGATATCGTGTCAATTAGATTATTGTCTCCTGTTAATTTTACGCCTTCCAATGTAAAATCACAAACCTCCATTTGTTTTTTGGTAGACTACAACTTCTTAAGCCTTGAGAATTCAACTGTAAAGCTATCCTTGTGATGCTAACGAGCTTCCTCCAGCTGATAAGGTCTTATTTTTTAAGCTCAATTTGCCCTATTACAGGTTACTCGTTGGTCAGTCCAGAGATTGTGGTTACTAACGATTAGTATTAATGAATACCTGTAGGTATGTATATTGCGTTATTCACTTTCATACACACGCGTTGAATATTATAAGACTGGTTCATCTAGATGTTTGTGGATTTCTCTAAATTGATTGCAAATTGTCCATATGCTGTTCTCGCTTTGTTGAATGTATGTTTTTGCGTTTGTAGTCGCCGTAGTCTAGTCTAGACATGAGGCCACGGTTCAAACCCCAAGTCAGCCATCTCCAACAAAACCAAGTATGAAAAAATATTTCTTCGGCGACTTCCTCTCAGCAGATTTCTGGCAAAAACTCTGAGAGTAAATAAAATTGCCTTGAAATTTTTTTTAAAAATTTATCGTTCGGAGTAGACTTTAAAATGTAGATCCCGCCATTCATGTACACACATGGGTGGTGTGAGAAGCTAGGTTGTAATTCTAACTAAAGCGTTATAATAACCAACTATGTATGTATGTATTCGTTGTCGCATCACAAATTTGTCAATCTGATGACCATCGAATGGTAAATTTTTCGTAAGAAATTCGCTCTCTTGTCTTACTATGTTCAGTTTGTGCAAGAATTGAACTCAAACGACCATCAGTGACACCGATAACTCATTAATCACCCTTATTCTGGTTGTCGTCGTCGTTACCAAAAATGATGTCGATAAAATCAGAGTCGACACAACACAATATCGACGGCGTATTGACTCACAGAATACCAAATGTGTGTCGACAGTCATCTATAACTGTCAATAACGACAAACAGAATACCAATTTTAAACTGTCGACGCAAGACGACGTCGACGACGACAACCAGAATAAGGGTGAATAATTGTCTTGTTTGTCTATTCACAGCAATATGGAGATACACCTTTAAAAGCAAAGGAATTAATGACAGAAGTATAGCTGAGTGCTAATCACCAAAGGTTGGAAAGAGTGGCAAGTTACTTAGATCTACGGAACACCTGCTAATGCAGACGCTGACAAACAGAGGCACCGAATAAAATAGTCTCAGAAGACTTACAGGTGGTGCGAAATTATTATTAAGTAATTGCCATAAAAGTCGCCGTAGTCTAGTAGGTAGTGTGTTGGCTTATTAGACGTAAGGCCACGGTTCAAACGCCATGTCAGACATCAAAACGAAAAAATGAAAAAATTTTTATTCGGCGACTTCCTCTCAGCAGATTTCTGGCAAAAATTTTGAGGGTAAATAGAATTGCTTTGAAAAAGTTTCTCAAAAATTTGTCTTTCGCAAGCGACTTTAAACTGTAGGGGACCTACATATAAAATTAAGCTAGGCCGTAATTCTGTTATGTGTAATTGCCATCCAGCACGAATGTTTAATTTGTATTTAAAAATGAACTTGAAAGACCTTAACTCTACGACATTGACTCTGTGATCGGTACTCGTAGTTGTAACGATTAAAAAGATTGTATGTAATGTGCAGCATAAATATTTTAAAGGAAATTATTTATTACTAGAATGCAATATGATAGTTACGTTTCTATTTAGCTTGATAATTTCCTTAAATTGGTTATTGAATAATATGTTTTCGTAGGCTTCTAAATAATATAACAGGCCTTTGAAAAGCTTACTGTATAATCAGTAACCCTTGAAAACACTTCGACCAGCGGTGGTTGTACTATTTACTTATGATACTATGGATTAAGGATTACAACTATGTGGGGTTTAATTTGGGATATTAAGTTATAAACAATTTGCATAATTATTATTTATTTATTTTTACTACGCCAAATACCTTTCTTTATTTTTATTATTTCTTGTGGTACTGGAGTGATTGCTTGAAAAGTTAATTAATGATTTTTTGTTTCTTAATAATATTTATATTAGAGTATATGTATGTATGTATGTATGTGCTTTAATTATATTTTATTATATTTAGTATATAAACTTTCATTTTATTTAAACAATAATTAAAAAAAAAAACAACCAAATTAAATACAAAATAGATCATGTACTACAACAATATAAAACGAAAATTTTTATTTGCTTAAGCTTTTCTTTTTTGTTTCTTTCTCTGTTTTTTTTAATTTTTTGAAATGCAAAATAAAAAGTAAATAGACCATAAACAAATCAACTTGAAACACTTGTTTTTCATTCAAGTCTTTAAAATAAATAGAAAACAAAAATAATAAAAAAATTAAATTAAATACATGACTCAAAATTATATGTATAAATATGAATAATTTTAAATGAAATGCAATAGCCCTTCAAAGAGTTGAATAACATTTTCAGATAAGGCTTTACAAAAACGTTATTCACAAAATTACTTCACACAACTAAAAATACTTGAGCCTGTTCAAAAGTTTCATATGAAGGCGTCAACACTTCTAAAATATATTTTAGTTGTAATGAAAAATCTTAATAATTTCTAAGAAATTACAAGTTTAAGGGCCATTATTACAACTTCCCGTTAAAGTTGGGGTTAGTTAAAGGTACCTTTAGCTAAAGTGAACGGCAAAGTTACCTTTAACTTATTTTCGTTATTACAACTTACAGATAAAATAAAATTAAAATATGGCAGTGCCGGAGCAAAGTCGATAAAACTGCTCAATTAAACAAGTTTTTTTTTAACGCAGTGGCAACAGCGGACTTCGTTTTTTTGTTGTATATGCTCATTTTGTTTAAATTTGAAGCTGCCATATCGAAAATAGTATATGATATGGCAAGTTCAAACATAAAGTGACCTTTAAATGTTAAAGGTAGGATGATCTTCCCTTTAGCTTAACGATCACTTCTATCTTATTGGGTACTCATAATAATGAAAAACAATTTATCTGCCCGTTAAAATCCTCCCTTTAGTTAACGGCAAGTTGTAATAATGGCCCTAAGGGCCATTATTACAACTTGCCTTTAAAGTTGGGTTTAGTTAAAGGTACCTTTAGCTAAAGGGAACTGTAAAGTTACCTTTAACTGATTTTCGTTATTACAACTTACAGATAAAATAAAATTAAAATATGGCAGTGCCCGGAGCAAAGTCGATAAAACTGCTCAATTAAACAAGTTTTTTTTTTAACGCAGTGGCAACCGCGGACTTTGTTTTTTTGTTGTATATGCTCATTTTGTTTAAATTTGAAGTTGCCATATCGAAAATAATATATGATATGGCAAGTTCAAACATAAAGTGACCTTTAAATTTTAAAGGTAGGATGATCTTCCCTTTAGCTTAACGATCACTTCTATCTTATTGGGTACTCATAATAATGAAAAACAATTTATCTGCCCGTTAAAATCCTCCCTTTAGTTAACGGAAAGTTGTAATAATGGCCCTAAGAGATATAAATCGAATCGAAAGTGTTTTTAAACGCAAATAATATCGAGCCATAACCGCAAAAATATCTCAAGCGACATATTTTTCATATATCGTTTTTTGAAATAAATAAATTCATTGGCATCATTTGCATCATCTATAAAAATTTCAGGGTCACACTCTGTACCGCTATGAATTTATAACAAAAAAAGTTTAACTTTCTAACTTAATTTGCACAAGAAATAAATGATAAAAACCTTCACCTGTAAAATTTCGTTATTGTCGCTTGAGATATTTTTGCGGTTATGGCTCGATATATAAACAGTCTATATTCGGAAAACTTAAATTTGAAATTGATTCACACAGTTAATATGCCATATAAATACTTGTCAATAACTCTTGCCAAATTTCTTAATTTTATAATAAGAAAAATTAAAATAAGTTAATAAAATTGTGAACAAATTTAGTGATATTATGTCATATATTTTGTTGAAGTCAAATATTAAGTATTTTACAATCTCTTTATGGATTTTTTTTTGTAGAAAATACAACAAAAATAAAAATCGGCTTTTCTCTGCTTTAAACATTATAGGTTTCCAAGTCTTTAAACTGAAACTGGATATATCCAGGAAAATGACAAATGGGATTATTTTCCGATCCTCTGACTCTACGGCAGACCTTGGAGAGTTGTGTACCGCACTATTGTTTCTTTTGTTTTTTTTTTTTGTTTGACAAAATTAAGTTTTTTCTAACTCCAAACAATTTGTAAGTCTATGCTCTCCATATTAAAATACCCGAAGCTAATTTTGTTCCATGTAATCCCAAATATATATTTTTTTAAATTTAATTTGTAGCTGAAAAAAGCATGGCCAGTTAGCACTTTCCTAAGTGGAATCACAAAAATTACCGGTATAAGTTGGTATGATTAATGTTTCCTAGATACAACATAGTGTATGTGGTGGTTGCAAAATCACCTATTTTTGAATGAACAAAACATATATCATTTATGAAGTCGTAGCAGCCTTGGTAGTTGTTTTTTTATTTTTAGTTCTAATTATTAGAAAAAGTATAATGTTAATATGGACAAACAATTATATTTCAAGGGTGATATTTTTAGGGTTGAATACAAATCTCAACAGCTGCTTAAAGTTAAGCACTATTGGAGAAAGTGCCGACTATGAAAAACTCATTGAAATTGATTTTGTGCTTGATTTGCTCAACAACTAATAGAGTTTATTATTTTATTTTATTATTCGTACTTCATAACTTTTTGGATAGTTGGATAAAAAAAAATTTTTGAAACGTAATGTAAAGACTTTTAAAAGACGAGAATTTTTATAATATTTAAAACGTAATACGTTGTTACCAATTGTTTTTTAAATATAAATAAAGTGATTAACATTCGAAATACAGTCAATTTTATAATGTAAATAAACATTTTATTAAATATTCCATCATTTTTAAAATATCGTTACAAGTCGGGTAATAATTATTGGGCAAAACATAAAGCTGAATATTTTATTTCGACTGGGCTAACATAATAAAGGTGTGAGAAGCTAGGCCGTAATCCTGACTTAAGGGTTGTAATGGCCAATTATGTATGTAACATAATAAATTTTAAATAGATGTTTTGAAACCAATTTCTTACTATTTTTTTTTAACTATTTCATTTTTTATTTTTAGAAAAGAATTGTATACAATATTTCAGGCTATATTAATTTTTTTATCTCAGAACATTTAAATCATATTAACGATATATAAAAATAAATAAAAAATTACGTAAAAAAGTTGATAATAATAGATTTTCATATTTTTTCTACATAAATCTATTATTACTCTTTAATTTAGGTTCCTAGACCTAAGTAACCCTTAACTGCGTTCAAAATATTGCAATCCGATGTAGAAAATATATCTGCAGAACTAATGGGTTATTTTTTAAGAGCTATAGGAAAATTTTTCAAAAAAAAAACACATAAAATTCAGAAAAATGCATGAAATCTTTATTTGAATCGATAGTACGGTCCATATAATTTAATGTTTGAAGATTATTTCATGCAAATGTTGCCGGCGACTGCGCCTCAAATGGTCCATCCGCTTAGTCCAATTTTGGCATACTCTTTCCAACATTTCGGCCGGTATCTCACGAATAAATGCTTCAATGTTGTCATCCAATGCGTCAATTGAAGCGGGCTTGTCTGTATAGACATGAGCTTTAACATAGCCCCACAAAAAATAGTCTAAAGGCGTTAAATCACACGATCTAGGCGGCCAATTGACCGGTCACCGAACTCGCCTCTCAATAAGTTCATTGTTACGCGTGCTGTATGGCAAGTGGCACCGTCTTGTTGAAACCACATGTCATGCAAGTCAAGCTCTTGCATTTTGAGCAGAAAAAAGTTGGATATCATCTCACGGTATTATTCGTGAGATACCGGCCGAAATGTTGGAAAGAGTATGCCAAATTGGACTAAGCGGATGGACCATTTAAGGCGCAGTCGCGGTCAACACCCGTTAAAAACAGATATGACCATTAGGAAAGGTTATTCTAAATTAATTTATTTCAATTCCTTACAAAATTTTTGTAAGCAGTAGATTTTTTTTAAATAGACAACACCTAATGATGCTTGCATGTTTTAATCAAAGTGATTAATTCAACAAATGTAAAGTTATCAGAAACACCACAGAAGATCTTTAGTCAAACACTGGCAGCAACACCTGTATCGCCTCTATTGGCCACTATTGTATTAGATGAGTTAATGCTAAAACTATGTTAAGAAAAGACACTAATAGCGTGAATCTTTTACCGCCATCTTGAAGTTCTGAAATAAGCACACAATATCTGACTCCTGCTACATAAACAATCGGAAAAGCAAAATAAACCAGATGCAACTAATGCAACTAGGAAGAGATCGAGGATTGAATGAGAACATGGTAAAAATATATTTGCCTGTAAAAATGCAATCGCGGTGGATTTATTGACGGCTAACAGTTTCAATATGTTGGCTCATTTAGTAAGACGATAGCAGACCGAGGAATAGAATAGAGTGTGTCCAATGTTGGTATTTGACCGTTTGTAGAAAATATGTGAATATTTAATGCCTGTGTAAAGTCTGTTTTACTATTAGGCAATGAAAATGCTAAATGACAACCTTAAGAGACCAGAAACTAATGTTAAGTAATATATTTTATGTTCTGGCAAACGTAACTTTAAATAAGACTCTATGGCATAGAACAAGAGGGGGGAAGTACAAGATACCATATGACAATAAGAGAATAGATGTGAATTATTCATACATTACATATCATACGAAAACAAGCGGACATCACGACTAAAAGGGCCGTAGCCACAGATGCCCGAGGCAAACAAACGCCCATGTTCTGGAAAACGCAGCGTTTTCAAATCGCTTACGATTTGTGAGATGTCAGAAAAATTGTGGCAAATGCTTCTTTTCAGTTAGAGATGTTACTTATAAGCACTCACGAATAATTGGTAATTTTTAACACGGGTAGCCAGTTTAAAATAAAATCTTGTATGATTTTCTTGCTCTCAAAAATTTTAAAGTACTTTATACAGGTTTTAAATTATTTTTTAACTTTTATTAAGGGTTTATTTTTACGATTTAATATAGATATGTAAATTTAATAAATTGCAAATATTAATATCAAAAGTTTAAAAAGAAATAACCAAATAATTAGTTGTGAAATTAACACCACTAGCATTAAATTTTTTTCGAAGATCAATCTGATCAGCTGTTTGCATAAATCGCCAGTTGATAAGTAAACAAATGATACAGACAATACATAAACTCAAAGCAAAGTTTCTATTCAATATTTTTAATTTAAATCGTCAAAAAATGCTAAAAGTTTTCATTCAAATAAAAAGAAAACATATTCAATTTAAATTGTGTATAATTTTATTGTTAATTTAAGGTACAGTTTAAATAAAAAAAAGACCAGATCGCTTCAGTATACACTAGCGATTTGAAAACGCCAATTTTCTAGCGATTTTGTTTGTCAGAACACCTATTTGGCGTTTTCAAATCGAAAACGCGAACATTAAGCGATATGTGTTTTTCAGAACATGGGCGAAAAACACTTGGAGCCGAACCGGCGAACTATAATTTAATTTAAATTTTAAAATTAGGCATAAAATAACAGCCTTATGTTCCCAAGTAGAATAAATAAACTACGAAATATTTGCAAGTCTTAATTTTACAACTAAACTTTGATGAACCTAATGATTCTATTTTAAATATCTATAGAGGGGTAAAGTTTCATATTATTAATATTGTTGAGACTGTTCAATTAACTGTCATTTAAAAACAAAAAAAATATAGTTCATAAAAGATCAATTTTTAAACAAACCCATGAAATTCTTTATACTATATGTACTTATAATCCTTTCCTAGCGTTGCTGCACAATGTTAACAGATATCTTTATAAAAAACGTTTCGAAAATAGCTTCTTAATAAGGAAACTTTTCAATAATAAAAATCGATTAAAAATACATATTTGTTTTAAAATAAAATCAATACTTATAGAAATTAAATTGAATAATTTTTACTTTTTTTTTTTAATAATAGAAAGGCTTTGCAAACGTTTAAAATTATCTTTCTTTTCAATATATTAATAATGCCTGGCCAAAAATTTATTTTTCCAAAACAATGCCATAAAAAAAACACAAAAAATTTAAAAAAAAATAAAGAATTTAACCTTCGAACAGATGTAACACAGACTAAATATCACGCTGAGTTGAAAGATGTAACGAACGAACAATAAAGAAAAAATAGCAAATGAAAAATCTTTAGAAAACGTAAAGAATTTTCATGGCACACGAAAAAAAAAAATAAAATTTAAACAAATTAAAATTCTTTAAATATTAATTTCTTCTATTCAACGACCTTGAATAAATTTTCTTATAGAAAGAGTATCTTTTGTCATGCTAACAACAATTTATTGGAAATTTGAAACGATAAGAATGTTTTTTAACACTCCATAACGTAGTGTTATCACGATATAAAGGTTAGTAAAAAAATATAAACAATATTACGATTAAAAGTATCAATGCAACGCAATTATAAATAAAGTTTAAAAATACAAAAATAAAAACTTGCAAACTTACCTCCTTGCTGTTCGTCATCGTTCATGTAGGTTGCCAAGGCAGCCAAAGAGCCTAAACGTGCTTCGTTTGTCATGTAGGCAGTGGTAAAGGAACCAACACGGAAATTGGGTTTCATTAAATGATTCTCCTCCTCACTTTCATTCGTGGCAACACCAATGTTTCCACCAGCATTATGCTGTAACAAATGCTGTTGTTGTCCGGTTGTTACAGCCGTGATGTTGGTGGCGCTGGTGGTGGTGGCCACTTGTAATTGTTCATTAGGATCGGTATTTTGTATTTGTCTTAAGGCTTGTGCTATTTCCTGTATCTGTTGGGGAGTCATATTCTCACATGATTGCATTAGAACAGTTGTAGGATGTGGTTTGGGAGTATGTAGCAATTCCTCTGGATGTGTATTAGCGGTGGTGTTGCTAATAGTGGTGACAACAGCATGGTGGCCATGATGATTAAGCGGTGGAAGATGATGATAATGATGACTAACATTGTGATGATTGTCTTCTGAATTGGTATCGGATTTTTTACCACAATTTGTATACGATAATTTCTTCTTACGGGTTTTACGTCGTTTCAAAGAGCTCTTACTGTCATAGCTCTTGACCTGTGTAACAACAGCTGAAGAGGAAGAAGCCCTGGGCCTACCCGGTGATAAGGAATCCAAAGCGGATTCACTTATGGAATGAGAAGCCAAACCCGATTGAACATTACTTATCGTATTAACCTTGGCCGCCACCTGATTGGCATCAGTAGTCAACTGTGACAGGCAAGACACTGACCAGGGTCGTTCAGATTTGCGTCTACTCTGTTGCCGTTTGATCACTTTAACATTTAAACTTTGATTGCTGGTAGCAGCATTAACAATGGGTTCCGCGGAACCGCCAATACGTTCTGTAGAGTTGCCATAAGAATTTGTACTGGTTTGCATGCAAGTCGCTATGGAATCTGAAACCTCCGAAGTATCCGAACAATGATGCTGAGGTATTGAATCAGTTTCTGAGGCCTCACCCGAAGCCTCACAATCGTCTGTGCGTGTTGCGGCGCTGGGTGCCAATGTTGTAGCCATCATTAAATGATCATTATTATGATGATGATGGTGATGATTTGTTGATTTTTGCGTTTGTACTGGCGTAGAGGGTTGATGTTCAAGCCACTCCTAATACAAAGAAAATATGGAATGGAATGAATTGTAACAGTTTTCACTCTTGTTCATGATGGACTGCAAACTTTTACTACTTACTTGTACACGTTTGATGGGACCCGGCATTAAAACTTCACGTTTCTTTATGGTTGTGGAAATTTGCACTATATTACCGCCGCCGCCGGCGCTATTAGTGTTATTATTATTGTTGTTACTACTACTGGAATGCTTTTGTTTGGTTGGTGTTTTCAAAGCTTCGTCACGTACTAAATGCTCTGCTTCAAGTACCAACTGTTTGATGGATTCATGCGATACTTTACCCTAAAAACGAATACAAAGAGAAAAGAAAAAGTGTGCGAATTGAGTAAAGAAACAAATAAAAATGAGAGTGAGAACAGAGAAAATAAAATAATAAAAACAAACATGAGAAAATAATATACAATAGAATCGAAATAAGGAGAGAGTGAGCTCGAGAGAGCCATAGAGAAGGAGAGAGCGTGAGTAATATTAGTA
The DNA here is from genome assembly GCA_927399465.1 of Sarcophaga caerulescens. Lineage (NCBI taxonomy): Eukaryota > Metazoa > Arthropoda > Insecta > Diptera > Sarcophagidae > Sarcophaga > Sarcophaga caerulescens. The sequence goes on from OV656867.1 coordinate 88,407,907, forward strand.
ATTAATAAAATAAAGATAGAAAATGTATTAAAAACGAAAAGAAATGAAAAACACGCTCATTTACTAACACCATACACCAATACCACTAAAGACAGTAGTAGAAATGAAAAATAAAGAGAGAGGAAAACAATTTTTACTTTCTGCCGCTAAATGTGATCGTGCCAAGCATATTAGACACCCTATTTATTCGGTTGTTGTTGTTGTTGCTATTGACGAAGGTTTGAATGGAAAATATTTCTACAACGGACATTAGAATAGGAAAGCGGTAAGAAATGTTGGTTGGCAGGAAAAAAAAAACAAATAGAAATAACGCAGGTAAAAGGAAAACGGATAATAAGAGTGAGAACTGTGAGAGTAACATAAAAAGGACCAAAGAAATTTACTCTCAAATTAATGTTTTAAGGATAACAAAGTGATGGGTTTTGACAATACGCCAAAGCAAAATAGGTTTACTTATTGTTTTCAAACAGTTTACATATTTTGAAAGCATTGTATCCAGGGTTTGTATTGCTTGCTTGAAATTAGCAAAAGCACCTAAATTTCTGCTATGCTTAAAGTGTTTCAGCAATTGTACCCAAAGCAAAAGCAAACAGCAAAGCAGATAAACAAAAATAAACTCATTAGCTGTAGTGGTACAGTGAAAAGTTTTCTGCTAACGCAGTCAAGCACAGCGATTAATTTCACAGCGATCCCTACTGCTTACAGCATTTCAGCATTTGTTGTTTCTCTTGTGCTTTTGCTGTGCTTTGTGCTGCGCTCTTTTACTTTTCAAGCACTGCTTAAGATATTTTTTATGTTTGAAATTAACTGTGTGTTTGCACCATTCTCTTTGAAATGTTGTAAAATGTACATACATATACATATATGTATATATTATACATAAATACGTATACCGAAAAACTCTCTAAAACGGGGTTTCCCCTAAAACTATTTCATAATAAAACACAAGACACTTAAAAAATTTGCCGACAGAATAAGAAGTCCAAACACAATATACTTATGTATGTACATACATACATACATATATATGTATGTACACTGTACAACATTTCAAAGAGAATGGTGTAAACACACAGTTAATTTCAAACATAAAAAATATCTTAAGCAGTGCTTGCAAAGTAAAAGAGCGCAGCACAAAGCACAGCAAAAGCACAAGAGAAACCACAAATGCTGAAATGCTGTAAGCAGTAAGGATCGCTGCGATATTAATCGCTGTGCTTGACTGCGCAAGCAGATAACATTTCACTGTACCACTATAGCTAAACAGCATTTTTTTATTTTTTCACTTTGCTGTTAGCTATTGCTTGTTTATTTTCTCTTAGTTATAGTTAAGCAAAAAAGCAAAAGTGAAACACAGTGAAGCAAAAACAAACACTGATTGTATCCTCTTATCATTTCTGCTACCTATTCATTTAGTGGCACTGACAACGAAATTTATTTTTCTTCAATTCTATTTAGAACATGTTTATAGAGAGTTTTCCTTTAAAACACAAAATAAATATGGATACAGAGAAAGTGTAAATTCCAAACTAAATCTGATGTACATATTTCACTCATTCCTTAGCAAAACAAATTCATATTCAGAGTTGTATTTGATTCTCTTAGATAAAAACAAAATTTTAGGGGTTAAAAATAAAAAGTGGGCTACAAAGATACGTTAGTAGACATCAGAATATTTTTACATACATACATAATTGGTCATTACAACCCTTCAGTCAGGATTATTGACCTAGTTTCTCACACCACTTATGTTGTGCGTATTAATTTTATACATAAGTGGCGGGACCTACAGTTTAAAGTCGACTCCGAACGACAGATCTTTTGAGAAACTTTTCATGGCAATTTTATTTACTCTCAGAGTTTTTACCAGAAATCTGTAGAGAGGAAATCGCCGAAGAAATATTTTTTCAAATTTTTGTTTTGATGTCTGGCCTGGGGCTGGAACCCTGGCTTTATGTCTAATAAGCCAACACACTACCTACTAGACTACGGCGACTTCACGATTGATACAGAGAAAGTGTAAATTCCAAATTAAATCTGATGTTTTTCACTCATTCTTTAGCAAAACAAATTCATATTCAGAGTTGTATTTGATTCTCTTAGATAAAAATAAAATTTTAGGGGTTAAAAATAAAAAGTGGACTACAAAGATACATTAGTGGACGTCAGAATATTTTTACATACATACATAATTGGTCATTACAACCCTTCAGTCAGTATTAGGACCTAGCTTCTCACACCACTTATGTTGTGTGCGTTAATTTTATACATAAGTAGCGGGACCTACAGTTTAAAGTCGACTCCGAACGACAGGTTTTTGAGAAGCTCTTCATGGCAATTTTATTTACTCTCAGAGTTTTTGCCAGAAATGTGCTAAGAGGCAGTCGCCAAAGAAATATATTTTTTTCATATTTCGTTTTGATGCCTGACCTGGGATACGAACCCGGGCTTTACGTCTATTAAGCAAACACACTACCTACTAGACTACGACGGCTACAGAATATTTTTATAATCAACAAAAAAAAAATAAAATCCATTTAAGCAAACCAAATTATAGGTTTGGTTTACACTCACATGGAAAATAAATTGAAGTACAGGTATTCCCCGCCTTACGATCGAGATAGGTTCCTCTGTCATCGGTCGTAAGTCGATTAAGTCGTAAGTCGAATTTCATATAAAAAAAAAATTTAAGAAAAAAAAAATTACATAATGTACGTACTACTAACTTTGAGGGTCAGGAGAAGTGAAACTATCCAAAATTCATATAATTCTAACTTTATTTACTAGTTCCAGCCATTTTTGGGAGGATATAAAATTATTCACTTAAAAAAATTCCGACTTAGGTAATGTAATGTATTATTTGTACTGAAATATGTATGTAAATCGAATTTTTTACTTTTTTTTTAATTTTTCTCATATATTTTAGGGATTCCCCGCAACTACATATTTGTCTTTAAGTATTTTCTATGAAAAAAAAAAATTGGAAAAAAATGGTCGTAAGTGCGAATAGTCGTAAGTCGGGGACTACCTGTAATTCGAAAAGTATTGCTCAGACAGTTGCCAAATCTTACTATATTACTAGTAAAATGTGTCAAAAGGTTCATACAACCCTGTGAACTGACAATTTCTGCCTCATAACATTATTACAACAAAAACATCAGATAACCAGCTGTCACTAGTACCTCGATTTCATTTTTGAACGTTGTAGGTAGTTAGGTTGATGGAGAGACCACCAATAAAGGTTCTTATGCCTATTAACATACACCCTAGCTATCATGAAGGTGGCTCGTTGCTTTGCTCACCATTAGGTAGAGCACTTTACTTCATATAGGAAGTCTATATCTTGTACAACCTCCCTAACTTCTTCCAGTCCACACCTCCTCTGAGACGTGTTATATCAGTTATTGTGTCTTCCCCAAAAATATTGGGATCTCTAGTTTACGAAAGCTAAGCAAAGACACAAAAAGTGCTTCATCGTTTAGATAACCTCACTGCATGTCCTGTATTCATCATTTGCCACCATAACAATATGGTTCAGCAGTAATTGTAAGGCTGAGTGTTCCTAATTGTAAGGCTGAGTGTTCCGTGCTTACGCTCATTAACGTGCTCAGGTCGCAGTTCAGTTATTTAGTTTTAAACTACTCATGGCCCTCTCCTTATTAGGATCGCCTTAAAGTATTTTTACAATTCTGCCTATCGTGACATTGCACACATTACAACCCTTCAGTTAGGATAACAACCCAGTTTCTCACACCACTTATGCTGTGTATGTTAATTAATTTTTTTATACTTGAGTGGCTCGCGATGAAGTCGATTCCTAACGAGAGACTTTTGAGAAATTTTTATTGGCAATTTTATTTACTCTCAGAGTTTTTGTCTGAAATCTGCTGAGAGAAAGTCGCCAAAGAAATATTTGATCAAATTTCATTTTAATGTCTAACCTGGGGTTTGAACCAAGGCCTCATGTCTAATATGTTAACACACTAACTACTAGACTATGGTGAATTTATGTGACATTATTGCACAATATGAAGTCGCCGTAGTCTAGTAGGTAGTGTGTTGGCTTATTAGACGTAAAGCCAGGGTTCGAGCCCCAGGCCAGACATCAAAACAAAATACAAAAAGTATTTATTCGACGATTTCCTCTCAGCAGATTTCTGGCAAAAACTCTGAGAGTAAATAAACTTGCCATGAAAAAGTTTCTCAAAAAATCTGTCGTTCGGAGTCGACTTTAAACTGTAGGTCCCGCCACTTACGTATAAAATTAACACACACAACATACGTGGTGAGAGAAACTAGGTCAATAATCGTGACTGAAGGGTTGTAATGACCAATTATGTATGTTATTGCACAATATTCGATGAAAAGTTTCCTTTCTCAGGTTGGACGTTGTAAGAAATATTTGTTTTGTAAAAAACTTGATCATTTTCGCAAGGCAATCGTGTGCGACTGCGGCGCTATGCTCCCTAGAGGAGTAAAAGGAACATATGTATATAATCGTATGATTTGACAAATATTTGATCCTCCAACAGTGTATTTGTAAAACTTTCTTACAAAATCTTACAATCGCGTATCTGCCTATATTGTAAGATCTGATAATCGTCTATACAGGGCTTTAGTTTTGCTTTTTATGTCTCACCATCCATTGCCAAAGTCTTTAACGATTACTAGGAACTAACCTCCATCAAGTTTTATCACTCGAACTCAGGCTTTACCTAAATTGACTTAATCAATCAGCAACAAATTTTCCAGCTGAAGTTTCGTGCTGTAATAACTAGACAGTCGGAATACTTAGTTTCTTAACACATTCAAGTAACCAACACTACCTTTTTTATTTCGTGTAGGGGATAATCTCATATCTTTTTTTTCTTATGATTATTAATCATGAAATTTTTTATTTCTTTGTGCAAATATTTATTTTGCTTTCGATTGAAAAACCACTAAAAAGAGGAACTAAATTATGATTGAAGACGTAAAGTAGACCGTGTGTCTTTTTTTATCTTTCTCAGTATTGTTCTTATTAAATGCTCTTTTACTGTCTCTTTATCTTAATACAACAGACAAATAAACTTATATTCCTACACAGACATATGCACATACGTTTATAGATTTTAATTTCTTTGTTATTTTTTAACACTCATTCGATAAAGATTCTACTTTTTCTTCATGCCTTCGATATACTCTTTATAGACGGTACTTGAAACAGAAGTATTTTCGGTTATTTGTTTTGCATTTAAAAGAGGCCTAAAACAAAAGCAAAAAAAAAGACTCTCATCAAGAGAGCCACAAAAATCGATAAAAAAAAAACAAACCAGGCGGTCTGTTACTGAATATACATTTAATGCAGAGGGTTTATCAGGAAAATTTATAAAAAAAAAAAAATAATAATAAACGCAGTATTTGTCTACCACAATAAAGTGTCTCTTAAAGCACTTCAGTGTGAAACAGAATAAAAGACTCATCATTTTTATCGCTGTCCTAGTAAAACGTCCATCATTGTCTCACCAACATTGTGTGTGTATGTCTCGAGTCTGTCTCTAGCAGTTGTAGTAGTAGGCCGATGTCATGGTAAAGGGGTGTGAAATGTAAATCCTACACATGTTTTCTGTGTGTTTTTTCTTTATAACAGTGAGAGTTATACACTTTAGAGATAAAGTGAATGAACAATAAACTGTTATCAGAATTAAAAAAGTGCCCCTGTTCAGGAAAATTAAGGTTTATAAACGAGATTGTAGGACTATATGATGGAAAGTTAGATTTTAAAAATTTAAACATGAAATTTATCTTCTGGCTCTGTAAGATACATACAAAATTGATCATTACAACCCTTCAATCAGTATTAGGACCTAGCTTCTCATACCACTTATGTGTGTGTGTTAATTGTATACATGAGTAGCGGGACCTACGGTTTAAAAACGATTTCGAACGACAGATTTTTGAGAAACTTTTCTTGACAATTTTATTTACTTTCCGGGTTTTTGCCAGAAATCTGCTGAGAATCGTTTTGTTGGAGATGTCTAACCGCTGGTTTGAACCGTGGCCTCACGTCTAATAAGCCAACACACTAGCTACTAGACTAAGCTATAACATAAGCGATTTTAAACGATTATAAAATGTGTATTTAAAGCAAGTCATGCATTAGACTATCCAGAAATATTTTGAGATTGATAACCAGTATTTTTACAGGTCATTGTAGGCTTAGGGTCTCCACTTATTCAGAATGGGAATTCTTTCGAGTCCAACTTATAGATTCTGTGAGGATGATAATGAATCATTCGAACACATTCTTGGAACTTGTGAGGTGTTAATGTATCCTAGAAGGAAATCTGGGTGCATATCAGGTGCCAGGCAGGGGATTGTCATTGTTGATACCGAGCAGCATCCTAGTGTCTGCCAAACCCACAGGCTTGGAGAAGACGTTATAGGAACACCTCAAAAACTTTGAGAGGAGTACATACAACAGATCGTATGGTTATAGCAGTAAGGAATCTCCCCTCGGCAATAATAAAAATGCCCTTTGAGCTATTGCAATGGATTCATTAACGATGCGTTACAAAGCTAATTATTTTTTTGACATTTAAGCAGCATTTAGAAGTGACGTGATGTAGTGGTTAACACTTTCACGCCGACACATTAATTCATGCTTGCCTCCTACTGGCGGCTGAGTTTAATGCTTTTCGCTCTATCGTGACGTGATTCTCAGGTATTTTTTTCGGTAGTTGAAGTGTTAGAGATCTAAATATTTGGTATTACGTATCATCTAATACCATGGTCACCACCGGTGGTACAAGCCGCCCGATAAGACAGTCTAGTATGAACCACCATTGCTACGCGCCGCCCGTCAAGGCAGCCTACTACGGGCCACCAGTGGTACGCGCCGGCGTGAACGAGTTAAACCGCATGACTACAATCTCAATGGAATTGAAATTCAAACCCAGATGAAGACAAAAAGCCATGATATTTTAGGCAACAAAAAATAAAAAAACTTTTCAGCTTCGAGGCTGCTAGGGTACCCCATCACAAGCATAATGCAAGAAACTTTGTTAATGAAACTGTAAAAAGCAAGGAAATAAGAAGGAAACGGGCTAATGGGGGAATGTTTTATTCCGTAAAGGAGCGAAAAGAAATAGAAAATAAAGAAGTATTTCGAGTATGCAAAATTGTACTTTGAAGCCTCAAATTGCTGCTCAGGAGATTCCCAATTATTTTCCGTGTTCATCTTGAGTTTGATAACAATCTTCGTAGAGTAATAATGCCTTCAATGTGATGCCAAACAAATGTCAAATGTCAAACCAATTGTATATACAAATACAAAAAAGAACTCGAAAGCTTTAAGTATGTATACCCTTCTTTGGATTTAAAATATTTATTTTTAAAAATTAAAAACATTAAAAATGTTAATGTTTTAGCTTTTATCTTTTGAATCTAAAAAAGGTAATTTTTTTTTATTTCCAGAATAAGGCAGATTTCCTACACACACAGCGAAAGCGTAACAATTATTTATTTTTAGCACTCATGCCAGAGTTTTATTATTATTTGTTAAAAAAAAAGATAATAAATTATTGCTTTTTTTGTTTTTGTTTTCGTAAATTATTAAACAATTTGCAAATGCTACGTTGTTTTTTTTCGTTTATTTGATTTAAACAATACTTTTAAACGAATTATAAATTTTATTAACAAATTTAGCAGCAGTAAGGCATGTTTTTTGGTTTTGTTTTGTTTTTAATTTCTAATGATCTCATTCTCGACTTGATTTTACTCTTCTTTTTATATTTTCTATTCAAAAAAATGTTTTCGTTTTCTTTTGTTGTTGCGAAATTTTATCAATTAATCAATCAGTTATCGATTTTTTTTAAAGACAAAAAATTATAACAAATAATTGGAAACGTTATATAATGCACGTATATAAGGTCGAAAGTCATTTTAATTAAAATAACGGTTACGTTCGCATGCGAACATTTAATATTTGACGGTTATTAGCCATCGCATACATTCACCATTTTGAATACAAAAATAACGCGCCGATAATGTTCTAACAAATACGTTTTTTGCTGCACGTATAGCGTTTTAATATCGATTGCATTAAACAATTGTATATATATTGGCCAGATGAAGTTTTTATCTGGATAGATTGGTAAACAGTCCAGTTTTTAACACAAAAATTATTTTCAACATTTCATAGGAAAGAAAAAAAGTCCCCCTATTTGTTGAAAACGTTACACTTCTGACGTGATAGTAACATTTATTTAATATTTTTCCAAAAAAAAAACACTTGAAACACTTCCTTCAAAAGAGTGGAATAAAACTGGAATTAACTGAACAATTGAAAATTCAATAAAACCGCCATGCTAAATGAAACCTTTCCTTGAATGTCTTGATAGGCTCTTCAGGGATCCTTCATTGTTCTTAAAGTCCGTCTAAAGCATCGTTTACCATTTCATAGCACAATTGTGCTGAGAGAACTCACACGCATTCTTGTGTTTTTTGATTTAGTTGTCGAACAGAGTGCGACAAGAACACATGTGCGGCGGATGCTTTACCATTTTTTTCAGAATGACACTCAAAAAATATTGTATGTTAAAAGATGCTTTTGATAATATTCAATGCCTTATATATTTTGTCGCATAGTATAATTTTTTTTAAATGCTTTAGAATGCTTGCTTTTTCTCTATTAATAAAAAATGGTTTATTATTTTTTTATTTTTATTTATCTAAAAACATGGTCTAATTTTTAAGCCAAAGATGGATACCTTTACGATCTTTTAATAAAAAATGGATTTTTTTATTTTATTTTTATTTATCTAAAATTATTAAGCCAAAGATAGATAGCTTTCATATGTAAGTTGATAAAATGAAAATCAAAATAACGTATATTACAAACACTTTTCTATGGCTGTAAATAAATCAATTCTCTCAATTTATTTTCTCTCTCTTACTCACTAATACATAACCAAAAAATTTTTGGTAAACTCTGGTCTAAAGTTAAAGTTATGCATGAAAAAGTTTGGACGCCTATTAAATACTTTTCATAGATTGTTTGTTTAGATTTAAATTTTAAGCTTAAAGCTTAATAGGGACCTTGCCTAGGGTTTAAACCTTTTTTTCCAATGAGATTGGTCTCTCTATAATGAACATACATACATACATAATTGGTCATCACAACTCTTCAGCCAGGATTACAACCTAGCTTCTGACACCATTTATGTTGTGTGCGTTAATGTAATAGAACATGAGTGGCGGACCTACAGTTCAAAGTCGACTCCGAGCGACAGATTTTTTGAGAAACTTTTTCAAGGCAATTTAATTTTACTCTCAGAGTTTTTGCCAGAAATCTGCTGGAGAGGCAGAAATATTTTTCAAATATTTCGTTTTGTTGGACATGTCTGACCTGTGGTTCGAACCGTGGCCTCTCATCTAATAAGCCAACACACTACCTACTAGAATAAGACAACTATAAAGACCACACATTTGTAACTACTTACAGGGTTGTTAAAACTATTCCCAATCCAGAGATCAGCAATGAATCGTTTTTTCGCTACTCATAAGTACTCATGAAATTTTGAGTATGAGTGAGTCAACAGTATTGAAATTCAACTACTCTGATTCATTCGTACTCGCTACAACATTGATTTATAAGTATAAGTTGCAATGAGTATGAGTAAAACGTTGACATCAAACTCACAACATTCGATTCATTGTTTGATTCATACGCCTACTCACAAAACACAAAGCACACAACACAAGCTTCTAGCGAGTATGTGGTGTTCGTACTTTAATCATACTTATTTTGTGCTTCGTGTATAATTTGAGTCATGGAGAGTCGAAATCAAAAACATCGTGCGTATTGTGAAGTATGAGTACGATGAGTATTTCTAACTTTGAATATGAGTAGTATGAGTATGATATTAAAATAAGTATGAATGCGTATAAGTAGCTGAAATTATAAGTATGACTCGAATCTACTCATCGTTTTGAATACTCGTTGCTGATCTCTGTCCCAATCACAATACCATAGTTTTGGGCATGTTAATGCATACCTTCGATGACTTACTCTCAATAGATTTCTGGCAAAAACTCAGAGTGAAAATAAATTTGCCATGAAAAGTTTCTCAAAAATCTGTCGTTCGGAATCGACTTTTAAGCTGTAGGTTCCGTCACTCACGTATAAAATTAACGCACACAACATAAATGATGTGAGAAACTTGATCCTAACTCTGACTGAAGGGTTAAAATGATAAATTATGTTATGTATGTATGCTTATCGAAACTAAGCTTCATTACAAGATGCCAATGCTATGCTATTTGTATTACATTATCGGTAGTTTTTTGTAGAATCCGGCAGAAGTTCAAAATTATAATCAAATTCTAATTAATTTGGGTTTAGCTTACCTTCTAATAATACATTTTGAAAATCTCCTCACCCTGCAGATAGGAAAGGTCAACAACGAACATACTAGGAAGGTCAAATTGAATCCGGGAGAAGACAAAAACATTTTCATTCTGGTTTTGGAATTTTCTAAATGTGCAGTTTCTATTCCTCTTCCATCCAGGAGCTCCTCACAATCTCCAGACAGGATAATATAATAACTATTATTACAAAAAAGTTAGGCAGCACAACTAGTTAAGAGCACAACTAGTTTAGCAAAGTTCAACACCATTGTGACCAATACAACAACCCAATACATTTTCACAGATTGTGTTGATTTGAACGCAACTGATGTTCAACGAAAAAAGGAAAAAAAAAATCATGTTAAGATGTATCCTATGTTCCTTACGAAACGAAAAGAAATAAAAATTGGTGTTTCACGCTCTTCATTATTTGTGATTAAATTTTTTAAATCGAAAATAAGACCATAATTAACTTATTAGTGATTATTTTTAGAGGATTTGAATGCTTGCGATTTTTTACTGCCTTAAACTCTAGAGATTGTTGTCGCCGTACTCTAGTTGGCTTATTAGACGTGAGGCCTCGGTTCAAACCCCACGTCAGACATCTCCAGCAGGATAAAATATGAAAAAATATTTCTTTGGCAACTTCCTTTCAGTAGATTTCTGGCAAAAACTCTCAGAGTAAATAAAATTGCCATGAAAAGTTTCTCTAAAAATCTGTCGTTTTGAGTCGACTTTAAACTGTAGTTCCTGCCACTCATGTATAAAATTAACACACACAACATAAGTGGTGTGAGAAGCTAGGTCGTAAACCAGACTGAAGGGTTGTAATAACCGATTATGTATGTAAACTTTTGTGCAGCTCTTGCGCTGACCAACTTCTTCCTTTTCCCTGATTTTGGTGGAACTTGGTTAGTACAGGTTGGTATGCGTGCTCAAGTGAGCTTTGTGATACCAGAGCTACCATTCCGATCTAAACCTAACCTGTAAACTTTAGAGATCCATTTAAACTCAAGAGATCTATTGATTAAGGTCCTCCTAGACAGCATAACTTAAAGAACTGAAGGTTATATCGCAGGTGTTTAATGTGTCAGAAGAATTTTTTTTTTTGATAAAAATAAAATGTCAACCTTGCATTTGACCTGTGCACTGTGTTATCATCATAGAATCTTATCTTTGATGATAAATATCCATAAAAATCCCTTTCTCTCTTCTGCTCTAATTTCCATAGTTTTTCTTTTGTTTTTTTGCTCTCCATCTCATTTGTTTTTTCTCTTGAAATGACTACAATTTTGTCTCAACATTTTCCTGTTTTCACTTTATCTTGAGTTGTTTGTTGTTTTGTTTTCTATTGTAAGACTCCAAAAAAAACAAGGCATTTGTTTAACTGCGTTTTGTTTATTGGGAGTCGCTTTTGACTCACACATAAGTATAATATATTAGATGAGTTCGTTTTTTTTTTCTCTCTTTTTGCTTTTGTCGCTGCAAGTTTATGCTTAAACTGTAGTTAATTGTCTGTATGGAGTTAGTTTTATAACAGCAATAGCAACAACAACAACAAATGATAATGATAATAAAGTATGTACCATGTTTTATGTCGTTTATGTTTTGCGTTAATTGGCTAAACTTAAGTTGTTGCTTCTGACCAGCAACACCAACTAACAACAACAGCAACAAACAAATGTTGTGTCTGGTTGTGTAAAACGTTGTCGTCTTCCAACCAGCCATCTGTCCTTCCCTGGTTTAAGAAAAAAAAAATTAAAAAAAGTTACACTTGATTTGATTTAATTTCTTTATTTTTTCCTTCCTTTTTTATTTCATTTTGTTGTTGTTGCTGTTATGGTAAGTAAGCATGTTTAGTTTCTTCCAGTTGTTGTTGTCATTGCTGTTTTAACGTTATCTCGCGGTTTGAAGTCGTAGTTGCGAGTTTGAAGTTTGTCTGTCTGTAATAATTGTCATTAATTATCACAAACGCCCAATCGTGTAATTTTTGTTGTTGTTTTTTTGCTATTTAAAATACTCCGTCTAAAATACAAAAAAATACTCATACAAAAGCACCAAAAACAAAAAAAATAGTATTTTTATAACTTTTTCTCACTACTGCTGCTGCTGCTGCCTGCTGCTCTTTTCTGTTTGCTGGTCTACTAAAAATATGGGTGATTTGTACACCGGGAAAAATAAAATTTATGAAGTGCCAGTAATTTGATTAAAAATAATTGTGCCAATAAATTTTCAAATGTTCATTTGCAAATTAATTTTAAAAAGATTTCACTATTCAAAGTAACGGGTTTAGCGAAAGAAAAGAAAAACAAACAAAAAAAAACAAAAATTGGTTACTATGGTTTTAGAAATAAAGGGTGAATCACAAGGTGGTTTACATTTAATAGGTAATTTATTTGCAAAATATTTTAGATTAACAAACGTAGCATAAAAAGCATTTGTGAAAGTCAAATACTAGCGTGTCGCCATAATTTAGTAGGTAGGGTGAAGGCTAGACTCATTAGACGTGAGGCCGTTGTGCAAAACCCAGATCAGGCGTCTCCTACAAAACGAAATATGAAAATATTTGGGGGGCAGTCACCGACTCAACAGGTTTCTGGCAAAAACTCTGGGAGTAAAAAAAAAAATGTCCAATGATAAGTTTCAAACTGTAGGTACCGCCACCCATGTATGTATTAAATTAACACACACAATATAATAATGATTACGTATGTGTTATGTAATACCAGCATGTATGTACTTACTTTTAAAACTCAGTGTACATTGTATTCTTTCTTGAATATGCATCTTTACAACATAAAATCTTCTGAACTATAGGGAAATCAGTTTTTGATATAGTGTCAGAGATAAAGTTTTTGGTAACTGAGATGTGTTGATGCAACAATATGAAATCGGGGTGTATTAATTCGATGCCAAATGCTCGATAAACGCTTAACATCCAAATGCTGCTCGTGCCGTGTATTGTATTGAAACTAGAAAAATAGTATGGTGTGGAGTGAGGGAGTGTTGTGGTATGGATTCGAAACTGTTTTCATAGTGACAGGAACAAGAGAGTTCCACATGCATATGGAACAACAAAAGCCGAAATCTTTCTTTATTGCATTGTACGATTGACTGATTAGCCTATTGAACATATTATAAAAATTTTTAATTTTCGGGAACAAGTGCCCATTCTAATATCCATGAGGTTGGGAGATAGAACAGCACCTCGAGGTACCATACATTTCTTAGTTCTTCTTTTTCTAATCCTTACTTCGTCGTTTGTTTTCAAAGATCTCTTGACTGAATAATAAGTCCTGTTTACCATGCTTTACCATAAAGAAGGTATACAGTGCGACATACACATACGTTATGTGATACTGTGAATGAACGTCAGATCCTGATGTAGTAGTTTGCTGGAAGCGACCCCTTAAAAATGGTGTATACATGAGAATATTTTGAGATATAAACACGCTGTACCTCTAAAAAGTACTTTACCCGTATGAATAAGTTATCTTGCGTGAGGATTATCCATCCTGTTGTATTCTATTCTAATGTAATCACTACAGGTTACAAGTCACATCGTTTTGATTAACAATGAGCAACCAGAAAGGACCAACAAAAGAGGTGATTTGTTCTATTCCAAGTCACACACATTAGTATGGAAAACACATATACAAACACACGTATCAATATTTTAATAATTCAAAAACTGGACTGAAAACTTAAGCAATCAACAAAAGACAATGTACAATGGGTGAATTTCGACCTCCGGGTACTGTACTTGTCTTAACTGACAAAAACACGTCCTCTAACCTAACAAAAGGCGACCAGAAATGGTCAACATAAGAGGTGATGTGTTCTACCCCAAGTTAGTATTAAGATTTTAAAAATTCATTTAAAATAATTCCCCTAATTATTCTTAAAGATGAAGTCTTTGATGGAATATTCCCTTGTTTTTCAGAATTTATAAGTCTCACAGCGATAATCTCTTGTATGGAGAGAAATTTCAATAAATTTTTACCAGGAAATGAATGTCAAAAAATCAACTTTAAGGAGAGTTTGAAAAATTGGAGAAATTTTTCATTATAAATTATGTTACAGTGTAAAATACTTTTTTTTTTGTAGGTTAAACTCACTCATTCACTTCGTTTTTTTTTTGTTTTTCATTTTATTTCTATGTTATCTTAGTTAGTAATGATTTTAATCTTAAATGTTTGTTTAGTTACAATAATTCACTTTTTTGTTTTTGCGCCTATTTTTTTGTATGTTTTTTTTAGATGCTGCGAGTATTTTTTTGTTTTAGCAAATTAATGTTTCAACTTTTAGTTGCAGCAATCGAGTCAGTTTGTTTGTAACAACTATAAATATTTTTCGCAAAATAAATTATTTCCGTTTTAATGTTTTTTTAATTTTTTTTTTGATCTTCTTGTAAACAGACAGACGTTTTTTGTGAAGCCGTAGTATTGCAACAAAAATAATGTTGCTGTTACTGTTGTCATAGTTTAAAAATAAAAATTGGAATTTTATTTAATTTAATGCGTTTTTTTCTTCTTCTACGATATTAAGATGTATGTTAAGATAATGAACGGAGTTGTAAAAAATAAAAAGAGAGCATGAATGAATGAAAAACTGAGAAAAAAAATTATTTGAAATTAAAAAAATCATAGAAATAATCAAATTAAAGTGGAATATGATTTTTTATATGATTTTTATTGCCAAGGAGTGGTTGTAAGTTACATAGTTTACGCACAGCAGCCAGAAATTTAATTATGCCCCAACCATTTAGTGGTTCTCACGGATCTATTAAGTTGTATAAAGTCAAAGGAAATTAGATGCGCTAGTTTATCTGAGATGATTCCACACCGAGATCGTTTTCTGCTTCAAAAAGCGAGGAAGTTTATAAAACCTTAGAAGGAAGACTATCCCTTTTTATGGGGGCCTTATTAAAAAATCATAATTACTCTGCTTTTCTGAAACATAATCAATGCATAAGCAGAGTTGGGTATATTCGACAATCTAGCGTGAGTTGCCTTTTTCTGACCACAGACAAGTTTAAATATCGTAGAGGAAAATAGCGTTTCAGCCATCCCAAGTAGCCATCTTGAGACTACCATTTCACTTTCAATACCCACATGATCATATGTTTATACCAGGACTAAATCTGAATGTCTTACTTCCCGTCTCACAGAAAGTTGATAGGTATGTTGGAGTGGTAGCTTTGATTCCAAAAGCTCACTTGAGCACACATAGCGTCCCGTTGTGACGCCACAGGTGAAAACAGTCCTGTACTGACCAAATTCCACCATACTAGGGAAAAAGTTGGTCAGCGCAAAGGCTGAACATTAAAAGCATGACCACCCAACGCTGGAAAACCAGCCCGTAAGTTTGATAAATGAAGCTATATCCTTGACATCAAGAAATGATAGCTACGTCTAGCTGACAACAATTGGGGAGCCAAATAACGTATGTATATCTGCACCTAGCAAGAGATATTCATTGACAAAGAAAGTGGATAACAGACTCCTCTTGTTCAGCGGATCTAGACCCACGGCAGAAGTCGTTAGATGGGAGCTGCATTCTTTCCTTGTATCCATCGAGGCCTAAGTGAGTCTAGCCGTGGAGCAGGCCTCCTCATTGATAGATTGGAATCCCGAAAGAATTTCCTCATAATGGCCAACTTGAGGTTGAAGAGGATTCCGGGAGGTGCACACCAAACCTGCCAAGCTCATCGGCTCTGCAGTTTCCCGGAATATTACTGTGCCCAGGGTCCCATACAAGTGAGACACTGAAGCGCTCAGAAAGAATTTCAAGACAATGGATGGCTCAATGGATTCTCGTATCTCAATCTTCTCTGATAGTCAGACTTCCATAAGAACTCTGTCGAACGTTGTGAACGTTAGTGAATGTTTTAATGAGGGGCGTTCTCAACATATTTTTAATTCGAATTGGGTTTTCTCTTACAAAAAAGGTCGTCCATAAAGGCAATTCGGTATTTAATATTACAATTCGTAAGTGGTATATAGTGTTATTAAAGTCTTTATTATCTGTTATAAAGTAAATCTAATGGCCCTGATATACAATTATACAATCAATTTTCCTGTAAACAATATAGTCAACTATTTGATGTAGGGCCTCTCCCCTTAGGGTGTTGATTTTATATAAAAAAAAAACAAATGTTAAGGTTTATTTAAAAGAAAAAATAACAACAAAATTTGTTAAAATAGACCACACCTTTTGTTTAGAAATACATAAAATTATGACTAATTAAACTAGGTCCTTGAAAATTATAATTTTTTTCTTTTTAATTTTATATTAACATACATGTACGCACATACTGGAAATATACTTAAGTTTTAATTATGATTATAATAAATCATTTTAACTTTTTTTATAACATTTTATTCTAATTTTTTCCTGCTTTTTTGTGGCTGTTTTGAATTAATTTTTCAACTTCTGACATCACCAGATGGTTTTGATTTGAATGTTTCAGAAAAAAAAGAAACATATTTGTTTCTTTTGAATTTCAATATTTAATTAGGGGGTTATGGATAAACTTCAAATAGCCCTTGTACTTCCGTTACCAAATAAAATTATAGAAATTTGAAAACTTTTTTAAACACGCCGTATAATTTGGTTTTTTTTTTTTCAAATATATGGTGTGGGCATTTTACATGTGAGACCTCTATTGAGAGGCATAGCAGTGGAGTACCATGCTGTTTCGCTCTAATTAATTTTAATTTTATAATTTCTATTTTATTTATAAAATGTTATTGTTGTTGTTTTTTTTTTTTAATTCTAATTTTAGATTCTATTTTTTATTGTTTATTTCATTTGTAATTCTCTTGGTTATTTGTTACAATTTTTCTTTTATACGATACAATATCTGAATAGAGAACATTAACATATTTTTTTATGTGGAAAATCAATGGCAATGTTTATGTATGTATGTATGTGAGTGTGTTGAAAGAACTAGAAAAATTCCATTGGAAAACTTTACGACTGACCTTGATTTTCTTTATTTTTAAAGGGCTTGTAAGATATTAAAATGAAACTGAAAGAAATATTTGTGCGTTTTCTTTTTAATAAAAAATACAACGTATATTAAAAAAAAAACTGAAACAAAGAAACATATATACGAGGGTTGTTTATTAAATTTCAGGAAAGCTTAATAAACGTTCAATTGTACTTTAGAATCAAATCAATTCAGATTAAAATAAATAGAAAATTCTTAATAACACTATGCGGCAAAATAAAAACAATTAAAAACACTCGGTTAATCTCATAGTGTAGGTTGTGAGTTTTGTTGAGTAGATCTCAAAAATATTTTTTTTATATTTCTCGAACCCTCCAAACTTTTTTTATTTGATAAAAACTGTTTTTTTAGACTTTACGCATAAACTTCTGGATTACTCAAACATTTCTTACCCGATTTTCAAAATTTAAATCTTGTTGGCAAGGGGAGAGATGGACCTTTAAAACGGTAGACAGATATTTATTATTTGGCTTAATATGCTATAAGTTTTGATGAGGTAAACATGGAAAATGCGAATTTTTTTCATATATTTTCAATTTTGGAAATCGGGTCGGAAATGTTTAAGTAATCCAGAAATTTGTACGTGAAGTAAAAAAAAACAGTTTTTGTCAAATAAAACCAGTTTGGAGGGTTCGAGAAATATAAAAAAGGTATTTTTGAGATCTACTCAACTAACTGAATAACGTGGACTATGTAGTTACTCGGGTGTATTTTCACTGTCGCACCGTGTAATTATATACATACATATGTATAGCATGCTAGCACAAGCCGCAAAAAAGGTCTACAAGAATCTCAAAAGCAACGTCATAATTAAATTCGCTACAACCTAACAAATGTTCTTTCAAGTCTGAACCAATTTAAAATCAAAAAGTAATTCTTCTCAGCTTCTATACAGGTTTTATATCCAATATAACAACATTTTTAAAAAAGACGTTGATTTCAGAAAACGAAAGTTGGCAACTCTATCGTTATAGAACTTGCTACACTGCAGCAATTACAAACTTAGACGGAAAAAACTTGATTAATGGTATTAAGAGAAAGTAAAAAATCAATAGTAGATAAAATAGAAGTCATTGTCATTTAGTAGGTAGTGTGTTGACTTATTAGACGGAAGACCACGGTTAAAATCCCAGGTCAGACATCAAATCAAAAATATGAAAAAAAAAATATTTCTTCAACGACTGCCTCAGCAGATTTCTAGCAAAAACTACGAGTATAAAGTAATACAAATTGCCATGAGAAGTTTTTCAAAAATCTGTCATTCGGAGTCGACTTTAAACTGTAGGTCCTGCCACACATGTACAAAAATTAACTCACACAACATTAGTGGCGCGAGAATATAGGTCGTAACCCAGACTAAAGGGTTATAATGACCAATTATGTATGTATGTGTCATTTCAATGATTATTATGATTATATAGCATATATAGAATGCTAGCACAAACTACAAAAGAGATCTAAGAGAATAATAAAATATTTAAAGATGAATGTCAGTCGACAGCATGGAATTTGTAAAGTTGGCTACAAACTTCGTAAAGGTTCTTCAAAATTTTAACCGATTTAAAAAGTATTTTTTCTTAGGTTAGAACCTACAGATACTAGTTTTATATCCAATACAACAGGCTCAACACATTTTCAAAGAAGTTGTTTATTTTAGGCAACGAAAAAGATGGCAATAATTTTATTTTAGAACTTGATACAGTGGACCAATTACTAACTTAGACGGAAGAACTTTGAGCAAAGAAATAACAGGAAAATGTTTTGCGATAGCTGTATAAGTTTCTTAAAATAAGGAAAAAGGAATTGGGGGAAAGATATATGGCTTAAGAACAAAGTAGTGAAGTGAAAGAAGATACGGAAGTTTATACAAAATACACACAACGTATCGAAACTATGTTTGGTATTAGCTGAAAGCCGATAGGTATGAGATCTTTGTCTAGTTTCCTCCTCTTCAAACCTAACAACTGACCTACTTAATGTAAAAAATTATTTAAAACAAATGTTAAGGAATTGCATTCGATTTTGAAAGTTTTAAATATTAGCTCTCATATTCATAAAAATTAATTTTTGATTTATAAAAGATTTATTAAACATAATTTGCATGAAAATTAAATTCATAAAACATATACGAGTATTTATTTATTTCGAAAATAATTTTTATGAATATGAGACTAAATAATTAAAATATGGCCACCATGTATCTGAATTAATAATAATAATAAAAAAAAAAATCAATTAAAATTTACCATTTTGTTTATGCGGTTATTTCCCGATTTGAAATTATAGACTGACAAGCACCATTTTGAAAGTCTGTATCTTTTTTTTATTATATTTTTAAAAATTTAATTATTGTGTATTATTTAATTATCAATATTTTAAAAAAGTACATTTCATTAGTTTGATCACTTTATTAACCATTTCATGCATAAGATTTTTAAATAAATTTTTATTTGTTTCTTTATTTTAATTTAACTTTTTTAAGACCAAAAAATATTTTCTTTAATAACTTTTTTACTTAATTTGCTGCATTTCGAGAAAGATATTTTAGTGAAAGCCATTTAGATACTCCGCTTAATTACATTTTTTTATTGATTTAATCAATTGAAAAAATTCGTTTTCTATGTAAGGAGTGCGTACGAAAAACTTTGGACATACTTCTAAATACATTTATACTTCCGTACATATATATGATATTATAGAAAAATATATTTAACTTTACAATGCTTCTGCTAATTATCTGTTCCAATAGACGTGTGCAATTAATTTTTTTTTTTTTTATTTGGTATCGAACAAGTATTTACTGAAGGGATAATTGAAATTTTCAATAAAATTTAAAGCTAAACTCTTTGCTGCTAACCGCAGAACTGCTTCACTGAATATAGAAAATTATACAGTGAGCGTCAAAAGAAAGTATACACTATGGATAAAACTCTAAAAATTTCAACTCAAGTTTTCCACTTAAGGAGAGTGGCCGAAAAAAATTTTACAATATTTCCAAAATTTTCTAATTCTTTTCTTCTTGTTTCAATTTTAAAACTGGCAATAAAATAAATTGAAAAAAATTAACGGTAATTTATTAATGTATATTTTTTTGAATACACTTTCTTTTGACGCTCACAGTATATGTAAAAAGCTTTTGTGAAAATGTGAAAGGATAAAAAAAGGATTTTCAAAACATTTAACAAAAAAACCTTAACAATTTTAATTACTCTTCAGAACTGTGACTATAATTTTGACAATACATACAAAGTTATCAATAATTTTGGAATTTAGCCACAAAACTTTTCTACTGAAGTTAAAAAAGTAAATAAAACTCATTGCTTGGAATATTCTATGGATTTTCTATTTCCAATAACTTTAACATTTCTTTAAACATTTATTGAAAACTTTGATAATTTTCGAAAGAATTTTCGATAGCTTTTTGATTTGTGTACAGAAAATTTTCGATAACTTTGAAATAATTAAAAGTTTCTATCAAAAAAAAAAAAAAATAATAATAAGAAATTGATCATTGATCATTTTGTTGGAGATGTCTGACCCGGAGTTTGAATCGTTGCCTTACGTCTAATAAGCCAACACACTACCTACTAGACTAAAGCGACTTTCCCATATTCCAACAACATTTATTGCATAAGTAGGAGTCATTACCTTAGCGTTGGTCTCAGATATAAAAAAATTACATTAAATGCTCTGTTTTTGTCAACAATAAAAAAATTGTGTTTATGCTTCTGACTACTCAAATCTACACTACACAAGAAATATGTTTTTACTGTTATTTTTAATATTTATAAAGAAAATTGTATACCCAAATTTTTTTGTGCGCACATCTTAATTTTTGAAACGAGTTTAATAAGTTTGTTGTGAATTATATTGTTTTTGTTAGGGAGACAGTACTTCTTTAATTTTCAATTTAATTAAGTTTGTTTATTTTGTTGGGTTTTTAACTTTTCAAGAATAATTAATAAACAATGTTTTCTTTATTAGATTATTGTCATGATACTTTAATTTTTTTTAATTTTTATTTCAATAAATTTTGATTTAAATTTAGAGTAAATAAATAAAATATTTGAATATTTAAACAAAATTTTATTTGAAGTATATTTGACAGAAATTAAATTTTTAAAAAAATTTTTTTTTCCTTTCCGATTATGCTTAAAATGATTCACTTAAAAAATTTTTGTTTTTTATTTTTTTTTATTATTTTTTACACACTTTATTTCGTCACTAAAACAGAATGAGTAAGAAAATCATTTTTTTTTTGTTTATTTTGATTTTTTTTTGGACCAATTAAGACACTTGCGTTTGGTTTTATAATTTTATTTTAATGAGGCTTTTTTTTCGGAATGTATGATTGTATTTTTTAAATAAAAACCAATTTTTTTTTCTTTAATTGTAACCACAAAACAAGATTAGATGGATGGTGAGATATTTCTTTTGATTTTTTTTCCATTTTTTTTTTTCAAAATTGTTAACTCAAATGTATGTCTACCGGTGTTCGTATAACAATTATGGTCAAGTTGACTAAGTTGGCATCCGCTGTTGAGAGTGAGAGATACAAGACAACAATATACCATTTTAGATATGAGCTTGTGCTAAATAGCTAAGAAAACTTTTGCCACTTTTTTTCTTAAAAAGTCTTACAACAATTTTGTACATCAACACGAATATATGTTTTTTTGAACGAATGTATGTATGTGTGTACAGCTAACTGAACTGAACTGACTGAATAAATAAATTTAAAATTTAACAAACTGAAAATTGTATATAAAAAAAGAAAAACAAAATCAGAGAAAAAAAAGTTATAAACTTTTTAATTGTTATTTTACACGCAAAAAACAATCTCTCTACACTCAGTGAGAAAAAATAAAACACACACGCTAATAAACCAAAAAAAAAAAAAAAGATTTTTTTGTTGCCCCATTCCTAGCAAATGAGCAAAATTTTTACAAAATTTTGTAATATTTTTTTTTTTACAATTTTCCTTTACAAAAACTATTCATTTAAATTACATCTTTTCTAGCATAGGGCTGTTGTTTCTTTGCCCACTTTTTATTAAAACAAAAACCAGTTGATCATCCGAAACTATTTAACACTTGCCTTCCTCCTTTGCTGTGTTTGAATTTTAATTTTCGTTTTAGTTTTGTATGCTGCTGCTGGTTTATTTAATAATTTTTTTCTTTTATTTTTTTTATTTTATTTTAATTGCTTTAAAAAAAATATTTATTGTTTAACACAAATTCTCAATTAAAATGTTTTTGTTTTGTTTTTAAATTTTATTTTTTTGTATTTTTTTTTTTTATTTAATTTAATTTTTCTTTCAATTGTTTTTTGCGACTTGTTTTACTTGCAACTTCTGTTTGGCAAATGTTTTGGGAAAATATTGAAATTTTTCCATTTTAATGAAGAATGAATGAATGAATGTGTGTGAGAATGAGTGTTAAAATTGATTTATTTGTATGTACATACATATGTTTTCATATGTTATTTTATTATTATTATTGGTGTTGTTGTTGTTTTTTGCATTTAAACGATAAGATAATAATATTATGAATCGAGTAAATTTTTCTATAAAAACAAACCACAAAAATCGATTAAATTTATTATTATTTCCCTTCCTTCTTTTTTGTTCAATTATTTCTTCACTTCCACCACACACCATTCCATTTGCCATTTGTGTCCGTCTAAATACTTATTCTTTTTCATTTATTTATTATTTTTTGAAGCGATTGTATATGAATATGAAAGCTACATTCAATGATAAGCTCATATATGGGTTTGTTAGAAGGTTTGTAACAACACAACACCCCTTTTCATTTGCTAGAATTTTTATTTGACAATGAAACACTGAATCATATCTAAAAAATTTCCTAAAATAAGGCAATAATTCCGAACGTTCGATGCTAGACAATGCCACAATTTTCTCGAGAGGTAATGCTTCTGCTTTTCCAATGACGTTTGTTGTCGAAATTATTGCCTCTCAGACGGTTTGATGGATTATAGGGAAGTGATTGCACCTCTTCAGTTTTATAACTATGAAAATCGTGATCAAAATTTGAATCTGGATTACACCTATCCCCCGCTTTACACTGAAGATAGGTTCCATAAAAAACCGTGTAACTCGAAAATTCACTCTTATATGGAAAAACCGCGCTAAACGAAAATCACTATAAAAAAGCCCTTTTTGTCAGTTTTCAATATGATGAATAACAAACACATTTTTATAAATTATAGATTTTGTAAAAAATAATTCTGTTATTTGCTCACCTTGAATAAATTTACGTTATCAATTATATATAAACACTAATTAAAAACAAAGTTTAAAAACAATGATGCTCTTTGTTTTGGTATTTCAAACAAACTAGCTTATACACACATAAAATTTAGTTTTGATCATAAAACGGGGAGTTCCCATCTTATTTATTTCCATCATAGACATAGACTACTAAGAATTCGTAACTGTAACATACATTTTGTAGTGTTGTATTTTGACAGTAAAACAATGAAAATGTTATTGTAGATATAAGCAAATTATAGTTTAGAGTTTATAATTTCGTGTAAATGCAAAATTAATAAATTTCGTTAAAAAAATTTTTATTTTCAAAAACCGTGTAAGATCGAAAACGTGTAAAACGAATACCGTGTAAAACGGGGGATAGGTGTACTTGGGTCTGAATCGTCTTTTCGCTACTCATAAGCACTCATGAAATTTTGAATATATGTAAGTGAGTCAACAATATTGAAATTTAACTATGTACTCTGATTCATTCATACTCACTACAACGTTGATTTATAAGTACAGGTTGGAATGGGTATGCGTACAATGTTGACATCAAACTCATACCATTCGAAATATGTTTGATTCATAAGCCTACGCATTTAGATTCATAACTTTAGAAAAATACTCTTATAAGACTTATAAATGATTGGAGTCACTCGAATCATTTATCCAAATTTACAGGTTTAGTTATTGTTGCATTTGCAAAAAAAGGAAAAAGACACTTAAGCAAAAAAGACAGAGCATCAAGCAGATAAAACACACAACCGTCTAGTAAGTATTTTAGTGTTCGTACGCGAATCATACTTATTTTGTGATTCTCTTGTATATGTTGAGTCATGGAGAGTGGAAATCAACAACATCATACGTGTTGTTAAGTATGAATATGATGAGTGCTTCAAACTTTAAATATGAGTAGAGGTTCAATGATATTAAAAAAAGTATGAATACTTATAAGTATCAGAAATTATGAGTATAATTCGATTCTACTCATCTTTTTGAATACTCATTGATGATTTCTGATAAGTACCTACCAGAGATCAGCAATGAATCGTATTTTCGCTACTCATAGGTACTTATGAAATTTTGAGTATGAGTGAGTCAAGAGTATTAAAATTCAACTACTCTGATTCATTCGTACTCGCTACAACATTGATTTATAAGTATAGGTTGCAATGAGTATGAGTACAACGTTGACATCAAACTCACAACATTCGATTCATTGTTTGATTCATACGCCTACTCATTCAGATTCATAAATTTAGAAAAATACTTATAATACTTACGAATGATTCGAGTCACTCGAATCATTCATCAAAATTTACAGCCTTTGTTATTGTTGCATATACAAACAAAGAAGAAAGGAAAGACAAAGACAACAAGCAAAGCATACACACAATCTTCTTGTGAGTATAGTAGTGTTCGTACGCGAATCATACTTATTTTGTGCTTCGTGTATATTTTGAATCATGGAGAGTCGTAATCAACAACATCGTGCGTATTGTTAAGTATGAGTACAATGAGTATTTCTAACTTTGAATATGAGTAGTATGAGTATGATATTAAAAAAAGTATGAATACTTATAAGTATCAGAAATTATGAGTATAATTCGATTCTACTCATCTTTTTGAATACACATTGATGATCTCTGATAAGTACCTACCAATACCTTGGTTGCCTGCAACAAAAGATATTTTAAAGCTTCCAGCATGCGGGATATAACAGCGAAGAAATCAAGAGATCAAACCTCAGTACTTACATCTCAAAAAAAATTCATTCCGCGACCTCCGTTCAAAAGACTTCTGGCAAAAACTCTGACAATAAGTAAAATGGCCATGAAAAGTTTCTAAATTATGTCGTTCGGAGTCAACGTTAAGCTGTATGTCCAGCCACTCATTAATTAATTTAATACATACATGAGTGGTGAGAAAAACAAGGTTGTAATACTGACTTAAGGGGTGATCAATTAAGTAAGTCTGTGACTTTCAACAAAACACAGGTTTTAGAATAACTGTCGAAAGTTTTTCAAATTCTTATCATTCCTGAATAACACTTTCCTCAAGCTTGAAACTAAGAACTAATCTTCCGGGTCTTAACCTGTACAATAGAGCAGATTTGCCTAATTGATTATCCAGAATTGATTTTTTTAAATGGCTATCATGCACAAACTGCTTGACGTAGCTTGTTCAAGTTTTGATAGGAGTCAGCTGACAGATGCTTATTGACAGGAACAGTGTTGAACTTTATGTAAGCTGGTGGGCAAATTCAAATTCAAAAACCCACAGATTTATTGATCCATCCTTATGGCTCGTTTCAACTGGTGATGAGCCTTTATATTAATTCTATTCATATCCCGTAACATTCAGGTGGCATATTTTGTAGAACATTTGGCTTCTAAGTAATCAAATAGGTGATGTGAAATACATAGTGTTTAAAGTCTTCGATTACAAACCCAAGTAATTGTGCTCTAAGAGAACGAAACAAGTGGAGAATTGGAAACAATAGTAACAAAGCTAATATTTTAATAATTACTTCATTAAAAAATGACGGGGAATGACGCCTATATTCAATAAGATTAAGATTTAATTTAAGATTGTTACTTTTCGAAAAGGGTTTTTCAAATTCGTATCAACCGTTTGTACTTAAATTATTTCCTTTCCTTTTATTAAATTTTTGTCTTCTAAACATTCACTGCCTAAGTTACGTTTTATTTCTTTGTTAATCAATTTATATTTTTGATTTTTTTTTTTTTTTGATTTATTTTTGCATATTTTGGAAAAATATTTTCTCAATATTTTTCGATTATCTACAGTTTAATTGATTTACGAGTATTTAAAAATTTTGAAAAATATTTATTGTTTATTAGTTCTGTTTTTGTTTAATTCCGTTTTGTTTTGCAGCAGACTTTTGGGAAACTGTAACGAATTTATCCGTAATGAACAATTAAAAATTCAATTCTATTTTGGTTGTTAATTATCACAATTTGAAAGGCATGCATGAAATAGCAAATGAAGAAAAAAAATGTTAGAAAAGGAAATCAACTAAAATAGTAGAGAATAGTAAATGTTATATGGGTTGAGTTTTTGATTAAGCAAAAATAATAATTAAATTCATTAAAAATAATAATAAAATACTGATGTCAACCAAGGTGAATTGAGTAAAACAAATGGATACTAGAATGCAGTGGCGAAAAACTATAATTTCGGCAGAGAAACGTGGAGATACTACTGCCATTAACGTTACCATAAATAAATTAAAAATTGTACCTGTAAGCATTTTCTTAATTTTAATTCGTAGTCAAGACAGACTTTACGGTACGCTACGTCACAATAAAAACTCAATAAGATGAAGTATATCAAAACGGAATTTTTCCAATAGATGGAGTTACAAATCTTTATCTTGTATTTAATAAGTGCTGAAGTCCTGGTAGTCTAGAAGCCAGTGTGTTGGTTTATTACACGTGAGGTCACGGTTCAAAACCCAGGTCAGACATCTTCAACATAAAATATGAAATAAATATTTCTTCGGCGACTCCTCTCAGCAGATTTCTGGCAAAAACTCTGAGAGTAAAATAAAATTGTCATGAAAAGTCAGGAGAGGAGAGGAGTAAAATTCGTCCAAAGTGCAATAACGTTAAGAAGGTTAGACTAGATAAAACAGAATCTATTTTCTTTCCATTTACTCTACATTAACCGTACAGAAACGCAGAAAATTGTGTTTCGTTCAATGAAACAGAATGACCCTGTCGGCTAGTTATGACCTCAATCAAGACTGTGTTATCCCCCCCATTCTTAAATTAAACTCGTTAAATGCAGTGATGCTCAGACGTAATTCTGTCAGTAGGTATTGTAAACTCCCTACACCCAATCAAGCTCTGTAATTTTGAAACAAATCGACAAAATATTGAAAATTGTTGAGTCTGTCCATGATATAATGGAATGCCTTGGTTGCCTATCACAAAATAGTGTGAACCACCTTGACTGTTTGGGTTCTACACGAGAAAAAGCAAAAAGTATAGGCGGTCCGCTCCATAATCGAATCGTGTTGAAAAGCTGAAAACGGTGACCAATTTGAAAGTATGGAGAAATTATACTATAACAGGGATAATAGATGGATGAAGGCGCCGTAGTCTAGTAATAGGTAGTGTGTTGACTTATTAGACGTAAAAGCCACAGTCCCAACCCAAGGTCAGACATCAAAACGAAAATATGAAAAAATATTTCTTCGGCAGATTTCTGGCAAAAACTCTGAGAGCAAATTGCCATGAAAAGTTTCTCAAAAAATCTGTCGTTCCGCCAGTCAAGTATAAAATTAACACACACAACATAAGTGGTGTCAGAAGCTATTTCGTAATCCTGACTGAAGGGTTGTAATAACGAATTATGTATGTAATAGATGGACAATCTGCAGAGAAGAATGACCACAAGATGGGCAAGCCTTGTCCGATAAGAGAGTATTTGTTTTGACTAGGACTAGATACTATTCGCTGACTGTTCAGGGAATAGTTTGATAGATTTTTGTACAGAGCTGACACCAAGTGATTGGTCTCTATTACGTCGTGGATATCTAATTTTGTTTGTCATGTCTTCGGTTTAATGTAAGGTTGTGAAAATTGATTGTCTTACAGTTTCTTACTATGTGACAGCAATAAGCACCACATTGTCGCCAGCATGAAATAACAATTAGCCACAGCCGCAAGAGTGGCTGTGTAGTATGCAGTCGTGTAGTCATAAAAATAATCATTTGTAACCGGTAAACTGCAGTCTTGAATGTGTTCAGTGCTTAATACCACATTCATTTTAGATTTGGTAACTTCTAGAAGTTTCTGCTGATTTGTTATTGTAATTCTTTCTATTTTTACCTCATGTCCATATAGTTTTGTTGTTGTAATTTGTGTTGTGTTTAAACCGGTACTTGTAAATTACTGTTAATTTGTTATTGTTTGTTTTTCTTGTTCTTGCTTTATATTTTCAAAATAAACACTGAATGCCTGCACAAAGAATATAAATTTATCCAAGGGTCGTAACAAAATCTTTCAACAAAAGAGACAAAGTTCTACATGTGTAGACTTTCTCCAAGACTTCTGCATGCAATAGGCGTCTTCTTCACGTATTTCCTGTGGATTCCAATTGAGAGATATTCGAGCGTGGTCATTCCCTGGCCTTCTGAGGGCATGGTTAATTTACTCCATAATTCCTGAGAGGGTCGTAACAAAATCTTTCTACAAAAGATGCAAAGTTCTTTATTACGCTATTTGTGTAGTGTTTCTTCAAGGCTCCTACATGCAATAGGCGTCTTCTTCACGTATTTCTTGCAGGTTCCAATCGAGAGATGTTCGAGCAATATCATTCTATGGCTTTCCGCTATTTGAATACTCAATATCTTAAATTTGTGCTTAAATTCTTACTTCAAATAATGGCAGTAATAAAGTCACTCAAATTATTTGTTTGTAATAAACAAAATTACATTTTTTTATTACACTTTATCTGCGTAAATAAACCTAAAGCGTAATTAATTTGAAAGAGTTTTCAAAATTTATGACATTTTTTTTTGTCTTTCTTTTGAAAATTTCAATTTCACCCCTTGATAATGACATACGCGTATGCCACACCGCCATCATATTGTATTTCTTGTTTTTTTTTTTTTTGGTGTGTTTGAAAAGCGAAAAACTCAAATCGAAAATGCCATTAATGGATGGCATTTTATCGCTTACGATTGATAATAATTTCAAAAGAAATTAAAATCAAAACGAAACTTAAAAAGCGTAACGTCATAAACTAGTAAGTTTTTCTGCCTGGTTTTTTTTCTTCTCTTCTTTTTGGTTACGAGTAAATGAAATAAAACCTCTTCACTACTTTCCAAAGGCGTCATAGTTTTGGGACGTCATTTGTTATCTGACTGTCGCTTGGCCAAAGGAAAACTGATTAAAATCGTATAAAAAATCATTTCAATTCAAGTCACTATGTGTTACGTTTCGTTTTTTTTTTTCTTTTTTTTCCATTTTTTCGAACTCGATTCGTATACAAATCACATAAAAGCCATTAAAATGCGTTCGTTTTACAAAATAGTTGGTAGTAAAAGAGGAAAATTGGTCTTTTTGCCTTAATGTTGTTGATGATTATTAAGTGTTGTTTGTTGGCTGTCGGCTGGTTGCAAGAGTACCTTGTTGCCACATATTTTTTTTTGCATTTTTTGTTGCTATATTTAGGCCTTAAAATGAAAATTTGCCATGGCCATATTTATATTTTAAATAACTTTTCTTTTCTTTTATTGATGGCCATTACCAAACAGCAACAAAAACAATTTTTTTTTTATAATTCATTCACCACAGGCATTAATGTTTCTTTGATTCATTTTAAAAATTTTTTTTTTAACAATTTTAAGGCGTTTGTTTTTTCTTTCTCTAACGATTATTATTATTGGCTTTGAAAAATTATTTAAGTGTGAATATCACTGTTGTGTTATGTTGCACAGTGTAGTATATTGAATGTGATTTTCATTTTTCATTCCAATTGAAATGGTCAAAGCAAGCAAAAAACTTGGAATTGGTGTTTAAATTATTCAGAAATTGTTGGCGATTTGTTTACATGTGATACGTGAATTGTTTTAAAAACTGTTGGAATATTTAATTTTCGGCACTTTTTTTTTTTGTTTAGCATAACAACGTTAAACAAAAAACAAAAAATAAAGAAAAAAAAAAAGAAATTTAAATTTATATGGGCACTATTAGTACCATTTAAAGTCACGCATAATAATGAGTTTTGAACAGTGACATGACAGACTATTTAGCGCCAACACATTGAAAGGCAAATACGAAAAATGAACTTTTTCTGTAACCGGGTATTAAAATTGGCATGATTAATAGCACCGCAAATTGACAGCAGCAGATCGCAGGGTATCCCAAGTTCAAAGCTACTAAGCTTGCGAAAAAAGGACTGTAAAAGAAAATTATATCAACGATATCATCGTATTATTTTTGCAGTAAATGCTTTGAGGATAACAAATTGGCATGAAAAGAGGTGAGAGTCAACTATTAGCAAGATTCCTCACCACTACATCAAATACTCGGAGGGCATTATTTCTAGGCAATGATAGATGACAGCTCCATTATCATACGACTTGTTACAGCAGACCAACCACCTTCTTAGGTGGATTAAAGAAACGAAAACAAGGCAGAAATGCTTTGTGGAAGCGAATGGGGTAGTGAAAAAAAAAAATTTGAATGGTTCTCAAATCTGTCGTTTAAAGTCGATGTTTATCTATACATACAATCAACTAGATCGTTATAAGAAGCCAGACTGTATGTAATCCATTACCAAATCAAATATACGACAGATTGAAAGACAAGATTGGTTAGACATCATCTTAATTAGGTATTATTCTCATTTGTACCTGTAGCAAGAGTCATGCTAGTAATCCCTATAACAGGTTATGGGTTTATTTCTGTTATTTATTATTAATATTAATTACAAAATAACTACGAATTAAATTTAAGTATTACTAGCTGAGTAACCATAAGACAATATGCTCGATGTAGTCTAATAGATCAGAGTGTATCTGGCGCGAATTGAACCTACTTATGACCAAGTATAGGCCTATGAGTTCGGAGAAGACCAATTCCTAAATTCCATGCCGCTGTAGTCTAGTAATGTAAAGTGTTGGCTCATTAGACGTGAGGCCACGGTTCAAACCCCAGGTCAGACATCTCTAACAAAACGAAATACAAAAAAATATTTCTTCGGCGACTTCCTCTCAGTAGATTTCTGGCAAAACCTCTGAGAGTAAATAAAATTGCCATGAAAAGTTTCTCAAAAATCTGTTGTTCGGAGTCGACTTTAAAGTGTAGGTCCCGCTACTCATGGATAAAATTAACACAGGCAACATGGGTAATGTGAGAAGCTAGATCATAATTCTGACTGAAGGATTGTAATGACCAATTATGTATGTATGTAAAGTCCATGTTCCTGCAAAGAACAGGGATCAGATTCATTTCATGGACATTTTCAATTAGAAGAGCAACATTAATGATGGTATCTCCGTTTAAAGTCAAATATTTTTTTAAAAAGAAATACTTGGAACTGAAGATACTTCATCGATGTTAGAGAGTGAAATCGATCTGAAAGTTTTGATCTTATTAGAGGTTCATATTATTACCTCAGAATTCTCTATGAAAGTTCAAAGCGGGCCTGTAAGAGTTTAAAAAAAAGTTTTCTGAAAATTCAAAGGACAAGTAAATTTCACTGATAGGACCTTCTTATTATATTAATGTTATGTTATGGTTAAAATACTTCACTATAAATCTGTGTAATATACATAGGTTCGCAGAGGGTAGAAGGTGAAAAATATTTGTTTTTGAATTATATTATATTATTCTCAGAGAAGATGACAACATCAACAATGAACATGATAGGAGGCTACCTCTGGAGAATGAGTTCAAACTCAGACTCCAACTTCACTATACCAAATACATGATTATGGACACAGAAGTGATTTATGCAAGTATCTGGTAAATTGATGGATGGAAAGTTCGCAAAGTCCTGCAACACAGGACATTGTTAAAGTAGAGTAAATATAGTTCTCGTAACGCAAGGTATGATGCAAGATATGAACTGCATTGTTAAGCACTTGAGGTCAATTAATTTTAAAATTTTCACCAGGCAGTTAAGCAAAAATAGTTAAAATAGCTCAAACAGTAGAAGAGCGTATACATAATTACACTATAAAGTACAATTCTAATGCTTGAGGCTTCAAAAGTGAGGGTATTTTTTCTGAGAAGTATTAAGTAGTATTAAATATATGGAAGTATTTGACCCTAAGTACCATAGGACATATAGGAAACGTTCTATATAGATAATATGGATTGGCCGGTGAACCATTTGAGCATGTAATCTGCTAATGGTCTATAATGGTCCAGTGCAGTTAAACTGATGAAAAAATGTCATTAATACAAATTAAAAGAAGACAAAGAAAACAATGTTGAAACAGAATAAGAAAACTGAGAGCCTTTGTGGGCTCTTCTGATCCTTAAAGGAATAAAAGAAATGACATAAAAGCTCATCCAAACATGGTCGAAAAAGTGAAGCACTGTAATTTTAAAACAGTTTTTCCCGATTTAAATTAATTTTTTATACCGACTACTGCGTTACGTGCCGTATTCTCTCTATTTAGTCTCGAGTTATTAAGTTTTGTTGCCAAACTTGGAGAAATTGCTCGGCAGAAGGAAGTTTGCGTTGTAGATGACTAACAGAGAATGTTTCGCAGATGTGCATAGTAAGAAGGGTACTAAGAACAGGAAGGGAACACTTCATACCGGGCACAACATATCAAACCACTTCATCAAGCTTGTACTGTTATATTTTGTGAAACAGTGGATCGTCCAAGACGAAGTCAAACAATACTACTCTCTAACGTAAGTTCTATCTTCAGTTAATTGTTTTATTATAACACCTAATTTATTATCCTGAGATATAGTTACTATAGAGTATTGTTTCAATAACTTTTTAATAATTTCTTCCCAACAATACTTTCAGAATCAGTCGATAAACAACAATTACTCTCAATACTACTTCACAGAACGATTCCCTTTAACATTAAACTTAAAATAGCTTCAAATTTATAAGTTAAAGGCTCAAAGTAACTAGTAAACCTGCAGGAAATTTATGTTTAAACATACATTTCTTATACACAATATTGTTATCCGCCATTGCGTATATGTACCTATAAAAGTTAATAAATTACGTCCAAAAGACGGAAGCATAATTGTACTCATAATGATTACCAAACAAATTAAAATACGAACCCCGCAAAAGTTTTCCTTAAAAGTTCAAGAAAAACTAACAAATACGTTTTCATAAAAGACATTTGCATCATAAATTAATCCACAACAAAAGATAATTTAAAATCCAAAACAGAAATCCTTCCTTAAGGCCAAAACAATTATAATTTCCGAAAAAGAAAATTTAATGCAAATGGCGAAAAAAAACCCCACAAAAGATCAGGATCAGCAAATACGTTTGTATATGCAAAGATAATAAATGAGTAGGCGTACGTTTGTTAAAAGTCATCAACCAAATAAATTTGAATTATAGTGCTGGCTGCACGTACAAAAAAACTTAACATAATCAACTCACGCATGCATGAATGCATGCAGTCAGCATGAGATGGTAACTGCTTACAGCAGCAACAACTACAACAACAATACGAGAAAAAATATCCATAATTCACCTTGGCAATGACATACGCTACGCACTTATGTATGCATGAAACATATGACAACATAGTCGGCTGGCTCTGTCATCATTGTTGCATTGCATAGCTTATAAACAAACAAATGTTGCACGTAACACACTGACATAGCCACAGACTGAAATGTTGAGCCTTGGCAAGGCGGTGCACAAAAGTGCGTTGATATCTGAGGTAACAAGTGTCAGCCATTAAATAGACAAACAGCAGGCCAAAAACTCTTTTAAATGGCTTATCCTGCCAAGCTCTAGCTACGCATGTGCAGTGCAAAATGCAATTCATTCATCCAAATGTGTTCACATGATTTTTCGTAAGCCACACAACAGTGCAGCAAAAAGTTGGGCAATTACATAAAGAAAATTGTTGTTTAAAAATGAAAATGAGTTTTTCACCAAAAAAGAAACGACAACTCGTAATTACCCACACGCTCTTTTGCACAAATTGTAAGCTTTTCACGACGTATGTACGTACATACATAGCAGCAATGCGATGATTTAAAATTCCATCAGAAATTAAAACCATAAGTTCGTGTAACGAACACAATTTTTTACATGAGTTTTTATGTTGTCAGACGATTGGTCGCTCGATTAGGCGAAATGTCGCGTATTGTTGAATACCATGAAAGCAAAAAAAAAAAAAAAAAAAAACCCGAACCGAAATTAAATATTGAAACTGAAAATTATGCGTACAAGCGGTGTCTAAACTTACACTGAAATATCAGGCACACATCAGAGGGGTGGTTTTACAATTAAACGATACATACATATGTACATACATAATTGGTCATTACAACCCTTTAATCAGGACTTCGATATACATAGCTTCTCACACCACTTATGTTTTATGTGTTAATTTTACGCATGAGTTGCGGGACTTATAGTTTTAAAATCAACACCGAATGACAGATCTTTGCCACTTTTCAGGGCAATTATTATTGACTCTCAGAGTTTTTTTTTCCAGAAATCTGCAGAGAGGAAGTCGTCGTAGAAATATTTTTTTTCATATTTCGTTTTGTTGGAGATGTCTGACCTGGGGTTTGAACCGAGGCCTCACATCTAATAAGCCAACACACTACCTACTAGGCTAAACTTTTCGAAATTTTCGGAATAAATCCGGGGAATCGAACAAAACTTTAACACGACATTCTATGATGTTCTACTATGAATTGTTTCTCTACGGCGAAACAACGAGGATGGATCAGTGAGGAATTTTTCTCCTTTTAACATTTGTCAGTGGACTCCTTTAAAATTTGATCACCCCTCGACATTTAGATTGTATTCGATAGCCACTGATAGCATATTGTCGGGAGATTTCGAGCAAAAATTGCAAAGACCGTTCCGAGTCCGCCCTGTTCTCTCTGTTTAAGACTCAAGTGATTATTTTTCGTTCCCAAACTTGAAGAAATGGCTTGGCATAAGAATGTTTACGTTGCAGCTGGCTAACAGAGCCATCGAGTCCGCCCTGTTCTCTCTATTTAGCCTCGAGTGTTCCTAAACTTGAATAAATGGCTCGGAAGAAGGAAGTTTGTATTGCAGATGTTTAACAGAGAATGCTTCCCAGTTATGCATTGTAAGAAGGAAATTAAATACAAACAGGGAACTAGGAACCCGAAGGAACCACTTCATACCGAGCGCAACATATCAAACCATTTCATCAGGCGTACACTGTCATATTTTGTGGAATAGAAAGTCATATAAGACGACGCTTTGCCGATCGCTAACAGAGAATGCTTCCCAGATATGTGTGGTAAGAGGAAAATCAAATACAAACAGGGAACTAAGAACACGAAGGGAACACGAAGGGAACACACAATACCAAGCGCAACATATCAACAAACCAATTCATCAAGCTTGCACCGTCATATTTTGTGGAACAGAAGATGAAGTCGAGTTATACTGCTCCAACGATTATGAAACTCTAACGTAGTTTATGGGCTACCCATCTGTAATACATTATCACGGTGTATAAACATTATGACAGGTTTCGGAAGAAACTGTATCCAAGTATGCAGTGGATATCGCTCTATATCTTGGGGGGTAATGAGCAAAATCCTAATGGAATTAACAGCTTAAAAACAATCAAATACCATGAGAAGAAGAAAAAATTCAGAAAGATTCGACAAACCAATAGAAATCGGAACATGGAAAATTGTCAAAGAATGTGGGATAATTCTACTGCAGAAGGGTAAACCGCCTATCGCCTGACTAAATTTTTTACGTGGCATGGAGAAAATAGGTGCGCAGTTTGTTCACACTGGAAGATAACGTTGAATATGTTGCTCGCATGACACGGATTTTGAGGAAAAGCAAACTAATTAGGGGATACAGGAAGGGCACAGCTTGTCAGCAGAAAATTACGAAACTGTATTTAAAATGGCTTAACATTGTATGTAAACGAAGCACTACGAAAAGATTAAAAGCTTCACGAAGACAGAGTTCCATAAAAATTCAACTCAGAAGGTAATTAAACTTCCAAACGCATAACGAAATCGTTAACTTTTTTTATTTGAAGTCGCCGTGGTCTAGTAGGTAGTGTGTTGGCTTATTAGACTGAAGGCCCGAGTTCGAATCCCAGGTCAGACATCAAAACGAAAATATTTCTTCGGCGACTTCCTCTCAGCAGATTTCTGGCAAAAACTCTGAGAGTAAATAAAATTGCCATGAAAAGCTTCTCAATAAAATTTGTCGTTCGGAGTCGACTTTAAACTGTAGGTTCCGCCACTCATGTATAAAATTAACACACACAACATGAGTAGTGTGAGAAGCTAGGACTGAAGGGTGCGGGCTTCTTGGGGACGATTGCTGTAGACTGTCTAATGGTGAAGGTATAGCACTGGCCATTTTATAGTCACCTAGCAGCAACTCGTTTCCTTACCGTTCGCATCTTGAGATGTCCACAAACACTACTGCCTCTCTTCCACCTTCCTATAACCCATTTTCCTAAAAACCTGCACAATGCACTGCATGAGTAGGGGCCATTCCCTGAGTGATGGTTTCACAAAAAAAAAAAAAAAAAAAAAAAAAAAAAAAACACCGCAATAGTGTGATAAAAAATGCATTTAACCGTGAAATAACCCACATGATATGTATGCAGTATGTATGTGCAGAATTGTTAATTTTTATTGCATGTGTATAGTGGTGGGGTTTCATGTCATTAAAAAAGTGCAGAAAGATTTCTTGTTCAACAACACAATGTTAATGAAAAATTGTGGTAAAAAAAAGAGAAGAAACAAAAACACAATACACGCGGATTTGTTTAATAATGTAAGCAAACCGTATATAAAATATTTCTACAAGGCGACCACCATGGGAGTTAACGGGCAAAACACTTAATTTTCACAGTTTTCTCAGACAAACAGACTTAAACACGCATTTATTATCGTCAATTGGTTTTTCATTTCGTTTTTTCTTTAATTTTTTCTTTCTTTCCTTCTTCTTCAAACCAAACATATCACAGAGTGTGTATGATATGCGTCCCGGACTATTGTGAAAACGCAATGAAAAAGGATTTCTTTGAAGAGAAACGAAACGTTTCATTATGGCTTGACATTGATTTGTAGTGAAATATTGGCATTTTTTTTTCTTCTTTACTTTTTTTAAATGTTGGGGATCATCAACAACACTAGTGTAAATTTAATTTCAAAAAAAAGGTAAAATAAAGGAAAATAATTTAAAGCATATAACAATATAAGGCCATGGATATTAAGATTGAATAAAACTAAGGAGAATTGTGACACCCCTTAACACATAAAAAACAAATTTGGGTTAGATTTACATCTTCATTGCAAATGTTTTCATTAACTCAATAGTTATGATGTCCAGGAACTTGAAACGCGGTGACAATATTGAAAAATCTGTCTTTTTAATTAAAAATGCTGCATGACATGTTACTAAAGGTGCAAAGCAATAACAGCACTCTGACATTCGACAGAATTTTTCTAGAATTTGCAAAGATTTTCCCAGCTATCACAGAAAGCTACAAAATTTTTATAAGTGACTTTGCCACCATGACACTTCATTCTCTGTATTCAGAGAGGAGGCTTAGCTAAGACTCAATCCTTACAGAAGAGAATACCGCCTCTGAGTATATAGCTGAAATATCCGCAGTCCAGTAAGTAGTGTGTTGGCTTATTAAACACGAAAACGCGGTTCAAACTTCAACGCAAACATCTCGAACAAAACGAATTATTTCATCAGTCTTCGGACAAAAGCTCCGCGAATAAATAAAATGCCATGAAAATTATTTCAAGAATATATAGTCCGAAATCGTCGTTAAACTGTAGGTTCCACCACTCATGGATAACACACAATATGGGTGATGTGAGAGGCTAGGTCGTAAACTTGACTAAAGGGTTGCAATGACTAATTAAGTAAGGGTATATAGGCATTTCACTATGGTGCCCAAAGAATACCTGAAGACACTAGTAGACACAGAGAAGAATATTCTACCTTGTAACACTAATAAAGGGCTATCCATTTCGTGGTTTCAAAAGTATGGGACTGGAATTCGACATCTGTCAAACTAAGTTGTGAAACCAATTTTTTTCTTTTCAGTTGAAAGTCTGACATTGACGAAAATGGATCGCTTAACTATCACACAACGCATAAAAATTATCAAAACCTACTACAAAAATGTTGATTCTGCCACAGCCACGTATCGAACAAAATTTTCTTCAGCGATGAAGCACATTTTTCACACTCAGTGAGTATGTTAATAAACAAAATTGTCGTATTTGGGGTTCTGAGAATCCTAAAGTAATTGAAGAGAGGCCATTACATCGAGAAAAAGTCAGTGTTTGGTGCGCTCTTTGGTCCGAAGGTGTGATTGGACCTTACTTCTTCAAGAACGACGATGGAACGACTGTCACCGTCAATTCGGAGCGTTATGATCATATGATAACCGACTTTTTTGCTTGCTATTGAAGAATACGACTTGGAGAATATGTGGTTTCAACAAGACGGTGCCACATGCCACACAACTCGAGCGAATATGGCTTTATTGCAAGAGACATTTCCTGGCCGCGTAATTTCTCGTCGTGGCGATATCAACTGGCCACCAAGATCATTCGATTTGACACCATTAGACTTTTTTGTGGGGCTACGCGAAAGACCGTGTTTATGCAGATAAACCTTCAACTCTTGAGCACTTAAAAACCAACATTCGTCAAGTTATGGCTGAGATACCGCCCAATATGTGTCAAAAAGTGGTCGAAAATTACCTCAAAAGAATCAATGCTTGCAACACTTCGCGTGGAGGTCATTTAAATGATGTAGTGTTTCGCACATAATGTCAACGTTCAAACTTTACAATAAAAAAAGAAATATCATGAAAAAAATATTTTATGTGTTTACTTTTGAAACCACGAAATGGATAACCCGGTATATTGTCAATTTGTTCATATAAAGTGGGTGGAAACATCCTTGCTTAGTCATTTGGACTCTCAATATTCTTTTGAGAGTAATAAACTAGATCACGCAAGAACGCCAAACATGAGTCACTTTTACAAAGGCTTTATGCAATGAAAGGAAGAAAACCTGAGACCCCTCATTACTGTTGACGATCCTTAAACAATATAACGCCAATAATTTAAGAATCTCCATATGAAAACTTCGGACTATGTAAAGAGTGTACTGTACTGGATAAGTGCAGATCTGCTGTTATTGCCATTCTGGAATTACCTTGGAACAGGTGTAGTGTCAGAAAAAAAACCTAATACCGACAGTTAATTTGAATGCAAATTTGTGAAATATGCCACACCGTTCAGTTCGATGGAAGAACAATCCGTGATAAGACGAAATTTCTAAGGACGAACCAACAAGCGCTATCCCAGCCATGATATTTACATACATTGTTCTGACAGAGTTCAATTGCAGAATAAGCAGGCATAATATCTTTGGTGCTACAACAAACAAATCGGTCTTAAACGAGGAAACAGAGTGATACTGAGAGACTTTGCCGGGACAAGAAGTATGTACAATGCAAGAAAAATTTAACTTATTACGTTTAATTTGATAGAAACCATTGTCTCATCGTGTTAGACGTTTGATTACTACTTAGTTAAGTTGAGAGGTACGCACATGATTACGATTCAGGAGGAATGTACTACTGCGTAGAGGAAGTTAAACATCGTGAAGCTAAGAATACGACGGACTGACATCGTTAACACTCTAGTGTTTTTTTTTTAGTTGTGGCAATTATATTTCTTTAGAAAAAATTAATTTTAATGTAATTTTTTAATATTTTGTTTATCCTAATCCTAATATCCTAATATATATTATAAATCTTTCTGTAAGTCTGTTTTTTTGTTTGTTTGTTTGTTTGTTGGTTTGTTTGTTAGTCAATCACGTCTAAACGCCTGGACCGATTTTCTTGAAATTTGGGATATAGATCGAGCTTTTGTCGGTGCAGGTTATAGGCTATAAATCTTTTCAAATTTTTGACCAAAAGGGGACAAAAAATGGGTCAAAGGGGGAAAAAATGGGCAAAAATTAGTACTTTTATGCATAAATGCTTTATTTTATCTGTTTTATAGGTAATTTTTTACGATTTAGCTTGGTTAAGTTTCCCAAATAGCTATTGGAGGTGTTCCGTTACTAAAGTTGAACCAAAAGGGGTCCAAAAAGGGGGAAAGGGGCCAAAACCTGGCAAATTGAGTGCATTTATAGTTACGACTTAGAGTATTCAAAAAACTGGGTTGTTTGTTAAACCGGTTTCCGAATAATTTGAAAAATTGCATTTTTTTAGAAACCGGTTTCAAACCCGGTTTCGAAACCGATGAACCGGTTTTTTATTTATTGTTATTTTTAATGCAAAAATGACCCAATAATAACTTTTTTTAAATTTATAGAAAAAATAGCATTTGCTATGACCATTAATAAGTCTCAGGGTCAAACATTGAAGATGGCTGGTTTAAATTTGGAGACACCATGTTTTTCTCATGGTCAATTGTATGTAGCCTGCTCACGGGTACCAAGTGGGAAAAATTTATATATTTTTACCCCAAATGGTAAAACAGCTAATATTGTGTATAGAAGCGTTTTATCAAAATAATAATACTATTTAATTTAATCCCAATATCCCAATCCTAATAATAATCCTGGACCGATTTTCTTGAAATTTGGGATATAGATCGAGTTTTTGTCGGTGCAGTTTATAGGCTATAAATCTTTTCAAAATTTTGACCAAAAGGGAGAAAAATGGGACAAGGAAGAAAAAATGGGCAAAAATTAGTACTTTATGCATAAATTTATTATTTTAAAATTTAGTATTTTATCTGTTTTAAAGGTATAGGGTTAAGTTTCCCAAATAGCTATTGAAGTGTTTCGTTACCAAAGTTGAACCAAAAGGGCTCCAAAAATGGGGAAATGGGCGAAAAACGGGCAAATTGAGTGCATTTATATTTAGGAGTATTCAAAAAACTGGGTGTTTATATACTTAAGTTACTCATTTTTGTATTTTTTTAAGTGTTAATAATAAAAATTTTTAAATTTCTTTAACAACAACAAATAATCACTGTTTTTTTTTAATTTAAAAACATTTTTCATTTTTTAAACTAATCCAAACTACATAACCCGCGCAACGCCGGGTACAATCTGCTAGTATATTATAAATCTTTCTGTAAGTCTGTTTTTTTGTTTGTTTGTTAGCCAATCACGCCTGAACACCTGAACCGATTTTCTTGAAATTTGAGATATAAATCGAGCTTTTGTCGGTGCAGGTTATAGGCTATAAATCTTTTCAAAAATGGGACAAAGGGAGAAAAAATGGGCAAAAATTAGTACTTTTATGCATAAATGCTGTATTTTATCTGTTTTATAAGTAATTTTTTACGATTTAGCTTGGTTAAGTTTCCCAAATAGCTATTGGAGGTGTTCCGTTTCTAAAGTTGAACCAAAAGGGGACCAAAAAGGGGGAAAGGGGCCAAAAACGGGCAAATTGAGTGCGGTTTCGAAACCGATAAACCGGTTTTTTATTTATTGTTATTTTTAATGCAAAAATGACCCAAGAATAATAATAATAACCCGCGCAACGCCGGGTACAATCTGCTAGTTAAAAATAATTTTTAATTGTACAGAATTCACGTGAAAAATAGTTTGTGGCAAACAAATAAGTTTTTGTAAACACCAAATTTTAATTCATATTTTTTTCTTTTTGAGTAAAAATATTTTATTTATGACAACTAAAATTTATAGTTGTTGTAATTATTTTTATTGGATTTTGAAATAAAGTAAATATTTTAACTTTTTCCTATTTGGGACAACCATAATATTTGATTGTAATAATTTTTATTAAAATCTTTTTCCTATTTCTGCAATTTCTTTTTTTTAATATGCATTGCTCATCTAACATTTGGTAAACCCTGTTTGTTAAAAATAATTTTTCATTAAGGCAACATTTAAAAAAGATCACGTTTATGATTTTCGTTGCCAACATTGTTTCTTGGTTTTTTCTGGCTTCTATCACTTTACATCAATCGATCATGATCATATTTCCACTTCAATTATTATTAAAAAACATTAATAATATTGTCTTGTCTAAGCAAAAAATACAAATCATTTACCTCACTTACAAAAAATCTCAAGAGCAACAAAACATAAGCAATCACAAGAAAAACGAGCATAAATGTTTGAAAAATGTAGTGAAAGAAAATCTAGATCAGTGAAATATAATTACGAAAAAGGAAAACTTGGCGTTTAGACTTACCTTAGTGGGTGAAATGGTCGATGAGCTGGCATTTGTGGAGGCATGCGAAATACTGGATTTGGCTGGTGAACGCGGTGGCAATCGTTTGCCAACATTATTGACATGCAACAACTGTTGGCCATATGATGATGTTGTTGGTGCTGCTGATGCTGCTGACGGTTGTTGCTGATAGTGGTGGTGATTGTTATTGTCATTGGCATGGTTTGGTATCCTGACACTGATATTACAAATATCTGCACGTGTATAAAAACGTACATTTTCCTGTAACAAATTTTCAACAAAAAAATAGAAATTGAATTGAATTGAAATTTAATAACAAGAAAATTAAAAAAAGCAAGAAAAAGGAAAGAGAAAAGAAAGAAAACAACAACAAGAGAAATAATAATAATAATTTTGTTTAATATATTAATTTAGCAAATAATCTTTAATCGTTAACACGACACAAAACCTGCTGTTGGCACAAATTGGGTACTTTCGAAACCAAGGAAAAAAAAGAAGCAGGCAAGAAAAAAACACAGTAGACAGGGAAACAAAGACAAATTGCTTTGAAAGAAAATTGCCACAGTTTGGAACCATTTTATTGAAGCCTTATTCAAGCCTTTACATGACAAACCCTATGCTATGCAAAGAAAAGCCGGCTTTTTGCAGGCACAAGCATCAGTAGCTGTAAACTACTGCTGTGTCGCAAAACAATTGCAGCAGAAATTGCACACACAGTAGAGTCACATAAAAGCGGTAATAAGTTTACATGATTTCCGCTTATTATTACAGCCAATCCGGCTGCTGAGCTGTGTTGTGGTGGTGGCTCAAATCATAACCAATGATTTCAGTCATTATTTTTTTTTTCCTTTGGAAAAACTCTTTTTCTTTCGTTGTACGGGTGTCAGCCATCTTCTACATAGTCGGTTTGTCAGAGTGAGTCAGTCAGTCAGTCAGTCAAGTCACAGTGTAACGGAAATCATTTGTTAATTTGTGAAAACGTTTATCAAAATTCAGATCTGGTTTCACTCATTTCAATGGATTTTAGTCAAGCATTTGCAAAAAGTAAATGCTGACTCTGCTCCATCTATTGGGCCTGCTGATGATTTATG
Organism: Sarcophaga caerulescens; assembly: GCA_927399465.1. Taxonomy (NCBI): domain Eukaryota; kingdom Metazoa; phylum Arthropoda; class Insecta; order Diptera; family Sarcophagidae; genus Sarcophaga; species Sarcophaga caerulescens. The sequence continues at coordinate 88,451,622 of OV656867.1, forward strand.
ATTAAAAAAAAATAAAAGCCACTAAAAAAATATGGCTTCAAAAATGTGTATCTCTTCAGCTACTTTGTGTTTTTTCGGTTGATTGCCATTAAATTTGCATTGTAATGCATCATGAAGCTGTTAATTGATAGAAATTGTTTGCGAAACCGTTTTCTAATACTCGTATATGACAGCTCAACATGTAAATGTTGAAAGAAAAAGCGACTGCAACAAGATAAATCGCGGTTTTCATTCGATAGAGAAAATGTATGATTTTTATCGTAAAAAAATTATGTTCATTTTAATGAGAGCATTAAAGTTATTCGGTTATACAACAACGCAATACAATACAATTGCAAAATTATATCACTTTAGGTAAATTTTTCAAAATCTGCATTTGCGGCTCTATACAGCCAGCTCGTATAAAAACAAAGAAATTTTTGTCGAAATACGATTTTTGTGCTATGTAAGTATATGAGATAGTAATGCTCTAACAAAGAACTAATCTGCTCTGAGGTTTAGCATAAAAAGGCGTGTTAGACCATCTCCTTCAAGAGCTAGTGAAGCGGCGTAGTGCTAAAAACAGTTTCTGAAGTTAAATTCATTACCTGGGGTTCAACAACGGACTAAAATTTATAGATCTTGCACAAGAGACCTGGTTCTTGAACATACTAAACAACATTTCAGTGAACTGTTTGCGTTACAAAAAAGTTTAATAGAAATCTGCTGAGTGAAAATGAACAAAAAGTTTTTTAAAATTCTGCTTGGAATATTATGGAAAGCCCTATGAATACATAAGACACAGATCTGTCAGGCATTTCGAAGTAGCAGGCTATCGGAGTCCTTAATAATTTCAGGCCAGAAAGCATTCAGAATAAAGAATATCCATTGCTCAAACCCTTTTACACTAATCTCTTGACCTTTAAGTAATTCAGGCGCTATACGAGATTTAGGCTTCCAAAACATATCCAATGTGGAGACATTGCTTGCAATATCATCAGATGTTAAAAATTAAAGGGATTGAATCTGTTCCTTCTAAGTAAAGCAGCTTATTCGACTTCCTCTCTGCAATCTTTGGGCAAAAGCACTGAGAGGAAATAGAAAATTGCCGTGAAAAGTTTCTTAAAAATCAGTCGTTCGTAGTCGATTTTAAACTGTAGGTCCCGCCAATCATGCATAAAAACAACACACAACTTGGGTGGTGAGAGAAGGTAGGTCGTAATCCTGACTGAAGGGCTGTAATGACCAGCTAAGTAAGTGTGTTAGAACGCAAGTCAATTGAAATTGTATTTTTACAGGCGGTTTATAATACTTGATTTAGAATCTATAGAGGAGTATTGTGTCTTTCCCATAGGAATACTAGGATATTGACGATATCCAAGCGGATAGAATGGAACGCGGAAAGCGAAAACATGGATCTAAACGTAGCCAATGCCGCTGATCGCCGCAGTTCCCGAGAAATGTTTATTTCTACAGACGACATACGGTTATTTGTACACGAATACCTAGATATTTACGGTAAGTTACATTTGGAGTTAAGGGCACGTTTTAATCCCCAGGTCAGACATCTCCAGACGAAATATGCCAAAATATTTCTTCGGCGACTGCATCTCAGCAGATTTCTGGTAAAAACTCTGAGAGTAAATAAAATTGCCATGAAAAGTTTCTCAAAAAATCTGCCGTTCAGAGTTAACTTTCAAATATAGGTCCCGCCACTCATGTATAAAATTAACACACACAGCATAATTGGTATGAAAAGCTAGATCGTAATCCTGATTGAAGGGTTGTAATGACTAATTATGTATGTATGTGTGAATTTGGATGCCTTCGTCTATTATCCTCTTATGCTGATATCATATACATCACTCTGTCTGATCGAATAAGAACACGCTCTATCTGAAGCTTAAATGCCAAAGAAAAGTTTCACACAAGTAATGTTTTTATAGCATTAAACGGCATGATCACATTTGCATGTGACAAGTCAGATGTAAAATACATGTATAGTGTAAAAAAATTTTCAATATGTTCTTTTGAACTTATTTTTGAGTTAGGATTTCTAGTGAAGGAAATCCAAAAAAAAAATTTTAGTCGATTTTGAGGAATCTTAGTTGGTCTACTTGACTATAAAGAGTACAGCGCCCAGTTCGATTAAAAAAAAATTCGTTTAATGCATCACATTTTGAATTTGGAATTGAGTAACACAGTCATAGCTGCCAGATTTGACGATTTATCGTCGTTTTGACAATTTTGTGCTCCAAAATATAATACATATTGACGATGTGACGATTTATGCCCTTATTTTGACGATTTTTAGAAATTAAAAATTTACATCATATTTTTTACTTTAGTACTTTAAGCTTTGTATTTACTTTGCAGTTATTACTATTGCAAATTTAAGTGATGATTTTTCTATATCTTATGTCTTTTTCATCCTTTAAAAGCCAAAAAATTACAACCTCTGCACGAACGGAGTTCCACATTCGAATAGTCCGACTAAAGAACGAATTTTGTCTGTAATGCAGTGTGCGAACCACTGGCCAATCGACCGAGAAAGGCGAGTGTTACGTAGGAATACATGATTCTCGGGAACAAGTTCCTCATTTCGCCCGAGCAAAATCCGTTATAATAGCGATAGAACAGTGAAACACAAACCACATTGCAACGATGCTCCAATGAACCAATGGAGTCCGATACCCTACCGTCATTAACAGGCAACTTCGCCCTCTCTTGTACGCGGTCAAGAAGTCTCAAAATAGACGTTGAGGCACCGGCCTATACATAAGAGTTGTATTCCATTCTCTTTCGGATAAGTGGTGTAAATAGTAAGAAGATCAGATGAAGTGGTATTTCTTGCACTCTCTCAAGAAACTAAGGCACTGAAAAATGTGTCGGTTCTAGCGAACATCACACTGAATTTTCATGCCGATTTTGTGACGATTATTTTTACGATTTTTATGAACGTCTTTGACGATTTTGACGATTTTTTTTGTAATATTTGACGATTTGATGCTTCATTTATCTGGCAGCTATGAACACAGTAGACGTCTACGTTAAGAGAAATGGAATTTAATGAGACCCCATAAGAGTGTTTACTGACAAGAAGACGACTTGATCATATTTGCATTGCCAAATGTGACAGGACAGATGTTATATATACAGTGAGCGTATATCACCAAACTCAACTTTTATCACTTTTAAGGAGAGTGCCCGAAAAAATTTAACAATATCGCGAAATATTTTGTAACTTTTTTTGTTTCAATTTTTAAAACTGTCAATAAAACAATTTTAAAATAAAAATAACGGTAATTTATTAATGTACATTTTATTTTTTTTTAAAGTACACTTTCTTTTGACACTCACTGTATGTAGTGTAAGAAAATGTTCAATATGTTTCTATTAGGTTTCATGGTAGAGAAGATGCAAATAAATTTTAGTGGATTTTTAGAAGATCTTGAGCTTCTGATCGAGAAGAATAAACTGAAAGTCGGGGATCTTAATTAACTAACCAAGTCTGCAAAAAGTACGTACGAAATTTGTGTGCATCAGTGCTATAGTAGGAGTTTGGCAATCTTTCTTTCCTTTCCTTCACCTTTAACCTAATTTCCGAATTGTAAACCAAAGCACTGTATAACCAGGGTCCATCCCTTAAGTATTGTACTGTGTTAAATGAAAACTTGGAACTAGAAAAACTAATCTCTGCCTTCATAACACTTACAGCGGCTGCAATGGTATCGAGTATTAAAAGAATTTCCCACTGGGAATTAAAAGAAAGAATTAAAATAACTTTTCCTTTACAATTGTTTTTTGTTTTAAACTTTGTTGCCTGCCTGGTATTTCTTTTAAGCCTATTGGTTCTAAGTATTATACTGTAATGCGTGCGTGTCTCTCTCTTTATAAATCATATGGCTGGGAAAACAATTTTCTAATCTATGGATTCCTAACGTGACAATATCACAATGAAATGGCCATTTATTGTAGCAAATCAAAGGCTTAAGAGGCACTTAAGCTGGCACTAATAGTTGAAATATTTTTTCCATGAACGCACAAATTAAATACGAAGAAAACTGAAAACTGAAACTAAAAACTTACCTTTTCCAAGTTGCCATTAAAAGAAGCATCACCATCGTTAGCTGATGCTGCTGTTGTGGCATTAGCAACACCACCACTATGATGACGATGATGATAATTATTGTTGCTGCTACTGTTGTTGTTGTTGCTATTGTTTAGTTTATATGATGGAGTTAATGTAGTGGTGCTGGTGGTGGTGGATGATGATGGTGAATTGGCACAATTATTGATGCTGTTGTTGTTGCTGCTGTTGTTGCTGTGGTTAATGACAAGTTGAGGCATATTTGTGGCTGGTATTGATTTATTATTGGCCACAGCAGATGATAATGATGTTGATAAAATATTTTCATTCAACATTATTATTTGCTGTTGTTGTTGTTGTTGTTGCTGATGATGATTGCTGCTGTTGTTGCTGCTGTTGTTGCTATTATTAAGTTGTAATTCCATTTCGGTACGATACTGTATGGGACTCTGTTGGTGATTATAATTTAAAATCTGTGTTGTATTGGTGGTAGTAGTGGCCTCTGTTAACCGATCGTTGGATGAACAAGAACTACTTGTTATACTACTACTACTGCTAGAATTGTGATCTTTATTTGCCGTATTTTGTGTCTCACTGAAACTGGCTGCTGAATCACTGCCGCTATTACTATCCACCACTGTGGTACTGGCCATAAATGTTTGATTCGTATTTAAATGTATACGCGTTAATGATGAAGTACGTATGGCAGCCGCGTTTGCCTCTTTATTTTCTTTATCAAAATCGTCACCACCTAAACCACTGGCTATGGGAGAACTTATTAAACCAATTGCTGTTGTTGTTGTTGTTGCTGCATTTGCTACTGAGATGGCAGTCGAAGTTGAAGATGAAACCGTTGCGGATTGTATGCCAATGTCGTTGTTGAAGTGTGCTTCATTAGAAGTAGCAGCTGAATGACCGCTTGAAATATGATTGGAATTCAAACTTTCAATACCATCAATTGTTGTTGTTGTACGCTGTGGTTGTTGTTGTACTGGAGACGAGGTATACAGCCAGCCTTCATCGTCCGATGAGACATCAGCCGATTTAAGTAGCTGCTGATACAACCAACATACAGCACAGAATGCCGCCGCATTATTATCAACATCGTCGTCGTCATATGGGATTGAAATTTAATATAAAAGAAATTTATTTAAAAAAAAAAAAGAAAACAAAAAATAGAAAAATTATTACAGAGAGAAAGAAAAAAAAGAAGAAGAAAAAATAAAAAAAAAATTAAATCCAATCAGTTAAATCGTGGAAATATTTCATAGAAAAAAAATGCTTTAAAATAATGAATTATTGAAAGAAATGAAAAAAAGGAAGAAAAAAAAAAGTGATGAAAATGCAAAAAGAAAAAAAGCTGATGATTTTTCTTCTTCTTTCAAAAATACAAGCGTTAAAGTTTAATTAGCGTTACTGGATGATAAAGAAGATGATGAAGGCTTTAAAACATATTACATAGAGGGGATGATGGAGAGAAAGAGCTTAAGAAATACAAATACAAGAAACAAAACAAATGGCAAATTGCATTTTAAAAATGCAACATCATCATACAACACACACAGTAGTACTTGCAGCAAGCAACGCATTTACAAAACATATTGAATACAAACAAACAAAACAATGCCAAGATTTGTAAGAAAATTTCATACAGAGATGGATGGATAATATGATTTCCTTTACATAATCTGTACATACACACTTCAATACATAATTTGTTAGTATAGCCTTGCTGTTGTAAAATATAGCGAATTGACTGGCATTTGTTAAAAAGATTTTTCTTCTCAGAGTTTAATTTTTTTTGTTTGTTTCCAATACGTTATGATTAATTAGTTTTTATTGCAGGTTCACAAACAATAAATTTATAAGACAAATAAATTCCCACTTCTTTTAATAAACAAAAAAAGAAAAAAAAACGATGAAAAAATATCCAATTCACATGGTAATTTTAAATTTTATAAAATTCATTAACCCTTGTTTTACTGGTTCTTTTTATTTAAAAGTTGTCCTTCATTTTCAATAATTCTATGGGCAAATCCTTTAAATGCTCTCATCTAGGATAACTATTTGGTAGAAGACCTCAAAAAAACCATTCAGAAAGTATAGTCAATAAATAGGACCTATCCCAGAAAGTCCTTTCGTTCGTTTAGTGAAAGTTCTGCAAACAGTTTGAAAGTATGGAATAAATTGTTATTTTGTGTTGTTATTAGTCTAAAACTTTTCAGGGATTGGATTTACTGTAGCAATATTTCTTGGGAAAATAAAATATCGAGCACAATATGAGACTCTCAAAATATTGACATCGAAGATCACTGTATCGTCAACGGTACTGGTATACTATACTCAGAAAAGTTATTTAAGTTGAGATGTATGAATATCCATTACGATCGCACAGTTAATTCATAAGAAATCGTTTCAAATACGGGCTTTACAACAGTACTTTCGCATGGTTCAGCCAAAAAGTTTAATCCTATCAACTGTATCTGTAAATGTAGGATTATCTTGAAGGTTTCTTTCAATCTTTCCAGAAGCGAAGAAAAGTTGTTACTTCTCCTAAGAAAAAAAAAGCAAATTTAGGGCCAAACCATTGTTTTCACCTGATTCTATGGCAGAGATATAGCCTACTACAGGCATATAAGCAGTGGAAACAGAATTTGTTAACACACCGCCATTGAAGAAGTTGGTCTCGTTTCTTGACGCACTAAGTTTATGTTTGTCAAGATGGTAACAAAAAAATAAACAGAGAGCAACTATCGTCTTGGACTCGATCACATCTTTATTACAAAACATAAAGTCTGCGACACTGGAGGTCAACAAGGTGAGTATGTGGTGAAAATCAATTTAAATACAACTTTAGGATTGATTTTCACATTTGTAAAGTCGAAACCAATCAATCTCACCCTTATTTTTTCACCATGTATATTATCAACAATGGACCTGAAGTTCTTTTTTGTAATTTAAAGTAGTCCATTTTGTAATTGATAGGGAAAAATGTGTTATAAAAGTTTAATCGTCCATGCCTGTATTCAAGGCTATAATTTACCCAGTCTATGACTCTTCAAAAATTAAAAACTTTAGTCCTCTAAGGGTTAATAAATATATCGTTTATCTATCTTTGGTCATGATAAACAAACACTATAATTACCATTATTATAGAAAAAAAAAATTTTTTTAAAAATATGCGAATCTGTTGTTTGTCTTCATTAAATACGAATGTGAAAAATCTTTACATTTCATTACACACACACACGCTTAATTGAATATTGTTTCTAATTAAATAAATCTTTAAATCGTTAAAATGTTAAGAAATTAATTTTCAAATAAATTGTTTTTTTGTAATTGTTTTAACATTTAAATGAAGAATTTATAATATTTCTGTTCATTAATTGCATAAACAAATGCAACGAATGAATGAATGCATAATGAATAATGAAAAGGTTATTCAACTGTGTATGTGATTATGTTGTTTTTTAATTGAATTCATTAAAAATTACATCAAAAAAAAAAAAAAATTAAAAAATTGATTTTAAAAAGCTGTTGAAAAGATAATTGATTATTGTATGCGATGAATAAAGAAAAATCTTTTTTAAATTAAATATTTTAGTAAAAATTATAAATTAATTTAACAACAATGAAAAAAATTGTTAGTAAACCATAATATATGTATACATACGATATGTATGTATGTATGTAATGTTATGAAATATAAACACATAATAAGAGGCTATTTACCAACTAATGTTAACAAATTATTTACAAAATTAATCATGCTAAAAAGAAGTTTTATTTTTGGTTCACAAATATTAAATCCCAGTGTCTGAAAAGCGGCAATACAAACTAAAATACTATGTATATATATGTATGACCCATAATTATAAAATAAAAATGATTTGAAAAGATTAAAACTTAATTCAACAAATTTTGTACAATTTTACCTGAAAATTGGTGTAATTTTCAACAAAAAAAAAAAAAAAAAAGCCAAACAGATAAACACACAGAAAGGGGAGAAAAAACACAAAAAAAAAAAATAATAAAGAAAACAATATGCAGATGTAAGTAAATAAACAAAAACCCCAACACCAAAATGTGAATGGAATCTGGAGAAGCCAACGAAATACCAACCAACAATGAGCCAAACCGATCAACCAACAACAATAATAAATATGAGCGAAAACGAAAGAAATAATGAATAAATAAAACCAACCAGGAAATACAATAAAACATGTTAAAAGAAACAAATCAAATCAAACAAATACAACTTGGCCAAAGGAGACACTATAATATTACCAATCACCATCACCACACACCACACACCATGCTACACTACCATACCATACCGTATAAACAGATGAATGATAAAATGTGGAACATGTGTGTGCGCTTCACACAACACATGGATTTATATGGATACCACCAAAATATTTCGATACACACAATTCTATGTCTTCGAAAGACGCGTTCTCTAGGGTACTACACACTTTGAAAGTGATTTGTTATGATGTGGATCCAAAGCATACAAAAAGAATACTCGTGTATGTATATATAAAGCAAATAAGCAGCTATAAATCAAAGCACAGTGGAACAAAAGAAAATAATCGTTTTTTTTTAGTTTTCTTATAGGAATACTAATAACGTAGTTGAAAAGCAAGTCAATCTTAAAAAAATAAATAATTTTTAAACATTTTCCCACAAAAAGGTTCATTTATCGACGTCTTTCTATAGAAAACATTACATACAGTAGGACCTTGATTATCCGTGATTCGATTATCCGGCAACATCAATTATCCGGGATGGAAAAAGAAAATTTTTTGCATCGACTTAATTTTATTTTGTATCGACTTAAATTTTTCTGCATCGTTTAACCGTGATTACCTCTATTATCCGTGATTATGAGCAAATATTTTTTTCTATTATTTTGGACAAACAAGCGAAAAAGGGGAATTCCCTTACATAACATGAAATCCTTATCTACTGTTCACTGTTTTCTGACAAAATTATTTTTTTTTTATAATTTTGAAACATGTATGTATATAAAATCCTTGAATTATTTAGTTTTTATATAAATATGTACATATTCATTTATTAATTAATAAAAATATCTATTAAAAAACTAGCCGAAATTGGTACTCAATTAACCGGGAAAATCGATTATACAGAATGCTTCCGGTCCCGACCATCACGGAAAATCGAGGTCCCACTGTACATACATAATTGGCCATTACAACCCTTCAGTCTGGATTACGGCCTAGTTTCTCACACCACTCATGTTGTGTGCGTTAATTTTATATGTACGTGAGTGGCGGGACCTGCAGTTTAACGTCGACTCCGAACGACAGATTTTTGTGAAACTTTTTTATGGCAGGTTTATTTACTCTCAGAGTTTTTGCCAGAAATCTGCTGAGAGGAAATTGCCGAAGAAATATTTTTTTTTTTCATATTTAGTTTTGATGCCTGACCTGGGATACGAACCCGTGCTTTACATCTAATAAGCCAACACACTACCTATTAGGCTACGGCGACTTCAACAGTAGTTATTGAAAAATTTTCTATAGGAATATCACTTATCGGGAAATTTTCTGTAGAAAAATTTAAGTTATCAAGAAATTTTTTGTAGAAAAATGTAAGTTATCGAGAAAATTTCTATAGAAAATATCTATAGAAAATGTCAATTATCGAAAAAATTTCTATAGAAAATATCAGTTATGGAGAAAATTTCTATATAAAATATCAGTTATCGAGAAAATTTCTATGGAAAATACCAGTTATCGAAAAAATATCAGTTATCGAAAAAAATTCTATAGAAAATTTTGTATAGAAGATATCGGTTATCGAGCAATTTTCTATAGAAAATCTAGAAATTTTTTGTAGAAAAAATGTCAGTTATCGATATATTTTCTCTAAAAAAATTTCAGTTATTGAGAAATTTTCTACAGAAAAATGTCAGTTATCGAGAAAATGTCTATAGAAAATATCAGTTATCGAACACTTTTTATGGAAATTGTCAGTTATCAAATACTTTTCTATAGATTATGTCAGTTACCGAATGCTTTGCTATCGCAAACGTTAATTATCGAAAAATTGTTTATAGAAAACGTCAATTATTGATAACATTTCTATAGAAAACGTCAATTATCGAGAAATTTTGTAAAGAAAAATATCAGTTATCGAGAAAATGTCAATAGAAAATGTCAGTTATCGAACACTTTTCTATGGAAATTGTCAGTTATCAAATACTTTTCTATAGATTATGTCAGTTACCGAACACTTTGCTATAGCAAAAGTTAATTATTGAAAAATTTTCTAAAGAAAACGTCAATCATAGATCACATTTCTATAGAAAACGTCAATTATCGATCACATTTCTATAGAAAACGTCAATTATAGATCACATTTTTATAAAAAACGTCAATTATCGAGAAATTTTGTAAAGAAAAATGTCAGTTATCGAGAAATTCTCTACAGAAAAATGTCATTTTCTATAGAAAATATAAGTTATCGAGAAATTTTCTGTAGAAAATATTAGTTATCGAGAAATCTTCTTAAAGACAATCGTGTAAATTTCTTACAAGCTTTCAGAAAAATAATCATTAGGACTTAATTAATAATTAAGATGATCTTATTGCCACCATATAATGGGTATATACAGGTTTTAAGAAAAGTTAGGTTTTCTTATTTAAGTTGTTCACTTAAAACTTGTTACTTAAAAATCCATTACGGATTTATTTAATTGTTATGTTAGATTAATACTGCAAAAATAAAAGCTTTTGTGAACTGAAAAATAATGAACAATAAATTTTCGTACTTGGGTCCCACTGTGCTTTGATCGAATGTAATAATAATGAATGAATATGATCTTTCTAAAAATTCTAAATAAAAATATGGATTTGGATGCCACTGTGCCTTAAAACAGTGTAATAATGAAACAAATAAATAATACCACACACGCACACATTAACACACACACATAGATTATGAGAGAGAGAGAGAGAGAGGAAACTGTCACCGTGGAAGGAAAAACCAAAAAAAAAAAAAATTTACAATAAAACACCAACAAAATGAATAATTTTAAGTTGAATTGAGTGAGTTTTTGCTTATTTTCAAAGGAATTTGATGAGTTTGATTTCACGATGTTGGTTTCGTTTATCGTTTTTCGCTTTACGTGTACTTACATCACTTGTGTGTGAAGAAGAGGCTGCCGATGATGAGAGTAGGCCACCAGCAATACCATCGGTATTAGCAACACCAATACCACCATCACCACCAACATCATCATCATCAACACCATTACAACGATCGTCATCTTCGTCAACGCCATCATTCATAGAGGCGGCAAAGCCGGCAGCAATAAGATGAACATCATCGTGGCCATCGTCGCCACAATTGCTGGTGCTGTAGTTGGTTTCGTTGTCGGTGTCCAAGTGCTTAAAATAGAAAATGGCACAATTTTTCGATTTGCGATTTGAACGATTGAATTTTGAAATATCTGACGAATGATGATGATCATGCTGATGATGATGATGGTGATGATGATGATGTTTGCGCAATACTGTAGGCGATTTATTGCTGTTGTGGCTGTGACTGTTGCTGTTACTTTTATTAACACCACCGCCACCGCTGCCGCCACCACCACCATAGTTTTTGTGACTATTGGGTGAAATAATGGCGATATTTTTTTGTTTTAAACTCAGACCACCGTTAATTTTATGCTGCTGTTGCTGATGGTGCTGGAGATGATGTTGGTGATTACTTTCATTGTCTGCTAATAATAATTTTGTTGGCATATCATTGTCTTGGCTTGCGTTGTTGCTATTGCTATTGCCATTATTGTTATTGGTGGCATTAACAACAATACTACTACTAGTGCCACCATTATCACATGAGCTGATATTACTCATGCCGTCACTATTATTACCACTACCAACAACACTGTTGGCAGTGTTACTACTGTTGTTGTTACTGTGGCAAGTGGAAGTGGCAAGCGATGAGCCTAAAGATTGTGTTGCTGTTGCCGTTGTAGTTGTTGAACCTGTTGTCATGGCGTTTTGTTGTTGTGTTATTGCCATAAGGGTTAATCTCTGTTGTTGTTGTTTCTGTTGCTGTTGTTGCTGTAGTTTATGTTGCAACTGATTATTTACTAGTGTTGCCGTTACTGTTGATTGTTTTACTGTCGTTGCTGCTGTAGTTGGCATATCATGTATTTCACAACTTTCTCGTTCAACGGTATTATTTACCGCTAAAAGTGTTACACTTCCACAAATTGTGGGTCGTTTTAAATAATTACTCGTCGTCGTCGTCGTTGTCGCTATAATTGTCGTGTATTTTGGATTATATTGAGCGGACTTATTGCTCGCTGCTTTCAAATTGGTACGCATACAATGTTGTATGGTCTCTAGATCGGAACTTTCCGAATCAGCCTCGAAATCGGTTAATGTAACGGTGGTTTTATGTTGAGCGGCCGCTGAAGATCGTCCACTGGAACGATCGAACGTGACTAGTAACTTGGTATAGCCCAACTGTTGATGCTTACGCTGAGGACTATCGATTTCATCTTCGTCGTCGCCGTCTTCGGCTTCCTCTTCGATTTCTATAACGTCGTCTTCGTCGTCGTCAACTTCTTCACAATCAATCTAAAGTTTACAATTTGCAGAAGGTAGAAAATTTTTTTTTTTTGGGGAGTGGAATACAAATTAAAAAAGTGTTAAGAAAACATTGTCGTCAATAAAATTGAAAATCTTTCTTTGGAAGGAATCAAAGGATGAACGGGATGGTTGGTTAGGGAAATTTTGCACTCTAGAAAACCTAACATTTGCGCAAAAGAGTTGCCATTTCAACGTGATTTTATACTGAACAGGAAAAAATAGGAGAAAAAAAAAATGGAAAATTTTGCATTGCGCTGGGTATGTGGGATTGTTTTAAAAACTGTATTAAGATGCACTACAGAATTTTGTCTTCTTTTTAATTTATTAAACAGAATCGTCATAATTTTTTAAGGACAGCTAAATAAGTATTTGATTTGAAAACAATTTCAGAATTGCTGTACTAGGCAAATTGATGATATCATGTTGAAGAGAACACTAAAAGCCATGCAACCGTTTGCCAATTCTTGGAATACAGTCGACCTACAAGTTTTAAGGTGTTACTTAAAAGGTTGAAGAGTAAGTGCCTAATTGAGTCAAATATCTTACAGTACATACATACAGACATAATTGGTCATTACAACCCTTCAGTCAGGATTACGATCTAGGTTCTCACAGCACTTATGTTGTGTGTGTTAATTTTTTGCATGAGTGGCGAGACCTACAGTTTAACTTTGACTCCAAATGACAGATTTTTGAGAAACTTTTCATGGCAAATTTGTTTACTTTCAAAGTTTTTGCCAGAAATCTTCTGAAAGGAAGCCACTAGGAAATATTTTTTTCATATTTCATTTTGTTGGAGATATCCGAACTGGGGTTGGAACAGTGATACCGTCATATTGTCATACTAGACGAAATACTCACTTAGAAGAGGCCACCAACTGGACAATAGACGTATTATTTGACAGTAAACTCTGCTCAGGTTTAAATGCGAGAACCTTTGAAAACTGCAAAATTCAAGAGGATAGAAGCAATATTCGAATATGTTTGAAGCATATTGAATACGAAGCATTTAAATGAAGTTGCTGTGATCAAATAGATAGTGTGTGTTGGTTTATTAGACGAGAACTCATAGTACGACCTCTGGCACAGTTTCTCAAATCTGTTGTTCATAGTCGACGTTAAACTATAGGTCTCGACACTCATGGATCTTATCCATAACGCACACTACACGAGTGATGTAAGAACTAGGTTGTAATCCTGACTAATGAACAATTAAGTTAGTAAGTAAGACCATTTAAGTAATCTCAGTTAGGTCAGCCATAGTTTCTTTAGTTGTGTCTTTTGAACTAAGCAGACCTAATGTAGCAGATCCTAAGATGACGGCATCTCTGTGGACATAAGTGTTAGTGTTGAGAAGCTTTTACTGATTTCTCAGTTCTAATTTTTTTCAAGAGGTTTTATTATCTTAGCGTTCTATGATGTGTTTTCGATGACGTCCTTTCTGTGAGGCAGCGGTCAAGGGTAGACCGCAGGTAATTGAGACATTTTTAAATTTGAAAACTTTGACAAACGATATGACCATCTTTACCATTTGCATGGTAAAATTTTCAAGGGATACTTCGTCCATTTCTCTAATAATTATAAGAAACTCTCTGAAAATGTTCATTTTAGTTGCTATATTTAAAGGCTATAAATCCAGACTGAACTAGACGAGAATGACGTGTTTTAACCCCAGCTCAAATACCACAGAACGGAATAAAACATGAAAAAAATATTTTTCTCGGCGACTTCCCGATATATAATATATATGTATGGGCAATTTCGTGTCAAGTGACCCAATTTTTAAAATCGATGTCTTCCGATTTGGATGAAATTTGCACCAAGGTTAGTACTATTGGATAGTAGGCCAGACACAAATTTCTTTGAACAAAAAAAACATCCATTAAAAAAAATATAGTGCATATGGCAAAATTTAAAAACTTTGGATTTTGAGTTAAAATATTTTTTTTATAGATATGCCTCTTGCTACTAAGTGCCCACAAAGATCTTAAAGGAAATGGTCTAAGTTTTCTTTTGAGGAAAAATAAAACAAAACTCCAGTTCAAAAAAAAAATGGGAGAAAATGAAAATGGTACATGTGTCAAATATTGAAAAATCTTATTCTTGAGTTAAAAAATAATTTTTTTGATAGATATCCCACTCGCATCCCATTAAGCGATTATAAATGCCTTAAAGGAAATTTTATAAGCTTTCTTTTGAGCAAAAAAAAAAAAAAACCCAAATTGAAAAAAAATTAAAAAAAAATAATTTTTAAAAAACAATAAAAAAAATTTAAAAAAAATTAAAAATTTTTTTTGGAAAGATTGAAGAAATAGCTATCTAATACCCTTTGGAAAATTTTTGCTATGACCAATAGGTGAAAAGTTACACACATTTTATAAAAACCCTGTATGACCAAAATGTCCAACTTTGACCCCCTCTAACTCCGGCAGTTCTTGACTGATAGAGCTGAAAATTTGTGTCTGGCCTACTATCGAATAGTACTAATTTTATCCAAAAATTTTATCCAAATCGGAAGACATCGATTTTAAAAATTGGGTCACTTGACACGAAATTGCCCATACATATATATTATATATCGGGAAGTCGCCGAGAAAAATAATTTTTTCATGTTTTATTCCGTTCTGTGGTATTTGAGCTGGGGTCTAAACCACGAGATCTCGTGTAGTTTGACATCGATTTTAAAAATTGATCACTTGACACGAAATTGCCCATATATATATATATAAATTATTATGTTAAATTGCCATGAAAAGGTACAACAACTAACTGTAGGTCCCGCCACTCAAGTTTATTCTTAACACACACAAGATGAGTGGTGCAAGAAGCTAGGTTGTAATCTTGGCTACAGGGTTGCAATGATCAATTTAATTCAAGTTTAGATTTTTAACATGATCTATTTGCAATTGCAATACTTAAGAGAAACAAACTATATTTTTACAATTTTACTTTAAATGTCTACAAATTAAATTACATCTTTGATTATGAACTAAACTAGTTTAAATCTAAAATGGCAACTCTTTATAAACATATTCTTTCCTACTAACTTAACAATAATGGAGACAATTTTCACATGGCCTGCTTGAAACACTCAACAAAAATCAATTGTCAGTTGCTATAACACTAAAAAAAAACAGTGTTGTCAACCATTTTTTTCTCTCTATCTTTTGTTTTTATTAACAAAAAATAATAAAAATAAAGCAATATTTGAAAAAATTAGTAAAAATTTGTTAAGGCTTCAAAGTTAGTTTCAACACAAGATTACATTATTCATTACAAGTTGTATGTGTTATCAAGACATAATATTTAAAATATTTGAGACGAACAAACAAAACAAAACAAAAAAAAAACAAGGTTGACAATACTCTTTTTCATGCATGCATATTAAGGAAAGGAAGAGGGGGAAGGGGATTAAAAAAAAAATATTTTTTTTAAACAAAATGCAAAAAAAATTATAAAAAAAAATAAATAAAAAGAAACTGAATTACAAACGACGAAAACGTTTTAACGTTTTGTATGCATCAATTGTTAAGTTTTTTTTATTCTATTTTTTGTTTATCTTGTTGCATGTTATGTATTTGGCATACATAAATAATTGTTAGGAAAACAAAAAAAAAAAACTATAAAAATTTGACAGACAGACAGACAGACAACAATGATCAAATATATGTTATGAAACTAAAACATTTTCGCTTACCTTAGTTTGAATACAATCACGAGCTGTGACAGCAGCACAAGCAGTTGCAGTTTGAAGAAGATGATGTGAATGCTGTTGAAGCTGAGGATGATGCTGATGCTGATGTTGATGAGAAACAGTAGACACGTTTATCGTTGTTTCGTTTTCATCGATGTCACTTGAATGACAATGTTTTAGTTGCTGTTGTTGCTGTTGCAATTGTTTCTTTTTAAAATGTTGCTTAGTAGTAGGCTGTTGCTGTTGCTGTTGATATTCCAAATGCAATGAATGTTTATGTTGCCGTTGCAAATCTTCTTCGTAGTCGTTATATGACAATGAATTATGTGTGTTGTCACTTTCTAAATCGGAAGCAACATTATTTAAATCATCTTCAGTGGCGCCATCTTCAGCATTATTAACATTTAAACGACCATCATCATCTACTAAACCATCATCATCATCATCATCGGAATAATCAATCGAATCATCGATATCTTCACTATCCAAATACTCATTAGTTAAATTGCCCTGTTAATACAGAAGAAATAGAAAAAAAAATAAATTAAAAAAGGCCTTCCATTCATTAATAGAATCTTTGTTAAAGATAAAAACATACTTCATCTACAACAATATGTTTATTAGACTTCCCTGTAGCATTGGATTTCAATTGAATTTGAAAATCCCCAGGTTTTTTTTTGCTTTTTTCATTCACAAATGGCCTTAAGACTAGTAAGCCAAGCCACCAGCAGGCCATATAAAGTATGACATCTTCTCTAATAGTTTTCGTAATAGCACACAGACATTATTTTAAACATTTTTTGGCCACATTAAAATACAGACAGACAGAGAGAGAATTAAGTTGTTCGTTTTCTTTGTGTCCACTCAAGTATTTCTCTTTTTTTAAGCAAATTTTAATCAGATTTGTTAACAATAATCGATTGGTTTTCGTTTACGGGAAATGTGATTTGTTTAAATGGAATGGTTAAAGAAGTATTGTGGGAAAATATTCCAAATAAATTTAGTTTATCCTCCTAATGAGATTGTTAATGGATTTCGTTTTCAAATTTAAAATGATTTCCTGTTTCAAACCAATTTAGTTAGTAATTAAGAAATAAGGGTCACTAGGTCAGCGAGTATTTCAAGTTTACTGCCTCTTAAATGTAACGAAAATACGGCTCTCGAATTTTAACGGGACACTGCACTATTGTCACTTTCACTGACAAGATCACTCTGTCCCATCGGGATTACTGCAGAAGCTGCCATAATGTGGAGGAAATGAAATCGGTACAACACCTTATATGTGAGTGTCCTGCGCCAGAACACAAGGCATCGGTTTTTAGGTGATAAAATGTTTAAAGATCTGGGCATGGTGACGAACGTGCCACTGAGGAAACAGGCCGCTGTGGTTCAGGACCACCACTAACGAATCATGATCGGATCATGGGCCTAATGGGCAACCGAGTGAACTTACCTCTGAACGGCAAGCTACTCACTAACCTAACCTAAGCCCCAAATGTTTATATCTTCCGTAGTCGCCGTAGTCTAGTAGGTAGTGTGTTGGCTTATTAGACGTAAGTCCACGGTTCAAATCCCAGGTCAGACATCAAAATGAAACAATGAAAAATATTTCTTCGGCGACTTCCTCTCAGCAGATTTCTGACAAAAGCGCTGAGAATAAATAAAATTGCCATGAAGGTAAAATGTCAAAATGTTCCTCATGTGAAAACTTAACACACACAACATAAGTGGTGTGAGAAGCTAGGTCGTAATCATGACTGAAGGGTTGTAATGGCTATGTAATTATACATGTACATATGTTTATATTTTATATCGATGAAAGCGTCGCCTGACCTTGACATATTAAAATTTTTGGAAGGATGTTAACAACTAAAAAATGTTGGCCAAGGTGTATAGAGATTAAAAGGGAGCTGTTATTAAAAATAAAGTGATTTTTTTATCCAAACACTCACGTTCTTATTGAACTGCACTTGTTCATATGTGCCATTATTATCCATGACCTTTCAGAATTCTAATGCTGTGGAACTTCTATAACTAATCAATGAAAATGATTTTCAGCGTCTCATAAGCAGATAGATTTTTTTCAATAAAAGGAACTGAGAAGCAACTGAAGTCAATGGCAGAGAGAACATGCAAAGACATTTAGAGAAGACCACTGATCAAGGGAGAGGTCATGTTCAAATACGTAACTTCGAATTGGTGCATGTGCCAATAGAATCCTATGATACATCGCTCAAATGATTACATGATCACGAATGGGACAGTTAGCAGACATATTGTATTCCTCTGTGCTTAGAGCACACTGTGGCATACCACACTCGCAATACATCATGCTAAGCCTAATGAATTAATGTTTATATCTTTTATCATACCGTGGAAAGAAGTTTGATGGTCTTAACCTGGTGCTGCAGCTGAGAGAGCTGTGAAGAGAAGATAATTTCCAATACTAAACCAATGAAGAACTTAATAATCAAATTTATTTCTTCGAATTCATGTAAAGTATCACAAAAGGGGATGTTAGTCATTCATGAGCCGATCGATGGCCTATCGAAGATTGAAAGTGCGACACATTGTGGAAACTATTAGCTTCTTGCGTATCTCTTACTTACTTCGTTGGTCCTTACAAGACTTTAATCAGAACTACGACCTAATTTCTTACATCATCCAGTTTGTATTAATTTTATGCACGAACCTACAGTTTATTGACTCTCAGAGTTTTTTCCAGAATGCTGCTGAGAGGAAGGCGGCGAAGGAATATTTTTTTTATAGTTCTTTTGTTCAAGATGTCTGTATTAGAGTTTAAACCACAAGCCCACGTCCAATAAGTGATCACAAGACCTATTAGACTATGACGATATTTAGCACCGTGATTAACCTTCCTATACCCGCGCGTTGGTCTGTGAGACCGATTTTTTTATTATTGCGATTTTTTTTTGTAAAAAAAAAATAGTGCCAGTAAGTTGATATCACTGGTAGCTTCATTATTCGTAATAAGCTTCATTTTTGCATCAAAAAAATTTTTTTGAAATAGTACCAAGGATATAGGATTTTCCATTGTCGGTCTCACAGACCAACGCGCGGGTATTGGTGTTTCACTTTTTGGCGCGGGTATAGGACGGTTAAAAAGAAAACCTCATGGGGTGTCAACAAAAATTTGTAAATGTCAGGATACTGCCTAACAAGTTGAATATCGACCGAAAGATAGATTTCAAAAAAAGATGGAGAGCATCGGTGGTCTTTATATCTTCCGAATTATCTGCTCATAAGTATTTTATATTTACTACGATTTGAGTAACTTAGACCTTATAACCGCTATAGTGTAATAGGCTAAAGTCTTTGTAAGGATTCGAACTTATGACTCCGATACTAGTAGACTAGCACACTATACTTCTGCCATAGCATTCATTAGTTAAACGTAATAGGTTTGATTTATTTCCCACATTAATGCTTCTATTTCGAAGACATTGAATTTATGTGAACTTCAGGAATGATTCTTTGAACACTAGCTGAAGTCCCTATCTCGTTATGGGTTAATAAAAATCGAAGCACTCCATTTGTACTGAGCATCTAACTTTATACGTGAATTAAAAACCATTTTCTATATTCTTTCACTTGTAAACATTTAAATCCCTTTCAAAACATGAAATTTGCTTTTCATGTAAATAGACTTTCCTTTTTTTTTAATACAATTTATTGAACATAAAATTTATTAGCGTTACAAAGAAAAGTTTTCCTTCCAAATGAAGTCGTACCGAGTTCAGTAAAATATTATCGTTTCACAGTTCCTGCTTTCGCTGCCTGAGTCATAAAAAATTAGAACCTTAACCTTGAAAATGGCTTGAGTTGGTTGTGTGGAATATTTTCGAAACAAATTTTTATGGGCAATTAATTTTTCTTTTACAAATTAATAGAAATTCTTCGGAAACTAAATGTTAAAAACATATAAAAAAAAATCATTTTCAAAGCACTACAACAGCAACAACAATAGAACAACAATGGATGGAAATTAGTTTTACAAAATACTTACGAAAGGCAGAGAGAAGAACAGTCATCAATAAAAATAAACCAACGATTAGTAGAGATTCTTTGGCTATAATAAATAATTAAAAAAGAAAAACGAAAAAAACAGAAAGAATTTCATAACTTTTTATGTCAGGTTGGCCTTTTCCATGTCGAGTGATAAATTTTTTTTTAGTTTTAAAGATTTTCACAGGTCGACGATACAAATGAATATTTTATGGCTGAAGGCCTTCACTTTTATTTTTTTTTTTAATTTTTGTGTGTGTTTTAAAAGATCATGACTAACTTTAGTTTCGTAAGTTTGTTGCTGTTGTTTTTCTTATTTTTTTTTTTGTTAATTTATATGTTAGCTTTTCACTAATGCCATTAGAGGCTGGGCTGACGTGAATTGATTTGTTGACTAAAACATTTAGTCGGCAATATTGATGAGCTGAGGATTTTCAGTTGGAGAAAAAAAATGTGTTTTCAGCCCACGAGGCCTAAGAAAAAATTTTTATTTAAATTTTGAAGCAATTTGATGAGTATCTATGGTAAATATTAACAAAATAACTTAAGAAATTTCACTTATTTAGGGCCATTATTACAACTTGCCGTTAACTAAAGGAAGGATTTTAACGGGCAGATAAATTGTTTTTCATTATTATGAGTACCCAATAAGATAGAAGGGATCGTTAAGCTAAAGGGAAGATCATCCTACCTTTAACATTTAAAGGTCACTTTATGTTTGAACTTGCCATATCATATACTATTTTCGATATGGCAACTATAGGGTCCGCCAAATAACTTTTTTTTTTGAAAATGCTTTAAAAAAAACTAGTGAATATTTTCTCAAATTTCTTTTTTTATTTGAAAGTACAATCCTTTCGGTTAATAATGGAAAATAATTTCATTCAAATGGCTGCCTCGGCTGGCCATGCAGTAGCCTTCACGATCGGTCCAATTTTTAAGCACATTATCGATTGTGTGCAGCTGTATTTCACCAATGGCTTCACGAATATTGTCCTTTAAAGCGTCAATTGTCTCTGGCTTGTCGGCGTAACACTTATCTTTGACGGCACCCCACTAATAATAGTCCAACGGTGTCAAATCGCAGCTCCGAGGTGGCCAAACGACATCAGCTCTGCGGCTGATAATGCGATCTTCAAAAACAGGGCGTAAAACATCGAGTGTAGCTTCGGCTGTGTGGCACGTAGCGCCGTCCTGTTGAAACCAAATGTTGCCAATATCCTCCTCTTCAATTTTTGTGAACAAAAATTCGTTCAACATTGCCCGATAACGATCGCCATTGACTGTAACGGCCACTCCCTGCTCATTTTGCGAAGAAAAATGGCTCAATTATGCCTCTGGATCAAAATCCGCACCAAACAGTGACTCGTTTTGGGTGCGTCGGCTTTTCAATGTATACTTGCGGGTTTTCTGTGCCCCAAATGCGACAATTTTGCTTGTTTACATACCCGCCAAGATCAAACTGAGCTTCATCTGAAAAGATGATTTTTTTTTGCCAAAATCGGCATCTTCTGTAAGTCGATCGCAGGCCCACTTAGCGAAGCGAAAACGCATTGGATGGTCGATTGGATGGATCATTGGATGGTCATATTCGTTCAGCGGAAGGATAAAACAAATTATCTGTCAAATCAGCCATTCGCGAAATAAGCACTAGTTGAAAACAAAACGTTAAATGGCGGACCCGATACAAATTTAAACAAAATGAGCATATACAACAAAAAAACGAAGTCCGCTGTTGCCACTGCGTTAAAAAAAAAACTTGTTTAATTGAGCAGTTTTATCGACTTTGCTCCGGCACTGCCATATTTTAATTTCATTTTATCTGTAAGTTGTAATAACGAAAATCAGTTGAAGGTAACTTTATAGTTCCCTTTAGCTAAAGGTACCTTTAACTAAACCCAAGTTTAACGGCAAGTTGTAATAATGGCCCTTAACTTGAGAATTATTTACCAAGTTCTAAGGTTAGGTTAGGTTAGGTCGGAGTGGTAGCTCTGATGTCACAAAGCTCACTTGAGCACGCATAGCGGCCCGTTGTGATGCCACGGGCGAACGCAGTCCCTGTACTGACCAAGTTCCACCACAATGAGGGAAAAGGAAGAAGTTGGTCAGCGCAAGGGCTGCACAACGGAAGCACGACTACCCCGCACTGGAAAACCAGACAGAAAGTTTGATGAACGAAGCCATATCCTTGATATCAATGGATGATAGCTCCGTTAAGCTAACAAGGAATGGGGAGCCAAATAACCTATATCTACACCTAGCAAGAGACGGGCACTGACAAAGAAAGTGAGTGACAGTCTCCTCTTCCTCAGAGGACCTGCATCCACGGCAGAAGTCGTTAAAAGGGAGCCTCATTCTTTCCGCGTGTCTACCCATGACGCAATGACCCGTAAGCACGGCCACTGTAGTCGAAATGACGTCACGACCAAGTTCTAAGAGTTAAAAGGAAAATTAACAATCAAAATTCAATGCCAATAAAAAAGCCTAATTTTTTTTAGGTATTCTTTTAATTCATATTTCTAGGAGTGGAGACCAATTTATTATTGATTCTAGATGGTTACGATGACCGTATATCGAGAAAATTTAAGACAAAAGTCATAAAGTCATACCAAAGAATTGAAAGGAAACTTTTCAGGGTACATTTTTGTTGAACACATTTCTTTAATTCCTCGCTCATGTAAAATGCTGTATTGACATGAAAATTGATTGAAAAAAAAAAATAGAAAACTATTGTAAAAACTTATTGAACAAATTGTAAAGTTTAGTTCAAAATATTTGGTCAATTCACACAAGCCGTTGTATCGTTGTATTGAGTGTATTGTTGGACGATTAAACAACAGTGTATGCTTGTTGTTGATAATTTTCATGTAAATATCCGATACACTTATACACATTTTTTTTATAAGTTTTTAAAAGTTGTATTGGTTTCGTGCTATCAAATTGTGTAAATGAAAAAAATGTGTATATGTTTTCATATGTTTTTTAAAAGTTATGTTGGTTTCGTGCTATCAAATTGTTTTAATGCTAAAAAAATACATTTGGAATACGAAATACACAATACAGCATAGCATTGAGCGTTCACAAACAACCAAGAGTATTCAATACAACATACACGATACAAAGTCGTGTGAATTGCCCAATTATAAATTAACGTCGGACCAAATAGTTTGTTATCCACCATTTGATTGTGATCCCATAGCCAGGATCTTGCACCGCCTGATTACGCCGCTTATTCATGTGTCAATCACTAATAATAAACAATAAAAATTATCGAGTTGTATTGTCGTTTAAGCACTAAGGAACTTCGATTCATTTCAATAAAACTGGCAACAAATAGAAGGTCGACCTATAGGACCCATATCAGTTAGATTTAGTTTAGATTAGAGGACGTGTACATGTCATCAAAACAAGTACAAATACCCGGAGCTCAAAGTGACTCATAGAATTCGTCCTACAAATAGATAACTCACATTAGTTAACTCCAAAAAATATTATGGACTCTGACCCAATTTCCGAATCGCTGAGGGAAAATTTCTAAAGCAAGGATTGGCTGCTTGGAAGGTTGTCCGGTGTGTTTGGTAGAATTGACAGAAAAAAATCGGACCGCCTAAAGGAAACAAGAGGCAATATTTTTCCAATCGAACAGAATTTGCCTTTCAACAGGACAACACAAGGTTTCACACATCAGCAGCGAGTTGCCAAAAACTCGTCAGATTAGCTGAGATTTTTTTGAGTATCCGCCTTATATACGGAACTGGCAGCAAAAATCTGTCGCAAAAGAATATCAGAAACATATATGCCGTTGTGAAACGAACGCTGTAGTCTTGTAGGTAATATGTTGGCTTACTAGACGAGAGCCCGTTGTTCAACCCCTAGCTCAGACTTCTCGAACATAACGAAATATGATTAAAAAAAAATATTTCCTTCGGCGACGTCCTCTATAAGTGTTCTGGCAAACATTCTGAGAGTAAACATAAAATTGTCGTGAAGTTTCTCAAAAATCTATCGTTCGGAGCCGACGCAGGTTGTAACCGTCACTAAATGGTTTTAATGACCAATTACAATATTGATAATCAGTATCAGTGCTTCGTAGTTAAAGCTTGAATCTTCCCCTTCGAATAAAGCTGAAAAGCAGCTTAAAAGTTTAATGTATTTAGTGGTGTTTAGTAATGTCGTAACGATAGTTCCCTTAGACAGTCGAGAAAAGATAAGCTCGTTGAGAGAAGTTTGCATCGAGTTAGAAACGGGCATGGTCAAATAAACCAAAAACCACTTCTTTAGAAGTCATACGCAATGAGTCCAGAGAATAAATACAATGACAGAGATATTCTTCCGATCTAATTTAAGTAGTTGATTGGTATGCCTCCCATCCAACTTAGTGAGGTGAGGTAAGCCTTGCAATAAAGCAAGATTACTCTACAGCCTAGAACTTGTCAGCGACCAATAAATACCTTAACCTAAAAGCCTAAAAAGGTAAGAGGCATGCCTATCTATCTACGTGTGTAATTTGGCATTCGGTAGGAGAGTGCCTGTTCTAGCATATTCACTAACGATTATGTGGAATATCCCTGTGATCTGGGAACTATATTAGACTGGTATAAAACTGCCGCGAGACTTGGTGAAGGTAGGCGCAAGAGGGTTTAAAGGAAAGGTCCATTTCGTTTACAGCAAGCAACGAATTAAACAAAAATTATTTCTTTATTTGGATGACAATAGAATTAAAATTTACTACGAATGACGGACCACAACCTGTCTCAGATATAATACCGAAATTTAAATCTTTTCGTTTTCAAATGAGTTTTTTTCTATTACTGCAGAAATTATTATTTAATTTTGCTTTTAAAACAAAAATGTTCCTCTGGTAAAACTTGAAAATTATTAAAACCAGCTTAGTGGACTACCCACGTACATTTAAGGCAAATGATGGCAGCAGTCAAAGTGGCCTGTCAACCACCAGATAGACAGACGCTAGACAAGAAAATCTAATAACGTAGAGTTAATTATCTAACACTTACTATTTTTAACAAATTTCTTCTAAAAAAAAAAAAAATCAAGAACTCGTTGTCGATAAGGCAGACGACGGCGATGACAATGACGACGACGTTAGAATGAACGTGTTTGAATGTCAACAAATTTAACACTTTTTTTGTTTATTTTTTTTTTGGATTTTTTTCTGTCAATTACAGTCAAAATTTGTATTCTTCTTCTCATTCTCTTTCTCTCTCTCTCTCTCATTTTCACTTTAATTTTCTTTTTAATTTTGTTTTTCAAGTACAACGACCTGTGTTGTAACAAGCATTAAGTAAGTGCGAGTGTGTTTCTGTTGTGGCATGCAACATTATTAAACAACTTGAAAATTTTCTTGTATTCATGTGGTAATAATTTATGGCATTATTATGCAGTTGCAAGACAAAACATATCTGTGCTGTATTTACACAGAAAACTGAAAATGCTGGCCTGTGTTGCAACACAATTTTCTTGAAATGATTTCATTTCAGTAACAGAAACAGAAACAAACAACATACGCACACGCTTTTTAAGATGAGATGAGTTGTTGCTTGCAAGAAGTTTGTTGACAAGATGCAAGAGCTGCAGTACGCATTGCGCGTGCGCATGACAACATTTGCAACATTTTCAGGTGTTGAGAGTCATTCCGCTTTCAACAATCGAGAGATTCAAGAACTTTAATTTTTGGTGTTAAAAAATATTCGAAATAAAATTTACATTTTTCGGTATGCTAAAGTGTATGTAAAAAAATTTCCTCCTTTCAATGCCAGCCCCACACTTGGCATAGCCATACGATGTGAAATGACTCTCATACTATGTACTTTGTTTGTTTGTATTTGTTTCGTTGATATTGTAGTGACATTTAAAACTGACTGCCTACTTTCTTAATGCCTACTTTGAAAGCATTTTCTTAATGCCTTTGAAAATTGTTTTTTTCTTTTCTTTTATTAAAGGATGTAGTTTGTCTTCTTCTTCTATTTAAAAAGCCAGAATTGAAACCAGTATTGCCATTGAATTTAAGGAAAGAGATTGTGTGTGTTGTATAGCAGCAGAGATTCTTGTTTACTTATGGATTTTCTTAAGAAGTCTTTAATGTTTAATTGATTGGAAAACTAAACAAGCGAGACTGAGAGAGAAATATAGAGACAGGCACGGAAAAAGAAGAATATATTAAACCGTTATAAGAGTTATAAAGTCAAGACTATTTGGCTTAAACAAATGGCTTAAAACAGTTTGTGGTTTGAAAGACTTTATTA
Organism: Sarcophaga caerulescens; assembly: GCA_927399465.1. NCBI lineage: Eukaryota > Metazoa > Arthropoda > Insecta > Diptera > Sarcophagidae > Sarcophaga > Sarcophaga caerulescens. Next base: position 88,478,313 of record OV656867.1, read on the forward strand.
CGAATTAAAATGTTTTCAATATTGTCCGGTTGGATAAAAACAATAAAATGGCGCTATGCCAGTTGGAATTAAAATTAGATGCGGTGTAGGTCAGGGTTTTACTACTGTCAACTGTACACTGAATGAGGTAATTAATAAGGCAACGATTAACTGAACTATAAAAGGCAGATTGAGGGACCTTGAAGTTGATGTTCCAAATTATCTCAAATATCCAAGCAAAGATGACAAAGTCCAAGGAAAATCAGCAAAACAATGCAAATAAAAGGCAAATTATCTATGCGTGAAGTCAAGACTTCGATGAAGAATACGGGTGGGGGTAGCACATTAGACGAAAGTGGTGCATGAAAAACTAATGCCTTCACCCAATTAAACAAAGCTGGTTGCGACTTCAAAACTCGTCATACGTATGTTTTATAATAAACTAGCGTGACGTTAAACCTAGGCAGTGGACTTATTATATTCGATAGAAGGTTTTAAAAATCTTTAAATTTTTCAATAGATTTCTTAGAAGCATCGTAATATTGTGTTGGCTTTTTAGATGTGATCACCATCTCAAATAATCATCTCAGCAAAGTATGTAAAAATTATTTCATTCGACGACTTCCTCTCTGTAGTCTTCAGACAAAATCTTCAAGAGTAAATAAAATTGCTATGAAGAGTTCACCAAATCTGCGTTCGAAGCCGGTAATGGATAATGTTAACACATACATATAATATGGGTGGTGTGAGATTGCTAGGTAGTAGTCCCGACTAAAAGGTTTTAATGACCGATTAAGTAAGTTCCTTAGAAACCTGGAGACCAAGTAATCTTTAAAAATTGGGTCTCCCTTTGCCATGTAAGATGCCTATTGCTTTCACAAATTCTTGAACCTTTTACATTCGATTCGAGTGTACAAACTAAATGCCGCAGATTGTGGTTAGCAGCGTTTAACATTCAGTTTGGACGCAATAAAGTCCATAACTGTGGATATCTTGTAAGCCAGGGGGGATATTATAATTTGAATATTTTTACCGAGATTGCCAGGTGGATTACAAGGCAGTGAAAATAATGTCGGTGTGCTACGACATGTGCTTTAAGGGATTGAAGGTTCTTATAGAATGCATGCGTTAGTGGCCTGAACTGAATCGCAACTATGTATATGTAGATAAAGCTTACGAGATTAACAAAAAATAAGATTCACAAAAGTTGTTTTAGTGTTGAGCGAATGACGAGGCTATAGAAGAGAAGAGAAACTTCAATTGCTTTCTCAGGAATGCTGTCCTACGCCTTGTCCTATGTAAAGGACAAGGGCTGTGAATATATTCTAAATTCACCTATGTTTAGGAGGTTCGTAAGATAGAAGTGTTAACATTAGACTGTTAAGACTATCAATTGAAGCATTTACAGACGTTGTTTTTATAGAGAAAGCATAAAGGTTCTAATTAAAGTAGAAAATTTTAATGCGACAGGTTTGAATAAATTGAAGTGGAAACCCAACCATACATACAGTATTGGCCAAAACTAAAGCACCACCTCAGTACATTTTTTTAAATGATAATTTTTTTAAGAAAACAAAGCTATTAAAATTTTATTTTTATTTTTTTTATTTATTTATATCCTTATTATTGAAAAACACAAACTTAAAGAATTCAGAATTTAAAAAAAAAAGTTAGAATTCAAAAAACATTTTAAGTCGCAAATATAAGCGGACAAAACTAAAGCACCCCCAATTAAGGTGCACAAAAAACTATTAAAATCAATATTTCGTTGCGAATCCTTTATTCTGAATGACACACGCACATCTTTTAGGCATAGGGGACATTAAATTATTAATTATTTCAGGAGATATTGCTTCCCAGGCTATTTTTGCGGCTTCAAATAAATCTTCTTTGGTTTTGCAATTTTGTGGGTTGATTTTTAAGTTAATGATTTGGATTGTAGAGCTGGCTTATCAAGGCATCAATTGAGTGCAAAATATTCAATCAACAGATCAATTATTTCTAGGCTAATTTAAAAGTTTTTACAGACTGGTCGCACATCTCCTACTCATTCTGGAGGAAGGTCATGTGAAACCTTGCGACATGAAGACTCCTTAATTAAAAGGACAATCCAAAATGATCCTACAGCATCTTCTAGTCACGTACGAAACCGCTTAGATTTAAAAATAACCGAAAGAACGATTCCCAGAAGGGCGGTAGAGGCCGGATTATTCAGTCGACGACCAGCAAAAAACCTTTGATATCGCCAAACTTGAATTCGCCAAGACCCATCTCAACTGGAGTGTCCAAAAATGAATGAATGTGCTGTTTTCTGACGAATCTAAGTTTAAATTAAAGGATTCAGATGGCATAAGGCATCCAGAGGCTGGCCAAACGGACAACGGTTCAATCCTAAATGTACTGAGGGGCCGCTTTAGTTTTGGTCAATACTGTACATAGCTCAAATTAAGTGGTAAACAGTGTGGTGACGGCAGAAAGCTATAATTATGACAATTGAGATTTTGACATACAAAATTCGGAATATACCTGGAAAAGTTGGAATGTAGAATAATATTTGACACGTCCTAAATGTACACTGAGCGCCATAAGTGAGTCAACACCCACTATAATTGTAAATTTTCTATTATAAAAAATATACTTGTAGCACAACAATAATTGAATTGTTGTTTTTGTTTTAACATTTTATAAGTAATAAATAAACGTTTTTATTTTTGGAAATTTATTCGACTATTCTCATTTACTTTTCTCGCTATCCTAAGAAAATGAATTATTTCAGTGGTGTTTACTCACTTTTGGCGCTCAGTGTATTTTCAGTCGACTATTACTTGTCCTGCTGATTTTTCGGACTGTAAAATTTGGAATAATTTCAATACCTAACACCGAACATGTGGCCAATCTAAGATTAACTTTCGACACTCGATTTATAAGCAAAAACAACAAAGCAATTCAATATCAAAATATTTTTTTAATGAAAAAAAAAAAAATGTCATTATTTAGTTCGTCTGTAAATCCTGTGATCAAAATAGTGTCCAAGCATGAACAGTTTTATATTCGTAAAAGCCAAGTTAAAAGGATGTGTATTTAAAATTAAAAAGTAATTTTTCTTTCTTTTGTCCAACCTATAAGTCCAATTTTCTTAATGAGTGTAAGTAATGATTTGAAACTTTCCAATTTTGCGGTTTGTAGGGTAAAAAATAAAAACACGCACACAAAGCCCGGCTATTTTGTTATCCGGCTGCATTGTGGTAAAAAATTTAAGAAAGAAAAAAAAGAAGAAAAACTAAAATATTTTACAACGTGATTACATGTCACATCAAATGGATTAAAAAGAAAAATTATGAAATAAAAAACGTAAGAAGGCTTGAGCTGCTATAAAGGCGGCAGAATAAAATAAACCAGAAATCTAAGAAGGAATTTTTCATATACGGACGACAACGACGACATTGATGATGGTGATGATGATGGTCTCAACATTAATTTTAAACGTGTTACATAAAAACGTGCTAAAGATAACGACTTACATACATGCATATGCTACATACGTTGACGAGCATGTCGCGAAGAGAAATGTTGGTAATAAATTTCTTAATAAATTTAAGAAAAAAAAAATGATTTTCTTGAAAAGAAATTTTTTAATAAAAAATTCTTTTTAAATGAAATGAAAGAAGAGAGAAATTTTTTAAATGAATTGATATTTTGAAGTGATATTTTGTATCTTTACTTAGTAAATCTTTTATGATGATTTAAAAACTTTTAGTTTTGGATTCTTAAAAGTGTATGAATAACCGTTAAATCATTGGTTTGATGTAAAATAAATATTTTAAGGAAAATTATTGTGAAAAAATATTTTGTAACTCAATGATCCATCCGAAAGGTATTTTAATATTAAATTCAGATAACCACGGTATTTACGAGCACATAAAAAATTTCAACATTTTTTATTACGTTTTTTAATTTAAAGGCTTTTTGCAATCGTTAACATTATTAACATAAAAAACAAATACGATTGGAAAATTTGTTCCTTTTCATAAAAAACCTAACACATATGATAGCCATAACTGATGCAAGTCAATAAATTATACCAAAAAGCAGACAGCCAGCCAGCCAAGCCAACTATCCAGCCAGCCAGCCAGCCAGTCAATCAGCCATGACGTTAAAGCCATAACTGTCATATTAAATTATCCATTACAAGACCGGGTGTCAATGAATTGACAGCAGTGAACTGTTTTGTTGAAAACTCTTATAAACTGCTCAATAACGGTAACTGACACCACCTACGATTTAACTGGCTTTGCGACAGCCAGGGCATGGCTGGGCATTAACTATCACAATTGATTTTATGGCTTGTCGTGTAATTAATATTTCAATCAATTGCGTGATTGAGTTGAAAGGGGTTTTTGGAGAATTTTGAAATTTTTTGCTTTTTTTTTTGGGTTATGAAATCATAAAAAGCAGTTAAAATAAGGTCTCAGGTCCGCTATAAAATTTTTCAATTTCAGCAATTTATTGCTTTTAGTTGAGGAAATTGTAGAATTTTAATAAAAAGAAGTGAAAGTTTTAATGGATTTTTAGAATATGAAATTCTATGTGAAGTATTTACTTAGCTCAAGACGATTTTTATTAAAAAACTAGCTGACCCGACGAACTTCGTCCCGCCCAAATTTGATTTTTTTTATTGCCCAAAACAGATCACATTAAATATTTATTGTAATACGCAGCATAAAGCGCTGACGAAGTTGTAGTTGTTGTACTCGCTCCAAAACAAAAACTAACAGACACACATTTCATGTATGTACATATGTAGTTATAAACCATAGAATTAGCCGACTTATAGGTATCTCTTAAAGGGGGAGGGTTACCACGCCCATTTTTGGTGAGATTGTCGATATCGATTCTACGAACTTACTACAAAATTGCATTCCTCTAAGGTCACTATGTTCCTAAATATTAAATTTTAAAGGTTTGCCACGCCTACTTTTTGCTACATCGAATTTTTTTTTTTAAACCATCTAAACCTGATAAGCTTTCGAACAAAAAAAGAATGGTTAAAATCGGTTAAGTAGTTTAAGAGTTATAGGTATCACTTGAAGGGGGAGGGTTGTCTCGCCCATTTTTGGTGGGATTGTCGATATCGACTGTATGAACTTACCCACCAAATTTTATTCGTCTACGATCAATATGTACATAAATACGATTTGCCTCGCCCTCTTAACATTTAGGTATATGAAAAATAGATGTTGTCCGATTCTCAGACTTACCCGATATGCACACAAAATTTCATGAAAATCGGTCGATCCATTTCGGAGGGGTTTAACCACTAACACCGTGACACGAGAATTTTATATATTAGATTTAAAAAAAAATTCACTTTTACATTACATAAATTATACAGTCAAGCTCGAGGTTATTACGCTATGGTGAAGTACTGTATCACACAAATATATAGAAGAAAAATACAGTACTGGCCATTACTTCTCTTTAGTGAGGATTATGGCGTAGCTTAATAAAAATAATAGTAGGACTTCAGCTTAACTTTTCTTCCGATTACCACTTAGCCTGGTTACTTTACATTACTGATCGTTAAACAGATTTTATACACTTTATGTTAAAAATTTCAACAAATCATTACCTTATTGTTGGGCCTTTTAGTAATTATGATAGCCAAGATAGAGCATGAGTCTTCATTTAAGACTCTTTGTGAGATTCCGACGACATATAGAATTATTGAAGTCACCGTAGTTTAGTAGATAGTGTGTCTAGACTTAGTCAACGAGAGTACATGGTTCAAACCCTGCCTCAGACATTTTAAACAAAAGGAATAGGAAAAAATATTTTTTCGGCAACCTCCTCTCAGCAGTTTTCTGTTATAAACTCTCAAGACTACATTAAATAAATTGCCATGAAAAGTTTCTTAAAAATCTGTCGTTCGGAGTCGACTTTAAACTGCAGGTCCCGACACTCATGGAACAGACATAACATGGGTGGCATGAGAAGTTAGGTTATAATATTGACTAAGAAAGTAAGTATAAAAAAAAGATTTTACCAATTTTGCAAGTTTTATTTCAGGGTGTGTTTTGGAAAGCTTTAAGCCTAAATAAGCTTCCGAATATGGCACTAAGAGTAGGATTTTTCTTAAGCCGTTGGAAAGTTCTAGCAAATGCACTTTCGCATTGGATTAGCCACATTCACGGTTTTTGTCAATTTTTATTTACCCTCAGAGTTTTTGGCAGAAATCTGCTAAGAGGAAGTCGCCGAAGAAATATTTTTTTATATTTGGTTCAAGCTGTCTGTGTTGTGGTTTGAGCCACGGGCTCACGTCTGGAAGAAGGTCGACCTTGACACAATACAACGAAATGATACATGAGAAGACGAGCCAATAGCATGAAGCTGGCTTCAAATATGGCGTACGTCGTTCTGGGCGCTTCCCGAAGTAATGCAGATAGCCGTCCCGGGATGGGAGTATCCTCAGAAGAGAGAAAAACAAAAAAAAAAAAAAAAACGGGCTCACGTCTAACAAGCCAACAGTCTACCCACTAGACCTCGGCGACTAAATGCAGAATCTTTTCTTCATCACGATAAAATCTAATACATACGTTTATCAAGGTTTCAGGAACTAGGCCTAGTCATGTTTAAATCTTACATACATACATGCATACATAATTGAACATTGCAACCAATCAGTCAGGATTACGACCTAGATTATTACAACACTTATGTTGTGTGTGCTAATTTTATACATTGGGGGAAGGACCTACAGGTTAAACTCGTCTCTGAAAGACAGATGTTTGAGAAACTTTTTCATGGCAATTTTAATTGTGCTCTTAGAGTTTTTGCCAGAAAGCTGCTGCGAAGCAGTCGCCAAAGAAATATTTTTTCAATTTTCGTTTTGTTGAATCTGGGATTTGAACAGTGACCTCTCGTCTAATAAGCCAACACACTACCTACTACGGAGACTAAATATTATTTAAAAAGGTATAGTTCGGGAGGTTTTATCTTAGCCACTTCACAAGTCAGACTCTCTGTTTTTGGTGGAACCACAAGAATCCCATCTAAAACCTAGTGAGGGGCAGTCGCCGTAGAAATATTTTTTCGATTTTGTTTGATATGTCTGACCTGGGATTTCACCTAGGGTTTGCACCGTAGCTTCGCCTCTCATAAGTCAACACAATACCTGCTAGACTGCGGTGACTTGATGTCAAATCTTTTCTTCATCATGATAATATCTCCAATACGTTCATCAAGGCTTCAGAACTAGGCTTAGTCATATTTAAATCTTTCTCTTGTGTAAAAAGAAAACGAATACAAATGCTTGCTACGTTTACCTTTGTTCTTAAGGACAAATATTCATGGTCTTTACAAAGCTGTAAAAGAGGTTTTTAATGACACATTAGTTCTAGAAGACCTGAAGAAACAAATTTTTGACGAAATAAAGAAGATCATATGTTCCATAACCACTGTTACGCTTACGCGGAAGCTACGTATGGAAATAAAAACCTGAGGGTAATAAGACTAGACATTAAAAGGTGTCAGCGAAACAACATAAGAAAACTTTTGAAAATTTATTGCCTCCGTTTTTTTGTTTTGGGCAATAGAACAGTATTTTAACTACCTTCGAACGAAAAGGCAACAAATTTCAGTTATGCTGCCTTTATTTCCTCTCACTATACTTTATTTTTGTACAACCTTTAGTATTTAAAAAAAAAAAAAATACATTAATTTGCTGATTATCTATGAAGAATAAATTAAAATTCCTTTAATTTTAACAGTTTTTACTAAAATAAACAAACAAAAATCCCCAACTTTTATGGATAATTTAAGCGGCAAGGCCACACATCAATTGATTTGAAAATTCACTTGTAGCTGATGAATTGTGATTTGTTGCTTTTGTTTTTTAGGAAATCAAAATGAAAAAAAATTTTTTAAAAAATCGTTTTTACGTGATGGCTGTAGGAAATCGAACTAAAATACAGGCAAGGCAGGCAGGCAGGCTGCTATAATTCATGTCATGCCACACGAAACAAAAAAAAAATTGTAGAATAATGTTCTAACAAATCTAGAAAGTATAGGAGATGGAGAAACGAAAATAAATTGAAATGGAAATGGAAAGAATTTAAAACGAGATCGATAACCAGCATCGATATATTGCATGTGCATGCATGTATGAGTAGTATAAAGTAGTCATTCATTCAGTCAGTCAGTCAAGCTAGTCAAGTCAGAGTACATGATTGATCTTAATGATGATGTTGAACCTTTTTGCTGGCTTCATCAATAACAGAAAATAACAGTCAGTCAGGCAGTTGGTGAGGCAGCAGCCAGCAGCCAGCAAAAGTCAATGCAAGTGTTGCATGAAAATGCCCATAAGGAGGAAGGAAATATGCTGCCACATACAATATGTATACAATGCAAATGCAAATTTTGTTATTCAAATTCAAATGTTGCATGTAACAGCCAGCCGTCCGTCTCAGTAAAAGGCAGATCGTGCAAATCGGTTTTTTCTTCCCATTTTCATTGGAGTGTTGCCTTTTTTTTCCTCTTCTCTCTACTGTTTTGCATTGCATTGTATTGTATTTAGAATGTTCAATACGTTTTATTTTGCATGATTAGAAATAGACGGCAATCGATCAATCATTTGGGTTGTTTCCACCTCTCTCTCCATTTAACATTAAAACGTTAATTTGAAACACTTTTAAATCTCTGCCAAAGCCTGAAATCGTATCGTCTACCGTATATGAGACATCAACGGGGCAAAAGGCGGTAAGAAAAAAAAAAACCCCCATACCAAATCAAATCAAATCATTATTAACTTAAGGGCAATTTCAGTACAGAAAACAAGGCAGAAAGGGGGAAAAAAAAATTCAAATCTTGCTAACCCAGATATTTTTGCTGTATTCTTGTATTGCAAACGATAACGATAATTGAGGAGAGAGAATTATGGCAAATGGATTGGAAATAAATGGCGAAAAAGTCTCATACGAAAAAAGGAAATTCTTCACTTTTAAAGTGTAATTGGTTGTAATGACTTTTCAGAAAATTATTGCCAAGTACCTGACCTACTCCATATATGAGGAAATTTTGTACCGACCAAATCGTATATGAAATTAATTGGTTGAGAATTGCATGTGAAAACAGATTTGGCAACACAAGGCAGCAACACAAATTCAGACAAATAATGTGGGAAACATTTTGGAAGGCTGTTACAGACAGAATGAAGATTATTGATTAATGATTTGACCCATTTACAATAGGTTTTCTTAGTAATGGTTTGTGTCTTTAATAACTTATGTATCCGGCAATTTGCAAGGTTAACATATGTCATTTATTTTTTATTTGTAAATGAACCTTGTTAGGATCAATACTGTAGTACTACAGGGTTGTAGTTTATCACTGCTACTATGCGAATAGTCAATATGCAGACTTTGAAAATGAACGTCGATGCCAATATGGCTACACAATTTGATCAAATGTATCGGAAAGAGATTGATGTTGGATTACTAAAACAAAGTTTCTACTTTTTAACACCGATAAGCATTCTACGTTCACACATACATAATTGATCATTAAAAACCTTCAGTCAGGATTACAACCTAGCTTCTCACACCACGTATGTTGTATGTGTTAGTTTCTTAAATGAATGGCGGGACTTTTTTTGAGAAACTTTTCATGGCAATTTTATTTACACTCAGAACCTTTGCCAGAAATCTGCTGAGAGGCAGTTGCCGAAAAAAAATTTTTTTTATATATCCGTGATCTCACGTCTAACAAGCCAACATAATACCTACTAGACTACGGCGACTACAATGGCGATATGCCAACAAAATTTGATCAAATGTATCAGATTGATGTTGGTATGAATTTTAAAATCCCCAAAACAAAGGTTCCCCGTTTTAATACCGATAAGCCTTCGTGTTCTGAGTTATTGAGCTATTTGGAGAGCAGCATATCCACAAGTTACGAAATGGTTGAAAAAAAGCAAATAAAAAAAGTAAAAATCAGTTCAAATAAGTATGTCACTTCAGAAATGTTTTCTTTTTCAATTTAAATTACAAGTTTTTCTTGGTTGTGAGTCTTAAAGTTTTGCTGCTGGATAAACGAAAAATATTAAAAATTTTCTGGCCGGAAAAATATTTCCAAACAAAACAAAAATTCGTAACGAAATTGCAAAGGGAACTTGCAGTTGAATCGACAAACCCAGGGTAATAGAACCATGAACAAATTTTAGAAAAACTCCAAATAGCTGGAATACTTTTAACATCAATTTCGCATTTGTCCGCAATGTTCTTGGACCGTCATAAAAAGAAGCAGATTTTGATTCGTATCATAACAGTATGACAAAAAATTAAAGCATTGCAACAATCAGAAGCCCAAAAATAATATTTGAAGCCCTGTTCATCAGTTGTGTTAAATGCCATATCAGTAGCAGTGATTTGAGTTATATTAAGTGCTGCTCAAGTCGAACACAATTGGTTCGTTTGAAAAGAATATTGAAATCGACACGACAACGTTCAATTATATGTTGCGTAGACAGCAAAAAATTATTTAAAAAAGTATCGGTCGGTAAGTTTTGTCCTACCCAACTCATAATTCAGACACTGTTTTTCGTAGAACTAAAAGAAACCCATCCTAAAACGCCGTCAGATGGTTACAGGGGATCTGTAATATAACTGACTCATCTGAGTGGGTCAATCAACCATTTCTTGTAAGGTCAATTTAAAGGAGATTCAGTCCATTATAGTTAATATATCAAAGCACATGGTAACACTATTTATTTGGGACAACCAAACGAATCCCATCTAGTATGAGCTGTTAAAGTTGACCCAAAGAGTCACAGGAGAACTGTAGCGATTATATTTGTTTTGTGTGAAGACAGAAATACCTACAAAATAACTAAAACATGTGATCAGGCATAAAGTCGTAGGACTCTATCGGCCACATGTTGCCAAACTATTTACAAAGTTGTGCTTCAAAAGATTTTCCTTCACCAGGCAATATATTCCAGAGGTCACCTTCTCATGACAACGAGTTAATGTTCTTCAATTAGTGGAATATCAAGAGGATTTCTTATCAGCTATGTCAAGTCAGAAGACTTTATAGAATCTATACCGAACGCAACTGACTAGCTCAAAGCAAGCAATACATGAATATGCACGTGTTTTATTACAACTACATGAGACACTCTACCACATATTACAAGGCCAGTTAAAAAGTGATAAAAAAAAAAGTTGTTGGGAAATGTGAAGTCGCCATAGTCTTGTAGGTAGTGTGTTGGCTTGTTAGACGTAAGGCCACGGTTCAAACTCCAGGTCAGACAGACATCAAAACGAAAATATGAAAATAATCACCCTTATTCTGATTGTTGTCGTCGTCGTCGCCGTCGTCGTCGTTACCAAAAATGATGTCGATAAAATCAGAGTCGACACAACACAATATCGACGGCATATTGACTCACAGAATACCAAATGTGTGTCGACAGTCATCTATAACTGTCAATAACGACAAACAGAATACCAATTTTAAACTGTCGACGCAAGACGACGTCGACGACGACAACCAGAATAATGGTGAATATTTCTTCGGCGACTTCATCTCAGCAGATTTCTGGAAAAAACTCTGAGAGGAAAATAAAATTGTCATGAAAAGTTTCTCAAAAATCTGTAATTCGGAGTCGACTTTAAACAGTAGGTCCCGCCGCTAATGTATAAAATGAAAGCATACAACATAAGTGGCGTGAGAAGCTAGGGCGTAATTGTGACTGAAGGGTTGTAATGACCAATTGTGTGTGTGTGTGTGTGTTGGAAAATGTGCCTCACCGGTCTTATAATTTCGATCTTACTACGACCGACTATTATTTCATTCGTTCGATATAGAATGCTTTCATTGGGTATTAATTTTTAGTCTTTTTATGCTTTGAGAAAGATGCCTAAACATCATAGCTAAACATGGTCAATATTTTCAATAAATTTATGCAATTTTGTAACCAAATTCCATAAGAAATGCCAAAAATAATAATTTTGCTAAACAACAGTCCAGTGTTCATAAATATTTTCAAATAAATTGTTTTGTACCTCAATTTGTCTGCACTTACATACATCTTTGACCTGGTTAAGCATGTAATTGCGCTCTATTCAATGGATAATTTGCTAATGGCGGCACTTAACAAATAAATTTAAATAAAAAAAATATAAAAAACAACAACAATAATAACAATAATTATGTTAAAAGCGAAAATTATTGTAAACTGATACCAGCTGAAGGGATGGGGGAAGAAAACTGTACACAAAATAGGGTAAAAAATTTGATGAAAAATTGAAATTTTTTTTTACAAACTTAAATGGAAGAACGAATGCACAGCAAAGCAACTTTAAATAACACGGAAGTTCGTTTTTCATTCTCTGTTTTGTTTTTGTTTCTGCACAATTTTGTTTTAAATCAGTTTCAGTTTTTAATCACACAATTGTCTTGCGGTGCTTAATTTTTTTTTTGAATATTTTGTTTCATTTTTCTAGTGGTCGATTAAACCAACTGTCCGTCTAACTGTCGTTCAATGGATTTCAGTCATCAATTTACAATCGTCGTCTAGGCTGTCTATCAAAAACAAAATTTATCAGAGAAAAAAAAAAATTGCCGCAAATAAGTCTTGTTAACGGACTGGCATGTACGAGTATTTGCTTGCTTCAGTAAGCCTGCGTTTTTTGTTTTCGTTTAATTGAAAAACATTTAATGCCAGTATTAGGCTAAAATAATCACAGGGAATTATTATTGTTGTTGTTTTTGTTGCTTTTTTATTTAAATATATACTCTAACTAAAGGGAAAGTATTTATTTGTTAGTTATTGTTGTTGCATAATTAGCTGAAAACGTAGTACAAGTGGAAAAAAGTTTGCAATTATTGAAGTCAGTTAATAAGATACCCTACACCATGTGTACCATTTAGGAGTAGGTTTGCTATGGCTAGCATTTTAGGCAAACCAGGACTACCACAAAGCATCTGCTCACATACTGAACATTTTTAAACTTTGTTTCAGTTTCATTAACAAAGTTTTTCTAGCTTCAAACTCATGACTGTTCAACTGTAACACGTTCTAGAATGATAGGGTTACCACCGTTCATTATCAATAAACTTTGTTTATTAAGTCGTTCTGTTTCCCAAGAGCTAGTGCCGTTTCAGTTTAATTAACAAAGTTTTTCCAGCTACAAACTCTTGATCGCTTAACTATAACAAGTACTAGAATGATAGGGTTGCCACCATTCGTTATTAAGGAATTTTGTTTATTAAGTCGTACTGTTTCACAAGAACTGGTGCCATCTGTACTTTCAGTCAATCATCTCAACTAAACGATCCAACAACAGCAGATACACCATACCATAGTTACCCACCATCGCCGGTGGAAGGTGACTGTAGGGTATAAACAAATCAAATGGGGAAAAAATCGTTCAACAGCTTTAATAAACATTTCACTTTACCAAATGAAACCTTAGAAATGTTGTACGCTTTAGTTTTCCTTTTTCGTATTTTCTTTTTGCGTTTCATGTTTTTCTCTTTACAAACGCTAGGCGGACGGCTTAGGCAAATTATATAATCTTGGAATGAATATTTGCAAAGATAAATTTTTTATGCTTTCGAATTATCATAAAAATAAATAAGCATTTGAAACTCATTGAACTTTTTTGGTTAAAAAGGTCACACACACAACACAATTTCTTTGAAGAATAAAATTCTAGCCAAAGGGAAAAAATTTAAGCAGAATACATGCACTAGCAATGGGCTACATAGGGAGCATACAGGAGTTCGTTTAAGCTCAGTGTTGTGAATCAAAATCAATTAATTTTCCAAGAGATGACCACGTTGCAGAAGTTTGATTTGATCTTATTGGTGTTTAATTCTAAAAATAAAGTATGATTAAGCGCGCTTGAAAAAAACTGGGGTCAGTCAAGCTCAAATGCAACAAGTTGTTGAACTTTTTGATAATAAAACTGAAAATGTAATTGGTTTGGTAATAAAAAACTCATGGAACGAATTTTGATTTGGAAATCGCTGATGAATTGGTATGAATCCTAACAAAAAAAATAAATTTTTGGATTTTGACTAGTGACGAAAAGAGTACCACATACGACACAATCAAGCGTGATTGATAACATTTTGTTGCAGCAACCGGATTGACGGTTATGAAAGTTTTCATAGAATTGGCAGGGAACTAGCATTTTTATATTTGACAATAGTTTAATAAGTTCATGATTTTTTTTAATATTTCTCGTTTAAAAGATCAAAACTGCTTTTGCCAACAGACAGTGTAGACACTTAATTGACTTCGTGCTTGACAGTCATTTATAGCGTACTAGCGCGTGATTAGGAAAGGAAAATACTACTTAGAGAATATATGTATATGGGATCTCATACATTAAATCTGTTTCGTCAAAGCCCAGTGTAGTAGAGAAAAATCAATTAATTTTCCAAAAGATGGTTTTAAAAATTTTTGTAGATGTTGACTCGTCAAGCGTGATTGATAACAGTCAGCTGGAGCAACCAATTTAAGGGTTATAAAAGTTTTCGTAGAGTTGACAGGGACAGCAGACTTTATTGTTCTTAACCCGGTTGGAAAAAGTTTGAGGATACTTTCAGCGACACTTACACGTTACAAGACTTATCCACACTTAGCATATGGAACACTAGTACGTGTAAATTGTTCTGTGAGGAAAAAGAATCAATGCAGCAGACTTTGTTGTTGCTAACCCGGTTGGACAAAGTTTGAGGATACTTTCAGGGGCACCTACAGTTTACAAGGCTTATCCACACTAAGTATATTGAACACTAATACGTGCTGATTGTTGTGTAGGGAAGAAGAATCAATGGCGCACGTAATCAACAAATGTATAGTACCGGAGAGAAGATCTTGTATACATTACCATTGAAGAAGCTGTTCCAGTAGCTTGACGTAGTAAATCTGTGATTGACATAAGGATAATGAGAGTAGATCTTGTAGACACTCCCGTTGAAGAAACTGGTAGAAGCAGTAGCTTGACATAGTAAATCTATGATTGACATGGGGGTAGATCTTGTAGACACTTCCGTTGAAGAAACTGGCAGAAGCAATAGCTTGACGAAGTAAATTTATGATTGACATGGAGATAATGGGCGTAGATCTTGTAGACACTCCCGTTGAAGAAACTGATAGAAGCAGTAGCTTAACGTAGTAAATCTATGATTGACATGGAAATCCACAATAGATTAACAGCGCAATAACCTCTTTGTATTACATACATCTGTAGATTGATTCGCTTAGAGTTTGATTGAAATAAAATTTAAGTACTTTATAACCAGACGTCGGCACAATGAGAACATGATAGAAATGTGAGTGTATTTGTGAGAGGCATGTGTTAACCCAGAGGAAAAATGTTAGTAATATTTTCAAGTGTAACCTATTAATATGTTTATGTAGTGGAAAATGGAAAATGTACAGCGCCATATCCCTAAAGACTGCGTATTTAGCTTGACAAATATTCTTACAAAAATGGAGGTCATTTCTCATTGTTATTAGTGAATCCCATTAGAAAATAGTGAAACCTATTGTAATTTTTCTTTGGGTGTATAATTGATATACACAAAAATTTAAAAGGAAGCGACGAGCACCTGCTTCACAGAAAGCTGACAAGCAACTGAATGCATTTTTCCCGCTCTTTTTAACGAACATTGTTGATGTTCGTGTCCTATGTGTGTGAAAAGCCGATGATGATCTTCCCCTGAAGGACATTGGTGCCGACGTCTGTTTATAACGCTTTAATCGCTGATACACTGTATTTTTTTTAACAATTTATTTAATAAACCATTCTCTAAAACTAATTACACATACAGTGCGATTATTACCTCATGCCACAAGTAGTTAAAAAAAGAAGTAAAAAAATATCGATCATAAATAAAAATTAACTACAGTCACTAACTTTTTAGCCACTGCATTTATTTGGTGTGTTTTTTTTAATGACTCAACAATACACCGGCTCCCTAAAGACACAATAAGAGTCAAAAGTCTCACCCAACATACAGAAAACTACAAGAAGAAGCAGCAGAAAGCAAACGATGACAATCTATAGTTGGTGGTGACAAAATACCGTAGTTTTGTTTCCCCTTTCCAATGGATTTTTTTTTGCGATTTACAGTTGACACCTGTAAAATAAGAGAGTTTCGCGTTTTTTTTTTCTTTTCTTTAATCATTTATAATGACGACAGTGTACTCATCGCTTTTGAGTTTATTACGTACATTGATAATGATGTCGCAGCACACGGTGACTATTATTATGATCATAATGCTGACTGCCTGCTGCTGTTGCTGCTGTTATTGTTGTCGCCTAGCGATGGTGAGTGAGTGCGCCGCCACAAAGCAACAATATGATCTCATCAGAATCTATTGTTGCCTTAACAAGTAGCAATTTTCCACTGTATTATCTACCAACAGTTGCAATCAATTTTGATGCCATTAAATAAATACTCAACGGTAATGTACGTACGTACATAGTACATACGTACCTCCGCAGGTTGCTAGTTAGTTTAAGACTAGCTCTGTGACTATGAGTCACATACACATACTGAAGATAAAAAAGGTGCAACTTTTTATTTGAAATGACATTTTGAAAAATGTCAGTTTTTGAAAGAGTTACGAAAAATAACAAAAAAAAAAATGCAACAAAAGTTATGAGTTTTATATGGTTATTGTTGGTTGTTGGTTGCACTGTGTTCATACCATTAAGGTTACAACATTTTCTTTACGTACATACACATGTACGTGTTGGTATAGCATAGTAGTGGCTTGGCCTGTCATGGCCTGGCTTGGTTTGGCTCGGGCTCAGTTATGATGTCTGAATGCGAATTTCATTCAATGTTTTATTTTTCATTTTACGTTTTACGTTACACGGTAAATACGTAATAATTTAATATACACAAACGAACGAAAAGAAGGTGTATTTTAAGCGTATAATTAATTATAAATGCTTAGATTTAAGGAAAGTTATTAATTTAAATGAAATATTTAAATTTAAATTTGAAAATTTATAAGCGTTGATTTGAATTTAATGAAGTCGTAATTGAGGAAATGAAATGAATTCCATGGGAATTAAAAGCAAATAATTTAAGGAAAATAAAAATCATATTAATTTCCCATTAATTATATAAAATAAAATTAATTTATTTTCTTAGAGTCTCTAGAAGAGCAGTTAAATGGAAATTTGGTTTGAAAAGTATATCTTTGCCCTTCACAAATAAGACATTTATTGCAGATGGAGATCATAGAAAAATAGTTATAAAAACTATTCGAACCACAGCTTCAAAACCTTAAACAATATAGCTAATCTTTTTCGATTACAACAAACAATTCCACGAAACGGGACTTGTACATACATGGGCGTGTGGAAGCTCCAGCTGGACTATTCGATTATTAGAATTTTTTTTGGAAATTTTGCAGAGCGTAAAAGACTGAAATTATATGTATGTATGTATGCGAACATAAATTCCAATTTAAAAACCAAAGACACAAACCCACATTTTTAGCAGAGCCACTTTTGGCGCTGTAGCTTTAGAAAATTATTAGTGGTGACAGTGGCAATCAGGAATGAAGAAATTTCTGGAAAATTTAATGTCACAGATGCTTGATTCGGACTGTTAAGAACAAAACGAAAGACGTTGTGATATTGCATTACTGTCTATAATTTACGTACTTAAATGGTAATTACAACCCTTTAGCAAGGACAACAACCTGTCATCTCATAGATCCATGTTGTGTGTGTTAATTTTATCAATCAGTGGCGGAACCTACAGTTTAAAGTCAATTTCGAATGTCAGATTTTTGAGAAACTTTTCATGGCAATTTTAATTACTTTCAGAGTTTTTGCCAGAAATCTGCTGAGAGGACATACATACATAATTGGTCATTACAACCCTTCAGTCAGGATTACGACCTAGCTTCTCACACCACTTATGTTGTGTACGTTAATTTTATACATGAGTGTATAAACCTAAACTTTAAAGTCGACTCCGAACGACAGTTTTTTTTTGAGAAGCTTTTCATGGCAATTTTATTTACTCTCAGAGTTTTTGCCTGAAATCTGCTGAGAGGAAGTCGCCGAATAAATATTTTCATAACTTCGTTTTGATGTCTGACCTGGGATTCGAACTCGGGCCTTCAGTCTAATAAGCCAACACACTACCTACTAGACTACGGCGACTTCTGCTGAGAGGAAGTCTTCGAAAAAAATATATTTTTTTTTAATTTTTCGTTTTATTGGAAATGGCCGACCTGGCGTTTGAACCTTGGCTTCACGTCCAATAAGCCAACACATTACCTACTAGACTGTGTCGGGTTTCACTACTATTTATGTATTTAAATGGTCGTTACAACCCTTTAGCCAGCATTACAACCTAGCTTCTCACACCTCTGTGTTAATTTTATCCATTAGTGGCGGGACCTGCAGTTTAAAGCCGATTTCGAACGTCAGATTTTTGAGAAACTTTTCAATGCAATTTTATTTCACACTCAGAATTTTTGCCAGAAGATTTTTGTTTTGTTCGAAAAATATATAATCTGAGATTTGAACCACGCTTACGCTTCGAATTAGACAACATACGAACCTACTAGACTATGGCGACTTTTTATTAGAAAAAATTTTATTGATTCGTTCGTAAAACGCTGCTGAAACGTAATTCCAAGTAACAATTTCTGCAGCAGACCATTACATACACAATTGGTCTTAACAACCCTACAATCGACCTAGCTCACTCACTCCACATATGCTGCGTGTGCCAATTTTATACATGAGTGGCGGGACCTACATTTCCAACGACAGATTTTTGAGAAATATTTTCATGACAATGTTTTTTTCTTTACCTTCAGAGTTTTTGCCAGATAAATTTTGCAGAGTTGTGAAAAATCTGAGGAAACGATCAATAATAATCTCCACTGCTTACAACTAAAGAAGTCAGGAGCAACTAATGTACGGTGGCCTATCAATGTCCCACTAATTTCACCAGGCCGACTGAGAAGTTTTGATGCAGCTTGAATGCCAGAGTACTATTTGTTTCGGTGTCTAAAGAACTCTGTTGATGGTGAACAATTTGTTAATCGAAGAGCCTCTCAAAATCGGTACACTAATGAAATTACAAAATTATTGAAAAAAAAAAATGTTAAAAATCATTACAGAAGGAATATTATACTTTACAAATTTACTAAAAAGTCGCGAATACATTTTATATACTCTAATATTGCAGTTACTGCTTTAATGTGATGTTTTTGTAACACAGGCTATTTCACTTGCCTGCCTGTTTGCATGGAAAACACAAACAAAAACACTCAATTTTGTTTGTTTCCCTTATAAACAGGCAGGCAAGTGGAATAGGCTGTGTTACAAAAACATCACATAAGTGTCGGTATTTGTTTTAACACTTGAAATCGGTTTTTTCTTTTGCTTTGACGAATTTCATAAAACCTTTACAGATCTTAGAGCAGAAACGACAAAGAGGGAAGGCCTTATGACACTTGTGACAACCAAGGATGATTCACACAAGCAACATACAAAACTCCTTCCCTACAGTGCTGTTGGGTGAAGATCGTTTGATTTTTTTTGCTGCATCGGATGGTTTAGTTTGTTGCCTCCAAGAATGCAGGGGCTGTTAACTTTGCGTGTTTTTCCCTGTGATTTTCAGTGCATAACAGTTCTTGTGTCTTCAATGAGTCTTCGAAGCATGTGGTCAATTCTAGGAGTATTATAGACTTTAATATTGTTGTTATTGCATTAAGTGTTGGGCAGATCATAAGTGTCTATTTGTTACATCACTTGAAAGCTACTTTAAAAAATTTCACAAGTTTTAACAAATTTTTTATATTTTCGTTGCAAAAATGATTTTTGGTGAGACTAAAAAAGATTTTCTTGAAGTTTTAATGGCAAAAAACAGCCACTTAATGTAAAATACTTGAATTTATGATGTAGAAAAAATTACATAAAATTTTACAATCAAAAGTAATAATTTCAGAAGTAGGTTTCATTAAAAAATAAAGAGAATAAAAATTTTAACATTACACCACCAGCATATGTGAAAGAAAACAAAACAAACCAAAACAAAATCGTAGTGATCCGTATTGTTTTTAAGTAGATTTCGAATTCGAATACAAGAAAATACAAGAGAAAAAAAGGAAGAAAATACGAAACATCAACATAAATTTTGTTTGGAAATACAAAAACTTTTACTTTCAAAAATGTCTCGTACTGGGAGTTTATTTTAAAGGTTTTTGGTTGAAAAAAAAAAAAAAATAAAATAAAAAACCCAGTGATTTTTAAATTTACATTTGACCAGGCTTTTCGTACTTTTTTTGGTTTTCTTTTTATTTCGATTTGAGTTTATTTGCTGCAAGTTGTTAAACACGTAGTAAATTTTTATGTTTGCCAAGCCAATAAACATAAAAATCGAGGGCTTAAAATGTTCATTTTCTGTGCTGTCCATTTACATGTAAAAATCGTTTGTCTATATATGCTATACTCTGTTATACTGTGCAACATATAATATAAAATCAAATTGTATTTCATTTTACTTTTCTTTTCATTTCATTTTCATTGATTTTGATTTTGAGCATTACAAATACGGAAAAACAAATTTTGATGTTAAAAAAAAAATTTTTTTGGTTTTTCGATTTTTTCCTTAAAATCACCAAACAAACTGAGAGGAGTCCAAGCAAAAAAACAAAAAAAAATTGACATTTAAAATGTGTCATGTTTTTATCAATGTCCAAATTTTTATATCTGCCATATCACATGACCAGGCTGCTACTGTTAATGCCTGCCATTCACATGTAATTTTACTTTCTTCCCATCCCTGGCACAGTATTTTCGGCATTTCCTTTAAACATTTTTAATTAATGAATGGTTCCTTTTCAAATTGGCTTAATTATTTTTGAAATGATTTGATAATATTTTTGTGTTTACTTTTTAATTTCTATCTATCATTACAACTTTTTAAAATTTACTGACATTTTTGCTGATTTCAAGTGTCACATGATTTAATTTCTTATGATGATGATGATTTTTTTCAAATCACTCAAGTCACTCAGTTGTTGTTAAAAGCTTCAAATCTTAACGAATGCAGTGGTTCGGTTTTTCTCGTGGCAATTAAAATGATTTACAATCATCAAATCGTATGAACATAATTTGACAGATAAAAATATATTTTTTTTTAAATTGAAATTTGATTAAAAAAATAAAAAAAAAATTTTTTATACCTCAACTCAGCTGGAAACTATAATCCTGGAGACGTTTTCATAAAATAAAATATTTACGACAGTAAATAATAACAGATGGGGAGCAAAGTTTCACTGTTACATCATTGTCTTAGGATTTATGACCAGTGCTGTGTTCCACGTCTCTTATTCACTTTGGAAAGATCGCTTAATCTTTTCTGTAATATTGCCAAATTCGTGTTCAAATTCTTAGGGTTTTGCCGGAGCCACTGCTGTCGACAAAGCAACAATACCGTTCATGGACAACATTGGTTAGAGTGAGGTCATCATCATCCTTCAAAAACCGATAAATTGCCCGATTCGTCGAATTTTTCACAAAAATTTTAAAAACGTAATTCGATAGCATTTAAGGTATTTTAACCCATTATATTTTCAACGCAGGTCACTTGTGGTACATGCTCTCCCCCAAACTTACAATAACAGGCAATGAACAGGCTAAATTGAGAAACAATCATGCATTGACCACATAAGCGGTCTAATGATAATCACTGAGTATCATCATCATTATATCTTGACTTCATAAAATCGAAGTGAGCATTTGATACCATAGAACCTCTAGTAGTTTGGAGCCCCCTTTATAGGAAAGTAATGGCAGAGAAAATTGCTAAACATATAGAATTCTCTACGAAGACGCCGCATTTCGCACGAAGCTGTTATCAATGAGCTAATAAACATCCATCGCCGTAGTCTAGTAGGTAGTGTGTTGGCTTATTAGACTGAAGGCCGAGTTCGAATCCCAGAAACGAAAATATGAAAATATTTCTTCGGCGACTTCCTCTCAGCAGATTTCTGGCAAAAACTCTGAGAGTAAATAAAATTGCCATGAAAAGCTTCTCAAAAAACTGTCGTTCGGAGTGGACTTTAAACTGTAGGTCCCGCCACTCATGTATAAAATTAACGCACACAACATAAGTGGCGTGAGAAGCTAGGTCGTAATCCTGACTGAAGGGTTGTAATGACCAATTATGTATGTATGTAATAAACATCCAATATTGGTGCATGACAAAACTGTTCACTACATTATCATTAAAATATTGCAGAATGAATAGATTAGGAAATCCAGAAATCTGAACCCAGAGGCATAACCAGAATATTGGGTAGGCAACTTGAAGATCTAGACTTAAGCAATTCAAGATTGAAGCGCTAAGAATAAATAGGCAGACCCACGCCACATTCGTCGTTTGCTAACTCGGTAGCGTTATATTTGCACAATGTGACAAGTATATAGTTAGCTGGGATAAGTATGGCAACTCCAAACACATATCGAAACAATTAGTATAGTCAACAGCATTCACCATGCCCCATGCAGCTGTAGATAATTAAAGAATGCACGAGACGACTTAAAGAAATACAAAACGATTCACAACTGATGTACGAGTATTACACAAAAATCATAGGCAATGGCCGCTTATCATTCGAAATCGTTGAAATACCACAGGAGTGGGAAGTAAAATCCACGAAATAACGGTGTTCGATCACGCAGCCCCAGGGTACTGGGATGAATTCGAAATAAACGTGATCGCCTAACATAAGAGGTTGTTGATGGAAAAGCATACCTAACCACCTGACCTAACATGGAAGCAACAACTTGACTAGTAGTAGCCAATCTTCATAAAACCTTTACAGACCTTAGAGCATAAGCGGTGAAGAGGGAAGACACTTGTGGGAATTAACCTTCCTATACCCGCGCATTGGTCTGTGAGACCAATTTTTTTATTATTGCGATTTTTTTTGTAAAAAAAAATAGTGCCAGTAAGTTGATATCACTGGTAGCTTCATTATTCGTAATAAGCTTCGTTTTTGCATCAAAAAAAATTTTTTGAAATAGTACGAAGGATATAGGATTTTCCATTGTCGGTCTCACAGACCAACGCGCGGGTATTGGTGTTTCATTTTTTGGCGCGGGTATAGGAAGGTTAAGGGAACGTGTGTTTGTATCGGGTCCGCCATCTAACGTTTTTTTTTCAACTAGTGCTTATTTCGTGAATGGTAACACTTAGCTCATGTCTGATTTGACAGATAATTAGTTTTATCCTTCCGCTGAACGAATATGGTTGTGTATACGTTTGAAAAACGGTGGGAAATATTGCGACATTACTTTGAAAATCATGGTAATGTTGCAGAATACAAAACATTGCAAAACATAGTCAATGGCGATCTTTATCGGGCCATGTTGAACGAATATTTGTTCACAAAAATTGAAGAGGAGGATATTGGCACCATTTGGTTTCAACAGGACGGCGCTACGTGCCACACACCCGAAGCTACACTCGATGTTTTGCGCCCGGTTTTTGAAGATCGCTTTATCAGCCGCAGAGCTGATGTCGTTTGGCCACCTCGGAGCTGCGATTTGACACCGTTGGACTATTATTTGTGGGGTGCCGTCAAAGATAAGTGTTACGCCGACAAGCCAGAGATAATTGACGCTTTAAAGGACAATATTCGTGAAGCCATTGGTGAAATACAGCTGCACACAATCGATAATGTGCTTAAAAATTGGACCGATCGTGTAGGCTACTGTATGGCCAGCCGAGGCAGCCATTTGAATGAAATTATTTTCCATTATTAACCGGAAGGATGGTACTTTCAAATAAAAAAAGAAATTTGAGAAAATATTCAGTAGTTTTTTTTAAAGCATTTTCAAAAAAAAAAAGTTATTTGCCGGACCCTTTATTTATTCGTTACATTGCGTTCATTTCATTCCCCTACGAAACATAACAAACTCCTTCCATTCAGTCCTGTTGGGTACAGAATGTTTGATTTCCTTCCAACCTCGACCGATTTGGTTCTGTACGTTGACTTCCGACTTAATTTGCCGTCTTCAAGAATGCAGAGGGCAATCAATTTTGCATATTCTGCCCTATGAATTCCAGGTTATAACAGTTTTTATGTCTTCAATTCAATTGGTCTTCGAAGAATGGGTCCAATTCTGAGTCATTTTTAAAACGAAACTTGCACAGAAAGATATTCGAAAACAATCTTGAAAAGTCGCATTTAGAGTATGCATCCCTCTTGAATTGCAGGTATTACATAAACTCTCATTACACAGTGCACTAAAATGATTAAAACTCTGCACTTGGTGCCTTCACTTCACAAAGATCGATTAAAAGTTATATTCAAATCAGAGATCAGCAACGAGTATTCAAAACGATGAGTAGATTCGAGTCATACTAATTATTTCTGATACTTATACGCATTCATACTTATTTTAATATGATACTCATACTACTCATACTCAAAGTTGGAAGTACTCGTCGTATTCATACTTAACAATACGCATGATGTTATTGACTTCGACTCGTCTCTACTTAACATTTACACGAAGCACAAAATAAGTATGATTCGCCTACGAACACTACTATACTCACAAGAAGATTGTGTGTATGCTTTGCTTGTTGTCTTTGTCTTTCCTTTCTTCTTTGTTTGTATATGCAACAATAACAAAGGCTGTAAATTTTGATGAATGATTCGAGCCGCTCGAATCACTTATAAGTATTATAAGTATTTTTCTAAATTTATGAATCAGAATGAGTAGGCGTATGAATCAAACACATTTCGAATGTTGTGAGTTTAATGTCAACGTTGTACTCATACTCATTGAAACCTATACTTATAAATCAATGCTGTAGCGAGTACGAATGAATCAGAGTACATAGTTGAATTTCAATTCTGTTGATTCACTCATACTCAAAATTGCATGAGTGCTTATGAGTAGCGGAAAAACGATTCATTGCTGATCTCTGATTCAAATGCTATGCCTAGTCTGATCATGCCTTTTGATCATTAGGCAGCAAACCAAATCGCTACAGAAATTTGTTTCCTGCAAAGAAATTAACCTGCTTAATGCTTATAAATTTGCCAATGAACCAACCAATGAACCAATTTGAGTTACATCATCTGGACACTCTTTGTATTTGTATTTTTGAACACTTGGCCAATAAAAAACTCTTTAATTTCCATGGTTTTTTTGTCTCAAAAGTTTATTTCTTTTTCGCTTTTTAAACTCCACAATTTTAAATCTCAATTAACTTGACCACTGTTAAGAGAGAATAAGTGATGGCCGTCACCATTTGACCAGCAATGTTAATACAAATTTAGCTGAAAGAGTCTTAAGTTAATAGATATGGCTGTGGCTGTGGTTGTGTTTGAGTTTGTTGCATGCAACTAAATTGTACATGAACACTAAGAGTAATGAACATACAAATGAATGAACATTTTCTTGTATTTTTTTCGTTTTTCTTTTTTTCTTGTATTTTTTTCGTGGTGGACACATGTAACACATGTGAGTAACATGCAACAGAGATTAACATCAATTTTCATTTTGTTTGTCAGTTGAACTGAGTTTTGGTTGTCTTGTGTTGAACACTCTGAAATGTCATATTGTGTGGCAATAGGTATTAATTTTCATTTCTTTTCTTTTATTTGTTTTTTCTTTTTTTATCCGTCAAAGACGAAAAAAAACACTTTTACAACCTTTTCATTTCTCTGTTTTATTTATTGATGAAAGAAAGAAAGACACGACGTTTTTTGTTGCAAATTTCTTCGATTCTTTTTTTTTTTTTTCCTTTGTATACATATTTCCTTTGGTGATGTTAAGGTTTATAAATCATTCATAAAATGTTTATGGGAAAACTAAGAAAACAAGCAAGCAAAAGGAAACATCATAGAAAATATGAATATTTATGTTGCAAGATGAAATGAACATAGAAATACTACAAGAATCTCTCCTTCTTTGCTGCTCTCTCCACATATGCTGCTACAGTTAAGGTTATTAAAAGAAATTTCTGCATTGATTGCTAGATTTGTAAACATTTTCTTTATATTTCCGTCAAAAAAAAAATTTTTATTTTCTATATTTAGCTAAAATGTTTACGAATTCAATGGAGAAGAATATTTTTTTTTATTTTGAGAATTTTAAAGAAATAAAATATTACGCGATTTATTTTCTAGCATGCTATAGATTTTGCGTATAATTTTTATTTCTGTATTAAAAGCTTTTTTAAAATGCATACGTAAATGGCATTAATGGCTCTATTTATACGTGTATAATTTATTCTTGCATGCTTCAAATTTTACAAAAAATTCTATAGAAAATTTAAAATATGAATTGAAGTTTTGTTAGAAATTTAACACAGATTTTTATATCCAACACAAATTGCAGTTACACTTTTTTTCTCACGTCCTATATTGTATTGAACATTTATAGGCTGTAAAAAGTTTTCATTGCACTATTGAAACTCTTTTTAAATGCTTACAAAATCCATTATATTTACGCGTAACGCATGGATTCCAAAATCGATATTTTGTATTTGATTTTTTATTTGTATTGCATGTTATAAAATACTTCGCTGCGCCATAACTATTGTAACACATGATTTTAAAAAGGTGCGGTTTTCTAGTGGGTTGGGTAGCTGTTGGATCTAGGATTCCAAAAAATATTTCGTTACCGTCGGGTAAACCTTGAGACAGCAGATCTAGCCGATAAAGGTAATTGTTTTCTGCGAATGCTATAAAATACTTCGCTGCGCCATAACTATTGTAACACATGATTTTAAAAATGTTCAATTTTCGGAGCTAGTGGGTTGGGATTTCAAAAAATATTTCGTTACAGTCCGGTAAATCTTGAGACAGCAGAAATGCTATAAAATACTTCGCTGAGCCGTCACCACTATAACACATGAATTTAAAAATGTGCGGTTTTCGGAGCTAGTAGGTTGGATAGATGTTGGATTAAGGTTTCCAAAAAATTTTCGTTACGGTCGTGTAAACCTTGAGACAGCAGATCTAGCCGATGAAACTAATTGTTTTCTTCAAATGAGAAAACAAAAGTGCTTTAAATAAATCGAACTAAATCGTATAAAAATAAACTTGCGGGGGGAAATGGACTTAGTGGGCTGGATAGCCATGGTATCAAAAATTACAAAACAGTTTTCGTTACGGTCGAGCTTTAATTGGGACCGGAGCTAATTGATTCCGGAAAATAAGCAACAAAAAGTTTTCTATACAAATCGGGTAAAATAGTCTCATTGCAGACTTTTCGTCGCTGACTTGTGTTTACGCTGGTCACCCTAATTTTAAGTAATAGATTTAAGTAATGTAAATACTTACTTTGTGGAACGTAAAAGGAAATTAAAATAAAAGAATTGATCGTCCTTCACTTGTCGATCAACCCCAAAACCCGAAGGTACGTCCTTGAATAATTATTTGACTTAATTATTGTGTATTTTTTCTAATACATTTGTTTCTTCTTTCTTTCGGCTTAAATTAAAATATTTTGTTTAATTTACCCTGCACCCCTCGGAACAACTTGAATTTTTTGGGTCGATGAAGTGCATT
This sequence comes from Sarcophaga caerulescens, assembly GCA_927399465.1. NCBI lineage: Eukaryota > Metazoa > Arthropoda > Insecta > Diptera > Sarcophagidae > Sarcophaga > Sarcophaga caerulescens. Next base: position 88,505,893 of record OV656867.1, read on the forward strand.
GATCTGATCGATGACTTGAATTTTTTGCCGATGATTTGTATTTTTTGTTCGATGACTTGCATTTTTTGGCCAATGACTTGCATTTTTTGGTTAATGGCTGGCATTTTTTGATCGATAACTTGCATTTTTTTATAGAGAACTTTTTTTTTTTTTTGCTCATTGGAGGAAAACATCGAGCTTCGTCGCTTATATCTCCGGTCCTAAATAACGCGCGGCTTTAAGGAAATCTCTTTTGGAATCCTAATCCCTCCACCTTTTAATATTTATCGAATTTCACTCGATTTATGGAGGGTATATTTTTAAAAATACTTCATTTTTATTATCTTTTATTATTTTAGCCTGTTCTTCATTTCACTTTTTTCCAATGTATTTCTATTTTTGTGATTATTTAAGGTTTTCTTTCTTCACTTTTTCAAATTTTTCTATTATGTTAACTTAATAGTTTCAGTTAACAGAATATTCACTAAAAAAAAGAGAATATAACTTTCGTAGCTAACTTCACACACGTGCTAAGGCCGTGTATATTTATTTGTTCATACATTTCGACGTCATGAAAAGTTGCAACGTGTGGTATGGGTGTACCGTTTCAAAAGGGTTAAAACCTTAATATTTCTTGGACTGCATGAATAGGAGCTAGATAAGGAAATATTCTTCTTATATAAGAACCCTTCGATGGAGAAATTAAAGTTTGCTGTGGGTATTAAAGCTATTGTTCAAGGTTCTATAAATTGGTTAAAAAACATAAAATGTTTAAAACCGTAACTATACACTTTGCTCGATTTTATTACATAAATATTGATGGTCAACGAAATAAAGGAAACAAATTACACAAACGAAAGGCAATGTAATTTCAATGAAATTTCCACTTGAAATTTTCAATGGCATTAAAAACGATTTGTTTTCATTTGCATACCGAATGAATGTGCTATACAAAATCAATATCAAAAGAAAAACAGAACCTGAAATCTGAAATAAAAAAAACAACTTTCGGTACAAAGATAAAGATTTCCTCCATTCCCATTCAAGTTTTGTACAGGCAAAAACACATAAATCGGCATGTAGGGAGATAAATTACAAACTTGAACTTGAAATAGACAACAACAACAATAAACCACGGAAAATAAAATTTATTTTCTAAAGAAAACTGAAAGATCAATAGAAGAAAAACAGAAAAAGTTTTCATTGACGACGCTCACTCACTTATACTTCCACACACACACGCACCACACTCACTACTGCTCCTCACTAGGAAAACTAGCAGATTTTTAGGTGACAATGAACCAAATAAAGCGATATTTTAAACGATTTTAAAAAAAAGTGTTTTTGCATACAAAATTAAATATATCCCCCCCCCCCCCCCAGCCAGTGAAATGAGCAGCATCATGTTGCTTACAGCATTAAACACATACTAAAAGTGTTATCGTCCGCGTTCGCAGCTTCCCAACAATGTTGCTTATTCAATGACAACGAATACAGTGTGTTTGCGATAAGTTTACGTATCGATTGGTATGTTTTTCTTTCATACGAAAAGATGAATTTGAATGGTGGTGTGTCAATTGAAATTCGATATTTTTTCTTCGTATTTTGTTTAAATTATATTAGAAAAGATTATTTATAATTGTCATAACCGTGCAAGATTTTTTTTTTTTACATATTTTTATGTAATACAAATTAGATTAATAGGTTCATGGCGATCATGGTGAATTTAATCATTAATTTACTAAACCTGTTTTAAATAAAAAAATTTTTCCAATTTATTGGATTTTATAAACGAAATGATTAATTATGTATTTGAATAAAAAAATTGATTGTAAAATATGAAATCCATAATTACGAAAATAAAAACAAGATTTTAACATAATCGATACATGTGAATCTAATGTATGTAAAGTGGGAAGATACCTCTTTCTGATTTTTTTTTTTTGTTTTTTTAAATATCTTTAGAACTTTGTAATTAATTTTCAAATTTTTATCTCATGCAAGAAAATTTATTTGAATTTTTTTATCGCATGCTAGAAATAAAATTTTAATTTGTTTAAATGGATTGAAAAATAAAAACTAAGATAATAACAGTCGCCCTAGTCCAGTAGGTAGTGTGTTGGCTTATTCGACGTGAGGCCAAGGTTCAAATCCCAGGTCAAACATCTCCAACAAAACGAAATTTGAATATTTCTTCTACGAATTTCTCTCAGCAGATTTCTGACAAAAACTCTGGGAATAAATAAATGTTCTAGCCTGCAAAAACTAACCTTACAATTGTTTTCCTTCTTAAATTAGAAAGCCTTTTTTGCTTAAAAAATACAAACATAATATATATTTGTAATTTAAATCGCATGTTAGAAAATTTACATAAGTTTAGGTTAATAACTTTATTGCATAGTATGACAAACTGCCTCTACAGAAACATAACTACACTTGTATATTAACTTATTCTGCAGTAGTTGTAGGCCACTGATGGATAAGAAATTTTACATTAGAATACTTTTTGAAGATTCAAAGAACGTGTTGTTTGGGAATAAGTCGTGAGAGATAAGGACACCACTTTGAAGAGTTTTTGAAAAGAAATGCGAGCTCATTATGAGGCGGAACTTATGGCGTATCGTCTCTAGGATATGTGGATCAATCAGAGTCCAAAATCGTATCATCAGGGTATAATAGGGACATTGAATGGATTCTCATTTAACGAGCAGTTATTCGACTGGTTGCCTATAATTGGAGTATAATCCGTATGGAATTAGGAAGAATATATAAAAGAATAGTAAAGAAAATAGAAAGTTTTCAAATTTAAATCGCATGCTATTAAAATGTTTAAAGAATGTGTTAAGTAGGGATAAGTCGTGAGGATTTAATATGAGGCAGCAATTACGACGTATTGGTCTCTAGGATATGGGAAAATGGATCTACGAGAGCCACAATCGTAGCTCCAGGGTATAATCGGGACAATAGATAAATGCGAAGATATCCGACAGAATGTCTAACATATCCGCAGATGCTCGCGGGAACTTGTTCTTACACGGATGTCTCGTCAGTTTGAAGATAGAAAGTGACTGACTCTTTATACAAGAACCATAAACCAAATTTTTACTCCGACTACCGTACCATTAAAAAGATTTTTTAAGCGGAGATACGCAGGATCATGGACTGTATGCTCTGGACTAGTGAGAATTTGGTACACTTGACGTTTAGGAATTTAAATATATTCACTGATAATCGAATGACAAACAGGGCAACAACATCCAGAACTGTTCTGGAATGTAAGAAGGCGATAAATAATTAATCCAGGCATGATACGGTGCTCATTATATGGGTAGGAAGGGAATATTCTGACAATTAGTGTGAAAGTATTACCCACCGTAAGCTTGCATAAACCAATAACTTTCAGTACACTAAAGATCAAATTGAAATTGAAAGTGTACCCACGACTATTGTGGAATAATGACTGCGGGGCGTCTCTGATTAGGGGCAAATCATGAGTATTTTAAGACAGAATGAAGGCGACTTGAATACACAAATGTGCGTACTCACGGTACACTCCGCCTTACACGTATAGCTATACCGAATATGCTAGCAGAAAATAATAAACGCAGGGCGTATAATAAGATGAAGACAGGGAAAAAGCGAAAACATTTTTTTTCGAAATTCGAAAATCTAATGCTTGTGTTTGTATTCAAACTTTTTAATCATTACATCGAGCCACTGTAAACTGGCTTTTTGACAAATCGTAAATCACTATTCGTAACTACACCCTGTGATTTGGATGTCTTCAAACTAAAACTTATGGTGTTTTCTTTTCTACAAAAAAAATGTCACCCTCTTACAAGGTACATTAAAAAAATTTTGACCAACCCTGTTGTAATGTCATTTTTTATTTGAGAAGAACATAACACAAATATTAAAAAAGGGTATGCCCTGTGTTTACCACTAATTAAGAAAATGAATGAGGAAATGCCAATTTGTTTAAAGGTGTTGCCAGATCGCTAATTTTTCGACTTCATTTTTTGCACGCTTTTTTTATAACAAAAAAAAATATTTTAACACTGTTCTCACATTGAATACAATTTTTTATACTGCTGACCATGTAGCTTTAATAATGTAATATTTCCTTAAGATTACTCCACAAAACAATGAAAAAATTAACTTCAAATTGGATAACAATACCAGGCGACTTTTTTAAATTTCATCTGGTAGCCCTATAAATAAACAAAAGTCATCTGCTTTACAGGGCATTAGCAGCACTCTCGATTTATAGAGGGCATAAAATGCAATGCCCTCCACCATTGGCAAGTGCGAATTATTTAGAATAAAACATACCACCCTTTTAGAGGGCGAAACATTTTTAAGAAACAAACGCAAAATTGCATTTTGCGTTAATAAAATGCACATTTTTTGGTAGAAAAGAAAACACCATTAGTAGTCTCATGTTACAATATATTTTTACTCTCTAAGCTTTCGTTCAAAGATCACACACGGTGAAAGTAAACACAAAAAGGAAAATAAAAATTTTCTAGGCAATCTCCTTTAAATTGTGCTTCGTTTAAGAAGATCTATAAAAAAAGTAGAAAGTAGAAAAAAAGAAACTTTTTAACTTACCACCGAAGAACTTTTCTTGCGTAATAGACCATCCAGCCACAATTGTACTTCGAAAGCCTTCAAATACAACAAATGATAGCGATTCTGTAGACGTTCTAAGTTATTATGCTCCGATTTCTTATGGGATTGAAGCGATGAAGCTGTTGATAAGGATGCTACGGTTGTATTTGGATTAATTTGTTGTTCGCTTAGGCCAGTTGCCGATGAACAAACAATACCCGATGTGGCTGTTGTATTGGTGGCAGTGGTGGTAGTGGTGGTGGTGGTTGTATCGTCGGTTGATGAAAGTGAAGAATTATTTTGTTCCGCAATTAAACTGGCATCTGTTGTATATGAATCGTGGTGATGTTGCTGTTCCTGTTGCTGCTGCTGTAGTTGGAGTTGTTGTTGTTGTTTTAGTTGCTGCTGTTCCTTTTCAGATGCAACTCTTATACAGGCACTTACTACTCGAGCGTGTGATACTATTTCATGGTACAACACCTGAAATAATGACAAAAAAAACAGAAAAGCCAAAGAAAATCATTAGTTTTCATTATTTATATTATGTTGTTGTTGTTGTTTGTGTTATTGTTGGTTTTTCTTTTTAATTTCGCTTTTTATTGTTGCGCTATTTTTCTCGCTCTTTTATTGTGGCAAGAAATAAGTGAAAATGAATTCATAAAAAATGATATTGCAGTTGATGATGATGATGCTTAAATTGCAAAACGAAAATAAATTTTCAGTTTGTTTTTTACTTACAACAACAGTAATTTCAACAGTTTGTTTAAAAAGTAATAAATTTTTATTAACAGAAAAACACCCGAAAACAACAATATTTAATGAACAAAGTTTTGTTTTGTTTTGTTCGTGTAAAAGTGTAGCAAATTATAGAATTAAACGATAATAATAGAAAAAAAAACATTAGAAAACCAAATTCAAATAGAAAGTGTAACGAACGTGTTTCAAATATCTTAAAAAATTACAGTTAAAACTGTAAATTTAACACTTCTTCCAATGGGTGTGACTCTGATTCTGTAGCATAAAGAAATGAAAAATTATCATAAAAATCTAGGAACTGAATAAAATTAAAATTTATTAGCGAAACATTAAAATGAAAAAGGAAAACTCGATTTTAGAAAAAGAGGTCACGTAAACTAGGGTGATCGTTACCTTAATTCCAAATAACACAAGGCCAGCTTTCACTAAATTTTTTTAATCATGATAGCAGAGGTTCTTCTGACACCATCTGATTCATTGCGATGCGTATATAAGAATCACAGACCACGAAACGTGAGAGTTCTTACAGTGGTAATACATGGGCTCATGATTAATTTTGGCCCAGTGAATGGTACATACAGTCAAAGGAAAAAAGTCTAAATACTTCGGAGTATGTAGATTATTTTCCCGCTGGTTTTTAACAAATTAAAAACGATGTTGCAGCGTTTTTTAAGGCATTTACAATCAAGAATGTTTGAAGAAGAAAACGTATATGAAGAAAATATAACATAGGAATTATGGGGAAAAAATAAAAATTGTATGTAGACTTTTTTGTTTGACTGTACATATACAGAGTATAGGTTGGCAAGAAAATTAGCAGGGTGCAATTGGTGTACAAAAACGCAAATGTCTGAATATCTATATAACCGGTGAAAATAACATTCAACTCCTTTTCATATCAAGTAAAGTAGTTAAGAAGATATAATTATCGGAAAAAAATCCTGGCCCCCGATATAGCCAGTAGCACAGATCATACAAAATCCATGTAATATGAACAACTAAGTATGATTTTGACCACGTGAACGTTACAGAAAGAGCATACAGGTCAACAAGCTTAATGACAGCCAATAAAAGTAAAAAAAAACCAAATAATCGTGTCTCTATATCTACAGTGAGCGTCAAAAGATTATACATTAAAAAAAAATATATATGTATATACATTTACAAATTAAATCGTTTCCTTGCCAGTTTAAGAAAAAAAATTCAAAATATTTCAAAAAATTGTCAAATTTTTTCGGGCACGCTCCTTAAGTGGTAAAAGTTGAGTTTGGTGATTGTTAGAATTTTATCCTTAGTGTACAGTTTCTTTTGACGCTCACTGTACATCACTCTTACAACTTTGGTGGGGTAAGTCTCTAGCGGATCTGATGGGATTTCGTTGGTAAAATCACATTTAATTTTACGAAAAGTGTCATTATTTAAGTGCGTTGATATGACTCTGTCAGTAGTCAAACGAAATAGCTTCAAACTTCAAAAAAGCTCCATTACACGTAGATAAGTCCGATATATTGTACTACCTATTAAGACAACCATAAATCCATGTACCCATGAACCTATGCAAATTTGATTTCCAGAGATTTAAATCCCTGATCCATATGGAGTATTACGTGTGGTTACCTATTTATTTAACCTAATTGGTCATTACAACCCTTTAGTCAGGATTACAACCTCAATTACTCATACCATCCATGTTGTGTGTGTTAATTTTATTCATGAGTAGCGGGTGACCTACAGTTTAAAGTCGACTCCGAACGACAGATTTTTGAGAAAATTTAATATATAATATATATATATATATATATTATATATATATATATATATATATATATATATATAATATATATATATATATATATATATATAATATATATATATATATATATTATATATATATATATATATAATACCTTTGGTTGCTAAATGTTATTACAGAAGAAAAGAAGACAATAAATTATCACTCTGCTTGATGGTGTATGGAATACTAACTGGTCAATGTGACAATATTTCTCCTAAGGATTCCGCTGATTTATCTAATATGGAAAGTAAATCATCATAGTAGGCACATAGTTTACTTTTATTGGCCTTCAGTATCTGAATATAACAAATCGAATGATATTAGTAATCAAATATTGGCGTCTTGTCAAGGAAAACCGATACGAACTAAAAACATTTACTCAATGAGATGTGGTGATGCATACAAATTTTATATATGAGTGACGGGAACTACAGTTTAAAGTCGACTCTGAAGGACAGATTTGTGAGAAACTTTTTTATGGCAATTTTATTTACTCTGAGAACTTTTGCCAGAAGACTGCTAAAAGGAAGTTGTTGAAGAAATAATTTTTCATATTTTCGTTTTGACGTCTGACCTGGGGTTTGAACCGTGTGGCCTTATGTCTAATAAGCCAACACACCACCTACTAGACTAAGCTGACTGTCAAAATGTGGTGATATCGTTGGGAAAAATAAGACAGGTATTCTTGGTGAGCATAGATCAAAAATTCTAAGAATAACTTTTTTATTATATTAGAGTAGGACCTTGATTATCCGTGATTCGATTATCCGGGAACATCAATTATCCGGGATGGAAAAAGAACATTTTTTGCATCGAAATTTTATTTTGGATCGACTTAAATTTTTCTGCACCGTTTAACCGTGATTACCTCTATTATCCGTGATTATAAGCAAAAAAATTTTTCTATTATTTTGGACAATCAAGCGAAAAAGGGGAATTCTCTCTTTAGTATACGAAATCCTCATATACTGTTCACTGTTTTTTGACAAAATTATTTTTTTTATATTTTTGAAACATGTATGTATATAAAATCCTTGAATTATTTAGTTTTTATATAAATATGTACATATTCATTTATTAATTAATAAAAATAACTATTAAGAAACTAGTCAAAATTGGTACTCAGTTAACCGGGAAAATCTATTATACAGAATGCTTCCGGTCCCGACCATCACGGAAAATCGAGGTCCCACTGTATTAACTGGTGTGCAGCTGTCTTTAGTTCAAATCAATGTTTACTGTTGAAATTATTTGGGTTATTGTATTGGGTTTAGCGGTGATTGCAACTAAGATATAAGAGGAGAAGCCACCTCACTGAACTACGATGTCTTTGTTATTTTCTTTCAAAAGTTTTACACAAAATTCTAATTCAAGCTAAACTAATAATAATAATTATGTGTAGTTTAACGCCGTCATTGTGTTTGACAACTTAAAAACCACTTCCCATTTTTGTTTCTTCGCATCACAATAATTTTGAATGTCATATAACTCTTCCTCAAACATCTAATTTGGGGAAGTGAAGTCATCTTTCGAAATTTAAGTCTCGACAATTACAAGTTATTTTTATGATTTAGAAAAAAAAAATAAAATAAAACTTGTACAGTGTAACAAACTAAACATGAAACAACCCACATATTTTATGAGTATATACGTATGCATGTATGGTAATATCATTATAAAAACGCCAGTAATAATAACGAAATAATCAAGAATAATGAATGACTTAGACAAAGAGACAGACAGACAGAGGCTCAGCACTTTAAGCTGGAGTCACTATTACGATCATAATTTCATTTACAAGCAGAACAGAATATTGAAAACAAAAAGTGTGTGTACAGACAGAGGAGACGTTTAAAGCCACGCATAATTTTTGTCTTCTTTTTTCTTGTTTAATGTCTATCCCACAGTCTGTATGTATTTTTTTTATAATTTACTGCGTGCTGTTAATGCTATGACTGTGCCCATCATCGTCATCACCATCATCATACCCGAGTTGATGAAGATGTTGCTGTTGCTGGTGCTAGTAGTGCTGCTGCTGCTGCTGCTGTAATATTATAATGTTGCTGTTGCTGTTGTAACATTGCAATTATCTTATTATGTGTGTTGATTTAATGACTTTAGAATTTGAACGAAAAATAATCAAATAATTGTCGTACACGATAGTTGTGGGCAAACACACAACTGCAACAAGCTGATCTGTGTCTGTGCAATAATAATACAGTCAGAGACACCAGACACCAGATGTACACACGGTAGAGTACGCAAAAGGTCAAAGTTAATGTGTAATGACTTTTTTGGTTTTTTTGTATTCAAAATAATTATAGGAATTAAATTTTATTAAAAATTTGCTTTGCAATAGTGAGTGAGAATATTATTTTAAAAATATTATTGTTGTTGAAACAAAAATAAAATAAAAATACAAGAAAAAAATGCAAGAAAATCAATCAAATTCGACTATTGGATGTACAGTCGATGGACGATGCACTCTGTTTTCAAAAAATGTTCTGTTTTTAGTTTAAAATAGGTTAACAGACAAATTTTTAATGTCAAAGGACCTTTTGCTGTCATTTAAGCATGTAGTCTTTACGATAAATGTTAATCAATTAAAGCACGATGACAGTTATTAAATACGTCTATGCACCATTAATTGGCAACTAGAATTTTCTCAATTCCCTCATTGTTTCTAATGCTATGTGAACCAAAACTTTCTCCCATGCACGAAGTGGTCTTCATTCTATCAGACAGTTTTGAAACTGGCCAGCTCTGGCTAACTACATTCCGCCACAAATCAAGAAAACATTCCTAAAGATTCCTATCAGAATGGAAAGAAGGCCTGATAATCACTTTGTCTACTAGGGATCACATTAGTGCATATCGAAACTATATTACTTATAACTTTGTTGAAAAACAATTTAAAAAATGACTGCATACCGCCCTGTGAAATACAACGTCAGCTCTGTGCGATGAACAAGCGATCTACATGGCGTAGATCATTTCAACACACTGCGTCTGTTTTCTACAATTTTCGTAGATTTCAAGAGGACATATGACGTCATTACCAAAAATTCAATATAGTCCGTACGACAGAATATTGGTATGCCAGCCCAGTCACTTCTTTTGATCAGAAAATCACACCAGGATGCAATTGTAGAGTAGTCTACAAAGGGAACGATAGTAGATACAACGTAACGACCAAACTAACACAGAGGAACTCGCCAATATTCTGCGACATCTGAACTATTAAGTAAAAGACGTGTTACATTGCCGAAGACCTACTGAACAAATTTGATATATACCTACATACATAATTGGTCATTACAATTCTTCTGTCTTGATTACGACCTAGCTTCGCACACCACTTATGGTGAAATCTGCTGAGAGGAAGTCGACGAAGGAATATTTTTAATACTTATATGGTTGATGTCTGAGCTGGGGTTCAAACCGTGGCCTCAAGCCAAAACACTATTTACTACGGCGACTTGAAATTTGTTAGGCTCTATGAAAACTGGGATAAGAGTCGAGCTGATGTTAAACGCTTCGCAGGTAAAGAGTGTTGTAACACAATGAGGATTGGAACAATAAACTTCAACTCGTTAAGGACGTGGATTTCTTGATGTATCTTGAAAGTTATATTGGAACGGACACTGGTGAGAATCTAAAAAGTCGAATGTAGAAAGCGTGCTGTATATGTATATGCTCCACTTAGCCTTGCTAATATTGAAGCGATTTCAAAAAGAAAAGCATGTATTCAAGGCCTGAATATTTTTGCGAAACTAGAAGGTAACCAACCAACTGCATTACAATGAAATTACAGGAATTTGTTAGCAAATATCTTAGGAAGATTAACAGAATACTGTGGTCTAATTGCATATCTTACAGCGACTTGCCAGCAAACTGCAATAAAAAACAAATTTCGAAAGACTAACTATACATAGTGGGTGAGCGAAAGAAAAAGAGGACACTGCAAAGATTTCCTGCAGTGGAACCTTCACGGGAAGTATAATATGGAGTGCAAAAGGCGCACATCTATAAATATTAAATATTGGGGCAATTGTCTATCCTGATCACATCCTTGATCTCCCAGAAAGGATGACAAAACACTGTTATGAACAGATCAACTTATTTTATGAATAAGAGTAGAACTCAATGAGTAAAAAGTTTTTCATCGTTATACTCAATTTATTTTCACAGAGTGCATGGTTTCTTGACAACAGATGGCAACTCTATTGTTCCAGAACTAATGGAACTGGGAAGGTAGTTTTGTTACATACTTATGTTCCAAAAAGAATGTGAAGTAAAGTTTAAAAATAATATGATGTGAAAGTATTCGAAACAGTAAACCTTCATTTATATTATATTTGCCATGTGAGAAGCAAAGTTCGGTCTGACTGAACATTAAAAATAAGAATTTTGAAAACTTTGTAAATGAAAAACAAGTAAAATAGCTTTATTGTTTAGCAAATGAAAACGAGGCAATAGAATTTGCAATATTCCACTTACACTGTACTAAAACTGCCATTTTCCCAGGCAGTTGAACAAAAACATGTAAAAATTTATTTTTGATTTTCTTTAGAAAATTAAAATCTCAACACATTGAAATAAATTTAAAAAAAAAACATTTAAACTTCTTTTCTAGAACAACATCATAAACCCATCACCTCATTCACACTTTATATTAAAGAATTTTGTTTCTTACTTTTTTGCTTCCATTACTTTCAAAAATTTTATATTATTTTGTGGTAAAAAAAAAAATTCATAAATCTTGAAACTTAATGTTCTCGAGTTTTTGTAATATTTTTGAAATGAGCAAAAATTATTTCTTCATACCCACTTTATAATAATCTTAGGAAAAAAATCTATTTTTATTAAAGAAATAAGAAAAAAATAAAAAAATGCTCTGCAAAAAATTTTTGATTCACAAGGCGACTTTGTTCTATTTTTTCTGGCTACATTTCTAAATGTTTCTAAACAACAAATGTTGCCAAATGTTGTTTTCAAGAAGAAAGAAGAGAATCTCTTTACGTTTTTTCTTGGTTTTATTACAAAACAAATGAGAAAAAAAAATTAGAAAATCTAATATTAAAAGTGTTGTGTGTTCATTTCTATTTTCTATAATTGCGTGGCATACACAACAGCCACGTACCAAAAAAAAAAAAGACAGACGGACGGACAGCCACATAGATTTTCATACACTTGTGCGTTCGTTTCGTATTTTACAAATAAATTTTCCTCAAAAAACGAAAAAAAAAAAAAACAGAATTCGTGGCTGAATTGTAAACAGACAAACGTTTGGCGAATGGGTTAGGCTGACTATCTGCGCGTAGTATTCTCGTGTGGTTTATTCCACCACAACTACCGACAACCGTTTGCCACTGTCTGTTTAGGTTCGTTGACTCATCTCATGACGAATTCGTTGTTAGTTTATGTCTGAATATTTAGAACGCACTGTTGTTGTTAGATTTCTTAGAGCATATTTTGGTTTCTAATTTTAATTTTTAATTGATTTTCAAATAAAAAAAAAGCGAAATAAAAAAATTTGTTTTTATTGTTCTAATGAAGAACACTCCACTCCTATCCTAATGGCAGAAACTTAAAATTAAAATGAAAAACTTTGATTAATTGACCTCGACATTGTTTAACGAAAATGTAATCAGTTTTCGTTTGGTTTTTTTTTTCTGTTTCTTTTCTACTTTAATTTAATTGAAGTAGAAAATCGTAAAAGTTACAATCGGTCAAGCGTATCTATAAGAAGCCCTACATCAGAGAATAATTTTTTGAAATTTTTTTTCACCAATCTCAAAAAGTTTAAGTACAACTGCAATTAAATTTGGTTCGTTGCATAAATAAACAGATAAGACAGGAATCTTTTCTTTATTCGCTTAATTTTTTAGCTTAGTTTCAACATTTTGGCTGCTAAGCTAAGCAGGTGAATAGTATACTGTAGTAGCAGGTTCTAAAATGGTAGGGTTACCATTATAGTTACCATCATTGCTTGGAAACAATGCCCTCTATGAAATTGTATTGGGTTGTTGTATTAGTTGTAGTAGTTAGATGAACATTGCTCGTACTCTTTTTCGAAGAAGAGGCTCTGGCTGATCTTCTCATGATGTTCGTTATTGGTGTTATCTTCTCGGGGTTTTTGAGGATTTTCAAGCAGGTTTGTAGATGGATTATTCAGCAAGTTTTTGAAGCCTGGTTTCTTTTTAAAATTCGACTACCAGGAAGAAATTGTTTTCCCTTCTTCGTGATTCAAACTACGATTGCTCATCAGGTTTGAAGTCGAGCACTTGAAACTGTACGCTCTGGTAATTCTGTGATATTTTAGAATTTTTTTTATAACTATGAATCGTTTCTTCCCTACAGGGATAATATATTTGAAGATTATATTGAATTTTGACACTATTAAACAACAACATAGGTCCAGTATGCGGCATTCTAGTATAGAGTATTAAATACTTGGCGATTTCCGATCCAATTGATATCGTTTCAGGGGTCACACAAGGGACCTTGTTTCTGGTAGTAATATAACGACTTCCACTCAACACTTTTCTGGCCCCCAATTGGCATGGAACATGACCTGACTAAGGCCTGACTATGTTGAAGATATTGTGTTAGTAGTTATGCAGAGAATAAAATGAAACCATCAAAGCCAGTAAGACAAAAGCTAAGTGTATGAAGAATTCACGTAACAGATTTCATCTTTCTTGATAATAAGCATGTTGAAGAACACAAAGTTTTACTTAAATTGGCAGCCCGATTACCTCAAACGGTGAATGCAGAACAAGTGACGAAACTGGGCTTACGAAAGCTAAAAGGACTCTGAAAATCATGTGAACTCCATAATTCGTCAAACATTCTTTAAACTTTTATCAACAATTGTGTAAGAAATTTTATGTGGTTTGGTAAACACACAACTTGGTTTTTCACGAGATGAAATCTACATTGAACGCGAAGCCTATGGCGGATGAGAGGCACTGTAGCTAGTTAGACGAGTTAATGTTTGGTGATGGGATTATAAACTGGACGATTATAAACTGGACCCAAATCAAAAGTATGCCTAAAGTTTGTTATAAATTTAGGAAATTTTATATGCCACGAAAGCTAAAATCTGCAAGAGCTCGATGTTCTAGAATTTCTTACTTATCTTAATTGGCTATTACAACCCTTTTGTCAAAATTATGGCACAACCTAGTTTCTCACATTACCAATGTTGTGTGTGTTAAAAGTATTCATGGGTGTAATAGGCGACTACAACTCTGCAGTTAGGATTACCACCTAGTTTCTCACGACACCCATGTTGTGTGTGTTGATTTTATTCATGAATGGCGGGACCTAAAAATTTTTAAGTAACTTTTAATGGCAATGTACTTACTCTCAGAACTTTTGCCAGAAAACTTTTGCAAAGTTTGATACCAAAAACTCACTTGAGCACGCATAACGGCCCGTTGTGACGCCATATTTGAACGCAGTCCCTGTACTGACCAAGTTCCACCAAACCAGGGAAGAAAAAGAAGTTGGTCAGCGCAAGGGCTACTGAGAAGGAAGTCGTTGAAGAAATATTTCTTTATTTCGTTTTGTTCGAGATGTCTGAACTAAAGTTTGGAATCGAATCTAATAAGCCCAAACACTACCCACTAGACTACTGTTCTCTCAGAATATCTGTGGCAGATAATACAGAAGGACAACTACAGATGAAAAATTGTGACTGCATATGGATTGAATAAAAAAGTTCGGAATTTAAGACATTAAGGTCGTTTGTTTCAGATATTATGTGTACCAGAGATCAGCAATGAATCATTTTTCGCTACTCGTAAGCACTCATGAAATTTTGAATATAAGTGAGTCAATAATATTGAAATTTAACTATGTACTCTGATTCATTCGTACTCACTACAAAGTTGATTTATAAGTACAGGGGTTGCAAAGAGTATGCGTACAACGTTGACATCAAACTCATACCATTCGAAATATGTTTGATTCATAAGCCAAGCCTACTCATTTAGATTCATAACTTTAGGAAAATACTTATATAATACTTATCGAGTGACTCGAATCATTCATTAAAATTTACAGTCTTAGTTGTTGTTGCATTTACAAAAAAAGAAAACAGACACATAAGCAAAAAAGACAGAGCAGCAAGCAGAGCAAGCACACAACTTTTTAGTGAGTATTTTAGTGTTCGTACACGAATTAGACTTATTTTGTGATTCTCTTGTACATGTTGAGTTATGGAGAGTCAAAATCAACAACATCATACGTGTTGTTACGGTATGAATATGATGAGTACTTTAAGCTTTGAATATAAGCACTGCTTTCAAGATATTAAAACAAGTATGAATGCGACTGACTGAAGGTTTGTAATGACCGATAATGTATGTATGTATGTATGTATAAATGCGTAAAAGTATAAGAAATTATGAGTATGATTCGATTCTACTCATCTTTTTGAATACTCATTGCTGATCTGTGTTATATACCATGTATAAAGTACTTTTGCTAAATTTCATAAAATTTTCTTCAAAACAAAACTTGTAATGAGCAAGTATATACATATGTAAGTGTGGTGTGAATTTCGTTATGGATTTTTTATAAAGAAATAACTCCCTAACTCACCCTTTTTATTGTTGCCTTGGCCCTTTTACATATAATATGTATACGTACGTAAATACATTAACAATTCAATAAACCAAAATGTCAACATATCTTGTCAAATTAATCAAAAACAAAACAATCGTTAAACAACTCTTCTGTACACTTTTCAAGAAATTAATTATCCAATGAACTTTTCAGATTAAAGATCAAAAGTTTGGCAACAACATCCAACAACAATCAAATCTGTTTGGTAGAAATCAAGAGATAAGAATTGAAGAAAAAATTGAAGGAAAAAAACTAGGGAGTGCTCTTTGATGAATTATTACAAAATAAATCCTTATTTTTGTTTGTCTTTTTTTTGTTTAAAGGTAAACAACAAGTAGAAACGTCATAAAAATTATCACCTTTGCTGTTGTGTCTAAGCATCATCATTGAGCAAAAAAAAAAAAAGAAGTCATCATCATCATTTATAAAATTTTTACCACACCACCATATGTCAATATGAAATAAGAGAGAGAAAAACAAAATCTTGATAAAGAAAAAAAATCCACACAAATAAGCTGATCCCCTCGCTCACTATCTATTCCCTATGCCAGGCAGGGAAAAAAAATGCAAAACTATGACAACATGAGTTGAAAAATGCTTTTTTTTTCTGGGCATTAAAAAGCATAATAATTTTGATTTTTTTAATGCTTTTTTAAGCAACAATAAAAACAATTTTTTTTTTTTCATAGAAAAAATTATTATCATACTCACTCACTTCACGCCTTCTTTACGAAATATTTTCGTGTAAAAAAAAAAAGAATAAAAAAATCCCATTGTATTGTCCGCACATTTATTACGAATTTGCCAAACAATAAAATTAAAAAAAAAAAAAAAGATTAAATAAAAAAATGCCGATTTTAAAAGATTTTTTTTCTTCATCATCTTCTTTGTTTTCTTTAAATAACAGTCATAATGGGCATGTAAAACAACACAAATAATTACTTAATAATAATTATTATATGCGTTTATCATTAAAAGACATACGAAACAATCAAACCAGGCAACCGACCAACCAACATCAAGCCAACACCACCAACATTTTGTACAAAATATTGGCGAGAGAGACGACCAAAAAAGGAAAAAAAAAGTACCAAAAACAGGTACCCCACACACATTAAAAGTTTGGCATTAAAGTGTCGGTCGGATTGTATTGTTTTGTTGGCCGGCAATAGCCAGCCACAGATAGCCAAGAGGGTTTTAAACTTTTGAACTCTTGCATCATCATTATGGCAGTCTTTCCACCATTTATAAAGTTGTTAACTTAAGAGTGTTATTGCCGCTGTTGTTGTCGTTGTTGTTGCTGTTGCTGTTAATTTGAAACACACATACAATTTTTCAAAATCAAAATGAAAATTTTCTTTTCGCATTGAAGTAAAGATTTAATGTGGCTATCAGTGCCTGGCCTGTCTGTCCATAAAGTTTTGATAGATTTTCTTAAGCGTAAAATATTTATTTGTTATGCTGGAAAATCAGAAAACAACACAAGCATTACTTCAAATAAAAGTGAAATTGTCTTAAATTTACGCTTTAGAAACTTTTCTTTATCGGCACCGCTACACAAATGGCTTTAGATTTTCTTTATTTTGACATTTGACATCAACTAAAAGCATTATTACAGCCTTCAGTAAGAGATATGACGTAATTTCAGCATTTAAACAACGTATTTTCTTTAAAACAGTATTTAACTGTTGGTTTCATTTTATTTTCTTTTAATTTTTTTAAATTTAATTTTTAACACCAGAAATCTTTTGAAGATTTTTATTTCTTGCCACATCAAGCAAATATTTGACAAAGAATACTAGAAAATTCTGATTGAATTTGCAAGAAAACTTTTCAATAAAAATACCTTCTAATTTCTTAATTTAATTTTCATTAATTTTTTTAATTTACTTTACTTGTCACATCAAGCAAACATTTGACGAAAAATACGGAACATTTCTTTCCAGAAAACTCAGTTTGAATTTACAAGCAAACTTAGCAATAAAAATTCATTCATCAAATTTAAGCTGGGTTAGACAGGACAAACAGGAGGGAATATATAACCCCAATCCGAAGCAGAATATATTTGGTATTAGAGCGTCCATGTCTACCGTTGAATAGTACTGGAGTGTTCTCATCCAGACTGTGTCAAGTTTAGTAATGCGTAATCCATTATAGTGAATGAGGAAAAAGGTTTTAATGACCCAATTATATGGTCAATGTTTGTGATTGGCGGGTTGAATGTCTCACCAACAACTTATCAGCAATTGTTGTTGTCTAAACACTTCTAAGGCCATTAGGTCAGCGTGGATATCCGCAAACGTTAAGAATTGCGGAAATTCCGACCTGAATGCTAGTTGAAAGAATGCTCATTTTCTTTTTCGCTCAATTGACATAGAAATTCCCAACGACTATCAGCTATTGTTTAAAACCTTCCACAACGTCTTGGAAAGAACCCATCGGGGTCATTATAGATCAGCAATCAAAAGCCGGACGAAAGGAAGGTAAAGCAATAGTATTTATTACTGCTGTAAGACCTAAGGTCCGCAGTCTAAAAGCCGCGACCTTAATTACTTTCTTGGCCATTAGAACATGACAAGTAGACAGTACGCGATGTAGATTTACTTGTATGATAATACATACATAATTGGTCATTACAATCCTTCGGTCAGGATTACGACCTAGCTTCTCGCACCACTTATGTTGTGTGCGTTAATTTTATATATGAGTGGTGGGACCTACAGTTTAAAGTCGACTCCGAACGACAGATTTTTGAGAAGCTCTTCATGGCAATTTTATTTACTCTCAGAGTTTTTGCCAGAAATCTGCTGAGAGGAAGTCGCCGAAGAAATATTTTCATATTTTCGTTTTGATGTCTGACCTGGGGTTTGAACTCGGGCCTTCAGTATAATAATTATTAAAATAATTAAAATATCTGGCAACACAGTACGAATGTTTCAGAACAAAAATCAAAATTAAACCAATTCGAGCTGAAATTGTTCCGAAGCAAACTTACGCTCTTTCGCTCTCTCTCTCACACAAAAAGAGAAACGTCAAACTACATATAAAAAAAATTGTATCAGAACAAAAATTTTGTTCCGAAACAATGGGAGAATCCAGCTTAATAGCCTCATTTGTAAACCATCCCCGTATGCATGCGCAAAAGTACAAAAAATGTTGTTGTGTCCAAATTATTTCTTATTATATGACATTCCCAGGCTGTTATATAACCCTGCCTACCCTACATGGTCTAAAGGAATTTTTGGGCTTGCCTTTTTAATTGTAAAAGAATATTAAGGAATTATTCATTAAAAATAATGAAAATGATAAGCTTGCAATCCCTACCCTTTTTTTTGAGGAAAATGCCAAAACGGATAACATTAATTCCCTTCCCTAAATATTAAGGTCAACATGATGTTTTATTACCAAATACTCGAAGGCAAATGTCCTTTACCGGTTTTTCACTGTTTTACTGTAATCAGCACTTAACTTCCTGTGTAGGTAGGGTGTGTTTTTTATGGGTCGTTCGTTGTGGTAATCATAAAAAATTGTGGACAATAAAAACACAGAGTACCTGCAACATAGTTTTCATGTTACATTTTTCATCAGGTCGTTCGTTTAGCCGTTCATCTAACTGATAGACCAGAGACCAGGCTGGCTATTTCCTTTCTCTTTGTTGCTTGGCAGGAAAGCAGTTGGAAAATGTTTCAAATTAAATGTAAAGCGTTAGTAGTAAAGCAAATACGAATATAACCTTAGCACAGCCACCACACCTCAACTTTAAATCCAATATCATTTCATTATATTTTGAGACTCTTTTGTTGGTTTTTTTTTTTTTGTAATTCGTTTGGTTTTTCTAATGTAAAGCACGATTTTTCAAGTTCTTTGAAAGTTTTTTTTTTGTATTTTTTTTTCTTCTTCATGGTTTTCTACAGAATTTTTTTTGGTATCAAAACTCGTGACTAATCAACATAAATAGTGTTTAAAAACGAAGCACAAAAAAAACTGAAACCAAAACCGTATTAAAATGATTTTAAATTGAAATCTAAATCATTCCATTCAAAGTCGTCGTTGTCGTTGTTGTCTTTGTCGTAAGTATGCAAAATTGTAAATGTATCCTAAGGATTTACCAGCCACGAAGCAACAAAATTGTATATATTTTTTTTTGTTTGTTTTGAATGGTTATTGTTATTTTCAATTATTATTATGCTCAGTTTGATTTCATCGTTTTTTGTCGCTTTTTTTTTGTCAATATTTAAATTATGACTTGGTAATGATTTTTTAGTTTTTTTTCAATTCGTCGTTTCCATACAAATTTTCCATTAAAAGCTTGCACAGCTCACCCACATTCTAAAAGTGATTGCAAACGTCAAAAAGAAAAATAATTTTTTTTTTCATAAAAACAGATCAAATTTTATGCAGTTTTTCAATATTCAGAAAAATAATTGAAATTCTTTTAATGAGAAAAAAAATTCTTGTGAAATAATTTGCATTTGCATAGGAAGATCGTTGCAAAATTCTAATTGATAAACTTGATTATCCTTTAAATCTTTTAACTTTTAACTGGCTAAATCCTAAATTCAATATTCATAATCCTAGATTTAATGGAAATAAGATCGAATTTAAAATTTCAAATTTGTTTGCGAAACAAATTTGTGACTTTTCATATCTACCGCCTCTTGTTTCAAAGGACAACATTGCACTTGTCAATATGCATCCTGCCAGTTGACTGTTTTCACAATTTGAACAAACTCCGTCATTCAGTTTGAATTTGACAGCCATCAGGAGGAGACTACAACTGATTAAAAAATTTAACTTCAAGGCATTACAGGCTATGCATGACAAATACTATTGGACTATCTCTTTCAAAGCACCATAGATGACATTGAAAGTACTGGACACTGGGATTGAACAAATTCATAATCGGTGACCGAACGAAGATTGAAAGATCGACACATTGCGGAAACTATTACGTTCTTACGTGTCTCTAACTTACTTAATTGGTCATTACAAACCTTTTGTCAGTATTACAACGTAATCTTTCACACCATCCATATTGTGTGAGTTAATTTTATCCTTGAGTGGCGGGACCTACAGTTTAAAGTCGAGTCCGAAAGACAGACTTTTGAACAATTTTCCTTTGTAATTTTATTTTCTCTCAGAGTTTTTTTTACCAGCTGAGAGAAAGTCACCGAATAAATATTTTTTTATACTTCATTTGGTTGCTGTCTGAGCTGTGGTTTGGAACTACGGTCTTACATCTAATGAGCCAACTAGTTACGTATTAAACTATGGCGACTATACGTGGCGATGCCACTCACAAGATTCAGTGGTTTAAAAGATTAGTTGGATGTGTCACGCAAGATCCGTGACGTCTTGACACTTAATCAACCAGATTAAGAAACTTCTTGAATACTTCGCAAGAAGGTTTTTGCCTTGTTCAACCACAATATAGCCGAGTTTTTAAACTGTTTTTTTAACCGCGGATCTACTACAACACACCAGGGGATCAAAGAGCTATTAAAGCAATGTGTTTCTCGTGGCGAATTGACGTTAAAGAAGTCCTTTATTTTAGTCATGGAGACAAATAATTTATATTGACATTCAAAGTGGTAAACGATTACATCAACTTATTGGTTCGATTCAATAAGGATTTGTAAAAAGAAATGAAAGCGTTTGATCAATAAAGCAGTTTATTTTTCACCAGGAAAATGAAGACAGACATTCGAGTTGTCATCTCATGTTGCCTACAAAACCATCTACAAAACTATCTCTGAAAATCTATTGAGTTGTTGTATCTTACTTCATGCCAAGAGGTGGCGCTGCTTCCTAGGGAATCAGGTCAAGGTTCTTCTTGAATTAATTATAAAAAATATTGTAATTTCGCGAATTTGACCCTGTATTACTCGTATTTGTAATCAAGTTCCCTAACCCTGCATTACATCACATTAAAAAGTACTTTAAAATAGTATGAAGACTGCAGTTTTTCGGTATTTTTTGAAAAGTATTTTCAGGTTGAGTAATTTGGGGACTTTTTTCAAAACAATTTCAGAATGCTTCTTTTTTTTTTTTGTTTTGACAAAAAGTACCCCAAAAGTACTTTTTGTATAATGAATATAAATTCTTACGTAACTTCAAAAAGTACTTTAAAGTTGTACGAAAACTGTATTTTTTTCGTATTTTTTAAAAAGTATTCACAGGCTCACCAAGTTTTTTGAAGCTTTTTCAAAACAATTTTAGCATGTTTTTTTATTTTGACAAAGCGTACTTTTGGGGTACTTTTTTTTTTGGTAAATTTTTGTGCAATATGAATAATAAAATTCTAATTTTACAGATTTTTCAAAACAATTTTAGAATGTGTTTTTTTCTTATTTTGACAAAAAGTACTTTTGGGGTACTTTATTGGTACATAACTTTTGTCTAATATGAATAATAAAAATTTCAATTTTTTAGTTTTTTCAAAACAATTTTAGTAGGAGTTTTTTTTTTTGTCATTTTGACAAAAAGTACTTTAGGGATACTTTTTTTGGTACTTTTTGTTTAATATGAATAATAAAAAATTTGAAGATATAAAATTCCAATTTTATTGAAATTAAGAATCGTATCTGATCATTAAAAAATAAACAATTTATTTTTAATTTATAAATAAGTGGCTTATTTACGGAAATGGTACTCAAACAAACTCTAATCTTTGAAGCTCCACATAAAATTAACAACTAAAAGTTAAAATAACGCCATTTATTGCCTTCTTTTTTTAACTTTAGCCACCATTTTTAGGGTTTTAACAATGAACTTAAATTGAATTCACAATAAAAAAAATACCAATTGTTGCCACAATACCAACAACAGTGGTACCATTTTTTTTTCCGCCGAATATGTGCAGTAACTCTGTACATGAAAACAAGTATTATTTTTTTAGTTGCTTTGACTATAATTTTATTTGTTTTTTATTAGTCAATAACAAGAAGTAGTTGACTTAAAATAAAATGGAAAGACAAAAATAATAATAACCAGGCCATAACCATAAACGTTGTGTATTACGTAGTCATGATAATAAAGTTTTTAAAGTTTTCAGCCTAACATTTACATGTTAAAAAGAGAAAAAAAAATTATAATAAAAATAATAATAATAATACAGCTTTGAAGGTTATTATTGTGCAAAAATAAATTCCCTGAAACCAATATAAAAAAAAAAATTAAAAAAAAAAATCAAATTTAACCTTAAAAAAGCTAAAACGAGGAATTTGACATTTTTTTCTATTGAAACGACAGAAGAAAAACAATTTTTTTTGTTTGCAAAATAAAATTACACAAAAATTACGTTTTGTTGTAATAATAATTTGAAAAGAGTAAAAAAAAATTATAAAAAATAAGTAGAAGATGAAGGGTTGTTTAATAAAAAAAATTAAATCTCAGCCATGACTTTCCCATGGAATCTTCAATTTAAACAAGAGATGATGCCGAAGGCATACAAACAAGAAATGACAACACAACGTTGACTTTTATAATCAACTTTAACCGCTTAATGTCAACGATATGCAAAAATATATGGTGATGACGATGCTGATCATCAACGACGAGAGACTTTTTAACTTCAATTTAAACTTTTAAGAAACACTACTAGTGCTGCTGCTGCTGCTACCTCCTCCTGCTTTTGCAACATGACAATAATTTTTTTTTTCATCTTTTTCATATATAACGCTGTGTACAATTCTATTTGTCACAACAGCAGGCGTGACAGAGAAAGAAAACATAATACAAAACCGATAAGCAGTGGACTCTGACTTTAACAATGTGGGCTTAATTTTATAATTTTTAAAAACCAAGTTTATGTAAGATTGCTAGCCTATATTGGTGATTTCAGTGTGTGACTATATTAGGCATTTAACGAATCATCGCTTTCGACAAACGAACAGCAAATGGCACAACAAAATCTGCTTCTGTCCTGCTAATATTAAACATTTGGAAGGCGTGTCTCCTTCACATGGTTTGTGTCTTGGATAGATTACCAGACATTTAGAAGATTAACGATCTTTCATTGAATCCAAATGCCTAAACACCGAAATCTATCAAGAAAGATGGTTTATGGTTTAAAGGACCTCCCTGGTCATTAAGGATTTGGAGGGATTATTCACATAATGTTAGTCAAACTGAAGAAGAACTTGCAAAATTTGTAAGGGAGTACTCAAGCAGCAATTATAAAATGCCAAGAAATTATCACACGATTTGAGGTCGAGATACTTTGTGAAGCGATTTACCAAGTCGGAAGACCTGCTTGAAGTCATTTTTGCAAGGAATCGTTACTTGCGACAATTTGAAGCTAAATAAATTGTGTACGAAGTCGGTTGAATAGAATGTCTGGAAGAATTCTAGGGAAGAATATCAAAAGCAAAATATATATGCGGCCATAATAGCTGCAATTATTAAAATCCGCCGATATCACAGCGGACGATCAAAGGCAACGAAATCAATTGTTTTGAAGCGAACATTACGTAATGTATTGACTTATTAGACGAGAACCTGGGGTTCGAACTCTAGCTCAAATATCTTGAAAAGCGAATAAAAAAAGATTTCTTTAGGCGACTTCCTTTCAGCAATCTTTTGGCATGAAATTGCCATGAAAAGTTTCTCAAATCTGGTGTTTCGGAGTCGATGTTAAAAATTGTAGATCCCACCACTCGTGCATAAAATTAACACACACGCGATGGGTTTTGTGAGAACTAAGGTTGTAGTCGTCGTAGTCTAGTAGGTAGTGTGTTGGCTTATTAGACGTGAAGACACGGTTTAAAACCCAGGACAGACATCTTCCACAAAACGAAATGTGATAAAATATTTCTCGGGCAACTCCATCTCAGCAGATTTCTGGCAAAAATTCTGAGAGTAAATAAAATTGCTATGAAAAGTTTATAAGAAATCTGTCGTTCGGAGTGGACTTTAAACTGTAGGTTCCTCCACTCATGTATAAAATTAACACACACAACATAAGGGGTGTGAGAAACTAGGTTCTGGTCTTGACTGAAGAGCTGTAATAGCCAAGAAATAAGTAAGTAAGTTCACCAGAAAAACTGTATCATTTCTGTCGCAATGCATTTCCACATATTTTTTTATTTCGGTTTCGGTTTCCGTTGCCTTGTCTCACGTCTCTTAATAAAGTTTTTCTAGATTAACAGGATATTCGTTTAGTTTGGCATGGCCTATTGCCTAGAAACAATGCCGTCTGTGAAAATGTCTTGGGATTTTGTATCGGGTTTAATGGTGGTGAAATTTGCTTATTGAGCCCTATACTCTTTCCAAAGAGAAACCTCTGCTTGACCTTCCTATAACGATCGTTGATGATGTTGCCCTCTTTAAGGCATTAGAAGGTATATGTATTGGATTATTTGTACAGGAATTTTTAAATTTTAGTAAATTTTGGTAAAAAAAAAATGGTTAAATATATTCAAATCTGTTACATACATACATAACTGGTCGTTACAACCCTTTTGTCAGGATTACAACCTAGTTCCTCATAGTTGTGTGCGTTAATTTCTATACATGAGTGGCGGCACCTAAAGTTTAAAGTCGACTCCGAGAGACAGATTTTTTGAGAAACTTTTTCATGGCAATTTTATTTACTCTCATAGTTTTTGCCAGAAATCTGCTGAGATGCAGTCGCCGTAGAAATATTTTTTCATATTTCGTTTAATTCGAGATGTCTGACCTGGGGTTTAAGTTGAGGCCTCACGTCTAATAAGCCAACACACTACCTACTAGACCAGGGCGACTTCATATCTATTATGCTTGGTTTTATAGTCAAACACTTAAAATACTGGGAACGTTACTCTCTTTAAATTGTTTGACGATTACGATAAATAAAAATATCCGCCCCATAAAAAAGAACTTCCAGCCCACTGTGCCATATCGATGAATGAGTTTTTTAGTTTTTCTTCAACTTTTTTCTGCAATTCAAACACTACAAGTGGCAAAGTGATAACATTTTAACCCTTTTTGTAAACAAATTTCTCACTTGGTCGAAAAGTTTTTTTTTCCGATTTTTTTTTTTTACAACGACTAACTGCCTACCATACTATCTCTCTATGCTTCGAGCAGAGATGGAAAACCTAATGAAAGTAAACACTTATGAAAGAGTGAACAAGTAAGTGAAATGAGTGAGTGAATGAATGAATCCAATGAATGGCTGGGCTGTGTGGGTGATGAAAATGATTTGCATGTAAATGAACGAAAAATATGTAATTTTTACTGTCTCTAAACACACACAGAGACGAGAGATAATCGTACAATTGAGGAAAATGCACATGAAAATACAAAAGAAAAAGAAGAAACAAAAAAAAAATTGTTCGTTTTCCTCTATTTGCAATGTGTGTGTGTGTGGAAAATTGATGATTTGCTTTTAGGCGAGAAATAATATGCGCAACACCAACAAAAACAATAAAAAAATAAAAAAATGAAAAACGATAAAGAAGCGGCAGGCACAAGTCACAAGAGTTTAATTTTTTCCACCGAAATAAAAAACATTTTCTTTCCTTTTTATTTCGAAATGAAAATCTGAAAAAATCATTACAAACCAAAAAGCAAAAGGAAAAAAGTAATAAAAGAAGTCTCTTGTAAAAATGTTTTGTTGGTGAGTTTTTTTTTGTTTGTTTCTGTTTCTATTGAATTCAGCTTCCTTTCGGCATTAAGTCAAGGGTGCATCTTGATGATAATTTGTCATGACATCAGAGTAGACTTGAAGGCAACACTTTTATAAGAGAAACAAAAAAAAAGAAAAATTCAGTGTTTTGGCTATTTTGCATACACGAACGTGTCAATGGCAGTCTAAAGTCATTGGCACCTGTTTGTACCTCTAATGCATGATTTAAAGTCAAACGTAAAAGGGGGTGTTATAATCCAAAAAAATTGGAAAATCCGCTTTGTAATACAACTTTGTGATCGATGGTGTGGAGAGTGGGAAAAAATTGTATTTTTTTTTAAATGAAAAATTTAAACGCTTATGGTTGTCGTTCTAAAACGGATTATGGTGGATAGGAGTCCACCATTTGATATCGGAGGACACCATAAGAAATCAATTGTGAACTCAGCCATTACCATCTAGATAACTGACAGTCTGAAAAAGCTGAACTACCATATATTACTGCTGGTGTGCTCCCTCGCCAAAAGTCTAGTAGGTAGTGTGTTGGCTTATTCGCCGTGAGGCCAGGGTTCAAACCTCAGGTCAGAAAACTCCAACAAAATGAAATACGATAAAATCAGAAGAATTACTTTTTGTATTTTGTTTTTGATGTCTGGCCTGGGGCTCGAACCCTGGCTTTACGTTTAATAAGCGAACACACTACCTACTAGACTACGGCGACTTTTCGTCTTAGATTAAAAAATTTTCTCTATTTACGTATGCATTCATCCAGAAATGGGTTTCATTGCTGAAAACAATGCTGCTCCAGAGCCCACAGGTCGTTGTCTATGGTGTTTTATGGTGATTTGATAAAACAGACAAGTAATTAGGAGAAGTTTTGACAAAATGGCCGTTATTATCTCACTAAGCTTGGAAGTCTTTATGAGAACACCCACCTATGTCGCAGGTAATGACGGTTTACAGAACAGTAGTCAGTAGCCTCTAACACTGTAGAGGAATACCAGCACACATTGCCATA
Organism: Sarcophaga caerulescens; assembly: GCA_927399465.1. NCBI lineage: Eukaryota > Metazoa > Arthropoda > Insecta > Diptera > Sarcophagidae > Sarcophaga > Sarcophaga caerulescens. Next base: position 88,533,298 of record OV656867.1, read on the forward strand.
ATTACATATTTAACAGAGTAAGTATCTATTACCTTAGGGTCTAATGATTAGACCCAAGAGAATTATGTTGGTTCAGTACTTTTCAACACTTTTATGGATACATCACTATATTTTATGGTGCTTCAAATAGAGCACACTATCTACCATTGTAACGAAACAAACGGGGTGAAATAAAAAGTGAAGGCCAAAATGGCTCCCTTTTCGTTATTGACATTTAAACGTGATACAATTTCAACGTTTTACAACATCAAACTGCAGCAAATAATCATTATCGTGCACTGTTTGAATTGATAATTATGTGGAGACAAATTCGTGTTGTGATAATTAAGTTTGTATCACGTTCAAATCGTTCGTTCCAAACACAAATTTTTTTTTTGTGAAAATTAAAATCAAGCAACGTAATAAGATACTCCCTTTCCCAGCCCCAAACTGTCTCAACTATAATAATTATTTCACGGTAATTTTTGTTAACTTTTTGGTTTTCTGTTTAATTTTTTTTTTATTTTTTTGAAAATTTTGTGTTTGACATGAACGTAACGTTGTATTAAATTAAAAATTAAAATTATAAATGCAATGCAAAATTACTGTATAATTAGTTCAAGTCATGTTAATTTTATTTAATTTACAATGAAAATTAAGTTTTGAAATTCAGTAAAAATGATGTTGAAATGGCAGCGAATTTAGAACATTGTACTGAAGTCATTGAAAATTAAAAAAAAATCTAAGCAATCTTTGGAGTTCTGTTAATTGAATCTGAAAAAAAACTATTCCCCTACTACAAACAAATGGATTAATGTCATGATTAGAGGCCTATTTATTGGGTTATAAAAGGTATTAAAAAATATATTAATTGACAGTCCGGCTCATATACATTACCGCTGGATTGATTTATGTTCGTTTTGGAGTGCCTCTATGGTTCGTGGCTTATTCCCATACACTTGCAAATTGTAGGGTTTACCACAAGAAAAACTGTAAAGGGTTCAAATCTCGGTGGCAATTCAATTGCCACAACTCATTCGTGCAGGAAATCAAATGTAGCATGATATGTAATATGATACATAGCGCATCACTGTTGAAAGCACACATCGTCTAGATCATCCAATCTACGCCAAAAGAAGTTGATAATCATCGACCTATAGTGTTCGCCGTTAACAGTGATGGTCTAACAATCACGCCGCCAGCATAAAATCCAACCCAAACAGTGATTTTTTCGGAATGAGTTGGATACATGTGGATTGGTGTAATCCCACATAGAACATGGGTGATGTGAGAAGCTCGGTTGTAATCCTGACTGCCTTTCAACAGTCTTCTGCAACAACTCTGAGAGTAAAATAAAATTGACGTGATAAGCTTTTCATAAATCTGTTGTTTTGAAGTCGCCGTAGTCTAGTAGGTAGTGTGTTGGCTTATTAGACGTAAAGCCAGGGTTCGAGCCCCAGGCCAGACATCAAAACAAAATACAAAAAGTATTTCTTCGGCGACTGCCTCTCAGCAGATTTCTGGCAAAAACTCTGAGAGTAAATAAAATTGCCATGAAAAGTTTCTCAAAAAATCTGTCGTTCGGAGTCGACTTTAATTAAACTGTAGGTCCCGCCACTTATGTATAAAATTAACACACACAACATAAGTGGTGTGAGAAACTAGGTCAATAGGCCTGACTGAAGGGTTGTAATGACCAATTATGTATGTATGTATGTAAATCTGTTGTTCGGAATCGAATTCCAAATATAAATTGGGTGGTTTGAGAAGCTAGGTTGTAATCTTGGCTAAATGATTACAATGCTGCGAAGTGATGCTCAATGATTAATGTGTGGGTACGGATGATAAACTGAACTGAAGATACCTGAATTAATCGGGCGAACCCATTATTTTACTGAACTGGCCTTCGTCGCAATGCAATTGATATCTTTGTTGCTAGTCTCGGAACGACTAAGATGTTGGATAATTGCTCAATAATTACACAGTAGTCACCGTAGTCTAGAAAGCAGAGGGTCGGCCGGACATCTCGAACAAAACGAAATATAAACAAAATATTTCTTCGACGACTACCTCTCAGCAGATTTCTGGCAAAAATCGGAGAATAAATAAAAATACAAAGCTTCTCTAAAATCTGTCGTTAGAAGTCGACTTTAAACAGTAGGTCCCATCACTCATGTTTACAATTAACACACACAACGTGAGAAGTATAGGTCGAAATCCTGACTGAAGGGTTGCAATGACCAATTAGGTATGAATGTACGTTTACTTAGCTGGGCATAAAATAAGGCTACTTTGGATACTGTGGCTCTAAGGATTACAAAGTAATGAAATGGCCGAGCCGTATGTTAAAAGTGGATTGGCTCTGGATTGGATATACTATACATACCTAAAATTAGCATTTTATTTGTCCATATGGAAAGAGTGTTCTCTTATGTTTTATAAACTTTCTACCATGAATGCCTTTCGAAGAGAGATATGGTAGATAGGCTTATCATTTATTGTTGTGTCGATATTTTCTCCTTCGATCTTGAAATCGGTTTAGACTAGATGGTTGGCTATCAAAACATGCCGTATTTGCAACACTTTTTGTCTGCTGTTTGTTAGAATGTGTTTTTTTACTGATTGAACTTTCATATGTTAATATGATTGTGACAACTATAATTTTTAGTTGTGGTAATTAAAATATGTTTAAGGGAACTATATTTGTTTTAAATTCGGTTTCAAACGATTATTTATTCCAGTACAGAGCACAGAGATTTCTTTATTGTTTTACCTAAAGCAAAGTTTAATTCTATTGAAAACTTGACAATATTTGTAAGCTGTTGCAATGTAATAGGCCCCCATTATATGTTTGATTTTTAAATTATTGACTTTGGATTGATAGGTAATCAGTGTTCTTTAAACAATTCATTTGTTATGTGGCATGTCTAAGTCATTACATTGTTGGTTTTATTATTGTATTTACTTAACAACAAAACATGCAACAACTTTACCGCTGTGGTGTGTAGTAAAGTGTTATCTATTGTCGTTGTAGATATGGCTTAATGGGTCAAATAATAAAAGCAGCCCAGGGGGATTCAATATGAAAACAAAGAATGCAAAGAATAAATATTAAAGGAAACGAACGAACACCTTAAACTAAAAAAGAAAAACTTAAAAAAAACTGTGAAGTAAAGTCCAAATGTTAATAGGAATGAAAGTATATTTCTAAGTGTATGTGTACAACCATATGTACATACATATGTATGTATGTTTATGTTTCTGGAAATTGTAAAATTTTCTTTTGTATTTATGTCGCCTCAAGTGACAATAAATGTCTGACAAAAAATTATTTTTTTTTTTTATTTTTTTTTTCAGTTGCTCATACATCCGTCTCTGTTCCGACATATTTTTTCATTCATTCATCCGTTGCAACAACTCTTAGCCAGACGGTCATTTGTGATTCTTAATTTGTTTAAACTATTTATTTACAAGTTTTCTTTTCTGTTTTTTTTAATAAAAAAAAAAACAAATTTTTCTACCAATTACTTATGCTTTGTTGGTCTAGTTAAAGTAGAGGAACTTTCATTTGAAAAAATAATTTCGGTTTCTGGAGTTGCAGGCGTGAGTGTGAGTGTCGTTCAGTATTTATTTTTCACTCTCTACAAAAGTAAATAAAGGCAGGCAGTGTAGTAAAGTGGTACATACAACCTCAATTACACAGCATAATAAACACATGCATTTTTGGGTTTTTGAACTTGGCACCAAGAAAATGTGTGGCTTTCAGTTCTTGCTTCCAAGAATTTTTCTCACTTGTAAAGTATGTTCCAATATATAGGGGGGGGGAGGTGGCAATGTACTGATGTTGGTTTTATATTTCATTTCAATTTTATGTTACAAAAATAAAAAAAAAATAAAAGAAATTCTTTACCTCCAGTTCAATAACAATGAGGAACATGATACATCAGCAGAATCAGATTGTTTTTTAAACAAATTTCAAAAGAAAAACAGAAGATAAAAATTTTCTGTAAAAGCAACGTTAAAAATACAGTAGCGTTTGGAAAAACTTTCCCTATTGTTTTGCTACTTCTTGTTTTTTTTTTTTGTTTTGTTCTTTTTGTGAACAACAATTCAAAACGTTCTTCGTTCATGGCGTTCATCGTGATCATGTTAAATGAATAAGTTTTTCTTCTGTTTTTATTATACAACGTGTTGTTGCTGCATACACCGTTGCAAATGTGTGTGGCGTCAATTTGTTGCTTGCTGCTACTGCCTGTTACCAATATTTTATTGTATTCCAGTGAAATGGTTATAAATCAAGAACTCTTTTTTTGCCAGCCAGACATCTGGCAAACTTGGTCGATTATTTGCTGCTTTTGAAATGGCAAATAATACGGATGTTAAACAGGCGACGATTTAGTTTTTTTTATTCCGTTTTTCAAAGAAACATTCACTTTTCTTTCTGTAGAAAGAATTTTTATTTCATGATTTCTTTTCTTTTTACGACTACTGTGTCGCTTTGGAACAGCTTCCTGAAAGAAACTCTTTTTTTTTTCTAGAACTTATAAACAGAATTATTCAGCTTCAGTACGCTTTTTTATAAAAAGGTGCACTTATTAGTGAATGTGCAAGAAAAAAGATTCATAAAGTCACGTCAAAATTTTGAATTTCGAACATTTAGAAACGAAGGGTCTTATTCTGTTTTTTCTTTGTTGCAGTTTCATTACTTAAATTTTCCAAGCTAAAGCAGAGAAGTGGCATATTGCAGCAGGTGCTACAATGTAGTTCTCTTGAAATATCATCCTTTGTGAACATGTAATATGTGTAGTAGATGAAGCTAGCTCGTAATCCTGACTGAAGGGTTGTAATGGCCAATTATGTATGTATGTATGTATGTAGATGAAGCACTTGATTCTGATTTCTTTACAAGATGAATGGTTGGATTCTGACTGTTCCAGATTTGAAGCAGTTTAACACTTTAATAAAAAATGCAAGTTATCGAAAAATTTTCTATAGAAAATGCAAGGTATCGTCAAATATTCTATAGAAAATGTAAGTTATTGACAAATTTTCTATAGAAAATGCAAGTTATTGACAAATTTTCTATAGAAAATGTAAGTTATCGCCAAATTTTCTATAGAAAATGCAAGTTATCGATAAATATTCTATAGAAAATGCAAGTTATCGACAAATTTTCTACAGAAAAATGTAAGTTATCGAATTTGCAACCTATCAACCTTTGCAAAATGCAAGTTATTGGCAAATTTTCTATAGAAAATGCAAGTTATTGACAAATTTTCTATAGAAAATATAAGTTATTGACCAATTTTCTATAGAAAATATAAGTTATTGACCAATTTTCTATAGAAAATGCAAGTTATCGACAAACTGTCAATAGAAAATGCAAGTTATCTACAAATTTTCTATAGAAAATGCAAGTTATCGACAAATTTTCTATAGAAAAATGTAAGTTATCTACAAATATTCTATAGAAAATGCAAGTTATCGACAAAATATTTTAGCTAAACACCATCTCTAATGCCAACCTGTGTGAGATCTCGATCACAAATCACAATGGATTGTCCACACGCTTCGAAGATTAACTCAAGGCTGAAATCCCTAGGAAAGGCGATAAGTTCAATAGCAAAATGGTTAACCCTCGAAATTTAAAGGAATCAAACATACTTTACTATACAAGAAGGGATTAAAAGGGTTTGTTGTTTCTTCTAAGAACTATAGACAGGAATGTATGCCTAGATAGTAATTGTCGCAGTCGTAGTTTAGTAGGTAGTGTGTTGACTTATTAGACGTGAGGCCACGATTCAAACCCCTGGTCAAACATCTTCAGCGACTTCCTCTCAGCAGAGAGCAACAACTCTGAGAGTAAATAAAATTGCTATGAAAAGTTTCTCAAAAATCTGGCGTTCTGAATTGACTTTAAACTATAGGTCCCGCTCATGTATTAAAATTAACACACACAACAGAAGTGTTGTGAGAATCTAGAAGCTTCTTACTTAATTGGTCATTAGAAGGGATTACAACCTAGCTTTTCACAACATCCATGTAGCGTGGGTTAATTTTATTCGCGAGTGGCGGGACCTACAATTTAATTCGACAGTTTTGAGGAACTATTCATGACAGTTTTATTTAGTCTCTGAGTTTTTGTTAGAAGACTGCTGAGAGAGTCTTTAAAAGACGACCGACCATTGGCTATCACCATCAGCGTCTGTTCTCAGGTGAAAGGACGTTGAAAGTAAGAGTCGATCATGTCGCAAGTAACGAGCTATGTAAACAAGTCCATAAGCAATTAATATTGCTTTTTGGCTCTGGACGATAGATTTGAGAAACTTTTCATAGTAGTTTTATTTACCTTCAGAATAAATTCGGAAATTCGATTTGTACTTAAGAAGCGTGTCTATTGAAGTATTATATTGGATTTTAGTTGCTCTGGTTGAAGAATCAAAAGCATTTTTTTTTTTTTTTTTTTTTGTAAATTTAATTTAAAGTAATTACCAAAGCAAAGTTCATTTGCTATAATTTCTTATATGATTTATTTGCTTCGATTTGATAAATTCATTTTAAATTTCCATTTCATTTATGCTGTCATAAATTTCCATGAAAAGAGCGAGAGAGAGAGGAGTAAGTAAGAAAAGATAAATGAGTCGTATTAACTTTCTCCAAAAAATCATGTCGTAAATCATTACCAAAAAGCAAAACCAAATTATATTATTTTTTCGGGAGAAAAACAAGGGTCAATATGGGATAATGATTATACATGAATGAAAAACATTCAAGGGAAACAATTTAAAATCAAATAAAAAGTAAATCATAAAAGAGAAAAATATGCTGGTAAAATAATCATTATAATAGGCATGTAATAAAACAATAAATTTTGAAAAAAAAAAAAAATAACCAGAAGCTAAAAACGTACTTGTTGTCTGAAAAATTAAAATCGAAAAAAAAATTTTTTTTTTTTGTAAATTGACCAGACAATGACCCCAGCCAACTGAAAAAAATTGATACCAAAGCCTAGGCTTGACGTGCAAAATAATAACGGATGTTAAATATTAATTGAGGAATTTTATAACTCAACTTCCACCAGCTTAAACGAAATATAAAAAAAATATAAAAAATCGACAACCAAATAAAGGTCAACAGTTTTAAAAGACGCGTGTCAAGAAATAGACAGAAAACCGAAAAACAAAAACCAAAAAAATGCAATTTTCGTGAAGACGATAGAAAAAAAACACTGACCGTGTGTTCGTAATCACTTGCTGTTGTAGGTAGGATGGATTTTGTTGGTGGTGTTGGTTTATTTGCCACTTTAAGCACATCATTTTTATAGTGTTGGCCCCCTAAACAGCACCTAAACAATACATGTTGCATGTAGAAATTAACCTTTTTTTCTTCATCTTCTTTTTTTTCTTCTCTAAATATCTATGAAAACAAAACTCTCCACTAAACACCTGTTAAAAGCAGTTATAATAGCAGCCAAATAAGGTATGATGCATTCATTCACTCATTCATCCATCCGTCCATTGTGTCAGCCAGCCAGCCAACACCATCCACCATCTGAGATTGTATCGTTAATGTCTACTCGTTTTGATCAACATTTTGGTTTTTTTTTTGGTTTTTTTAAATTTTTGTTTTTTAATTTTTTGAAAATTGATTTACGGAACTCCCAAGTGTAAAGTTCCAAGTAAAGGACAAATTATGGCCGAACAAAAACGCTTCTAATGCTGATTTTTATTAATCATTTTAAACTATTAAGGAAGTTACTACACACCATTAACCCTGGGTATGTACATATGTATATGATACCCTACAAAATAATGCAGGCATTTCATCATTAAGGTGACTGAAAAGAAAATTACACTGAAAGTAACTGACTCCAGTTTATCAAAATGATAATCCTTTTGGAGCGTCTTTGTCGTGCAATCGTCATTACTAGCAAAAACGAGAGCAAAGAGTCAGAACTACTGTCTAGCTACTCGATGATGTAAACACCCACATTTGTTAATTTTATCCATGACAGCACCTACAATCGACTCCGAATAACAGATCACAATTCAAAGCTATTGAAGGAAAATTGTTCACAGGGAAGCCAGCTTAAGAAATATTCTTTTTCTGCTCTTGTATCCGCCAATATCTTAGATTTGCAATTGAAGCTCTAGGCAACCAATCCAACGTACCACTACACCCCAAAAAAAACTCTCGGCCACAAAATATGTAAAAAACCTTCCGTGCTGAGTTAATCTGATTGTTATTAACAAAGACGGAAGACGGTTTTCGGTTTTTGAATTTTAACAATAAAGAGGCTTAAAATTGCTGAAAATAATTCTGCTGTAATCCTCGGGCGCTCTCTGAACTTATACCCTCTACCCCCCAGATGAAAATATTAAATGTGCAACTTACGCCATATAAAGGGTCTCACCTATCGGGCAATAAGAGACACACAAGCAGTAAAAGTTCTTCACTACTACACACAAAAGGGCGTTGTTTTAAGGTAACGGTAGATTAACCAGCTATTGTGTGTAAAACCTTGGTTAATGAAACTAGGAAGACAGGGGAGCAAATGATATCAACAACGAACATTATGAGGAGATAAACCACCTACTGAAAAAGAGAATGCAATAAACAAAGTTTCAAACCATTACATCGAAGACAATAAACCAATATATTTTCACAGAAGGCATTGCTAATAGACAGGGATAATGGTAACCCTTGCAAACTAGAATCGGCAAAATAGACTAATTACCCGTCTGGCTTGAAAAACTGGCTTAAGAAAACTAAAATAAGGCAACGAAAAATAAACATGGAAACTTTTTAAAGCAACTGAAGGGAAAAAAACGGGTTTATTTACGAAAAGACTGTTTAAAATCGGGATGTCCGGTAAAGTAATTCAACGCAGCTCTCATATGGAGAGATATAATTACCTATTATTATTATTTGTTGTGGTGAGGTGCCTTAGCACTGCGACCATAAGATCTATTATACTCATCATAAACTTTATAGGTTATCCCTATAATGCCTCAAGCCTATTACATACATACATACATAATTGGTCATTACAACCCTTCAGTCTGGATTACGACCTAGTTGCTCATATCACTTATGTTGTGTGTGTTAATTTGTATCCATAATTGGCGTGACAAACAGTTTAAAGTCGAATTCAAACGGCATATTTTTGAGAAACTTTTCATGGCAAATCTATTTACTCTCAGAGTTTTTGCCAGAAATCTGCTGAGAGACAGTCGCCGATGAAATATTTTAAAATTTCATTTTCTTCGAGATGTCTGAATTGGGGTTTAAACCGTGGCTTAACGTCTAATAAGCCAACACACTACCTACTAGACTACGGCGACTCAAGCATGTTGCATTGACCAACTTCAGGATGCTGCTCGGTGTCAACAACCATTATTTCCTTGATCGGCAGTTAAAATGCATCCAAGTGATTCCTCCTAGAATAAATTAATGCCCCAGAAGTTTCAAGATTAAGTTCCGATGATTTATTCTCATCGTCACAGAATCTACATGTTGGGCTCAAGGCAATACCCATTCTGTATAAATATAGCCTGAGTCTACAGTGCCCTGTCAAAAGACCGGCTATCAACATGAGGTTATTTCTTGATAGGCTTAACAATGGCTCTCCTACGGAGACAGAAACAATTATTCGTTAATCAAATAAAATTATTTTGCACGTAATTTTCAATGACGGTTCACTCAATGACCATGTGAATAGGGAATTTGTTAGTGCAAGAACAGTTTTTAATTCAAAAATATCAGTTTAAAGGAGTAAATACCTCTTGTTAGTATAGCGGTGACGTTATATTTCTTCGGGGCAATAGAGCTGATAGAGCTCATTATTTGTTATCTAGATTAAGAATTTATTTATTAAACAAAGGTCTTGAAGGCAAATTACTAAGATTACCTGAGGTGGCAGATAAACAACTTCTTGATGAAAAAATCTGTTTTCAATCCAAAACTTGGTGTAAAAATCGGGGATTTTGTATTACCCAGAGAGTTAGTGGAAGAGGTATTAAATCATAAAAAACTGGTAAATGAATTACACTCCTCTAAAAGTAATAGATGGTGGTAAGAACACACTAGAAATACATATTCATGGTAGCGTGTATTGGCAACTTTGGCTTAGAAAGTGATTCTAACTAGTCGAATGCAATTATACAAAAATCTGTTACAAACAACATAACAAGCCCCCTATAGTTCCTATTATCCATAGTAGTGGTATACGATATAAAAAGTTTAACTGTTTATCTCGTTATATTTTTTAATTTGGACTACCCACAAAAAAAAAAAAAAGAGGAAAAAAGGAAGGCCATTTAAGCCATAAAGAAATTAGGAAAAGACATGTAGAGAGAGCGAGAGAGAGAGAAAGGGACACAGAGAGCGATAAAAGTAAAAGTCCATCAAATTATAAAACAAGCGATGTTTCTAGCAGCTTAACTTTATTATACGAATACACACTCAATCGCCCAACATACAATAGAAAAACTTTACAACTCGTTTACTCTACAGATGACCATTAGACGATAAACTGTTTCTGCCGTTTTTTTTTTTTTTTTTGCTATTACTTTAAGGGGATTTTAGAAGCATTAAAGCAACATTTTGTTTTTGTTTTTTTTTTGGTGTTTTGGTCTTCAATTTAATCTCAGGAAACGTGATTTGCTACCAGCATTTTTATTATTATTTTTGCCCAATTTACTCTGCTTTTCTGCAGCCCCAAGAGCAGCTGAAAACATTTTTTAAACTCTAACGTACTAAACACCATCTATAAATGGCGTTATAATTTAAGCTCATTAGTACATTTTTACAATGTTTTCTGTTTCTTCTTGGCCAAAACAGCCAGCCAAGACAAGACAAGAAAAAAAGAAATGAAGTTTAGAGGGCAAAAATCAGAAATCAGTGAACACTACCAGCTACCTTTGCATTGCGGCCGAGTTGTTGCTGCTGATGCCCATTTGAGGTGTTTAGAAAGGAAGTTTGATAATCGCAATAAAATATGATGCAATGAACAGAAAAATAAAAACAGAAACAAAACACAACAATAACAGAAGTATTGTATTTATTGGTAAAAGAAAGGACAAGAAAGATTTTTGTTTTAAATATTGGCTTTAAGATAGTAAAATTAAATACAAAATAAAATTGAATACAAAATTATAAGAGGCAACTTTGCTTAAGGGTCTGGAAAACAACGCCCTGAACAGGTACCTCAACAAATACCTTTAATTTGCCCAGAAAAACTATCAAATAGTCATTGTAAAAATTAAAAAATAAAATCAAATAAAATTATATAACCTTAAATATTAGAAACCAAAAAAAGTACCAAATTTTTAAATTTATAAAAACAGAAATAGATGTTTAAACAAACAAAAAAAGGGGTTAAATAATAAAAGTACCACAAATTTGTTTGTGCTAAAAATTTTAAAGATTTTCTGTTGGATTTTCGAAAATAAAAAATAATGGAAAATGTACCCAAAAAGTACCAAATTTGTTTATGGAAAGTAACATTTTTTTAATTAAAATCTTTTCATTAAATTGGACTCTGTATAGATAAAACTTTAGGAAAAATGCAGGAACATTTAAAATAAAAGTTACTTTAAACGTTTCTTGTGAAACCAAACCAAAACTTTGTACGTACTACAATTTTGTAGGCAATTGCATTTCATAGGATTTTTTTAAGATAAAAATAAGTTGAAACTAAACAGTATCAATAATACTTTACGAGATTCATGAAACTCAAAATATTGTAAAATGGAAAAGTACCAGATACATTAGATATAAGTACCAAAGCTGTATATTGTACAATGAAAGTAACACAAATTTGTATACAAAAATATTAAAAACCAGCGGAATTTTATTGGACTTTTTGACCTTAAGAAATATTGCAAAACAGACACTTTGTGAAAAACAAAAAAAGTACAACAAATTTGTATGTGTTAAAAACAAAAAAATTTCATAGGATTTTTACAAATGAAAATGACGAAATTTAAAAAAAAATACTAAAAAATTGGTCTTTCGAAAAAGTACGAAAACGATTTATATATGTAAAAAGTACTAAAAAAATATTTATGTTTTATAGTTTGTAGGAAACAGTTATTAATTGAATTTTCAATCTCAAAATGAGATGAAATAAAAAAACCGAATGCAGAGAGGTACCGAACTTGCTTATTAAAAAGAAAGTACCACAGGTGTTTATATCCGAAAACTCAAAAATAAGGATAATTTATGGGCTCTTCAGAAATGAAAAAGTACCAGAGAAGTTAATTAAGGAAAGGACACATTTTTACTACTAAAACTTAAAAGTTTTAACGATTAACGATTAAAAATAGTTTCAAATGAAAAAGTACCAAGAAAATGACTTGTGAAAAGTACCAAAATCATTACAAAAAATGTATCACACATTTTTATTTGTTAAAAATTGTAAAGTACGATGTTTTGTTAGATATTTGAAATTTAAAATAATGCAAAGCAAAAAAGTACCCAGAAAATTGGTAATATTTGTCATGAAAAAGTACCATATATTTTTATGTATTAATAATTGCAAACAATAGGCTCATGGTAATTTTGAAATTAATAATATAAAATAGAAATACATCCCCTGCGGAAAAGTACTATAATTTATCTATAATAAATTACTTAATTCTATAATAAATTAATTAATTAATTTTTCTATAATAAACTACTTTTTTTGTTAAGACTTATGATGATGCAGTGATTTCATGGCTGGTGTTGTATTGTTCTATTACAACGGAAAAAGTTTTAATGAAATCAATGGCCCTGTTACCGAAAATCGCATATTTTTTAAAAATACTTGAAAGTCCCGAAGATAAGTCGTTGCAGATATGCCAGGGTAAAATGGGTATTGACCAATACTATCGGCATGTACAGCACTTCTCCAGCAGAAATACTTCCTATCAGTAACAATAAGCAGATTGACATCTTATGTCCACAAAAACTGCACCTTATTTCCATCCTCAAACAACCTATTTCTCTAAATCCAATACTATGCATTGCATTACTAGGAGCCATCCCCTAAATTTGCTTAAGACTCTGAAAAGGGCAAATTTATTACATCAGAAGCACTTCAACCAAAAAAAAAAAAAATTCAAAAAAGATAATGTGCTTGTACAGTGTAGACTAAAAATTTACTCCATTTCTTAATGGGGGGTCTATTAAAAAATGTTTTATTTATATCAGCCAAAAAACAAACGTATTTTGTATTGCTTCACCGCCGAAAAGCAGGCCTATATACATACGTACGTATTTAAAACACATGAACAAAATAAAAAAAAACGGCTTTAATAAATGGTTTTTACTCGTTAACCTCTCATTTAACCTTTAAAATTTATGGGAATTTTCCATTTGTTTCCAAATGTTAATGAACTTTATTTAACTGACTTTTGCAACAAGTAAAAAAACAAAAACAACAGCAACAAAAAAATTGTTTTTGTTAGAAAAACATTCACGTGTTTTTAATAAAAAAAAATTAATTTTTTTCTCTTGCCACAAAAAACTATTTACCGTAACAATAATTAAAATAAAAAGTAGACAGAGAGACGGACACACAGTAGAGAAAAAAAAACTGTGTCATCATATTGAATTTCTGTTTTTTAATTCTTTTTTTTAATGAAATTTTACGTATTCGTAGCAAAAATCTTAAATTTCAATTAAATTACGCAGTCCTTGAATGGGGCAGCAGCAAAAAACAAACTATGCGAGCACACTAACGGCCAATAAAACTATGAACAAAAAAAAACAGTTTAATTACCTGGCATGCCAGTACAAAACAACAAAAAACAGTTTAAAAAAAACATCAACAACAACAAAAACTATACAACTTAATAAGAAGAATTAAATTACCAGCCTTAAGAGTGTTTTTTTCTGTTGCTGGTGTGTTGTTGAGCTGCTCTTAATGAACTGAAAATTGTCTGGTGAAATAAAAATGAACTGATTTTTATGGCTACAAATTACAAAAACAACAACAACATCATACAATAAATGTAGTTGTTGTTGTAAATAACAACATAAAATTCCGTTGTTTTTACAACAATATTTTGTGTTTAAAAATGTTGCAACATGAGTATGTAGAGACTTATATTGCCTCTGCATAACATAGTCAGCCACATACATAATTAAGTTAAATGCTCTTCTATTTCTGTCATATTCACACTTACAACAACACACTATTGGCGCAAATATGTTGCTTACACACACAGACTGATGTCTAGTATTTGTATGAACACAAATAAAAAAAAACATTGTTTTTTCAAATTTCTTTGTATTGCAACTCGAACTTCGAGTGGCAAATTTATAGTTAAGTTGGGGGTCATGCACTTCACTAAGTGACCATTTTTTCTTTTATTATTTTTTGTCTATGTAAAAGTGTGTATGAGTGTGTATATGTGTTAATAAAGTACTACCACAAACCACAATAAAAGGCCATGTTTTTTTTCTTTTTTTTTTTTGCTTAAAGTTGCTTTAAACAATAACTTTACAACGGGCAAACAATATACTCATGAATTACCCTCTCATATTCGTACTGAACAAACGAACGAACGAACGAACAATTGTGTTGAAAGCCACAATAATGACTGTCAAATGAAAAATTTTATATTAAATATGGGTCATTCCATGAACATTTTAAAAACATTTTAAATAAACATTTAAAAATTGTTTTCTGAACGAATTTGTTTCAGGAAATTAATTTCAGAACTCGATGTTTTCTTTTTTTTTTTTTTATAAATATCTGTATATGGGTCACTCTCTACTTACTTACGTAAATGGTCATTACAATCCTTTAGTCAGGATTACAACCTAGCTCCTCACACCACTCATGTTCTGTGTGTTAATTTTAGCCATGAGTGACGGCAACTATAGTTTAATTCTACAGTTTTGAGAAACTTTTCATGATAGTTTTATTTAGTCTCAGAGTTTTTTTTTTAAAGACTGCTGGGAAAATCTTGAAAAGACGACCATTGGCAACCACTATCAACACCTATTCTCAGGTGAAGGCACGTTGAAATTAAGAATCGATTCATCTCACAAGTAACGAGCTATGTAAACAAGTCCAAAAGCTATTAATATTGCTCTTTGTAGGAACTGAATGATTTATATTCGTTCAAAAGTTCTATTTGACCTTCGCGCGATCCGATGGCCAATGCACATCACCTTCACGTGAGATGTACACTATCAAATGTGGTATAAGCTGTGTAAAACGTATCGCCATCCTAATGAAACCACCATGGATCTATACTGCATGCACACATAATTGGTTAATATAACTCTTCAGTTAGGATTACAACCTAACTTCTCACACCATGAGTGGCGGAACCTATAGTTTAAAGTCGACTCTGAGCGACTGATTTTTTGAGGAACTTTTATAGGAATTTTATTTACTCCCAGAATTTTTGCCAGAAATCTGCTGAGAGACAGACGACAAAAAAATATTTGTTAATATTTCGAGATGTTTGACCTGAGGTTTGAACCGTGGCCACACGTCTGATAAGACAACACACTAGCCACTAGACTACGGCGACTATAGCGCTCGATCGATAGTGCTCGCTGTTTATAGTGATGACCTGACCAACGTCATTATCTAACAAGTATAGACAAACATATAGAACGCCACCAGCCCAAAATCTGCACCAAACAGTTTATTTTTGGGATGCATTGGACGGTTATGGACGGGTAGTGTTCTAAATTCGACAATTTTGCTTGCTCATGTACCCCCATCCATCCAAAAATGCGTAAAATTTTGACATCGCTCAAGATGATTTTTCGATGAATATAGGAATTAGCTGTCAACTGCTCCCGAATCCATTTAGCGAGTACACTTTGTTGTCTATGGTCGTCCATGGTGATTTGACTAAAAGGATTAAATAAATGTCAACTATTGTGACAGATGTAGCTTCAACAAGATGGCCGGTATCAAAGTCCCTGTTGGAAAACCCTTTATATGTACATATGTTTATACGGCATGTTGATTTGTCAAGAGACAGTGTATAATAAGGAAAAATGGAATATTTTGAAATCAATTGTGAAACATTCAACCTTTTTGAATTAAAAACTAGGGGCTCTTTCCTAGGGACCGATTGAAATTAAACGTGTGCATTTAATAACGTAGAATAAGGTTTTTTAAAACAATACATGGCTACATAAAAAAAAAAATTACCCCTTTTTGTAAAAGCGCTTGCAATATCTAAAGTCCTATAGACTTCGTATGGCACTCTCAACCTTTTTTTTTCTTTTTTTTTTAAATCCTCATATCGCTTTAGAAAACAATTTTGTTTCGTTGAGTTTAAGCCTTCTACCATAGATTTTTCCAAGTAAATTGACACCACCAGTCAGTCATATGCAATGGCAAAACTGCTGTACTCATATTGGCAACTTTGGGGTGATATGGTAGGGGAACTTGAAGAATGGAAATGGACATGGCAGAAAAACGTCAGTCATTCACTTAATTTTCCGTAGAGTTGTGTGTGTAAAGCAAAAACATTAAGAAATCATTCATTATCATTATCATTCTTGTTACTTTTCTTTACAATTTTTTACAGTCAATAATAAATTTTTTGTTTCTGGTTTTTCGCTTTACATTGCATATGCAAATGCAGCATAAAAATGTTGGGCTTTCTAACTACTGACGACCAGTGGTCGTCTATATCGTCGTATACATGCAGCTGTGCCAAACCAATAAATGTTTGTGGCCAAGAAAATTATGAAAACAAAGGGGAAAAAAACTATTTGAAGTTTAAAGTTAAAAGTGTCAGACGAAAAGTGTATGCATATGGACATTTGAAGGAAAGACTTGAAATAAAAAAAAAAAAAAAATAAATAAATAAATGCAACACGCATTACAATATTGAAGGAAAATCAATTGTTGTTAATTTTATAGTGCATTTATGGATATGGGTGATTCCATATAAAGACATAAAAAATCGCTTTAAATTCTTAAAATTTTTGTTTTTAAAACTTCAAAGGCATTTTTATTTAACACAGTATTTTGTTTAAACAAAAGAAGTCTTAATCTTCTTTATTCTTTATTTACGGTAATTAATACTAAATTACACTGTTTTTTAATGATTTTTTGTAGCCATTTGGTTCACAGCAAAAAAAAAAAAAAAAAAAAAAAAAAAAAAAAAAAAGAGAGGAAAGACCTTGATGCACTGTTTACTACGGTTTTAAATTACCAAGATTTTTTGCTTCTTTAATGGTTAAGTAATGAAAATTTAAATTGATTTCTTGTTTTATTATTTAAAAAAAAAGAAATCGAAATTAAGTTTAAATTTTAAGTGTCAAAAATTCTTTCTTTTCCTACACAAACAAGAGCGGGTCAATAAGTCAATAAGTCCATAAGTTTTTAAATTTCCTCCACCTCCAGTAAAAATCTAAATGAACGATGACGCTTATCATTGCTAGCAAATTTCGACATGTATTGAGGAGAAAATTAAGAAATAATCACTGAAGCCCTATATCATTATTTAAACCCTGAACAATCATGAAAGATGAGATGAGACTTCTGGATGACCACTTGAGGTCTCTACAGCTGAAACAATTTCAAAAATTCAGAATGTGTTGTTAGCCGCTCGGAGATTTAATGTGGAAGTGCTTGTAGAAGTCATAGAAATAAATTTTGAATGATTGCTAGGGTATCCGATACCAGAATACGAATGTACAGTTAAGGTCTCTATGCCCGAAACAATTGTCATACGATTCACGATATAATATTAGCTTAGCAGAGATTGACAGTGCGAGAAATTGTGGAGGGCATAGGAATACATGGCCCATGCTTTTCTTTTTGAATGATCACCTGGGTTTTGAAAAGATTTTCACAATATGACTGACGTGTTTAATTGAAAACGTAAACGTGTGACTACTCCTCAGGAGAGTTTCGCGATTTTCAATCTATATACGGGCCGCTACATAACTGTGATTACAGCATACATCCACTAAAAATTTAAAAACAGTATAAACAGTGCATATACCGTCTAAGTGACGATTTGGAAAAAAAATCGATCATTTGGGCAAGAAAGACGACCTTTTGCATCAGGACAATGCACCTTCCTATAACCTATTTTCTTAAACCCGCACAATGCACTGCATGAGTAGGGGCCAAACCATGCTGGTTTTACAAAAAAAAAAAAAAAAAAAAAAAAAAAAAGTGAGCAAAGCTGGAGTTTCCATGACAAAAATCCAACAATTATACAAGCAGTTGCTACCTTTCCCGCTATATTTACTGGATTTAGTGACTATTTCTCGTTACTAAACTTAAAAACGAATAGAAGGAAAGAGTTTTTTTGATTTCAAGGATAAAGTAACCATCCAAACAACTCTATGTCGATATGAAAAGAGTAAAAAAAAATCGCAGAAATGTTGCACAAAGTGTATAGAGCTTGAAGTGGATGGACTACGTTGAAAAATAGAACGATTTCTTATTCAAAAACCTGTTTGAGTGAGAGATACTCCATTGATACTAGCAAATTGAGGGGCTTTTTATGGCCCAGGGGGTAGTATTAATTCTTACTTAGTGGGGTTAATCCTAGTTTACATTCGTTGCACCATATCGATAGTGTTTCATTCAAAAAAAAATCAGGAACTTATTTACCAGCCCTCGTGTGTATGCAAGTATTAACACATAAAAGAATTGTGCTAATGACTTAGTCCAGACCGAAGTAGACCAGACAATTAGTAGACCAAACAAGACTGTTGGTGTCTGCAGATGGTGAAGACACGGAGTTTAATGTCAACTACCCAGCTCAAGGAAGGTTAAAACTTCTACTGATGACCTATCAGCTAAACTATTTCAGGCCGGAAATAATGAGGTGATACGGAGCAGACATTAATTTATAGTATAAGCGACATTTGGTTTGAAGAACGCTTGTCTGATGGTTGCAATCCCAGTTTCTTAAAGAGCTGTGCACTTAAAGGGACAAAAGCTTCTGGGTTAATTAGACTATGCGACAAAATAAAAAAATTAAATACACCCGGCTAATGACATAGTGTAGGTTGTGAGTTTTGTTGTGTAGATCTCAAAAATATTTTTTTTATATTTCTCGAACCCTCCAAACTTTTTTATTTGACAAAAACTGTTTTTTTAGACTTTAAAAACAAAAATTTCGGGATTATTCTAACATTTCTGAATGGACAAACTTGAAAAAATATGAAAAAAATTCGAATTTTCCAAGTTTACCTCATCAAATCTTATAGCATATTAAGTCGAATAATTGATATATGTATACCGTTTTAAAGGTACATCTCTTCCCTTTACAACAAGATTTAAATTTTGGAAATCGGGTCAGAAATGTTTGAGTAATCCAGAAATTTGTGCGTAAAGTAAAAAAAAACAGTTTTTGTCAAATAAAACAAGTTTGGAGGGTTCGAGAAATATAAAAAAGTTCTACTCAACTAACTGAAAACGTGGACTATGTAGTTACTCGGGTTTATTTTCACTCTCGCACCGTGTTATGTGTAAAATTAATACACGCAACATGGGTGGTGAGAGAAGCTAAGCCAACAACCAAACTGTGATATTGTAATGGCCAATAATAAATGTGAATTTATGTGACTCCTTCTGAGCTGATAAGAGATTTTAATGAACAAAAAACACAAACTAAACTCAAGAAGATATTTGGGACATAGCCGTGAGACTTTGAATATGTTCTTGAAAAAGTATGACACTCTGTTAGTCTGTTTAAAGTCAAGTGTGCGCTTGTTATTACTGCAATGGTGATAAAACTGTGACTGTAATTCATAGAGGATCTTTAGTTCATATTGGTAAGGACAGAGCAATAGTTTATTGTAGTTATTTTCAACACTTTTTAGGAAAGTGCTTAACGGGTAGAATGGTTTCCAACAACTCCCATGTTACACGCATATGATGATGGGTGTTGATAATGTAGAAAACTATTATAATTTTTTGACATTACATACATACATACATAATTGGCCATTACAACTCTTCAGTCAGAATTACCACCTAGCTTCTCACGACACTAATGTTGTGTTTGTTAGTTTTAATACATGAGTGGTGAGACCAACAGTTTAAAGTCGATTCCGATTTTATTTACTCTCATAGTTTTGCCAGAAATTTGCTTAGGAAAAGTCGCCGAAGAAATATTCTTTTCGTTTTGTTGGAGATGTCTGACTTGAGGTTTAAGCCTCACGTCTAATACGCCAACACACTACACTACTAGACTACGACGACTTCTAATATTTTGACTTTGTTTAAGTGAAAAAGGGTGTCAGATTTAGTTCATAAAATTGAAATCTTTAAAATTTTCTTTCACAATAAAAAATAAAAGTTTTCTCTCAAACCACAAAAAAGTGTTCAAACTGTGCCAAATTTACAACAAAAAAAAAAAAAAAAAATGTGCAAAATCCGTTAATGAGTGCCACCATAAACGAAAACCATGTTTTTGACAAATTACCCATTTTATGAATTACCGTTAATGAGTTTGCCCACAATAAAGCAGAGAGAAATGAGAAAAGTTAATAAGCGATGATGGCATAAACAAGTGGTGGTGGTGGCCCAGTTAAAGCCATTAACATTATGACTAAATTAGTGAAATAAAAAATAATTGTTTGGCCAATAAATTAATAAAAAAAAAAACAAGTGAAAGAAAAAATAAAACATGGACTAGGAAAACACATTAAGAAAAATGGTAGAAAAAAATTTTTATTTGAAAAAATTTTGAAAACTTAATTAAATCAACAGCATTAAGGCAAGGAAACAAAACAAGCTAACAACAGAGATCGCTTAATGGAAATGGAAGTGTGTTTTCAAGCCAAATTAAAAGAGAGAGACAAAAAAAGGTAAATATTAATGGAGTTAAAGAAAAACCAAGCCCACCTTTTATTTAACGAGTTTTCTTCTCATTTGGAAAATAAAATTTCATTTCATTTCATTTTCCCTCATATTATTGTTTCTGTCTTGCCAGTAAAAGTTGTTGTTTTTCAATTCCTATTGCAGTTGTTTTTTGCCATTAAATTTATATGCGAACCTATTAAAATGAAACCAGAAGATACATTTTGTAACGAAGTCTTTAATTCGGGGGGCAATTTTTTTTTTTTTTTTTTTTTTTGTTGAAAATCTTGTCGAAAATCAAGACGAAATAGAAACAAAAAAAAAAAAATCAAACGATTGAAGGTGGTCATTAAGTTTATGGCTATTTGGCTAAAATAAAGGAGCAGTTACTCAAATTACAGTTACCAACAATAAAAGCCGTTATTAGCCATACAATGTAAGTTGAAGGTTAAATACTTCAGGATAAAGTTACACAAACGAAAGAGTAGATGGGGATACTACAACAAAACACCAAATGGGTGAATAAGTAAAAAAGAAAAATATCAATCGGAATAAAAAGTACATATCAATCAAAACAAAAATAAACAAAAAGTACCAAACGAATAAGAAATAGAAAAATACAAAACAATACAAAAATTAACAAAAGGCACATAAAGAGGCATTAGACGGTTAAAAAGAAAACAAGGGAACCAAAAATATTAAGCGATACAAAAACTACCAAAAGGTACTTTTGTTGCAAATGGTACTAAAATTTCAAGACAAAAATACTAGGCGATACAAAAAGTACCAAAAGGTACTTTTGTTGTAAATGGTACAAAAATATCAAACCAAAAATACTAGGCGATACAAAAAGTACCAAAAGCTACTTTTGTTGTAAATGGCAAAAAAATTTCAAACAGTGTGAGGTAAAAAAAAACATTAACAGTAAAAGTAATACATATTAAAAGTACCAAAAAGTACTCCAAATTGTCAAACTTTTTATATTTTGGATACCAAACAAATCAAATGGTAACCAACACTGTAAAAAAATATCAAACGAATCAAACGCAAAATGTCGCTGGCCATAGAAGAAATCAACATCAATTTGTTACACCATACCGCCAACACGTTCGATTCTGTTGTAACTCATTTTCCGGTATTCCAGAACAATGCATTAAATGAATAGGGATCAACTCCTGTATATTGGCCTCAAGAGAGGTAATAAAAGGCACACTAAAAAGTTTCTAGCAAACTTTAGTGCCAAACAATATAAAAAGTACCAAAAGTGCGTTAAAAATACATTAATTGAGCCAAACAGAACCGTAAGTAACAAACAATTCTTTCAAAAGTACAAAAAAAAGAAAAAATTTAATAACAAACGCTACCTAAAGTATATAAGCGTACTACATATTCAAAATATGTAAAGTACTAAACAAAAAAAGGTCAACACAAAAAAGTACCAAAAGGTACAAAAAAAAAAAATACTACAAGCAAAAAATACGAAAAGGTACAAAAAATACTACAAGAAAAAAAAGTACCAAAAGGTACAAAAAAATTATCCAAAAATACTAAACAGAACAAACAGAAAGTACAGCATTAAGAGCGTATATCTATTTGCTGTTACAACCAATTGATCAGTATTATGATCTGAAATCACTCGAGAAGTACAGCTGAAAAACAACTTAACATTACTCGAACGAACATCATCGAATAAAAAGGTTCCCAAAAAATGGTGTAAAAATAGTACTAAAAAGTGCTGCAAAAAATTGCAAAAAATTAATGCAAAAATAGTACCAAACAAATCTAAAAGTTAGGGAAATATTCAAAAAAGGTGGGAAACTTAAAAAAAAATTAAACGCAAGTCCTGAGGACCCGTAGTCTAGTAGGTAGTGTGTTTGATTATTAGACACAAGTCCATGATTGTCAAAACGAAATATGAAGAAATATTTTTTCTGCGACTTCGTCTCAGCAGCCTTTTGGCAAAAACTATGACTTTTAATAAGATTGTCATGAAAAGTTTCTCAAAAAATCGAAAATGTAGGTTGTACCACTCATGGATAAAATTAACACACACAACATGGGTGGTGTGAGAAGGTATGTGGTTGTAATCCTGACTAAAGTGTTGTAATAACCATTAAAGTAAGTAATTAAATAAGCACAAAGACCTCTAAGATATTATTGCTTTGTGCAAAAAAAGTACTAAATTGCGGTTCAAAGTAAGAAAAAGAAAAATATCTATCATATAATATCTTTTGTTCTTCCCTTGTCTCAGCCGGGCAGCTATAACAAGAGCAATATAATAAGTGTACGAAATAATAGTACGAAATTATGGCAAGCATTTGTACTTATTTCAAGGACTAATTTTTTCATAAAGTACTCTAGATGTAACTAGTCTGTGTAGTAAAAATTGTATTAGAAAAATGTCTAATAATTCCAAGTTTTGGTACCTTTAGTACTTTTGGTACTTTGAAGTGTAGTTTGTTTAGAAGTTAATATAGCGGTGATGTTAAGTAATGGTACGATTTTGGTTCTAAAAAATATAGTAATTATAACATAAAAAAACAAAAATTATTACCATAAATTAAAATATTTAAAAAACATTTCAAAAAGAAATAAGAAAATCACAAATTAATTGAAAAATAGTATGAAATTTAAAAGTACTTTTTTTATTTTTGAAATTTAATTTTCTTTTTTAGATTCCTTAGATAATTTACCTCAAATTCTATCTGCTAATTGAAAACCATATATAGGGTCCGCCAAATAACTTTTTTTTTTTTTGAAAATGCTTTAAAAAAAAACTACTGAATATTTTCTCAAATTTCTTTTTTTATTTGAAAGTACAATCCTTCCGGTTAATAATGGAAAATAATTTCATTCAAATGGCTGCCTCGGCTGGCCATGCAGTAGCCTACACGATCGGTCCAATTTTTAAGCACATTATCGATTGTGTGCAGCTGTATTTCGCCAATGGCTTCACGAATATTGTCCTTTAAAGCGTCAATTGTCTCTGGCTTGTCGACGTAACACTTATCTTTGACGGTACCCCACAAATAATAGTCCAACGGTGTCAAATCGTAGCTCCGAGGTGGCCAAACGACATCAGCTCTGCGGCTGATAATGTGATCTTCAAAAACAGGGCGCAAAACATCGAGTGTAGCTTCAGCTGTGTGGCACGTAGCGCCGTCCTGTTGAAACCAAATGTTGCCAATATCCTCCTCTTCAATTTTTGTGAACAAAAATTCGTTCAACATGGCCCGATAACGATCGCCATTGACTGTAACGGCCACTCCTTGCTCATTTTCGAAGAAAAATGGCCCAATTATGCCTCTGGACCAAAATCCGCACCAAACAGTGACTCGTTTTGGGTGTGTCGGCTTTTCAATGTATGCGTGCGAGTTTTCTGTGCCCCAAATGCGACAATTTTCGCCAAGATCAAAATGAGCTTCATCTGAAAAGATGATTTTTTTGCCAAAATCGGCATCTTCTGTAAGTCTATCGCACGCCCACTTAGCGAAGCGAAAACGCATTGAATGCAACCATATTCGTACAGCGGAAGGATAAAACTAATTATCTGTCAAATCAGACATGAGCTAAGTGTTACCATTCACGAAATAAGCACTAGTTGAAAAAAAAAACGTTAGATGGCGGACCCGATATAAGTAAATAAAAAATAAGCGTAAACTATTTTGGTACGAAATGCTAAGTACTTTTGTTTAAATAAAACTATTTTAGTGTTGATTGAAAAACGAATTTCAGTTTGAAAAATTCATTAAAAAAATTCCTACGTTTTCCAAATCTTTTTTTAATTGCTTTAAATAAAAAACCACTTTTTGGAAATTGAAAATCTCTTTGGAAGTGTAGTTTTAATTTTGTGATTTACTATCGCATATAGAGAAGAAGAAGAGATCTGGGAGTTTTTTGTTTGTTTGTTCACCATAAATTTATTTATTTAAAGTTTGTTTTTCCCCTCCATTTTTTTTTTTTTTTATCGTTATCGTTAACGTTAACGATTTGTTTATTTGATTTTTATGGGAATATTATATCGTTGAAAATATTCGTTAAATACTCATTAATTTCTTTACTTTTTCTTTACGTACATACGTATGTACTTACGTACATATGTAAACAAGTGTATACACACGCTGCACTTTACATTTTTAAAGTTGCTGTTGCTGCTGTTGTTGTTGTTGATGATGATGGGCAATTTATAAGACTTTTTTTTGGGGTATGATAAGCAAACATTAAAATTTATAGAAATGGTACCCAGTAATAATAAATGCTGGCAGTTATTGTTTGTTAGCTTTTGTAATATTTAAACAATTTATAAATGGTGGCAGATTAATTCAACCGAATGCAATTAAGCATTAATCATTAGGGGAATTAATAAGATGAGCGTAACTAATATTGTATTCGAGTTTTAAATTACACTTTAACAAGCTTAAATTAGTTCCTAATGGTAAAAAAAAGTATGACAAACTTGATTCATAAAAAACATATAAACTGTGTATAAAAAAAAGAATGAAATGTGTTACCAGTAAAGTTACCAGTAAATTACTCCAAATTTACTGCCATGTATTCACCCTTATTCTGGTTGTCGTCGTCGACGTCGTCTTGCGTCGACAGTTTAAAATTGGTATTCTGTTTGTCGTTATTGACAGTTATAGATGACTGTCGACACACATTTGGTATTCTGTGAGTCAATACGCCGTCGATATTGTGTTGTGTCGACTCTGATTTTGTCGACTCTGATTTTATCGACATCATTTTGGTAACGACGACGACGGCGACGACGACGACGACAACCAGAATAAGGGTGATTGTTTAACTGAATTCG
Organism: Sarcophaga caerulescens; assembly: GCA_927399465.1. Lineage (NCBI taxonomy): Eukaryota > Metazoa > Arthropoda > Insecta > Diptera > Sarcophagidae > Sarcophaga > Sarcophaga caerulescens. The sequence continues at coordinate 88,558,890 of OV656867.1, forward strand.
CCATAGTCTGTGTTAGGTTAGCAGCGTTGCCAGAAATTTTTTTTAAAAAACTTTTTATTTTTGGAAAAGAACCTTGTTTTTACAAAAAAAACTTGTTTTCTATAAAAGTACCGAACTTTTAAAAGAAAATACTGGAGTTCGGAGTCTATTGAAAAAACTTGTTTTGTTAGAAAGCAAATTTATTGAAAACTTTTTTGCATCTCAAAAAAACTTGAAAAAAAAGGGAAAACTTGGCAGATGGCAACGCTGTAGGTTAGTTTCGGTTGGAATGGTAGTTTTGATATCAAAGCTAACTTGAGCACGCATAGCGGCACGTTATGATGCCACAGGTCTAATGGGTAGTGTGTTGGCTTATTAGGCGTGAACCCGTAACTCAAACCCCAGCTCAAATATTTCCATCAAAATGAAATATGAAAGAATATTTCTTAAGTGACTTCCTCTCAGCAGTCTCTGGCAAAAACTTGTGAAACAAAATTGCAATGAAAGGTTTCTCTAACCTGTCATTCAAAGTCGAATTTAAACTGCAGGTACCGCTTCACACACACATGTTTTGTGGGTGCTGTGAGAAGCTAGGTGGTAATCCTGACTAAAGAGTAGTAGTGGCCAATTAAATAAGTAAGTAGGGATAATGTAATCCTGTTTGCGAGCAGCTATCACAGCAACATGCTGGGCATAGCGCAATTCGAATTCGTTTTCAGTATAGTATGTTGGGTAGTTTGGTAACCACAAATAAGAGCGACATTGGTTTGATTTTGTATATCACTGCAAAAGCATTTAGACCTGTTCTGTTCCAATTCATTTTGTACCGAGAATAGTTAAAAGTGTTGTTACCAGCCTACTACTTCTTTCTCTAAAAGCGACTCAAACTGCTAACGTCAATATCATTTATATAGAAGACACCAAGGGCCCTTTTTCTTTTCCGACATTGAAGCCGAGCAATTATCCTCTTCTTCCTTATTACTACAGCCTCAACAGTAATCGTTTGCTAGGTATCCGCGATCATTACGGGCCCTTTTTCATTTCCGACATAGAAGCCGGGCATGTACCCTCTTCTTCCTTACTACTAGAGCCTCAACATATATCGTTTGCTAGGTATCCACGATCGATACGATCCCTTTTTCTTTTCCGACATAGAAGCCTGACATGTACCCTCTTCTTCCTTATTACTACAGCCTCAACGGAAATCGTTGGCTAGGTATCCACGATCGATACGATCCCTTTTTCTTCTCCGACATAGAAGCCGGGAATGTATCCTATCCTTCCTTATTACTACAGCCTCAACAGAAATCGTTTGCTAGGTATTCACGACAAATACGGGCCATTTTTCTTTTCCGTCATAGAAGCCTAGCATGTACCCTCTTCTTCAGCCTCTTACTACAGCCTCAACTGAAATCGTTTGTGCCCATAATGCAAAGCCCGTAAGCCGTAATGACCCCGACAATCATAGCACGAGAATGCTTATTGGAATTTAATTCGATTTTTTCGTGCGCCTTCTATGCAGTTTTGCCCAGCTTTTCTGCGCCGTTCTGCCCGTATGCGAAACCGTCCATCTGACGTTGAAGGAAGCCATGCGCTCATTGTCTATTATAATCTCGCAGAACTTTAGAGGCTGGATTTCCAAAGTAGAATATTCATTGCGAAGCTCAATGGTTGTAGCAAACCTACGGTTACCTAGAATGTTACTGTGTCTTGGCTGGTAACCATCTGTTATGGACATCATATTATACCACTGCCTTATTGAAATATCTTCGACCCCATATTCTTGCTATTTCTTTGCTTCACTACAATTTCTTTATTCCATCGAAACAGCTCTAAAGATGACAGGCTTTACATCCATTGTTGTTTAGAAACAAACCGAAGTTTTCAGGGTACATGTATTCAGAGGAGTTATGATGGACTATGAACCCCAGATCGGACATCTCCAACAAAACGAAATATGAAAAAATATTTCTTCGGCGACTTCCTCTCTGAGAGTGAATAAAAATTGTCATGAAATGCTTTACAGAAAAAATTTCGAAGTCGACTTTAAACTATAGGTCCCACCACTCATGTATAGAATTAACACACATACCAAAAGTGGGTTAAGAAGCTAGCCCGTAACCCTGCCTGATGGATTGTAATGACCAATTAGGAATGTATGTATGTATGATGAACTATGCTTGTGCATATGCTTATGCACTCTTGTTTTGCAAAGAGGTGGTAGGTAGATAGGTTGAAGTGGTAGCTTTGATTACCAAATTACACTTGAGCACGCATAGCGACCCGTTCTAAAGCCACAGGACTGCTGCTGGACGTTCCATTGACGTTCGCCGTTGCTGATATCTTTTTCTGAAGGCGGAGCTCAGTTTTTTGAGTGGGTTATTTCAAGAAGAATTAATTTTTAAATTTGAAAATCCTAAGTTTAAAACTAAAAATTGTGGTGAATTATTTTATTTTAAAAAGGTTTTTTAATGAACGCTTTTGTTTAACAATTTTATTTTTAATTTATTCATAATGTTAGTTAAGTGAAATAAAATTTGTTTTTAATGAAAACTTTTTTGTTGTTTGTCAAGCTTTAATTAACAAAATTCCCACTTGGAATGTTTATTGTGGCAAAAAGATTGCATGATTTTGTGTAACTAGACACTGTGGTGGCTAAATTATGGAAGTTGGACTTTAACATGCACGGTTTGTCTCCCACAAAAATAACCATTGTGTGTGTAAGCAAGCAAACAATTGAGTTTCTATATGACAATTTATTTTATTGTATTTGAAAAAATATGGAAGAAAAATATTTAATTTTCCTTTTATTTAACACCTTCACTTTGGGAAAGAAAAATAAAGAAACGAATAAGAAACGAAAAAGAAATGAAAAATTATGAAAAATTTCAAATGAACTTTCCCAAAACGGATGAAAAAAAAAGGCTTTAAAATAAAGCAGGTGCTGTTGTTAATGGCTTTGGTGTGGTCATCAGCATCATCATCAGCACCTTAGTCTCTTAAGCAGCAACGTTTATTGTAACAAAGTAAAGCTTCTGTGAGGAAAAATATAATTTTCACACTCCTGAATAAGCATTGAAAAAAGCCAAAAAAAAGAAAAAAATGCCGATTTAAAATTTTTTTTGGCCAAAAGAAAGAAGTGAAAAACAAAAACTTACTGTAGTGTAGAGTTGTTGGGTTTACATAATCAATTTTCATTGAACTGGCCAAAAATTCACTCACATGTGTACATATCTACATACATATGTACATATGTATGTACGTATTGTGTAGATAGTTTTTCTATAAATTTTTCCTTGTAACCAATTATAAAATATTTTTTTGTTTCAGTTTCATATAGAAAGAGGGAGGGGGGCCTATTTGTATTTGTATTTTTTTTTTTTTTTGCTTCAAAAGTGTAACTTTCACTTTAAAGGTTTTCAAAGGAGTTTTTATTTTTGCGTCTTATTGTACGTTTATTAATGAAATTTATAAACAAAAGTGATTAAATTTTACTGTTTTTTCTTGGTTATTTTGAAATAAAAAATGAAGACAAACTTCAGCAAATAAAATATGAAAAAAAAAATAAAATAAAAAAAAACGACACCAGAAATTATAATGAAAAATTATAAATTGCACGCAATCTAATAAACAAAAACAGAAAAAAAAAATCAAAATGAAAATAAAAATAAAAAAAAATCTACACACACACGTAGTATGTAATAAATGAAAGAAATATTGATAAGGTGTGTTCACACATACAATAATACATCTCGAAAGGGGTGGCAATATTGTGGAAATTTTCGAGAAAAAAAAACTTCCTTAATTTGAAGTTACATTACGTTCAACGTTAATAGAGAAACCATGATTTCTTTGCCACCAACATTCATTCAAAGAAGATGTTGCCTGTCTATGATACTGTAATAATTGTTTATGACATGACTGTCTGTCTGTATGACACACGATTTTATTTTTCTTTTGTTTTTTGGTTGTACTTACGCAATATTTGTTAAAAATTATAAAATTTTTGATTTCACTTAATGAAAAGCAAAGTAGGCTTACCTGTAAAGAAAGAAAAAAAAAAAAATGAGGAAAATTAATAATAATTTGAAAAAAGAAAAAGAAATATTTTTAAAGGGAGTTTTAATTGAAAATATGTTTGTAATTTGATTACAAACCTATTGACAAAGTTATATAATATCCCTTAAATGCATATACATATGTATGTGGAAAAATAATCGCCAATTTCGAAATTACTTATTTGGAAAGGATGTCTACTAGGAGAGGATATTCTGCAATCGAATTTTTTTATGGACATTAGTTTTATTTCAAAACAAAATACACCATAAAATGTCGTAAGTATTCCAGATTCACATTTCATCTTTTCGTTGGATTATAGCAGCTAATAATCATTCAAGTATTTTTTTTTTTTTTTCATTTTTAACGCTTCAAGGCGCAAAGGCCTATCACAAAGGAGGTCATCCACCCATCTCTTTTTCATCATTCAGCTTTATTAATAAAGTTTTAGACAAGCTTTTCTGAGCTAAGCAGTCGATTGATCTAGTGTAGCAGGTTCTGGTATGTCAGGGTTACCAACTATCGTTGTCTAGTAATAACATTCTCAATGACAATGTATTGTATAGGTAGTAGTGAGGTGAGGATCTTTGCTCTTCGAAGTTACAAATTAATCATGGAGTTAAATTAATCATGAAAGGAGATTAAGCTTTGAGACGTTGTCACGAGATAAATAAATGGAGAAATCAAATAAAATCAGTTGATTTGAAACAATCAAAACTTTTGTTGGGAAATTACAATAAATGGAGGTCTGAGTTATGCATCGCACAATCCTGGAATATCCTCACGTTAATAACCAGTCTTTTGAGAGGGCACACTCAGAGTAAACTTATTTGAAGTGGAGGTTGTTTCGAGCTCAACAAGTAGATTCTGTGACGATGAGAATGAATCATTAGACACTTTCTCGGAACCTGAGATGCATTAATTCAAGCCAGAAGGAAAAGGTGTTTTCTTTTCTACCAAAAAATGTGCATTGTGCATATGCAAAATGCAATTTTGTGTTTGTTTCTTAAAAATGTTTCGCCCTCAAAAAGGGTGGTATATTTATTCTAAATAATTCGCACTTGCCAATGGTGGAGGGCATTGCATTTTATGCCCTGTATAAATCGAGAGTGCTGATAATGCCCTGTAAATTTATAATTCCTTTGCATAAGTCGGGTAATAGATCCAATATTTCCAATTACAGGGGTATTGCCAAACTCAGTGCTATTCCCAAGTTAATGGAGAAACTGGTGACTGATTACCTCTTTTTTAATACGAGATCTTTAATATCCCCTTTCCAGCATGGTTTTTTGAAAGGTAGGTCGACTGTCACTAATCTTCTTGAATTTACTACGCATGTTTTCAGGGGTTTTCTTGCCAGGGCTCGGACTGATGTAATTTATACTGATTTCAGTAAGGCTTTTGATAGGGTTGATCATGGAATTTTGCTTCATAAACTGTCATTGATCGGTATTCCTGGTACTATTCATCGTTGGCTGGGCTCCTATCTCTCCCTTAGGACTCAGAGGGTATTGTTTAGGAATGTGTTATCTAAGACTGTTTATGTTACTTCTGGTGTTCCGCAGGGCAGCCATTTGGGTCCTTTACTGTTTTTATTGTTTCTTAATGATCTTCCTTGTGCTATTTCTGATTGTAATATTCTGATGTATGCTGACGACGTTAAATTATTTTATACTTTTGATGATGACCATGGTCAGGCTGTTCTTCAGCGAAATATTGATTCCTTTGTAACTTGGTGCGGGACTAATTTGATGGATCTTAACTTGAAAAAGTGTAAGTGCATGGTTTTCTCTCGCGGGGGCGTAGTCTCGCCCACTTATGTGATAAATTCTTGCCCTTTGGAAACTGTTACTTCATTTCTTGATTTGGGAGTATTATTGGATATTAAACTGTCTTTTGTTGATCATATTAGTATGGTGATTGGCAAGGCTCGGGCTGTTCTTGGTTTTGTGAAAAGATGGGCTAAGGAATTCACTGATCCTTATATAACGAAACTGCTATACGTTTCACTTGTTAGGCCTATTTTGGAGTACGCGTCTGTTATTTGGAATCCATACTATCGTTGTCATAGTGATTCAATGGAGTCTGTGCAGAAGCAGTTTTTATTATTCTGTTTACGTGGCTTAGGATGGGATTATTCCAATGGGTTTCCATCTTATGAGGCTAGATTGGGTCTGATAAAACTTTCAACTTTGGAACGTAGAAGGGCTGTGTTAGGCGTTTGTTTTGTCTATAATCTGGTTAAGGGTGATATCGATTCCGAGTTTTTGCTTTGTAACTTAAATTTTAGTATTCCAGCAAGATTTTCACGGCACTATCGTCCTTTTTTCCTAGATTTTTATAGAACAAACTATGGTTGTAATTTTCCTTTTCGTAGATTATGTAATGATTTTAACATGTATTATGATTTTATTGATTTTAATTGTACTGTTTATAATATTAAACGTAGCTTATATGCTGCCATTAATTTGTAAATTATTATAGAAAAATATATTCTCGTTCTTGTCTTAGGTAGTTATGGTTTATTGTTGCTTTATTCAGCTTGTGATTAAGTTCTGTAGCTGATTTATGTTGTCGTTGCCTTTACTTTTCCCTAACCCGCTATAGTCCGGACTGTAGTGTGTACGTGTCCCTACGTAATGGGGACGAGCCCGCCGCGGTCGGGTGAGGGTGGGTTAGTGTGAGGCCGGGGACGTTCGAAAGAGAAAAAAAAAAAAAAAAAAAAAAAAAAAAAAAAAAGCAGATGACTTTTGTTTATTTATAGAGCTGCCAGATGAAATTTAAAAAAAGCCGCATGGTATCTTTATCCAATTTTGAAGTTAATTTTTTCATTGTTTTGTGGAGTAACATTAAGGAAACATTACATTATTAATTTAAAAAAATTGTATTCAGTATTAGAAGAGTGTTAAAAAATTTTTTTTGGTTATAAAAACAGCGCTCAAAAAATGAAGTCGAAAATCTGGCAACACCTTTCTCATATTTACATATTTTATTGAAAACAAGTCAAAAAATACAACACATTTTTAAATCTAAAACCTTAACGTTAATAAATATAAAACATTTAATACGTACAAAACACTTTTTTTAAATTAATTTTAAATATTATTATTTACATTGAATTGCTTTTGAACAAATTGTCATTTCCACATTCATTTTCTTAATAAGTGGTAAACACAGGGCATACCCTTTTTTAATATTTGTGTTATGTTCTTCTCAAATAAAAAATTACATTATAACAGGGTTGGTCAGCAATTTTTTTAATGCACCTTGTAAGAGGGTGACATTTTTTTGTAGAAAAGAAAACACCATTAGGATGATATCAGGTGCTAAGAAGGGAATTGGCATTGTTAACATAAAACAGCATTCTAAAATTTTTCAGTGCAGCGGCATCGGAAGAGATATTACAGACATAGCCTATATTGTATTGCCGCAATACTTAGGCACTTCTCAGCATATTAATAATGATGCCATGAAAGGACTCTCCATTTCCAGCAGATTAGTAGTCCATTGGTTACTACATATTCCATGTAATACGTATAACTGAGTAGAGTTATTTTAAATGAAACTTCAGTATAAATTGAACGATGGCTTCGAAATGCTGGAATGATTTTATTTTCAATTAAAGTGTTCCGGAAGAGCCTTAATTAAGAACCGAGCGAAAACACAACACAATACAACGTAATGTCTTATTGTCAAACATAGAAAATTTACTTTAAATTTTCAAATCAATTCTAAAGTGGTGTTAAAATTGGAGTTTGACATACTTTTAACACACAAAAACTCTTTTTTCCCCATTGTATTGTATAAGCTGAGAACTTATTCTCGTATTAACTAAAAATATTTCTTATGCCTTCAAATCAAAATGGTTTGAACTACCTTGATATATCAATATCTACATCATAAAAAAGTACTTCAATCGATTGAATAAATCCCCTAATCATGTAACAGCAGTTACATTGTAGAACTCTTTTCCTAAGGCAAAGATAACATCATAGTTTAGAGAGAACCACTTCTATTCACAACACAATCTAATCTTATCTTATTTCAATTACAATGTACACATCAACTGAACGCAATTATTGTCCAACATCAATAAAATAAGGAAAGAAAATCCAATAATTTATGAGATTCCATTGATGATAAGTCATAAAAACTTGATAATTTGTGGCGCATATTGTGTTCAATTAACAATTGACACACATATTTATCGCTTCTTCTCTTTTCAGCTCTTTTCACGAAGCAAGTGTTAATCTCTTGTAATTCTATTTTTTCTAAAAGCTTTTCAATTTTTTTTATTTTATTTTCCATTTGTAAGCAATAGTCCCCCCCCCCCTTTGCTGTAAGTTATGATGGCCCTATAAAAATATTATTTTTATTACAACAAAAAAGGCCTCTTTTATTTCTATTATCATTCTGTAAATGTTTCCATTGTCAATAACCTTGAGATGTTAAATTCTCACACAAACAATTTACATCTGTTTAATTTTTTTTTTTTTTTTTTCATATCCCTTACGAATTGAAAATGAAATAAAATTTGAAATGCTTGTCGAAATCCCTCCTTTACTTGCTCTTGCCCCTTATGAAAGATTAAAACCAAAAAAACTTTTTAATTTTGTGCCATTTACAACAATAATCTGGTTTTGTTTTTATTATTTATGAATTGATATCCCGAATCAGTATAGAAAAGAAAACATCTGTTAATAATTGAACCAAAAAAAAAAAAAAAAAAAAAAAATTAAAGTCAAAGGACCATAAGTATACCCTACCAGTGCATCCAAGCATGCCCATGAATGTCGGCTATTTGTTAGGTAAATGGCGAATTATCTAGCAATTGTGCAAAAACAAGCCCGAATACTGTTAAAGACATTCACATTCCTGACGGTACTCCCTGAAGTTAAGGAAAAAGGACTGTGCATGGTAGTGAGTTCGGTTGACTTGGGCTCTCCTAATAGAGCACCTCGTCTCCCCTTTAATTTAATGGAATGTGGTAGTTCAATCAGAAGTCGCCGTAGTCTAGTAGGTAGTGTGTTGGCTTATTAGACTGAAGGCCCGAGTTCGAATCCCAGGCCAGACATCAAAGCGAAAATATGAAAATATTTCTTCGGCGACTTCCTCTCAGCAGATTTCTGGCAAAAACTCTGATAGTATATAAAAGTGCCATGAAAAGCTTCTCAAAAAACTGTCGTTCGGAGTCGACTTTAAACTGTAGGTCCCGCCACTCATGTATAAAATTAACGCACACAACATAAGTGGTGTGAGAAGCTAGGTCGTAATCCTGTCTGAAGGGTTGTAATGACCAATTATGTATGTATGAAGTTCAATTAGCCTAATCCATTACGACGCAGTGGTAACCTCACATGTTTTAATGTTAGGTTGCGCTACCTAACCGTCTTAATTTAGCCATCATTTGTAATTTGAATTTAGAAAGTTAAAACTTTTTAATTTTGAATATACAATTTAGTATTGAGCTAAGATGTTATAAAGGGTCCGCCAAATAACTTATTTTTTTTGAAAATTCTTTAAAAAAAAAACTACTGAATATTTTCTCAAATTTCTTTTCTCATTTGAAAGTACAATCCTTCCGGTTAATAATGGAAAATAATTTCATTCAAATGGCTGCCTCGGCTGGCCATGCAGTAGCCTATACGATCGGTCCAATTTTTAAGCACATTATCGATTGTGTGCAGCTGTATTTCACCAATGGCTTCAAGAATATTGTCGCTTTGTCTCTGGCTTGTCGGCGTAACACTTATCTTTGACGGCACCCCACAAATAATAGTCCAACGGTGTCAAATCGCAGCTACGAGGTGGCCAAACGACATCAGCTCTGCGGCTGATAATGCGATCTTCAAAAACAGGGCGCAAAACATCGAGTGTAGCTTCGGCTGTGTGGCACGTAGCGCCGTCCTGTTGAAACCAAATGTTGCCAATATCCTCCTCTTCAATTTTTGTGAACAAAAATTCGTTCAACATGGCCCGATAACGATCGCCATTGACTGTAACGGCTACTCCTTGCTCATTTTCAAAGAAAAATGGCCCAATTATGCCTCTGGGCCAAAATCCGCACCAAACAGTGACTCGTTTTGGGTGCGTCGGCTTTTCAATGTATGCGTGCGGGTTTCCTGTGCCCCACATGCGACAATTTTGGTTGTTTACATACCCGCCAAGATCAAAATGAGCTTCATCTGAAAAGATGATTTTTTTTGCCAAAATCGGCATCTTCTGTAAGTCGATCGCAGGCCCACTTAGCGTTGTTGTTCAAGCGTGTACACAACCATATTCGTTCAGCGGAAGGATAAAACTAATTATCTGTCAAATCAGACATGAGCTAAGTGTTACCATTCACGAAATAAGCTCTAGTTGAAAAAAAAAAACGTTAGATGACGGACCTGATAGTACGATTTTGTTTTTATGTTAAAATTTCTTATCTGGTGTTTTATATTTTTTTAATTCAATTTTAAAATTCAGAACTAAAAATTCAATATGTGGCCCGAAATTACAAAAGTTCGCAAAGCATTTGCATAAAATTTGAATACAATATCCTTTCTGCAAAATTCTTAACATTAAAGTCTTCGGTGGTAATCGAACCTACAGACCCACACGCCTAAATGTACACGCTACTCACTAAACTACTCTTTCTAACAAAGAATGAATTCAACAAAATTATAAGCATGAGTTAAATATTTTTTGATTTTTAATTTCAAGTTCATAAAATTTATAATAAAAGGAAAACAAATATCACATGTTAATAAAATTTCAAAAAGAAGTGCTAACAAATAGTTGTGCATATAAAATATAAATTCTATACAATACCCTATCTACACGTGATGTAAACAATTTTTGAGTGTAAAGCATGGCTTTCGATAATTGAATATTGTTTTTCATATATTAAATTATGAAGTATTTAAAAGTAATTTACATGAGCATAATAAATTGTTTACATGATGTAAAAAATCATAATTGGCATTAAATGAAAATTAAAAAATATATATTTCAAACTGTGTAAAACTGTGCTGTTGTATTTTATTTCTTTATTTCAAAATCATTATTTTTTAACCTCAAGCAAATTATGCCTTCTCCGTGTAAAGGTATGCAATTTATTGTTATTAATTGTCTACATGCTTAATTATAATGAGTTTTAACTCCCAAAAAAACATTTTTTTTAGTATGTAATATTTAAATGTGTGTCTAATTGAAATTATTTACATAATTTAGAGTACGTCAAACAAACATGTTGTATTTAATTTTAATTATTTTTATAGTCATAAATTAGTAAACCTTTTAAAAACTATATTGTTTCTTATGAAATATATCAGCTTACATAACATATTTCAAATGCCACTACGTGTGATTAATCGATTACAATACAAAATAAAAAAAAGAGTACAGAATACATTTTTAAATCTTATATCACTGCCGTTATAACGCTGTAACTGTAACGACTTTAATTTTCCAGTCCAATATATACAATCTTTTATTGTCCAAGAATCAGAAGCTACTTTTTAAGGCACAATAGTGACGTGATCAATAGTGAAGTCGCCGTAGTCTAGTAGGTAGTGTGTTGGCTTATTAGACGTAAAGCCAGGGTTCGAGCCCCAGGCCAGACATCAAAACAAAATACAAAAAGTATTTCTTCGGCGATTTCCTCTCAGCAGATTTCTGGCAAAAACTCTGAGAGTAAATAAAATTGCCATGAAAAGTTTCTCAAAAAATCTGCCGTTCGGAGTCGACTTTAAACTGTAGGTCCCGCCACTTATGTATAAAATTAACACACACAACATAAGTGGTGTGAGAAACTAGGTCAATAATCCTGACTGAAGTGTTGTAATGACCAATTATGTATGTATGTATGTAGTAACGTTTCCCTCATAGTATTCGTTGCACTTCTTCATTGAAAATTGGTAACATTGAGCCAAGATGGTATCTTCTTTGAAAAAGCATAGAGGGTGAAGGGACAGCTATATTTATGCATATATTATATTTATACTCTATCTTCACAGACATTTGTTATATTCCCTTGAAGTGAAAATATTTAGATTTGGAAAAGAAATTTTAAATAAGTGAAGGATTTGAATTAGAGCTCAATTTCAGTAATTTCAGTTTAGAAAACGTTGCAATAATCATAACATAGGTCAGAGACTAAATTTAAACACAGTCTATGTATGCTTAGCAATCGACAAGCTAATCCTTCCGTTGGATCCAGATCAGTGCACTATTGCAATATTATACATTTAAGCCGAATTAAAGAAAAAAAAAAGATTCACAAACGATTTTATAAATTAAGAAGTCAGTCAGCGTCGCCCTATAAATTGATTATGTCTCACCGAAAAAAATTCTTCATTTCAACATTAAATGCAATACTCCGATCAGATATCAGCAACGAGTATTCAAAACGATGAGTAGATTCGAGTCATACTTATAATTTCAGCTACTTATACGCATTCATACTTATTTTAATATCATACTCATACTACTCATACTCAAAGTTAGAAATACTCATCGTACTCATACTTAACAATACGCACGATGTTGATTTCGACTCTCCATGATTCAACATATACTCGAAGCACAAAATAAGAATGATTCGAGTACGAACACCACAATACTCGCTAGAAGGTTGTGTGTGTGCTTTGCTTGCTGTCTTTGTATTTTCTTTTCTCTTCTTTTGTAAATGCAACAATAACTACTACTGTAAATTTTGATGAATGATTCGAGTGACTCGAATCATTCGTAAGTATTATAAGTATTTTTCTAAATTTATGAATCTGAATGAGTAGGTGTATAAATCAAACAATGAATCGAATGTTGTGAGTTTGATGTCAACGTTGTACTCATACTCATTGCAACCTATACTTATAAATCAATATTGTAGCGAGTACGAATGAATCAGAGTAGTTGAATTTTAATACTCTTGACTCACTCATACTCAAAATTTCATAAGTACCTATGAGTAGCGAAAATACGATTCATTGCTGATCTCTGACTCCGATACATTTTTGTAGTGGGTGTTGTTTCTTGGCAACGACACAATGCAACCCTATTGTTCTAGAATCTTCTACAGTAGATCAATCCCATGTTTATCTGGAATTTGATTATTGAAGCAGAAATTTACTTTTAAGGAAAGCATGGTTATCTAGTAATAGGAGCATCATTATATGTAGCTAACGATTGTAGCGTATATTTTATTCAACTTGAAGACACAGTGGATCTCAGAACCTGGGTCACCGTAATTCTAATACTCGAGGTCTTGTACGAACTTAGTATGTACTGTCTCTGAAGTCTTTACTTACCATAAAGGAAACGCATCTAGTAGCACTATCTATTTTAATTAGTCTCCCTAAAAGTAATCCAAACTATAAATCTCATATTGTGGGAATATAAAATTCTCTTGTAATTTCTAGAAGCTTGTCTCTTCTTCTTAATTCGTTTGTTTGTTCAAAGACAATTAATTGGTGGTACTTAGTGTGAACTGCTGATTGACGGATAAAGTCAAAGGTAAAAAACTACAACTGGTAGGAATCGATGTTCGATTTGAAGGTATTTAGTTTGTCTTTACAACATTCACATTCCTTCTTTAAGGAGAGAACAGACATATTAGTCTGACATTCCAATGGCTTTGAAGTTGCTTCTTATGCTCCTCACAGAGATGGCCCACAAGCACTTCTATTCCTGACTTGATGAACTTTGCAAGTATGAACCGTCTCTTTAGGGGTTCCTAATAGCTACGCCTCTGCAGTAAGCAAGGGTAGTTCGCATGCATTGGTTGTTTCATACATACATACATACATACATAATTGGTCACTACAACCCCTCAGCCAGGATTACGGCCTAACTTCTCATACCTCTTATGCTGTGTGATTTAATTCTATACATGATTGGCAGGAACTACAGTTTAAAGTCGGCTCCGAATGACAGATTTTTACAGAAACTTTTCATGGAAATTTTATTTACTTTCAGAGATTTTTTGCCGTTCGTTTTGTTGTAGATGTCTAACCTGGAGTTTGAACCGAGGCCTCATGTCTAATAAACCTACACACTACCTACTAGGCTAAGGCGACTTCCGTTGATTTATATCAATTCCATTAAATCCAGAATGATAGGGTTGCCATATACAAGTGTTCAAAACCAATAGCATTTGTGGAAATGTATAGAATTGTTGTATTAGGTGTAGGAGAAAGGAATTTTCCTCCTTGCGTTACCCTTGCTTGACCCAAAGACCTGGCGCTACCTAATCATCCTACGATGATGGCTGTTTATATTATCCTCTCTGGGAGAGGCGCTTTTTGAGATTTTTTTTGACGTGAATTTATGATACAAAGCAAATTATTGGCAACAAAACAATTTTTTATTTTCTATTTTTACTCTCGACATCTAAACATACAAAATAATCCGTTTAAATCACTATGTTATGTCATGCCATGCCATAATATGAGAAATGATGATCAACATTTGAGTTTGTGTGCCTTGCTACAAAGTCATCAAATGGAATTACAATTTGTGTTTGTGTTTAAAAGTCAATGCAACTGTCATTTTAATGGCTGAAAAAATAAAATCTTAAGACACAAGACTACATATCGCATATCCATCCATTGGTAGAGTATAAATGGCTTCAGAGTATGGCCGTATACAGATAAAAATAACGATGATACTGTGTTATAATAACCTTTGACATGGTGGTAATGCTGTTACTTTATGGTATTCGCTGTTAATGCCAATGATGACGATGAAGCAGCATAACATTAAGTGCTGCACAGCAGAAAAGATGGAACGTTGAGACAAAAATAAAATTCAAATTTGAATTTGAATTTTATTTTCTTTAATTTTTTTAAATTTTATCACTTTGGGAAAAATCTTTTGTTAAAATTTAAACATTTGAAGTAATTTTTGTATTGTTTTTCTTTAATTTTCCTTCCAATAAATAATTGTTTTGCTACAGAGATTTGGCTTTCCTCTATACAAGACATAGCATGGCATGGTATGGCATGGCATGGCGTTCGATTGATATTGATGTGGCATATAATCAAGTTTCACCTTTAACATTTTTATGCTGTGTATTCCACATTATTCTGCTTTAGTTTGGATCATAAATTTTTTTTTCTTCTCCCGTTTTTTCTTCATTTTTTTCTTTCTGTTTTTTTCTGAAATTGATTGACAAACCATGAAATTAAAATCGCTCGTTTTGTTTTTTTTTTTTTTTTCTTATATTTCTTCCACCAGTTACAGTTTAAGAGCAGCCATAAAAAAGAAGATGGTAAAAAGATTCCAGGCCTCATCATCATCGTCAGCACCACCACCATCATGTCTTTGCAATATTGGTTAAATCGGCTGGCTAGATGGCTGGCATATCATTACGATCATCCATTCAATATTTTCTTCAGCTGCTTAAGAAATGAAATAAAAATTCAGCTTGTCGTTGTGGCATCATCTTCATGTCATGTATTGTTGTTGCATTTGTTGTATTTTGGAAATTGTTTTTTTTTTTAAATAAAATTTATGGTTTCATTTGAGTGTGGCTTTTGTTTATTAAAAAATTTTCCCTTTTTTTCTCTCTGCTGCTGCTCTAACCACCTCTCTGTGGTTTCTCTCCTTATTTTTTCCCATTTTTTCTGCTTTTTCGGTTTAAGGATTTATTGCAGTGTCTTATATTTGTTATAATTTGTTGCTGTTACTGTTGCAGACAACATCAACATTCAACAATTGTTGCCTGTTGCCACAGGTAAACAAATAGTAACATTAGCTTTGCAGCACATTCAGTTCGCAAAGGAGATGGGGGGGAGCCTGCATAAACTGTTTTAAGGTTTCATTAACATCATTGGGAAAATATTTGTGGTTGACAAGGTTTTTTTTCTTTTGTAAAAGAATCAAAAATAAAAGTTAAATTACACAAGAAAAAATAAAAACTCCTCAAAAAGTTTTAAACTCGGTGTCCCACAATTGATTCTTTTTTGCCCTAATTTAACTCAAGTGTTTTAGTTTTCATAACAATTAATGTGAACAAATCTAATAACAACAAAAGCTAATCAAAAATCTGTAAATACAAGTCTAATCCACTTTGAAATTTTTTAACACAATTTAGCACACTCGAGAGTTTTATTTTTTCATCACACAAACAAACTTTAAAATTTTTTTTCCATTTTAAAACTAAAGTAAAATGTAGAAACTCCTATTATTTCACTCGAGAGTTTTATCTTTCATGTTATACACAATTTTTTAGCTCATTTTAACACACTCGCGAGTTTTATTTTTTCATCACACATTTTTTTTTTTCCATTTTAAAACTAAAGTAAAATGTAGAAACTCCTATCATTTCACTCGATAGTTTTATTTTTCATGTTTCACACAATTTTTTGAACTCATTTTAACACACTCGCGAGTTTTATATTTTCATCATACAAACAAACTTTAATATTTTCCCCATTTTACAACTGAACTCAAATGTAATAACTCCTATTATTTCACTCGAGAGTTTTATTTTTCATGTTTCAAATTAAAATTTTTAACTCCGTTTCGTATTAAAAACAAAACCAATTTTTTAACTTAATTTCGCACACTTGTGAGTTTTATTTTTTCATCATACAAACTTTAATATTTTTTTTTTTAAACTGAACTGAAAATAAAAACTCCTATTATTTCACTCGAGAGTTTTATTTTAAATGCTTCGTTTCGTATTAAAAGCATTACAAAATTTTATAACTCAATTTCGCACACTTGCGAGTTTTATTTTTTCATCATAAAAAGAAATACTACATATAAATTCTTTTCGTTTCATTTACGTTATGTGCAGGATAAATAAAAAATTCTCATCATCATTCAAATTTCTCAACTCCATTTAACTCACGCAAGAGTTTCATTTTTTCAAAGAAGTAAAAAAAATTCAAGATCCACATAAAAACTTTTCGCATGGATCTTATAGAGGAATTGTTTATTCTTTATGGACCTATAAACTTTACCTTTAAAAGCTACAGTTGAAATGAAAGCTCAGCGGCAATGAAAGTAATTTTAATTTCATACTAAAAAAATCGAATAATTCACGAATTAAAAAAAAAAAAAATACTAAAAGAGCGTTTAAAGAGTATTTTTTCTAGTAGTTGTCAGGTTTTTTTCCCCCCAAGAAAACTAATCAAATTCACAGCCGTGCTAAGTAAGCCAAAGAAAATTAGTTAATAGGTTGATTTTAATAGACTAACTTAACTAAAATAAGTGGAATGCTTTTAAAAAGTTTTAAATAATTGAGTTTCAACTCTCACAGCATGGTCTTTGGAAAAGTGTTTAAAAGTGACCATTAACTGAAATACGTTACTTTCCTACTAATATTGTTAATAAAAGTGAGAAAGTTTCGATTGGTTAAACTCGACAACAATAATATATTGCTTTGAAAGATACTGATTTTTTAAGGCCGATATTAGGAGTAAAACGGTGGCCGGTGGTCCAAAAGGTGGCTTTCCTCGATCTTCTTATGATATTTGGTGTTTTTATTCTATCTGAATGGTCACAGGCATTCTGATGGATTATTTGTTTCCAGAAACAATAGTTGGCAACCCTGTCATTCTATTATTTGCTTTAGTAAACCTGCTTAGCTAGATAAACTTTATAAATGGCTGTGTAACAAGGCCATTAAAAAAAAGGAGATGAGGAAGATTTTTTGTGATGTTTCCCTAAACGAATAGTAATAACAAGGCGATCTCAAAGATACACCTTTGGTTTCAATACATTTTAATCGGCCACCTCTTGATTTTTTAAAATAGCTTCGGAGATTTTAACCTAGAGTCCAGCACATGCTGCATTTTTCGTATTTGTATGGCCATAAAATAAAATTTATGATGCAAAGAGTATCCATAATATTTATCAAACCTATCCTTGTAGTCGTCGTAGTGTGTTGGCTGGCCCCAGCTCAGACATCTCCAATTAAACGAAATATCAAGAAAATATTTCTGTCGTTAGGAGCTATGGCAAGCTTTCAGTTTAGAGGTGAAAAATGGAACCGCCCTAGTATGTTAGGTTAGGTTAGGTCGGAGTGGTAGCTCTGATATCAAAAAGTTTACTTGAGCACGCATAGCGGCCCGTTGTGACCCCACAGGTGAACGCAGTCTCTGTACTGACCAAGTTCTACCAAAACCAAGGAAGTGGAAGAAGTTGGTCAGCGCAAAGGCTACATATCAAAAGCACGACTACCCTACGCTGGAAAACCAGTCAGAAAGTTTGATAAACGAAACTATATCCTTGACATCAATAGATGATAGCTCCGTCAAGTTGACAAGAAATGGAGAGCCAAATAACCTATGTATATCGCAAGAGATGGGCACTGACAAAGAAAGTGGATCTTCAGCGGTTCTGCACCCACGGCAGAAGTCGTTAAATGGGAGCCGCAACCTTTCCGCGTGTCTATCCATAACACAATGACCTGTAAGCATGGTCACTGTGATAGAGACGATGCCACGACCAAGTCCAAATAACTGGTTGGTACGCCTTCTATTCATCAAGGGCCAGGTGACTCTAGCGGTGGAGCAGGACTCCCCATTGACCCAGGATAGGTTGGCGTCTCGAAAGAATTTCCGCGCAATGACCAACTTGAGCGAGGCAAGTGGCATAACCAAGTCGATTGAACAGGATTCCGGAAGGAGTGCACCAGTTCTGGCGAGCTCGTCGGCCCTGCAGTTTCCCGGAATGTTACAGTGCCCGGAGACCCAGACCAGTCAGCCCTAGCATGTGCAAAAAAAGAATTTCGGTCAACTAAGGCCCACTAGAGTGGCGTTGTGTCTCTGCTGGAGGAGTCAAAACAATTTGCAAAATTAAGACGCTTCAATTGCACTCAAATAATTTGCTTAGGATCATTGTGACTCCTGCTGCTTCAGAAAAGATGACGTAAACACATCGAAGATTGTAAGAAGACCAAGCAGCGTCGCCTGTTGGAAAATTGTTTGCTTTAAACAGTTCCTTATCACCATTATACCCATGTTGTATACAACATGTCAATACAAAGAGATTTATGAGAGGATATAAAAATAATTTCTAGGACACGCGTCAGCATAAACTGGGCACTTAATTTAATAGCCATTAATCGTGTAGGGTATTAAACGAATATGAAAAGCACCAGAGAGACTGGGTTATAAGTTTTGGTGAAAACTACTCAAAAGTAGTTGTAGTTGACTACATACAAATTTTCTTTATGGCTCTGTTGTTTTTCCATTTTAGTTTCTATTAGAGGAAAAGGTGTTAATAAACACATTTTCATTGAAATTGCTTCTTTTTTTCTTGTTATTGTTGTTGTAATTCATTAATAAAGTAGAAAAATTTCATTGTTAATAAATATTTTTCGTTTTCGTTTTTTTTTACTTCTGTTTTATTGGCATCTGTTTTAATACCGGATTTTAGGCAAAATAAACGGCATTCAATCGGCCAGCCTACCAATTGTTACAAATTTATTAACACCCCTTTTATTATATTTTTTATTTTATTTTATTATTTTATTTTCTTGTTATTAAACAAAAAAAAAAAAAAAGAAAAAGAAATCTTTATATTGGAAACTAATTAACAATATACTCGTATGTACTGTATTGTACTGTACATTGTACAATTTTTATGTATTATGCACGATTTTTAATTAATTTTTTCTCTCTCATTCTCCTCATTGTACCATAAAATATTGCAAAGAAAATCCAAAAATATTGTGGTGGCTTAAAGAAATAATTTTTGTTTTTGTTAATAATAAACAACAAGATAAAGTACTTTTGATAAGGAAATTAAAAAAATAATTAAAAAACTTTTTTCTAAAAAAAATAAAGCAAAAATAACAAATAAAAACAGAAGTCAAATTAATAATCGAAGCATATTAGCGATTGAGTTTGAGAGCCAAAGTGGTGTAACTAACAAAAAAATGCAGGTGGTGAATACAATATTCCTATTGAAATACATGGCATAACAGATGAAAAAGTGTAAATAAATAAAATATTATTGGATGTATAACTTAAAACAATGGAAGGAGGAGTATTTCTGAACATTATTTGTGTCCTTAACACCTAGCAAAGCATTTTGTAAAGAAATTCCTGTCATTTATTCTCACTTAGTCATTGAACGAAATCCAAAAACATAGGCCATCACTCTCGTGAAGCTACCACTTGCAACTTGAAAAGAAATGCACACATCGACTGCTTACCCTTGGATATGTTTTTTAGATGTCAAGCTACAGAAGATAATTTGTGTGATTCAGATGCGTTGCTTTCGGCACGGCAGACAGAGATTGCTCTGGACAATCATGAAAATTCGAAAGTGATGATTTGGGCTCAGTATTTCAAGAAGTCCTCGTAGTAGGCCCACGGTTCAAACCCCAGGTCAGGACGTCTCGAACAAAACGAAATATGAACAATTATTTCTTAGGCGACGTCCTCTCAGCAGATGCCTGGAAAAAACTCTGAGAGTAAATAAAATTGCCATGAAAAGTTTTTTAAAAACTTGGGGTACGGAGTCGACTTTAAACTGTAGGCCCCGTCACTCATGAATAAAATTAACACACACAACATAAGTGGTGTGAGAAAATAGGTCGTAATCCCGATTGAATGGTTGTAATGACCAATTATGCATACATGTATGTATTTCAAGAAGATTGCTGACAAACTCAGCAATTCTTCAAGAAGAACTTACAAAATTATGGCAAGTTACTTAACCAGCATCTCGAAACTTACCACAAAGTCGAGAGATAGTGACAGAAATATTTGCATGACCGAAATTTTGCTTTACTGGCATAAAAGGAAGTCATTTTTATATCGAATCATTACAAAAAATAGAAAATGGATTCATTACGACAGCTCAAAATGCAGGAAATCGTATTCAACATTCCGCCAACCAACCGATACAACGAGCAGGGCTTTGTATTATTTTCCGTATACGATCTGATGAAAACGAAGACACCGTTAACAGGTTACTTGAACCGAATTGAGCAAGTATTGAACAAAAAACAAACAGAATACACCATCAGACACATGTTGCAAGTGTAGTTAAAGAATATTTGAAAAGTTCTTTCCTCCTTTTATAGTATAGATCGTGGTAGGGATACAGAATGCTTTGCAAGAGACGGGCAGTGAATACCTTTTGCATTTGCATGGTAGGAGGTAAATCAAAGAACTTTCGCTGCGAGAACATACCATGTCATCAGACTCTCCACTTCATATTTTGTGTAATGGTGTATGACGTAGTTTGAGAACTTAACGATGGAGCTACCAAATATGATCAACAGAACACTTCGAGCTATTTATAGAAAGCTACTGTACTCGACAACAGAAAACGTAATAACTCTATCATTACAAGCAGTCTAAAACCTGTCATCTTCACACAGAACACCTAGGCATGTATGTATGATATACATAGCTGTCTGTAGATACTTAACTTAGTCAAGATTACTACCTAGCTTCTCACACCACCCATGTTGTGTATAATAATTTTATCCATGAGTTGTAGGCCCCAGTTTAGAGACGACTCTGATCGACAGATTTTTGAGAAAATTTCTATGATTGCAGCTTCTCATCTGAAACTGTTTACTGAAACCACAACAAGTGGCCATATGTTCCTCCTGGGAATAAGTCTAGAACTTGACAATCTGATTACCATTTATTTCGATCGACACAGAATGGTTTCGTTGGAAAAGGATATCCTAAATTGTAGTCAATTGTTTTTTGCTTCAAAAAATGAGCAGCAGAACTTTCGAAGCAGAAAGCATTATTTATAAAACATTAAAAAAGA
This sequence comes from Sarcophaga caerulescens, assembly GCA_927399465.1. Lineage (NCBI taxonomy): Eukaryota > Metazoa > Arthropoda > Insecta > Diptera > Sarcophagidae > Sarcophaga > Sarcophaga caerulescens. The sequence goes on from OV656867.1 coordinate 88,580,658, forward strand.
GGGCGTGGCATTGTTAATTAAATTAAATTGTTAACAGTTTAATAATGGAAAATTCATTAAATTCTGAAACTTTTAGCAAATATTACAACGATAAGGAATGCTTTAAGTTGGTCAATTTTTGTTTTTTAGTATTTTCCCCTTAACATCGTGATCGTGATTAAGTGGAATTGTTATTGAAATCTTTACATTAAAATATCGGTTATAATAACACTTAAAGGCATCGTCATCATCATCATCATCATATTAATTTCTAATCTGTAAATTACGTTGTTATTTTCTATATCTTTAAAAAAGCATGTGTATGTGGTATTTTCCCCCCAGTTTTTTTTTTTCATTATTATTTGTTTAAAAGTAATTGATATTGTTTTGGGCCTCAAGACTCACTTTTTTCTTTCTTTTGTTTGTTTTTCAAAAATTTTATTTGTTTTTGAAAAAATTTACCTTAAGGCACCATCATCATATTGATGGATATTGTTGAGTTGAAGTTGCAAGTTGTAAAAAGACCACCAACCACCACACCACCATTGATCCATTGATCACGCCAATAGGTATGCCCACATGAGGTTTACTTAACAATGCTTACGAAATAAATAAAAATAATGAACCAGTAAATAGCCATTGATTACTGTAACTGTCTGTAACTGTAGCTATACATTCAGTACATAACGGTAATAATATTTTCTTAAGAGTGGTGTTAATAACATGCTGCCACAACTGATTAAATCGATTAACAGTTGAAAGCAAATAAATGAGTTGAGATCTTAAGCAGTAAATGGAAGATTTATTAAGGAAATAATTAAAACGCAGTACAGCACATATGGTAATTAAACAAAACAAATACTATCAGAGAGAATGAACGTAGTTATGTTGGAATTAAAAGAATGTGGAGCTCATTTTAAAATTACGTCACTTATGACAGCCACATTCTTTTGAAAGCTTCTCAAATTAAATTCTGACTAGACTGTAAGCCAAACTAAAGGGTTGTAATGACCTACAAGGGACATACAGCCAATTTTTGAAGTAAAAAATTTCAAAATCGAATGCGATGTTCATCTAATAGTTTGTCTATAAAGAAACAATAAAGCTAAGAGGGTTGCATGCTACAAAAATCCGGTGTTTAATGCAATCCGCTCAGACAAAAGTGCAGAGAAGAGACGAAGAAGAACGAAAAACTTGAAGAATTATAGATAGAAAGAAGAGGTTACTCTCCTCAATAAGCGACCAGTAAGGGAGTTTACCGCCGTAGACTAGTAGGTAGCATGTTGGCTTATTGGACGTGAGGCCACGGGCTAAGCCCCAGGTATCTTCAACAAAACGAAATCTTAACAAATCTTAACAGATTTCTGGCAAAAACTCTGAGAGTAAATAAAATTGCCATGAAAAGTTTCTCAAAAATCTGTCGTTCGTAAACTATGGGTCCCTCCACTTATGGATAAAATTAACACATACAACAAAAGTGTTATGAGAAACTAGGTTGACTGAAGGGTTGTAATACCCAATTATTTATATATGTAAGGAGTTTACCAAGCAACACCTGCATTATAATGAATAGATCAACGTGTTATGTTATCAGGAAACGAAGATCAAATCACGTATGCTCGCCGACTCTGCCATAAATACAAAATAAAAGCACTACTGCGGATCTTAAATTATTTCAACAAGTTTCTAAACAACTGCCGTTGATTCAATTATTTTCGATTCATTGCTGATTATGTGGACATTCTGTAGAGCAACAAGCTTCACTTTAAAGCGAAATACCATTGACGTGGTAATTGTTGCAGGACACCCATGTCGCGCATAGTGCTAAAAGTGTAAAATCATGTTTTAAGGCAAATTAAATATTTCACAAATATTCTTATCAACAAAAGCGGGATATGTTAGGTTAAGTTGGATGGTAGCTATGATATCAAAGCACATTTGAGCACGCATAACGGCCCGTTGTGATACTACAGATAAATGCAGTCCTTGTACTGACGAAATTCAATCGAACTCTTGGAAAAGTGGGTTAACGCAGTGGCTGCACAACAAACGTAGGATATTCCGCTGACAATATTTCGCTCTTACACCAAAAGCGGAATATTCCGCAAATAATGGGGGAAGTTGACTCTTTAGTGGTCAATTCTTTCCAGTAGAAAGTGTCGGATTTTTTAATTCCATCGATGTGTGTGAAGTTAGCTACGAAAGTTATAAATTTCTTACAGTGAATGTTAAGTTAACACTGACTGTTAAGTTAACATAACATAATATAACTAACATAACATAGTTAACATAGACTATTAAGTTAACATAACGTAATGTAGTTAATATAACATAGTTAACAGTAACTGCTAAGTTAACATAGTTGAAAAATTTTAAAAAGTGAAGAAAGAAATGTTTTGCCTCTGTGGGCAGTCGTGATCCTCGTCCTTATATTTAGGAGATGCTGTGAAAAAGATTGGCTGCGAATACAAAAAGTTTTATGGTTTGTACACGCTTTACCGCCTTAAAATCCCTCAGATTTATAAACCTAAGCCGGTAGTTAACTATTTACTGGTCAGTTATTTTTAGTAGAGCGTATCGAATTTTAGAATTGCATCGCTATGTGTGGAGTTAGCTACGAAAGTTAGATTCTTTTTTTTTGCAGTGAATGTTATGTTAACATAGACTGTTAAGTTAACATAGTTGAAAAATTTGGAAAAGTGAAGAAAGAATATCTTCCACCATGGCCAGTTGAAGATCCCATTCTCAAATTTAGAAGGAGATAGGTTGCAAGTAAAAAAAGTTATAGGGTTTGTACACGTCTTACTTCCCGGGTCAAAAACCACTCCTTATCAACTAGATTAATGAACCTAAGATTATACCTTCCCATTTCCTTTCCAACGAATGAAAAGCTCTTTCTTGCCTTATAAAAAATAAAGGAGAAATCAAAATTAGTTTTTTTTTCTTTGGAGTAGCGTGTCAAGTAGGATACATACGGCTACGGCTACGTACATATTTTTTCCCATGAAAAGTTTTACAACCGAAAACTTATGTTTTCATTACCTTAATTACATCATTTAATTTTATTACTAACCACGATTAGCTCATAATCTTAAATCGGTCCATTATTATCTTCTCACAAATGAAAAACATCACATAATTTCTAATTATACTTCTTCTCTTTGTTTCTCTTTTTTTTAATTTTTCCTTCTTCTGTATTTGCGATGACAAATTCCTTCAGTAGTTCTTTTTTTTTGTTTTCTTTTAATTTTCTACTTGAAATTACTGAGATTATGTTTTTGTTGATTCGAAGTACAATTATTTAAATTATTATTGGAAACAAGAAAATCAACAAAAACAAACAATTACTTTGACATGCCAAGCCAGGCAATTGTAAATCAATAAAAATGCTACAAAAAAAAAAAAAAAAAAAAAAAAAAAAACCTTTCGAAATCGTGATTTAAACGTTTAATAATAGAAACACGGTGGAAAAAAAAAACGTAGACCACAAGGTAAGTTGGATGTGAAAAATTAAGAAAAAAAAAAAAGGAAAAAATCTTAAGAAAATTAAAATAAAATAAAAACAAAACCAAGCACTTGTTGCAAATGAAAAATTTATTTATTTTTAAAAACTTAAAATTTGGAAACACACAAACAAATTTGTACAGTGTTTTGAAGAATTCTGTTTTCAAGTACAGGTAGGCCTCGTTGAACACGGGTGTTACGTTCCATAAAAATACCGTGTTAAGCAAAATCGTGTTAGGCGATACAAGAAACCAATACAAAATGAGGGGTTACGTTCCATGGTTTTCAAAAAAGTAAATTTTATTAATTTTAATTTTTTTTTTAATAATATATACATACATGTTAATCCATATCTACGCATAAAAACAAAAATATTACATTCAATTAACTTAATAATTCTCGAAATATTAAAAAAAAATTGGGCAATTCACACGACTTTGTATCGTGTATGTTGTATTGAATAAACTTGGCTGTTTGTGAACGCTCAATGCTATGCTGTATTGTGTATATCGTATTCCAAATGTATTTTTTTGGCATTCACACAATTTGATAGCACGAAACCAACACAACTTTTGAAAAACATATGAAAACATATACACATTTTTTCATTCACACAATTTGATAGCATGAAACAAATACAACTTTTGAAAAACATATGAAAAAAATGTGTATAAGTGTATCAGATTTTTACATGAAAATTATCAACAACAATCATACACTGTTGTATAATCGTCCAACAATACACTCAAAACAACGATACAACGGCTTGTGTGAATTGCCCAAATATTTCACGACAGTAATATTAAAAAAAAAAAAAATAAAAATACATAACCATAAAATTTAATCTTCATCACTGGATAGATCTATCCGACGGTAATCAGTAATAAACAAATGTATTATGTATACAATTGCTTAAACGGGGAATTACCCGTTTATTGAAACTAAAAAGAAAACAGAGCCAACTCTACATATAACGCTGTGAATTTATTTCTATGTTCAATGTTGCATTTCAATTTACATCAACCGCTGTTAAAAACAAAGCACTTAAATATTTATGTGCAGAATGGTTTTTGTAAACCGCGCACAACCGAGGCTTTTTTTAGTGTTAACCGAAAATGTGAACCAAAATGTGAATCGCGTTAGACCGAGGCCGTGTTAAAAAGAGTACGTGCTAAGCGAGGCCTACCTGTAATTAGTTATGTATGTCAACATGTTGCTTTTGGTATACAAGGTGGCTCGAAATGGTTTCCTAAATGTAACATAAGACTTTTATGTAAAATTCGTTGAAATATGGAAAGTTGATCAAAAGACTAACTTCCACTAGAATTGTTAATTAAAACCTTCTTGAATTATATTCTCATGAATCCAATCTTATAAAGTAAACTGGGTTGTTGTTGGATTTTTTCTTTACAGAAACATTTATTTTATGCGAAACTAGGTAGAGCATTTTTCGTTTCTCACTGATATACAAAATATATATGTACATAAAATCATAATAATAAGACTATGCGACAAAATAAAAAAAATTAAATACACCCGACTAATGACATAGTGTAGGTTGTGAGTTTTGTTGAGTAGATCTCAAAAATATTTTTTTTTATATTTCTCGAACCCTCCAAACTTTTTTTATTTGACAAAAACTGTATTTTTAGACTTTACACACAAATTTCTGGTTTATTCAAACATTTCTGACCCGATTTCCATAATTGAAATCTTGTTGGAAAGGGAAGAGATGGACCTTTAAAACGGTATACAAATATCTGTTATTTGACTTAATATGCTATGATCTTTGATGCGGTAAACTTGGAAAATGCGAATTTTTTTCATATTTTTTTAAGTTTATCCGTTCATAGTAGCAAACTTTACTTAAAAAATATGAAATAAGTGATGATATTATGAAAGTGCATTATTTTGTGAAGAGATTGGCACTTCGTTTGATCAAATCGGACAAAAATTACCGTAGTTTTTATATAAATAATATAACAGTCGTGTTATATTTTTTATACATGTCATCTCATCAAATGAACTTATAGTTCAAAAATTTTCAGAATTTTTGATGGATCTTGATTGTTTATTACAAAATGTGTCAATTTCACGTTTGAGCGACCACCAGAAGTTGGCCAATGTTTGCGCAAAGAGAAATAATAATATTTGCAAAAAACACAAATATTAGCCGACTTCTGGAAGTCGTGCAAACGTGAAATTGACACATTTTGTAATAAACAATCAAGATCCATCAAAAATTCTGAAAATTTTTGAACAATAAGTTCATTTGATGAGATGACATATATAAAAAATATAACACGACCGTTATACTATTTAACTAATAACTACGGTAATTTTTATACAATTTTATCAAATGATGACTCAATCTCTTCACAAGAGAACATACTTTGAGAATATTATCACTTATCCTATATTTTTTTATTAAAGTTTGCTGCTATGACTGTACAAACTTGAAAAAATATGAAAAAAATTCGAATTTTCCAAGTTTATCTCATCAAATTTCATAGCATATTAAGTCGAATAATTGACACATGTATACCGTTTTAAAGGTACATCTCTTCCCTTTCCAACAAGATTTAAATTTTGGAAGTCGGGTGAGAAATGTTTGAGTAATCCAGAAATTTGTGTGTTAAGTAAGAAAAAACAGTTTTTGTCAAATAAAACAAGTTTGGAGGGTTCGAGAAATATAAAAAAATAGTTTTGAGATCTACTCAACTAACTGAATAACGTGGACTATGTAGTTACTCGGGTGTATTTTCACTGTCGCACCGTGTAATCAATCTGCGTTTGTTCGTATGTTTGTTATTTCGCCTGTGTAATGGCTAAAATGCTTTAATGCTAGGCCGCACAGTTATTTGCCTTCATGTTTTAAAAAATTTAAACATCAATGGACTTCAATGGTCCCCTGAAGAGGACACAACAGGAATAATGAACTTCAGAAAAAGGTAGTCAAAGCCGCCTTTTGAGAAAAATTTTCCTCATCTTTACATACAATACATTTTCAATTCATTTTGTTTCTAGGCACAGACAGATGGCAACCCTGTAATTCTAGAACTTGCTATTATAGACCAATCGCTTGCTTAACTGGAAAATTATTATTTATTTAGAAAACTGTAAAGAATGAAGCGTCCAAAGTTTATTGGCATTACTGGGATAATAATTTGATTTATTTAACAAAGAATTCAAGAAAATGTGGAGGCGAATAGAGTACACATCGCCTCGTACAACAAAAATAATGTTCTGAAGAACTTTTATTCAAATAACACCTACAGCTGGAGTCTTTAACTTTAACACACTAAAACCAGGAGGGATAGGGGTAACGAGAAAATCGTTCCTAATACAGAAAAAATATGTTTCATCATAAATTTAAAGAAATGCTTTCAATATTCATGACTCATAATTTAATCGAACTTCAGCAGCGGTTACCAACAACAGCTGCTAACTAAAAATCTTTAAATTGCCTCCTGTAATACCATTATTGATAACTGGCGATGCAACTGGAAGTAGGCAGGATTAAGACTATTTTTTAGCACAAGCGCAAGGAGCTATAGTTTCGACAAATTCAACTGTCCTACTGACACCGAACAGCATACTGAAGTTCCTTAGTATAATACACACACACACGTAATTGGTGATTACAACCCTTTAGTCAGAATTTCGACCTAACTTTTCACACCACTTAGGTTGTGTGTGTTAATTTTACACATCAGTGGCGGGATCTACAGTTGAAAATCGACTCCGAATGAAAGATTTTTGGGAAGCAATTTTATTTACTCCCAGACAGATTTTCAAGAAACTTTTCTTGGCAATTTTTTCTACTTGTGATTTTTTATCAGAAGATTGCTGCTGAAAGACCGTCGCCTAAGAAATATTTTTTCTTTTTTTGTTCTGTTTGAGATGTCGGAGTTGGTTTTAAACCACAGAGTCTCTTCTAATAAGCCTACCACTATCGAATAGAATGCGACAGCTTGCACGAATGATAGGGCCACGAATAGGACCACAAGGGAGATTTAGATCCCATTATTTAAAGAACTGTTACAGAGATTTTTTATATTTCATGGGCATCATTAGGCTATAACAATCCTGTAGGCAGGATTAAGATTATTTTTTAGTACAAGTGCCAGGAGCTATAGTTTCAACAGATTCAATTTCATGGCAATTAGTTTTTTTTTTTATGGATACCGGACAGCATATTGAAGTTCCTTAGTATAATAGGAATGAGAAAACCAGTGTAGATATATGTAGTGTAAAATATATTGTCTGATCGTACAACCTTTAGTTCCCCTACACAACAGAACAATAATGGGAATTAACTACTATCACGGCTTTTAGACAGAAGACTGCAGGGAGCAGGTCATCGAAAGAAAATTGTTTCCAAGATATCCGAGCTAATCTTTAAACTCATAGCTGATGTCTAGTAAGCCAAGAAGATTTAGGGCCATTATTACAACTTGCCGTTAAACTTGGGTTTAGTTAAAGGTACCTTTAGCTAAAGGCAACTGTAAAGTTACCTTTACCTTTTTTTTCTAACGCAGTGGCAACAGCGGACTTCGTTTTTTGTTGTATATGCTCATTTTGTTTAAATTTGAAGCTGCCACATCGAAAATAGTATATGATATGACAAGTTCAAACATAAAGTGACCTTTAAATGTTAAAGGTAGGATGATCTTCCCTTTAGCTTAACGATCACTTCTATCTTATTGGGTACTCATAATAATGAAAAACAATTTATCTGCCCGTTAAAATCCTCCCTTTAGCTACTTACTGTTTTACTAAACGGATGTATTAAAGCGAATAGCAAAGGAACAGAAAGCAAAGCGACCTAATATGAAGGGTTGCAGTGTAAAGAGGTTAAATTCTCCTTATTTCAAGAATTTCTAAACAGATTTTACATTTTCGGCGAATATATTTGTGTGTGTTAATTTTATACATGAGTAGCGGCAGATTTTGGAGAAACTTTTCATGGCAATTTTATTTACTCTCAAAGTTTTTGCCAGAAATCTGCTGAGAGGCAGTAGCCGAAAGAAATGTTTTTTCATACTTCGTTTTTTGTTGGAGATGTCTGACCTAGGGTTTGAACTGTGGCCTCACGTACTTCAGTGGGTTAATAAGTTATATTAAAACCATACTTTCTGCCTGAGACTTTGCCCTTAGAAAAAAATTTTTTTTTTTTTAAGATTCCCTAACATTCTTTTTTTCTTTGTTCAGCATGCTTTTCAATTTCAAGCCTTTCAATTCATATTCAAAGAATTAGTTTCGATTAGTTTTTTCGTTTGATGTGATGGTTGTTGTTGTTTTTATTATTGTTATGGCCATAAATCATATGAAAGCAACAAAATCGAATTGTTTAACCAACAGATTACATTGGATTTCTATAATTAAAATATGTTTTCTGGCTGAAGTTTTTTTTTCTGTTTTCTTTGAGTTTTTTTTTTTTCTCCTTCTACTGAAGTTTACAAACAAATTGAGAGAAAGTATGTTAAACGTTATAATAAACCTAGCAAACACCAAGAAAAAGAAAAAAAGAGAAGAAAAAATCGATAATATTTTCCCCTTCCTACCCAAATTTAAAACCCAAACCCAACTATTTATTTGATATGTTCATACATTCAACTAATAGTTGTACTGTTGTAATGTATATGTTCAATTTAATAATTTTTCTATAATTTTCGTTTTTGTTTTTATTAATAAACTATAGTATAACGTTACATATTGTGATGTGATAAGCATCAATGTATGTAGCGTAACATTAAATAGGTAAAGTTTTCCATTCGAAACTTCTATCACATCACAGTATCGAGCGATGATAGTAGTGGGCGGTATTGTTTTAATACAACTTTCTAATAATAATTCTTCCGTTTCTTTTTTTGCTTTTCGCTAAACAATAAAGGAACAAGAAAATAAATTTAATTTATAACCAACAACCACAACAACAACAAGATTAATAAACAAAAAAGGAACAAAAATCTTGAACCAATTCTTTAATGTTCAAAGATAATAAATTACGATAATGGAACGTTACGTTACGTTACGATACGATACGATGATATGATGGGAGAGGATAGGATATGAATGAATGGGAAAAACAAAGACAATTTAGACATCAGTTTTCAGTAACAAAGAGAGAGAAAGAAAGACTAAAAGAATAGACATCTGCTTGATTTTAACATTATTTTCTTAGTGATTTTTTTTGTCTCGTTGTAATCAATACATCAATTTACAACAATAACACAAACAACAACAACAATGCCAGCACCAATAATGCATACATAAATAAACAAAGATTTCATAAAAAGAAATCAAACGCAAATGCCAAAAAGAAAACAAAAAAAATTTTTCTTTTGTCTCCAAACGACTTGGCCGTATATCGGCGTAGAAGACCCCAAAGTAAGTTTTTTTTTCTTTTTTTGTTGTTCCATTAGCAAAAATAGGCATTAGTATCTAATTTGTTTGTTGTTATTGGTGCTGTTGTTGTTGTTGTGTTTGAATCTATTTTATTTTCATTTAATAAAAGTTTAACATTTTAATCGAGATGATCTTGAATTGAAATTTTCCATGAAAAAAAAGACAACTCGAACTAAAACAACAACAACACAAAATATCGCATATAAAAGAAAATCATTGGAGATTAAATTGAGTTACAATTAAACCATTAAGAACCAGCAATCTACTTTTACATGAGCATAAAACACTCATGTATAAAATTAACGCACACAACATAAGTGGTGTGAGAAGCTAGGACGTAATCCTGACTGAAGGATTGTAATCAGAGATCAGCAACGAGTATTCGAAACGATGAGTAGATTCGAGTCATACTTATAATTTCAGCTACTTATACGCATTCATACTTATTTTAATATCATACTCATACTACTCATACTCAAAGTTAGAAATACTCATCGTACTCATACTTAACAATACGCACGATGTTGTTGATTTCGACTCTCCATGATTCAACATATACACGAAGCACAAAATAAGTATGATTCGAGTACGAACACCACAATACTCGCTAGAAGGTTGTGCGTGCGCTTTGCTTGCTGTCTTTGTCTTTTCTTTTCTGTTCTTTTGTAAATGCAACAATAACTACTACTGTAAATTTTGATGAATGATTCGAGTGACTCGAATCATTCCTAAGTATTATAAGTATTTTTCTAAATTTATGAATCTGAATGAGTAGGCGTATGAATCAAACAATGAATCGAATGTTGTGAGTTTGATGTCAACGTTGTACTCATACTCATTGCAACCTATACTTATAAATCAATGTTGTAGCGAGTACGAATGAATCAGAGTAGTTGAATTTTAATACTCTTGACTCACTCATACTCAAAATTTCATAAGTACCTATGAGTAGCGAAAATACGATTCATTGCTGATCTCTAGTTGTAATGACCAATTATGTATGTATGTATAAAAGAGGTGTTTTTAAAAAATGTTAGAAGACTTATACTAGGTTCAGACAGGCACTTTTATTGCTTAAATCGCAATAAACGCCATTAATGAGCTCAATATTTGATAAAAAGTTTCAATTAATTATTGTGCAATAAATACGCAAATTGTTATAATATTGAGAAAAACTTTAAATACAGCACTGTTATAAGTACGTTCAGTGAGCATATTACAATTTTCCGAACACTTTCAATTGATATTTTTGATATTTGACAACTCAAATGTCAACAACTACAAAAAAAAAAAAAAAAAAAAAAAAAATGTTGTTGAAACAACCAGCTGTTTTGTTTACCACTGTCAAATAAATATTGCGTATATTATGTGTCTGAACACTTAAAATATTGTACTCAAATAAGCGAATATTGACTCAATAAAAGTGCGTGTCTGAACATAGTATTAATCTTCATAGAATGTAAACAAAATTTTACTCAAAATGGGGTTAAAGTGCTACAAAAGACTTGGAATTTAGACCTCATATTGAAGTCAGCCTGTTCTTAAACTAATACTGCTTAGAGGCGCGTACATTCTCCTTCAAGAATATGGCAAAAATGCTAATGCCTATCTGCAGAACTCAATAACTTATGGAAATGAAGAAGATATAACGAAAGTGATGATAGGTAATCGGCAAACTGTTACTAAGGAATTTCTGTTGATTGTTATCTCTTTAGGATCCACCGATGGACGATGTACGATAACGTATTCCAGCAAAGGCTGTATCGAACGCCTTAGCTGTGATAGAGAAATTGTTCTTTTCTATCGGGTCCGCCATCTAACATTTTTTTTTTTCAACTAGTGCTTATTTCGTGAATGGTAACATTTAGCTGATGTCTGATTTGACAGATAATTAGTTTTATCCTTCCGCTGAAAGAATATGGCTGTGTATACGCTTAAACAACGCTGGGAAATATTGCGACATTACTTTGAAAATCATGGTAATGTTGCAGAATGTGTGCGAAAAAAAAGTTATTTGGCGGACCATTTATATGAGAACTTAACAACCAGCCATACTATATGTATTGTTATAGAGGGGATCGCTTATGAGTTTTCAATATTTCTTAGCGAACTTCTCTATTTAATTTTAATGAAGTCGTTGTGAGAATAGGGTTGAAAATACACACAAAATTCAATTCAAATTCAAAACTAATAAGAGCCACGCAAATAACATACCATTGGAACCACTGGGGCGTCAAAGCGATTATAAAACTAAACTTGGAAAACCGCCAATACTATCATACCCCTCGGAATCAGTAAAAGAACTCAGAGGCATTTCATAAACTGAGTATTTCTACATCAACGTAGTCTAGTCTATTAGGTTGTGAGTTAGATTAGTAGACGAGAGTTTATGGTTTAAACGGCGTGTTTCCCTCAGTAATCTGCTGACAAAAACTGTTAAGATTTTAAATAAATCTTCTATGAAAAGTTTGACAAAAATTCTGTCGTTTAGCTTGAAACTGTAGGTACCTCTACTCATGAATTAAATTAACCCATATAAAAAGGGTTGTGTGAGAAGTTAGGTTGTAATCCTGACTACAGTGTTGCAATGACCAATTAAGTAAGAAAGTAAATAAGAGTAATCATGGCATTAGTACTAATGGAGGCATTGTGTTCTTAAAATTATTTTACTAGACTCATTATTATTGTGTACAAATAGGTAACTGAAAGTACTGGAGTACAAAGAATTCAAAACGCAAGACAGGACCACATTTACATTCATCAATAATATGAAGTTTGGGTAGCGTGACGTCCTGAGAAAGATTAGGACTGAATGAGGCAAGTCAACCAATACGAACAACCTAATAAATCTTCACGACTGACAGGCGAACCTACCAGACTAGAACCTTACAATATAGACCATCTCACACAATCGAAAAGGTTTGCTTGTTTTCGATTTGATAGTTTTTATGTTAAAGATGATTCTCGCTCTAGTCAACCCATCACTAAAAAGTCGATGAAGTCACGGAAAAAAATCATCAAATCATCAACCAATTGAAACAAACTGATTACACAAACAAAGGTACATGATTGGATGCCACAGTGAAATATTGGATCAAAATTTCATTTGGGATTCATTGCTAAATCGGAAGGAAAGCAAACCATTTTTGAAGCGAATCTCTAGAGGTTACAAAAACTGGGTCGGATACAACAATAATGTACGAAAAAGATTACGAACGAAGCAACGTCGGTTGCAAAGCCAAGTTTGGAGTGCATACGATTGTTTCTGGTCACGAGACGAAACAAGCATTTCAATCAAAACGTACAGAATTGAAACGGTGTGGCGTTTTGTTATGACAACGCCGGTTCATACAAATTGTTCGTGAGCCGACAAAAACTGAAAGATAGTGATTCGGATTGTTGTTTATTTCGAACACTGTAGAGCTCTGAATTCTGTAGAGGCCTGAAAAATTTAATTGCATTCAAAAAAGTACTTTTTCAATATTTTTAAGTAACAAAAAAGGTACATTTTTGAAGTTAATAATAATGATGGAAAAATATTAACAATAAAGCACCAAATCAAATTGGATTTTAATCAATTTAAAAGGGGTTAAATTTGAAAATTTGCTTGATCAAGTCGAGTTTTTTTTCTGGCCTTTTTCTGCTGTTTTTTTTTTTTTTTTTTTTTTTTTTTGTAGCCATTGGTTGGCTGCTGACTGTCTCTCTCATTCGATTACCAACTACTTGATGTTTTAATGTTTCTTTACCAATATTTTTATTAATGGCTGTTTAAATTTTCATTTTCGTTTTTATTTTTTATTTATTATTCGTTATTTTTTAATGGTGGTGTTGCTTTGATGATACATTTTAAGGTGCGGTATGGAGAATTAATGTTGGAAACTAATGTTTGAAAACTAATAATTTAACATTTAAAATTGGGTAGTCTCGTAGACAAACCATTTGTGCCACACACCAAAAACCGCATGTACTAGACAAACTGAAAAATTTCATTTAACGTGCTTAAATTGGAGATGATTGCAAAGCTGTTTTGTATTTGATGAAATGCATGATGATGATGCCAAAGAAAATTGTTTGAATGCAGACTGATTTGATTTTGATAAAATAGATAAAAATCTGTTTGAATCTTTTTTTCCTTTTTTTCTTTCGTTAAAGATTATTAATGATCTTCTTTTGTGTATGGATGTGTCTTTTCTGCGGTGTTGTAAAGGTTTCCCCTCAAAAGAAATCAAAATGATTTGTAGATTTTTTTTTGTAAGTTTCTTAACACTTAACAAACTTGGCCCTGGCTTTTTTTTAAAGCTCTAAGTGAGAATTATTGCGGGTTTATTTAACGTGGGTGGTATTTGAAAAATGAGTTGATGCCAGCCTTTAAATATTTCAAACATTTTAAGTAAGCACAGGCACACAAAAGCAATACAAAAAGTTTTCTTTCTTAATAAACATGATAAGAAATAATGCGGGTGTTTACTTTGAGGCATGAGTGTGTAGAAATCTGTTTAACAACCGATTTGTTTTCTTTTTTTTTTTTTTTTTTTGGTCTGTAATTTAACACTTTCTCTTGTCAATGTTTTCATTTCATTATTTTTTTTTTTCCTATTCCATCTTGTATGTGTTTTTTGAGATGATTTTCTTGAGCTCAATAGTTGGTAACAGGCAAATACTATCCATGCATTATTCATTTGGTTTAAGTTTCCCGTTTAAAAAAAAATAAAAATTATAATGAACTCATCAGTTTGTATGAAAACACGCAACATGTTGCACTTTACAATTATTATTTTCATTTATTATTATTATTGGTTTGAAGCTAAACTTTAATTATATTGCAGCATGCATGCATACAATATGTAACTGCATGCATGCATGCATGCATACATGCATTGTGCCAGTTCAATATGCCTCAAAGGATTATGAAAACCTTTCAACAAAAACAGTGGGAGTACAAAAGCAAAACAAAAAAATAAAACAGAGAGTTGGAAAGTCATTTCATTTTTAGAAATAATGGGTCAAACTGTGGAGAGAAAAATTTATTATTTTTTCCTTTTTTTCTTTATGGAAATATTGTCAATAAAAACGACATGACATGTTCGAATATTTTACAAACAAACATTATGACAAGTTGGCGTGTATAACAACATGACTTGAAAACAATTGTTTAATATTCCATGACAAAATGTATAGAAATCGAAACAAATGTATCATACAATACATGAAAATGTTGCAGAAGTATTAGCAACATGTTGCTTAAAGTTTAAGTACAGTACTATGCATATAAAAATGCTTTAGAATAAAAGTAAGAATCTAGACAAATTCTTTAAATAAAAACGTTATAATAATAAAAGCCTTTAAAAGAGTATAGACCAGTACAATTTTGCTCAATTTAAAGGTTAAGTTCCTTGTAATAGGTTGGTATGAGGTATGGGCTTTAAACGCTCCAGAAACAAAGCCAGAATTAGCAGTTCCCTATAAAATGTAAAAGTGATCCAGAGTTCACTTTCATTATTACAAAAACAATTACTTTTTCCAAATCATTAAAGACGCCTCGAAAACAATTTAATTGAAATCATTAATTTTGCAATTAAAGAGTTAACATTTCATAATTTTAGATGAGGAGTTTTAAACAATTAATTTGTTATCAAAACAAATCATATTGAAGAAATAAAACTTGAAAAATGGGCAGAAGATAAACAATTAATTGTTTCAATCGTTACTACATTAGGGTGTTGTTTGAAGCGATTAATTATTATTTATTAGTTTTGTAATCAAATTTAAACACTGTTGTTTTATTAATATCTGAAGAAATTAACGATTAATTTAAATGCTAAAATTTCTAATTAAACTTAATTAGTGTTGGAATTAACGAATTTTGTAATAAAAATAAAAAAAAAAAAATTTATTAACTTTTTATTTCTATTTGTCAAACTCAGTCCAAATGGCTAAATGATTAAGTAATCAAACCATAAAATTTCAATAACAATTAAATTTGGAGAATATAACACAAGATATGACTTTTGCGGCCCTTTAGAAACCCTTTTAACGCCAACCAACTTTATTTACTTAAATGATCATTACGACCCTTTAGTCTGGTTTACAACCTAGCTTCTCAAGTCGCTCAGATTGGGTGTATAAATTTATCCATGACCGACGGGAGCTACAGCTTAGAATCAACTCCAAACAACAGATTTTTAAGAACCTTTTGATGACTTTGATTTACTCTCAGAGATTGTGTGTTTTAATTAAAACCATGAATGGCTGTTCAAAATCGACTTCTGACATCAGATTTTTAAGAAACTTTTCGTGGCACTTTTATTCACTCTCAGAGTTTTTGCTAGAAAACTGTGGCTGAAGAAATATTTTTGCAAATTTCTTTCTATTCAAGATGTCTGAACTGAAGTTTGAAATTTCTCACACCACCCAAGTTGTGTGTATTAATTGTATCTATGATAGGTGGAACCTATAGTTCAAAGTCGACTGCGAACGGCGGATTTTTGGGAATTTTTCCAGGGCAATCTTATTTACTTTCGGAGTTAGTGGCAGAAGACTGTTGAGAATAAGTCACTGAAGAAATAAGAGAAAAGATCGAGATGTAAGAGTAGAATTTTTAAGCAAGGGCTCACGTCTAATAAGCCGACACAGTACTTACTAGACTACGGCGACTTCAGTCAATATTACCTGCGAATACTTATCTCCTGCTAATAATAAGATCCTTGTGATTGTACTTCATACATACATGCATATAAAATTGGTCATTACAACCCTTCAGTCAGGATTACGACCTAGCCTCTCACGCCACTTATGTTGTGTGCGTTAATTTTATGCATGAGTGGCGGGATCTACAGTTTAAAATAGACTCCGAAAGAGAAACTTTTTATGGCAATTTTTATTTTACTCTCAGAGTTTTTGCCAGAAATCTGCTGAGGGGAAGTCGCTAAAGGAATATTTTTTCATATTTCTTTTTGATGTCTGGCCTGGGGTTTGAATCGTGGCCTTACGCCAACACACTACCTACGGCGACTACAATTCAGTACAATTGTACTTCAGAGCATAAAAATAGAAGTTCGTTTAAGTTAAAATCAATCAATTTCATCATTAAGCATGTGGGTAGTAAGCGACCAATAAATTTCTCAATCATTTCTTTAGTTTCCAAAAGAAAATCGGTATCAACAGAAATCAACCCAATGAAATGGAGCAGACTCTACCAGAATTAGTTGCTATTGCTTCATTTAAAGGTGCTGAAGGCTGATGTTGTACAGAAAACTAGAGAATTCGATTTCATTTCCAAACGAAATGGAAAATTTCGAAACTTGCAGCAGCAGAATTTGGGGGCTGAGGTGTAATGATAAAGTAAATTATTAAAGATGAGATAAAATTAAGCAGTGAAAACTAATAAATATGGAATTAAATTAATTAATATATTTGATTGATATTTTTAATTGAATGGATTAATTTTTTAATTAATATAATGAAAGTTTTTTTCAATTAAAATTTTTCAAAAACACTTGAAATTAAATTTGTTTACAAACTTTAATACTAGTTGAACTCTAACTAATGTTTGAGTTTTAAAAAAGTAACTTTGCTACTACGTATGCATAATTTAATTAAAAAATTGTTTAAAGCCAATTGTTTTTAATACTTCATGGTCTAATTATTTTCAAATAAAAAATACTACGCATGGCTTTTGATTTCAGCGGAGGAAATAAAATAGCATTTCAAAGAAGTGTATTCAAAATTCAACACAGACCAAAAACAAATATTGTTAATGTGAGCCTCACTTACAATGACCATAACCGAAAACATGTGACAGATAGATCGACCGACAGACCGACATAGATAATAAAAGAACAAATAAAATAAAAAATTATGTGTGTCATGTAAAACAATTAAATTGAACACCTCAGTGGTTAGGCCGCAAATGAATCAACGTTTTTCAAAACAAAAGAAAAAACACATGAAAAATTGACCGTGACAGTAATTAAAAGCAAATATTTGCTTGTAAACATGCAGCGTTGAAAGGAAAACCTAAATAAGCCCTGCACCCTTAATACAACATACTAATTTATCCCTCTCCCCCCTCCGTACCCATTTACAAAACAAAGGTAAAATTTAGTAGAATTCCACGAAAAGCAAATTATAAAGGCTGGCATTGGCAGTACTAGTAGCAGGGGTATGTAGAGGCAATGATTAGCCGAAGTTTTACTAAAGCATACCTGCTATATTATAAAGTGCGTACCACCACTTACTGGCCACCATATTAAGTCGGTAGCTAGTCTGGATAGACATACATTATGCGTGGCATGTCATGTCATGCGTCTATTTTGCTTCTTTCTTTTGTTGTCCATAAATTTTATGTCATTCATCATCATCATCATCATTATTAAATAAATTTTTTATAACAAAAATAGCAGCAGCAGCAGTAAGAGCAATAACGATTATTATCGATAACAAAAACATTTTTATTGTTACAACAACTATAACAACAATAGCAATAGCAATAAAGGAAAACGAAAAACTATTTTAGTGCGTTAGTTTAAGCGGAAAATCAACGAATTGGAACGCTGTTGTTATTGTACAATAAAATTAGAGAGAAAATTTTTTAAACAAAAGCGTAAAATATACAAAAAAAAAAACAACAAAAAATATGTATTATTTGTACCTCTTATGCAATTCAAAGAAAAATTACGTCGTTTAATAACAATAGCAAAAGCGATTAAAATTTTTTCCCCTCCATTCCACAAATAGCAACCCCGTCCATCGTAAATATCAGGCAATTTTCAATGACAGGAAACCAACAAATGGTCAGAATTGTGGTTTCCTTCCTCTCTCTCCTTTTGTTCAAAAAAATTCCTTAAAAAAGGGTTTCATTTAAAAGGGGACAGGGATTATATTCATAGAGAGGGGTGAAAGGAAAAGGAATTCAAATTATACAAACAATGGAATGAAAATGGTTTTTAATCAAGCAAATAATGACTACAATCATGATAATTTCAAAATGCTTTTAAAAAAGAAAATGTGTCCTCTTTGAAAGAAGCAAAAATCGATTGATAATCAAATATTTCATCAATTTAATTACAAAATTAATTAAATTAATTAAACAATTTAAACATGAATTTAATTAATTTGATAAAAAAAGCTAATGATACGTTTTGTATCTTTAGTCAGATCTACTGAAATTCCTTTAGTGATATTAAAAATTAAAGAAAAATCTTCAAAGTGACACACAAACATTGCACTTACATTTGAATTATCACATCCGTTCCACGTCCTAAGCGATTTGGGGTGAAGTCCAATTATTATAAAATAAATTGGTTTGACTTAGGAATCAGACAATAACATATTTGCAATAAAATAAACCCTGTGTTAGTTTTAAGAAAGCAAAAAAAGCTAAGATATTTAATTGCAATTTGACATTAAGAATATAAGCTATGGCATCCACTTAACTGGTCCAAAAAAAGGAAACAAAGTAATTGAGGAAATGAATAGATAGAACAAATTGGTAGCAAAGTCTCAAACCAAGTGGATTTGAAGCAAACCCAACTATTATTAAGAGTCATGCATCAGACTATGCAGAAACTATCAAGTGAGGTTGATACCAGTCTTTTGATAGGGCACCTGTAGATTCATAATGGGGGCAGTAACTAGACCAACATGTAAATTCTAAGACGATGAGAATGAATAATCGGGAGATATTCTTGGAACCTGTAAGACATTAAAACATCCCAGAAGCAAACCACTACCTAGGCAGCGAATTGTCATTGTTAGCACAGAACAGCATTCTGAAGTTTGTCAGGGCAATAGACTTGGAAGAGACATTGTGGGGACTCCCTAAACGTATGAGGGGACTGCAGTAGATCGTACTTAGGCACTTCTTGACATAAAGAAAATAATATTGAGTAGGGCAATTCAGATTTTCTAATCTGTGGGATGAATAAAAATTCATCGATTTAATCCTACAATCAGCATAGCGGTTCGAATATTGTTTTCCAAACCACACGATCTGGGGCACGGCGTTTAATTTGCTGGCATCTGTGATTGGAATTTAACTCTACTTTTTTAGGAGTTGTTCTTTGCATCTACTGTGCAATGTGTGATAATGATAGCAACCATCTGTCGACTTTCACATTTCCAGATATTGAGTTGCAGCTGAGTTTTAGGACATAAAGAGAGAGGTGTTTATGAGGAATATCGATTAGCATCCACAAACAAAATGGATTCTCCATTCTAATAAAAGACTTATTTTCCCCTACGTGTTATAAATGATGGTTTCCAGACAGTATTCACCCTTCAGGCTGTTTTTCGGTTTTGTTTATCTGAAGGTTACTGAATCTGGATTATTAAATTTGGATTCATAAGTACCACGTTTCTAAAACTGTTTTGGTTGTCGTTGAACTCACTGCACCTGTGACTATCGTCACACTATGAATGATTGTAAGGTCTGTGAAGACCCTAAAAAGACTTTTAGGGTTGCATCTGGAGCCTATGTTATACCTGTATGCACTAACACCTGGTCGTTACGATCTGGGGAGTTTCCCTCCAATTCAATGTGTTTTTAGAATAATTCCCAAGTGCTTGACATTTTCAATTTCTTGCGTATTGTATGCCAATGAAATTCTGTTTATTCATAATGCCACATTGCGCCTGTTATCATTATGAATCTGAAGGCCTATCATTTTCACTACGAAACTAAGCAGTACGGCCCTCATTTTATTTTTGTTTTGGGAAAGAATAAACAACAGATATCATTGCCTGATTGTCTGAAAAACAATTACTTGAGAAATATTTGTTTTACAAGCTCCAATCAAGCACTTATTTAAAGGCCTTTTCATTTGATTACCAAAAAATATTCGTTAACAGAAGAAACCTTCATTTTAAGTTGTCTTCCCTGTCCAAAATCTACAATTTATTGAATGTCTTAGAAAAGAGACAACAAAAAAACGATGACACTTAAATTAAAGTTACAACTTCGTCTGTCTTGTAAGTCGAATTGTAACACCATTGACCCTGACAAACTGAACAATTTGTTTAAAGAAGAGGCAACAAAAAAAGGCAAATGAAGCTATTGACCATCAGCATAATTTTTATTTTCATTTGTTTTTTTTTTGTTTTGTTTTGTGTTTTCTTTACCAATCATTTCGAGTGGGTAAGTATTTGTGGATTTTATTTATGACTCTGGTGATACTGTAGATGAGACTCTGCATCAGCCAAGAGTCAAAGATCAACGGAAGCTGAATACACACAAATAATGAACGAACGAATGAAAACTTTTATAAATGAAATGAACAAAAAACAAACAAAAAAACGTTTTTTAATAAATAAAATTCAATAAATTTTTATATTTTTAACATCCATAAGAGAAATGATATTTAAAGAAACCAGAAACAAGGATTAAAAAGAAATTTAAATTCGAGAAGAAATACGAAAAAACAAAAAACACAATGAGTTCGTTCCTGCTTTACAGCCTCTTCCGCCTTTATTCGATATTGTTTTTCTTAAACTTAACCAGTGGCAGGCAAGCAAATGAATTTTAATTCCTTTTTGTTTTTTTTTTTTTTTATAAAGTGGAATAGTTTTATACGCGTTCTTTGAAAGTTTGAAAGGCGTCAACTGACAAGATAAAGTTTAGTTTTACTTGAAATTAAATATCATTTCTTTTTTCGCTTTTACCGTTATAGGAAGGCGTGTTGAAGTGGGCGTAAAATGGGTGTTTTTAGTGCCACCATAGCGCTGTCATTTAACAGCAATGAAAACTTAATAACGGAAATTATTCCCGTTACTTATAAGCCAGCCATATATGTTTTTTAGGATGCATTTAAACAAAAAAATAAAACCAAATTTCCAGAGAGATCAGCCAGTAAGTCCCAAATACCTTAAAAATGTATCATATCGGGAAAAAGAAAAATGGAAATAAATTTCGAAAAATCTGTTAGAGTTTCCCAAATGCATTGAAATTTTGGAAATATTTTTTAAATAAGTCAGAATTTCCCAAATACATTCATTATAAGAAAAAATTTTGAATACTTATAGGACGACTATAAATTTGAAAGAAAGAATTAAAACAGAAAAAATTTATTGAAAATCAATCAGTGATTCCCAAACTTTGAAAATAAAGAACCCTTTCAATGCCAGTTTATAAGCAGATTTAAACCAAATTCGGTGCAGTAGGATTGTCTATTTCCTGTTAAAGACGCCTTATGTGCCCTACTAACAGTGAAGATAAACAGTTTTTTGTGAATTATAAAGCCGGCATATAATTTGTCTAATTTGCATGGACTGGGGCATGACTTATTTGCCCACCTTGTGATAGGAAAAGATTTTATGTATAGTCTAGTATTCAGATATTCATGGATGCCATTCATGGATTAAATTAACGCATACAATCTGGGTGGTGTGAGAAACTAGGTCGTAATCCTGACTAAAGGGTTGTAATTACCAATGAAGTAAATAAGTATTCAGGGATGTTATAATAATTACTGATTGCTTTCAGTATGCCCCCTAAAGAGGTGTTACATTCTTCCAAACTCAAAAGGTTTATAGGAAAAGAAGAAAGACCAGCTTGACAGCTTATTTGTTCTGCTCCAGACAAAGTTTCGTAGTTCTAATCTTTTTTTGATGAACTGTTCTAGTGTATAATAATGTTAGATTAGGAGCCATCTTGTTTGAATATGAATGAGTTATAAAGCTCATGTGATTGCTTTATTATTACACTTTGAAGTCGTCGTCATTTAGTAGATATTATGTAGACTTATTAGATGAGAGCCCCTGGTTTAAACCCCGGCTCAGACACCTCACTTCAGCTCAAACACAAACCGAAATATGAAAGAAATATTTCTCAACAGTCTTCAGCCAGAAACTCTGGAAGAGAAAATAAAAACTGCCGTGAAAACTTTCTCATAAACCTCCCGTTCGTAACCAACTTTAAACTATAGGTCCCACCATGCAACATGGGTGATGTGAGAAGTTAGGTTGTAATCCTATCTAAAGAGTTGTAATGATTAATTAAGTAAGTATTCTTCAGCTCTCCCAATGAAAATAGATGTCACAATATTTGTTTGCAGCTATTATCACCGTTTGAGGTATAATTAACGTTGACCCGCGATGACCTTTATACCCTTAACCCAAATTGATGTTTTTAGCGAAGCAATTATTCTCTTATGGTTGCAAAAAAGCTGTGTTTCTTAAAGTGTAAAAAAGGGATGCGGTCGCAAATTTTCAGCAATTTTCAATTATCAAGGTTGGACAACTGCCAATGAATTTGGGTTACATGTTTGGGAGGTTGAAACTTAAGCCACATTGACCATGTGGATTCGGTTTGAAACTTCAAGGCCTTCAACATAATGTTAAGTGTTATTAAAGCACTGGTCTTTAGTACCGTTTTCTTTGGTTAACAGGGAGGAAGTATTACGTTACCTTTAAAATTTAGGGAAAAAAGGTCGAAATTATGGAAATATGATTGACAACTTTTGTATGTTAAAAGAACACTTGATTCCTCTCGTTTCTCGTTATAGATTTTTTGATACGAAACAACCACCAAACAATCCTCAACAAGTTTATGTTGTGAAAACCCTTGTAGGGACCTAGCATGGGATTCTAGATTGGAGTAGCCTTTGACCCCTTTTAGGTTATAGAAATCATAGCCACAAGATTTTATATCTAAAGGGGAGCGGTGTGCTTTAAAAGAAATAAAATAGATCTTGAACTGAATCTTTAATCAAACTAAAATTGAGATGCCACGCCTCCTTTATGATATAATACGCAAGCAAGCATAATAATGGAAGGTAATGATCCTGACTATGAATGATAAGCTGTGTACTATTATACCCGGTAATATATTATGTAATGTCATGTCAAAATTTTTTCTGTTTTTATTTTTTGTTAAGCAGTTCAATAACTGCTCAATTTCAACACTTTGCAGATTTTGAGAAAAAAAAATTTTTGAAATAAAAAAAAACTTTTTTTTCCATTGTGATGATTGAAGTCAATCTCTGTGTGTCGGGATAAATCGCCTTCAGTTATTATGACATATTTTTTTATTTTTGGTTGCCAGTGGCTTTTATTTTTCTGTTTTTATTACGAAAATGGGTTTTAATACGAAATGACGGAATATATTTAAGAAAATTGACCCCCTACAGTTTTAGAGCAGAAGTACAAAAAAAAAATCGTTTTTCATTTCTGAATGTATAAATAACTGGCGGGCTGGCGGGCTGTGAAAGAAATAGAAGTGGTGGCTGGTTGGGTAGATGGATGGATGAATGAATGAATGGTTTAGGCTGGTTGGCTGGATAGCTGTCTGTTTGTTTAAATGGTGTTTTTTGGTGGCTTGGATGTACAAATCCATGAGCAAAATATTACAATTTTTCTCCTTTTTTTTATGGAATTTTTGTTTAACATTTCAACGCTTGTTAAACAAAAGCGAAAAATATGCACACAAAACAAAACAACTGAAAACTGAAATAAAATTTAACACTGATCAAGATTAAGAAAGAAAGAGAAAAAAAAATTGAGTGAAAAAACACATTTTGTTACGATTTTGCAGATTTGTTTTCATTTGAAATGTGGAAGCAAGAAAATCAACAAATTGTTGCATTTGTTGGCAACATGCGCTGCAGCATGCAGTATTACAAAAGCAAAACCGAGAGAAGAAAAGAAAAAAAAAACACTGAAAAACGTAACGAAATGAATTATTATTGTGGCAGTTGATTGCTTTGTCTACTGCTGCCTGTTGCCAGTTGCATTCATCGTCAACGTATAAGGAAATAGGCTCGTTATCATCACTTGTTGCAAATGGGTATGCAAAAATTTTTGTTTCTTTGCTTTGGCTTGACAGACGACGACGGTTTAACTGCCTTTGCAAAAAAATAAAATTTTTTATTTGTTGTTGCATTGTTTAGAGCAATTTTGCACACCTCTAATGTAAATTATATTGGAATTCTTCAGTTGGCTGCCTAATGGAATTAATCAACCAACCAACCATCAGTAGCAGCAGTTTTAAATGTAATTATAAGGAAGAACTGTAGCTTTAGAAATGGCTTAAACTTTCAATTATGAATGAGTAAACGGCATAAAGAAGGAAAATAACATTTAAAATTGCATAATTTATGAATTTTTATTTAATTGCTACAGATAAAACATTAGCCAAAGGAATTTTATTTTACTGTGAGAATTCTGTCACAAGCATAATAGATTCAAGCTGGATAAAATTAGAAATATGAATGATCACATGGCTGAAGAAAACATATAGAAAATCCTTGAGAAATTGACAATTATTTTTCCGTATTAATTATCTATGGAATCATGAAAAATAAAGTTGTGATCAATCACAATCCTTCATTTTGTAAATTGAGTTGTATGTCAATGAATCAAGTGCAGATAATACGTTATACTGTCAGCACTATCCTATAAAAGGTAATTTTATGTGACGGCACGAGGTGTCAACAATGACAATTGCCTGCCTAACATCTGGCATACACCCAAGTGTTTCCTCCTGCGAAGCGTTAATGCCGCACAGGTGGTAAGAATGCGTACCAATGATTCGTTGTCATCGTAAAAGAATACACATGCTAAACTTGAAACAAACCCCATTAGGAACAAGCGTACTTTGAGTTTACAGTATCCTGTCAAAGGACCAGTTACGAGGATCCGGCTTCCCCAGCCAGTACCATATTATATTCGATTAAACCTTATAAGATCACATTGTATTGTCATGATCTATCTTTGTACTTTGGCCAATTAGGCCATTAACAACCTGATTATCGACCTGCTGTAGTACTTCTTTCCAAGCGACTCTGTTTCTTTCTCGCCTTCACCAGTTGATTACACCAATCGATGACAGGTCTTCCTCGACTTGGTCCTTCGAACGTAAACATGGTCGTCCTCTTTGCCGACTTTCGCAAATCCCCGCATCAAATACTCGTCTTTCCGGGGCATTCTCATCCGTTCGAACGACATGCCCGAGCCAGCGCGGCCGCTGAATGTTAAAACGCTGCACAACGCCTATGCCCTTAAGGAGCTCACACAGCTCATTGACACAGATCGAATGCGGAAGTCATCGCCAACTCGAACTAAACCGAAGATCTTTCTTAGGACTTTTCTCTTGAATACACTCAAGGCTGCTGCATCAGTGTTTGATCGTCTGCATGCTTCTGCGCCATAAAGAAGCATCCGAATTAGATTCAGTACATCTTTCGATGACATAGACTTGCGCTTGAAAGACACCCGCAAGTTTCCCCATGGGGTCGAAATATTTCTGGCTGGGACCACAAACTTCTGTTCCTACTTCAAGATCCTTTTTTAACCATTTGTATGCCACGAAAATAGCCTCCCTTTTAAAGGAGTATACAATCTCCAGACTACTCAATTGATATTATAAATCTCATTGCGAAGCACTTCCTTAAATCATAAAGTCTACCGGTTTTGCCTAGAGGGACAGTCAAGTAGGAAGCTGGTAACTAATCGATTCCTTAGGTCAGGAAATAATTTTCATGCAACAGCTCTATAGGACAGGTTCTCATTGTCCCTGTTATATCAACGTATACTAGTCTCTGTATCTTGTCCAACTCTATTTGAGCTGTTTTCACATTCCTTCTGTTTGCTTAGACAATTGCTTTGTAGGTGACTATTGTTGGTCTGACACTCATAGTATACATCCAGCTTATAACTCCTGGATTACATCCCTAAGTTTTCTATCCAAGCTTTCTGCATACCATTATAGCATGTCTGGCCTTTCCTAAGTTGTTGTCGCTATTATCCGTTCATGTCAAGATACCGAGCTATTCCTAGACTTTTTACCTTCATTTTCTTCGATATTATCTCAGGTTGTAGTCGAATATTCTTGCATTTAGGAAGTTTCGTTCTTCTTGTAAATGCTACTTCTGTGGTCTCGCACCAATTACCTTCAAATCTGAAGACCTGTTTTACTGATGTCGCTGAGAGTCCCTACAAATTTGCTTTTAGCAATCAAGTCTATATCATCTGTATATACTAGTAGTATATATGAGGTAGACAATGCCTCATATAGTTTTGTTAGGAGTACATCCACAACTAAACTCCCTATAAGTGGTGAAAGAGCACCACTCTGTGGACATTCCCTAGTTGTGATGAACCTTCTTATAACGTTTTTTGTACACGTTTCTTCGCAGACCGAGTGCATAGGTCCTCCGCCATTGATCTGTATATCATTGCTTCCGCCGTAGTCTAGTAGGTAGAGAGACGTAAGGCCACGGTTCAAACCCCAGGTCAGACAACTCCAACAAAACGAAATATGAAAAAATATTTCTTCGGCGACTTCCTCTCAACAGGTTTCTGGCAAAAACTCTGAGAGTAAATAAAACTGCCATGAAAAGTTTCTCAAAAATCTGTCGTTCGGAGTCGACTGTAAACTATAGGTTCCGCCACTCATGCATAAAAGTAACACGCACAACATAAGTGATGTGAGAAAGTAGGCCGTAATCCTGACAAAAGGGTTGTAATGATCAATTATGTATGTATTGTTACGTAAATGGAAATGGTGTTATTAATATAATAAACAAAAGCTCCAAAAACAACACAATGGACTTGATCATGTATAAAATGATAAACAAAAGCTCCAAAAACAAAACAATGGACTTGATCACGTGATCAACGAATAAGTAAACATATAGCAACAAAAACAACGGGCTTGTTTACAAGATCGATGAATAAACAAAAATATAGCAACAACGTCCGTGTATAAAAAAATATAGCAGAAAGACAAATAAACAAAACAACAACAATTCTGGCCGGACGAAAGTAAACAAGATACACGAACAATAATGATGACGAGATGTTTACATTTTTGGATTGTTCCGAAGGCCGTCATCATCCTTCAAGGGCATTCATCACACTGTTGATCCAGTGATATAAAAGGCAAGATAAAGCGAGCAACGAGGATTCAGTTAGAATTCAGTCAGTCGTGTATGAAGACACGTGATTCTCGGAGTTCGAGTTAAGTTAGCCGTGTGACGACGTCGCGTTGAATTGAGTGAGAATTCAACCAGTGGTGTGTGAAAATACGAGATCGAGTTATAATTCAGTCAGACTTGTGTGCAGACAAGTTGCGTGAAGAAAACAGTTGTTAGTGTGGTGCTTACAAAAAAAGGTTGTGAGCAAAGAAGAATAACTAACAAGTGTTGTTGCTTACAAAAAAGGTTGTAAGCAGAGAAATATCATGAACAAGCACATATTGTGAAGTTATCATTGTATAAGTGAAATAAGTTCGAACAGTGGCACAAAAGTTGTGCAGATAATAAAGAATTGATTGAAAAATAAACACAGATTTATTTTTATTTTATTTGCAATCTACGAACTCATATTTTTAACGTTTTTAAAAGGTAAAAACGTAACAGTATGTATCATTGGTTCCATATCTCTGTATCATTGATTTCAACTAGAGCACAATCCCTTTGTATTAGCGGTGGACCAGTGAAACACGCATTACATTGCAACGATATTCCTACTGATAAATTTATAGCTTTTCGATAACTATTTCACTTACAACTAATTGAGAGAGCTTCAAGCTGTCATATTTTTTCTGTTATCGGCAGCAGACAAATATTATTTCGAACATGCATGCATGCGTGCATGTTCACAACAAAATGAATTTCCTATAAAAATCAAGGGTTATGAAATACAACAACCCTTCTTTGATAATTTATGGTTGATGATAATGCAACCTAACACCTGTTCTTTTCCAAGATAAAAAAATGAATTGAAATTAAATTGTGAATGAAAAATATTTTTCTTTTGATAAGTAAATGCCAGCAATTGAAGCCATTACGGCGATTACAATTTTTGGGTTGTTATACCAACACTGCAATTAAAGGTTTGTATAACCAAAAAATTCTTATTAAATTTTGTGTGTCTGTTGTATTGTGATAATCTATATAGGGCAACATGATTTTAAATTATATAGGAATTCAATAAATGAATGCCGCTTTGTTTGCATAGAAAATAAAAAAAAAAAAATAGTTTTGTTTGAACGAACGAAATCAGTCAAACGTTACAAGAGGTGGCTAATTATATATGAGTGCAGTTGCAGGAAAAGAAACAAACAAACGAGCAACAACATTGAAATGTTGACAGGCGGTTTGATAGATGGTTGAGGAACAAAAACTGAGAGACAGACAGAGAATTTTAATACCATAATATAGACATGACAGTTAACAGCTTTGCTTTACACAGATACGTCTACTAAGGCTTGTTAAGTCTTAGGCTGACTGTGTGGTAATTTGTAAGTGTTGCTTAGTTTTTTGCCATTGTTTGTACAACAATTTCGCTTTCAAAGACCCCTGCAAACCAATTGCCATCAAGATTAATAAGTTCAGATAAATAAAACAAGCCACCAAGTTTTAGATTTTGGAAAAACGAAAACAATTGTTTTTGAAAAGTTCAAATTTGTTAAACAACAAACACGTGTTTGTTGTCTTGTGTTTAAGAACACAACAGAACAACATAAAGACCGCTCCCCCATAAATCATTTCATGACTTTTCAAATAGAAATCAATAATTATGATAATTCGGTTTCGTTCTCTCTCTGTGTAAATAATTTTTTTTTATTTTTTGGGATTTTTATCACAGCAACATAATCTTACAACAATAACAAAAAAAAAAATCCAAAATAACAATTTGAAATCCTGTTTGTAAATCAATACTCACTCTCCTGTTTGGTTTTCTATTTCTATGTCGCCTTTTGAAAAAAAAAAAAAACCAAAAAACTAATAAACACGACCATAGAAACCAAGAAAAAAAAAAAGGAGAAAAAACCTCAAATTGGTAACAAAATATGGGGCGTCTTAAAATTGTTACAACATGACAATTTATTAACTACTGTGTCACAATTTGTGGCTTAAACGAATGTAAACGTTTTCAAATATTGACAGCAGTACAAAAATACAAAAAATTTATTCGCGTGTTTCTTGTCAAAAAAAAAAATTTAGTTTTCCAATGGCGGCGCAAATATTTTATTTGTTATCGGCAGCGGCAATGGCAGTAACAAAATGAAATTCAATTTTAATTTCAATATTTTTTATGACTTTTTATGACATAAAAGGTAAAAGGGTGAAAGGAATAAATACGTTTAAAATACAATAAAGGCAGCCCAGCCAGATATCTCATTATGTTCCAAAAACACAAATTAAGTATTTGTCAACGGGGGCGTGCCTTACGTTTCCCATAAGCATTCGAAATAAATTTGAATTATTGTTCAATTCTACTCGTGGCGAAGCAGGAAGAGAAGAGTATAACAGAAAAGTTTTCCCAAGTTCCAGAGCTAGTTATCGATTAGAGACAGACTAACTGTAAACTTTATACGTATCAAAACAATTATATTTTGAATAAATAACTTGCCAACAAGACTGTAAATGACAAACTCCTAAAATTTATTTAACATATCGCATGGACTAATCCAGAAAAAAATTAATTGACAGGTCCTTTGGAACCATTATTTAAGTTACCCTAAGCTGCTCTAGCATTATAGAAAAAGATTGCAAAATATTAGAAGACGACAGTTAAAAATTATCACGAGTTGTGAAGCGATGCAACACTTAGGGGATGGCCCCTAGACTATGAAGTGCATTGCATTGGAACTGGGAAAGTGTGGAGAGTGTGACTTACAGCATAAGTTCCCTACCACATACGAGTATAATGCATCCTCTGGCCAATTGACTACAAATGTATGTGATAAATGGTTAATATGTACAAATATTAAATATATGGAAGGAGGCATCAAGTCCATCTATTT
Source organism: Sarcophaga caerulescens (assembly GCA_927399465.1). Lineage (NCBI taxonomy): Eukaryota > Metazoa > Arthropoda > Insecta > Diptera > Sarcophagidae > Sarcophaga > Sarcophaga caerulescens. Next base: position 88,611,298 of record OV656867.1, read on the forward strand.
TTGATACAGCTCTTGAGTTGAAAAATCTAAAGCCAACTTTAAAACATGGTGGTGGTAATGTGATGGTTTGGGGTGCCATGTCAGCAGGAGGTGTCGGAAATCTTGTTTTTGTTGAAACTACAATGGACAAACACCATTATTTGAATATTTTAAAAGAAAATTTGGAAGCTTGTGCAACGAAATTAGGAATGCTAGGGGATTTTCGACTCTTTCACGATAATGACCCATAACATAAGCCCAAAATTGTAAGTGAATGGTTAAGAGAAAACGTAAAAAAGTGCTTTCTCATCCTCTTCAGAGTCCAGATCTTAACCCCAGAGAACATTTATTGGGAGTTTTTGAAAAAAAAAAAATCCGTCAGCATACAATCACTGGCAAGGAAATGATCAAAAACTTTATTACCGAGGAATGACAGAATATTGGTCAATAAATTACCAGTAAATTAGTATTATCAATGAAGAACCGTTTAAATGACGTTTTAAAGCCAATTGATATCACACCACATTAATTAGTTTTAAGGTATAAATATTATTCCGTACGGATAATTTTTTGAGTTTGGTTTCTGAAGTATTTTTCAATTTTTGTTAGTTCAATAAAATTTATTTTTTTTTTAACCTTTATATGTTTGTATTCGTGTAATATGCCTGTTGCACTTTTTAAAAATCATCAACTCATTTTCATTGGGTATATATTTTCCAAACTACATTAAATTATATTTTCAATAGTTGAGGGTACGGAGAATTGTTTGAGTCAGTGTAGATCGTATTTTAGTACCTCTTTACATTATTTATTTACGTAATTGGTCATTACAACCCTTTAGTCAGGATTACAACCTAGCTTCGCCCACAACCCATGTTGCGTATGTTGATTTAATTCATGAGTGTTGGGATCTGGGGCTTAGTATCGACTCCGACTCTCAGAATATTTGCCAGAAGGCTGCTGAAAGGAAATCGCCCAGGAATTCCTTAACCTTCTACCGTATGCGATCGAGATGACTCTAATTAGACTTCGATGAACCGTCAAATATATGACAGTTGGTACTTGAATCTTTTTTTTACAAATTTGTGAAATATGCTACTTTCGGTGTACAATGCATAGGATTTTCATACTCAAAACATTTGGGGCTTTGAACTCCCCAATATTTACACTAGCCATACCGTTATTATTGTCGCACTTATGTGTCAACAATACCTATTACGTGTAATAAAATAAACCCTATTCGGACGACCGCAATCAAATTTTGTCTGTAGAACAGCCGCTGCAGTCTCATTGATATTAAGTTCTTTCGCCTCAATCTCAGAAAGCCTTTGTCTACCGTCAGAAGAATATGAATGAACAAAATTTCTTCATTGGTACTTTTGCAGATAGATTGGGAAGTTATAGAGAGAAAATTATTTTAAAAAAATTTGAGTTACAACATGGACCTTGTACATACATACATACATAATTGATCATTACAAACCTTCAGTCTGGAGTATGAACCTAGTTTCTCACACCCCTTATGTTGTGTGTGTAAATTTTCTACATAATTGGCGTGACCTACAGCTTAAAGTCGACTCTGAACGACAGATTTTTTGAGAAACTTAACATGGCAATTTTATTTGCTCTCAGAATTTTTGCCAGAAATCTGCTGAGAGGAAGACGCCGAAGAAATATTTTTTCATATTTTCGTTTTGATGTCTGACCTGGGGTTTGAACCGTGGCCTTACGTCTAATAAGCCAACACCCTACCTACTAGGCTACGGCGACTTCAACAATAAGTATTTAGCCCTATCCTTTAGGTGGTCGAGAAGCCTGTAAATAGATTTTGATGCATCGACCCACATATGACAACTGTACTCGATCGGTTATAGGCGCTGTAAATAGTAAGACGGTCAAATGGAGTGAAGTATGTCTTGCGCTGTCTTTCGAAACAATGGCACATTAATGATTTTTTCGATACTAGAAAAATATATATTGGTTCCAACGTACACTACATTAAAGTGTTTTACCCTAGCCATAGTCAACTGTTATTAATATTGCACTTAGAAGTCAACACGCTAGAAAAGCTTGCTTTTAAGTGCATTAAAATCGATCGTATTCGCAGCATCCTATTCGAATATTGTCGGTGAGACAATACCCTCAGGGGAATATGAACGACCATAATTTCTTTCATTTGCAAGAGTATATATGTATGTACGTTGAGGAATTAAAGAGAGAAGATCATTCAAGAAAACCTAGTTGGAGTTACAACAGAATATTGGGATATTCATAAATTTAGTCTGATATTTTCTGATGGAACAGTAGCTATAGCAAAATGTATTAGAAAGCTCAATGTAAATATGTACTAACTACCGACATGCAATAAGATTAGAGTGAAGTACATCCATGACTACGCTGAAACTGACACTGTTTCGAAACTAATGATGCAATATCTTTAGAAAAATTTTTTAGGTTTTGAAACATTTGAATTTATGGTGAAATATCTCTAATTTATTACAGTATGTTCTGCTTACAACATCTCTCGTTCGTTATATACCTTTTTGGATATGTTGCCACATTAAAAAAATATTTTTAAAAATTTTATTTTAACAATGAATATGAGAGAACAGTTGCTTGCATTGCTGACCCGATTATAAAAACCTATTGACAGTTAAAAATATTTTTGGAATTTTTTTTCCAATTTTTTTTTACTCCCCCGTTATAAAAATTTTTTTTTTCTAATTTTTTTTAAATTTTTTGTAACGATTTGCCATTTACAATAGGCAAGCAATGTAACACGATCTCTTTTTGTGTATAAGCAAAACCATTTTTAGTTGTAACACTTATAAAACTATTGACCCAAAATAAATGAGTTCAAAATGGAAAAAAATACGAAAAAAAAAAATCCTGCAAAAAAATTAAATAAAAGTTTTGTCCAGTTGACCATAAATTGTAGAGCTGCTGCGGTCACAGGCTCTCTGTCAACAGTTGCACGAATATTGTTTTTTTTTTGGCGGGTTTTTTATGGCATGAAAAAACATTAAAAATTTCCTTAAATACGTTCAAAGAAAATCGTATTGATTGTGGTGAACTGAAACTGCTAAACAAATACAAAAAAAACCGCCTTTTTCTTTGGCATAATTAAAGACCATAAATAAAAATGAGATTTTCCTTGGTATTTCACTTCTTTTTTTTTTGTAACTTTTCTACACACATTCACAATTTATAGACATAATGGGTCAAAGAGTCAAACATATGGTAAATGACTGGAAGAAAAAGAAAAAAAAAAAAACAAAAGTTGGTAGGATACGACGATACGTATGGTAGCTCTCATACGAGTACCAAAAAAATTTGATTACGGTTTAGAGAGTGCGAGGGGTACGTAGAAAACGAAAAAAAATTTTGTTGTTCATAAATTTTATGATTGAACAGACATTAGTAATGAAATAAAAGATAACAAAACGTATTACAATCATAAAATTGCACATAAAAATTAATAAGAGAGAGAGAAAGAAGGAAAAAAATGTATGCAGATATGTAACAAGCGGAGATACAGTGAGCGTCAAAAGGAAATGTACAATAAAAAAAATATACATTAATAAATTACCGTTATTTTTTTATTTTTTTAATTGTTTCATTGCAAATTTTTAAAATTAAAAAAAAAAAAAACTTAAAAAAAAATTTCGAAATATTGTCAAATTTTTTCGGGCACTCTCCTTAAGTAATAAATTGAGTGTGCTGATTGTTAGAACTTTATCCATAGTGTACAGTTTCTTTTGTCGCTCACTGTAGCTCACTGTGGCAGCAACATTGGAATATAGGAAAACCAAAAAATTGTTCGCAAATAAATATTTAGTTTACGAGTATCTAAACACATGGAATGAATGGCCAATACTCGTATATTGTTTAACATGGTTAATGTTTAATGTTTAGGCCACACTACATGAACATGAACATAAAGTAAGAAGTCTTATGATCGGTATAGTAATACTATAACGCCCGCCAAAAGAGGTCGTTTTTGGCAACTAACATGGACTTAATAATAATCTGTAATAAAATATAATAAAATCACACACTTAATGTAACCATAAACTGCCATTTACTCATACAAATGAGGGGCAAAAATTATATGAAATTTAAAACCAACGCCTTTTCCATACAGATAGACAGACAAACAGACAGACAAACAATCGTACAAAATTCACTTCACTTGACCATAAATATTAAATTGCACTTGTAGGTGCCTGAAAACAATTTTTTTGAAAATTTTTTTTTGGTGGAAAATGTATGTGCAATAACTGCCAATCATATTTAGTTGGCAATAATGAATAGAAATACACAACAAAAAAAAGGTAAAAAATAATAATAATTGTTGGTAATAAAACCACTAACTTACAAATGTGTATACGTTTAACCCTCAAAGGTGAATAGGGGTTTTAAAAAGACATATTTTGGAAAAAAAAAAAATATTTTAAACACTTAACATATTTACATATGTGGGGGGTATAAAACCATACGACCTCTGATTCCAATAAGCCACTACACCTTATACCAGGAACACATTACAAAAATAACTGAAGAATAATGAATGATGAAGTCATTATGTGAAACACCCAATCTTCTCTTGAAATTTCTATTACTACTTCAGCAACCAAATTAATCTCAATGGCTTAGAGCCACTATAACGCGGCAAAGACCAATGCTTAGACTTTATATAACGGCTCTCAAAATTAATATTTGTTTGTTTGATAGAGATTTTAGCTGGCCTCTTAGCTATTACATCAATACATAGCCAGTCTAAAATTACCTAAAATGTTTTCTTAGCAGTCGTCGTGAACCCTCTCCTGAGTAAAATGATTCTGCTATTCACAGAGGGCCAAGACTAAGTCCCAAGCACTATATCACGCAAAAGCCACAAAGTACACTTGAGCCTTAAAACCTGGATTGTTATAATTTATAACTTACATGGGATCTAAGAAATTTTAGCTGAGATATTCATCACTGATAGTATGATAACTGAATGTATACAAAAACTCAACAATTTTTTATCAGAACTTTTTGTGATTTTTAAAAATTAAGTGGCCCTGCATTTAAGAAGTCGCCGTAGTCTAGTAGGTAGTGTGTTGGCTCATTAGACTGAAGGCTCAAGTTCAAACCCCAGGTCAGACATCAAAACGAAATATGATAAAATATTTCTTCGACGACTTCCTCTCAGTACATTTCTGGCAAAAACTTTGAGAGTAAATAAAATTGCCATGAAAAGCTTCTCAAAAATCTGTCGTTCGTCTTTAAACTGTAGGTCCCACCACTCAATGTATAAAATTAGCGCCCACAACATAAGTGGTGTGAGAAGCTAGGTCGTAATCCTGACTGAAGGGTTGTAATGACCAATTATATGTATAATCCCCTTGCATTTAGGAAATCATCTGAAACTCGTCTCCCTACAGGAGATAATATCAACAACAAAAACATAATACTCGTAGCTTAGACAATTCCGCCTCTTGCTGAGAAAGCATAGTTCGTCACCACTACACCCAATACAACAACCATTTTCATAGATAGCTTAGGAAATAACAGATTATTATCATCATAGGCAGTAAGTTGCTCATCGACTGTTACTTTACTTTGGTAACGAATGAGAATAACGAAGTCACTACTAGGGAATTACCAATGTAATCCTTATTGAGGATGGTACACAGTAAACCACAATCGCTTACCGACACCATTCCACATACACATTTTGTAATAGAAAGGGGTACGTCCAAAACCAACCGCTCTATTAAAGTTGACTTTTTCATAGGAGAAAAAATTTTAATCTGTCCTTAAGCGTTGTTATGTTGTGCGAATCTGAGAGTGTACCCAACGGTTCCAAATCGAGCTGATTTCTGTACAATCAAGCCCATAATAGAGAACCATTAAAGTCTGCTGCGAATCCATTTCTCACCATTTCATTGGCAATTTCATTTAATTCCAGCTGTTGTGGAGAGGTGATGGACACGGCTGAGTACAATTTTCTTGAAAATGATGAAATCTGAGCTGTGCATACTTCTGGTTTATGTAGCATAATTTTAAATCTCTTATTCAAAACCAATTTAGGATTCATGTGAACACATGACCATACCATTTGGAACACATCCTAAAGCAATCATGTGACCAAAGATCCAGGGTTCTAGCCTTGAAACAAATTGCATCTTAAAAATTCTGCTCATTGCACAAAGCATAGATGGTAATAAGAAAATGGGTCAAAAGAAAGAACTCAGACTAATATTTTAATAGTTTCCAGCTTTTTTTTAAATTTTTTTGACTTTCATTTAAAAATTTTGTAGCTGTGGTGCCAACAAGACTGATATTCTACTAAATTTACCACCAAAGAGGTTGAAATTCAATATTTTGCATTTCCTAACTGTTTAGTCGTAAATAAAGACAAGAAGGTTGCAATCCTAGGCTTGAGAAATTTTGATATGAAATGTTGTAAATAATTTAGAATTGAATTCCGTAGATTCCTTTTGCTCTAATCGTAAGGGTTAAATGGGCTCAAGTAATTTAATTTCTTTTTCTTTTTAAAAAGATGGAATTCCATCACCGCGCTTTCCGAAATATTGCGCATGTCGAAAATAAACTAAACTTTAATGGTTTTTCGGCCAATTTTTTCTCTTTTCGTCGCTTCACATGCTCATTTGAAAAAGTAAAAAGTGTTACAAATTTTTCGATTTGAAATCAAGTCGTCGTCATTGTATGTGGCTGATGATGATGCCGGTTGCCATTTGTTGCAATAACAATTGAAATTTAATATGAAACAATGAATAAAAAAAATACCAAATAAATGTACCGTTAAAAAATATAAAAATTACTGTTATTAACGACAGACATGTTGTTTCTATTTCGAATGTCTGGGGTAAAGGAAAACTTTTCTTATACAACATACGAGTATGTATGAGCGGGTAAAATCTTAAGAAACACCGACAGTTTCTGTACCAAAAAAATATTTTTTTTTTTTTTCATTTCAACCCATTATCTGCATTATCCAGTAGAGGTGGTTGATTTGGTGGGTTTTATTAATAAAAATTAATACAATTGAATTCCAATATGCAGTGTTTGATTAAAAATGAATTCCTTCTTCTTTTGCCGCTATAATAACCAATTTGTGTGAATGTGTGATAAAATTCGTTATTTTTTATGTAAAATTTTTTTACTTTTTTTTTTGCCTTAAAAAATCGTTGTCTATTAAGCATATCATATATGGACATTAAATTACTTACAATAGTTCACAGAAAATGTTTCAACGAATATGGTTGGTACACTAGCAGTAAGGAAGGTTGTGAATAACACTTACCTGAAAGTAAAAAAAGAAAGAAATTTTAAAACTTACATATCTTTTATCAATTTTCATTAAAAATAAATTGTAATTAAATTAATAAAAAAAAAATAATAAAAATACTACTTAGTTTAATATTTAATTTCATTTATAGACAGACAGACAGTTTGTTTTAATTGTCTTGTTTCAGTTGAAATCGTCGCGTAGACTTCAAAGGGATTTCGAATGAAACTTTAAACGTTTGATTGTTAAATGACAAGCAATTTGTTAAAAGCAAAATTTTGAATTCAATCCTGTTAACAACTACTAAAACCACAATAACAAATTGAAAACAAAAAGCTAATCAATACGCTTCTCAAAATCCAATGAGTTTCACTACCATAATTTTAATCAGGTGGCGTAGTATAGCATTTAAAAGGTTTGAACCAAAACCAATACATTTTCACAAAGAACGTTGTCTCTAGGAAACGACAGTTGACAGTCCAACTCAATCAAAGTAAAACACAGTATTATCATACACAATAGATTTACACTTCCTAAAAGAGCTTTTGTGTACAACTTTCGCACCAACTGACGAACCACCTAAGAGCCTCTGCACAATTATTAGTGCTATTGATACCCAATAAAGCACAATCGTTGTTCACCGATACAATTCCACTCAAACGTTCTTTCAATAGAATGGAGCATGACCAAAGCCATGCTCAAAAGCAAGTACTCCGCTCTCCAAAAAGTAAATGAGATAGGAACAGATGTTAATTTTTCCAAAGGGAAAATGTTAAATCTGGTCTTAGTCACAGCAGGTCTTAGTATAGTTATGTGGCACGTGGATTCAGCGACAAGCTGCTGTAGTGTCTACATTCCCCCTTATCTAAGAGGTATAACTTGTTGAAGTAAAAGATTTCAAGCAGTAGTGTCCCGATAGAAAACCTCCTATCCTATCAATGTTCGTCATCTCTACAGAAGAAAGGTTCCAGTAGTCATTTAACCTAGCCAACAGGGGTCTTCCAATGTTTTAACACGTTGACTGCCGCGGAAATTTTCAGAAAACTTGCCAAAAAACGACAATTTGATTTTTTCACATTAGTGAGTATGAGATAACTCGCCTTAGAAGGGAACGCAATCTACGAGTTATCTCGTAGTTGGCAGTCAACGTGTTAAAGAGTGTTTCCAACTTTCAAATTCAGTTTCCCGGAAATACTAGATCTTAGACTCTGATCATTTTCAGAGCGGCGAAACGTGGCTGATGGTCAATAGGCAACTGTCAGTTGCATTTTTTTTGTAGTTTAACCGTAATTTAAATTTTTGTAATTTCATTTGGTTTTGAAAGTTATTTTCGGCAGAGTATCGTGTGATTTGAGGAGGAAGTAAGAAAAAATGAATTTCGTATAGAAATAGCTAAAGTTTATGAATCAGGCTACGAATTGCTTCCTTATTCGCCCTATTCGTTGTTTTTGCAAAGGTACGATACCGTTCCTCACCGTTCCTGCAACGAACTAACCAAATAATTAATTTAAAAATCCTTGATGTTCGACCAGTACTAGAGGTATGTTGATTCTATCCTTAAACCTTGTGAATAATGTAATAAAAAAGACTCTAAATTTTGGTATATTTTGCTGCATAGAGTCATTTAATTTAATTAAACTTGTGCTACACATTTATTGTGTTATTATTATTTCTATTTATGTTTCCATTGTTATAAAAATGTTTATGAATTTGTTTGCTGTTATCGGGCTTTAGCGCAAAAATGTTGAACAAGTCGTTAAACTTCAAAACACAATCAATCGATAAATTTTCTTTTTCATTTCATTTCGTAAAGACCGCTAAACAATAATTTCAAATAAAAACACAATTAAGGCGACAATACGACAACAATGAAGGCAGCGGCATATGTACACTGAGCGCCAAAAGTGAGTAAACACCACTGAAATAAATCATTTTCTTAGGATAGCGAGAAAAGTAAATGAGAATAATCGAATATATTTCCAAAAATAAAAACGTTTATTTATTACTTATAAAATGTTAAAACAAAAACAACAATTCAATTATTGTTGTGCTACAAGTATATTTTTTATAATAGCAAATTTAAAATTATAGTGGATGTTGACTCACTTATGGCGCTCAGTGTATATTAAAGGCAGAAGTATTACTTGAGAAAAATTGCATCTTATTTTAAAATTAATAATAAAAACTAATAATAATAATACAATATAATATAAAATAAGAAACAATATAAAACAATATGAAAATAAAATCAAAGCAATTGAATATACTACATACATATAAGAGAATAGCGTGTTTATATACACATTGTATATGGTAAGTAAAGTACATTTGCTTGTTAGTTTTTTTTTTTTCTGTGTTTAATAATGAAACGTTTGTTGGAAAATATTTGCCATTAAAACTGCAAGAAAATGAAAGTTTAATAAACTTTGAAACTTAACAAGCGAAAAATAAAATAAAAACAGTTAATAAAACAATGAAAAAAAAATAAAATAAACAAAAAAAAAAAAAAAAAGAAAAACGCTTTAAACAATGAATAAATGAATCAGCGTATTTTAAAAACTCATTATGAAAAATAATGCAATTTTTTTTGTTAGTTTTGAAATTATTTTCTTGGTAAAATAAAAAAAAAAACCGAACTCAAAATACTAATGAACATAGCGGTGATGACTCTGTACAGTAAGATAATGGCGCATATTTAGGGCAGACTTATCACTAATTAACAATAAGAAAGGAGAGGCTTAATGGAACACTATGTGTTCACACAGTGTTTATTATTTCCATTTAATTGAGCATATGACACGTGAACTGTGGTACTGGGACACAATCTTGCTATATGCCCGTCGCGGTTTTGATAGACAAAATACACAATGAACTAGCTGTCCTGTGCACATTCATCTACTGAAGAAATTTCCCTTAGAAGGGAAGATAGTACGTTAGGAGGTAGTGCGTTGGCTTATTAGACGTATGGCCGCGGTACAAACCCTATTCCAGACATGTTGAACACAAAACGACTACTTCTCAGCAGTCTTCTGGGAAAAACTTTGAGAGTAAATATAATTACAATGAAAAGTTTTTAAAAAATCTATAGTTTGGAGTCAAATTTAAACTGTGGGATGAAAATAACACACACACACATCATGGGTGATAAAATACCTGGGAGTGATAATCGACGACAGGTTGAATTTCAAGGAGCACGTAAAGTACATCTGCGAAAAGGCATCTGTAACACAGGGAGCACTGGCGAGAATGATGTCAAATATTGGAGGACCAGGTCCATTCAAGAGGAGGATAATTTCAGCGGTAGTAACGTCGATAATGCTGTATGCTTGCCCCATATGGTCGGAGGCACTCTCCGTGGGGACGACAAGGGGAATACTGTCCTCGGTGTATCGTCTAAGCGCGATTAGACGGATAAGTGGCTTCAGGACAGTGTCTGATGAAGCGGTATTGGTATTGGCAAAGGCAATACCAATAGACATATTGGCGGATGAGATGAGGCGGATATACTTTCGCCGTCTCGAGTATCCAGGACGGACAGCGGATATAAAAGCGGAGGAAAGAAGGACTTCCATGCATAAATGGCAATCACGATGGCAGAGCAGTTTAAAGGGAAGATGGACATTTCACCTTGTCCCTTCTATAACCCTTTGGATGGAGAACAAACATTGCGAGCTGAATTACTAGGTGACCCAGTTTCTAACTGGTCATGGATGTTTTAGGAAGTACCTGCACAGTTTTGGACATGATACTTCCCCTATATGCCCAAACTGTATAGATGAAGAGGAAGATGCGGAGCATATTCTAACATGCTGCCCCAGATTTAGATGGCCCGGAGAAACTAGATTAGGACCAAACCTGCTCATGGAGGAGCTGTTGAATTCTAGGACGCTATAAAGCCAATACAGCCAGAAAATGGCTGAAGTAATGATGGTACTCCGAAGATTGGAGGAACGAAGGCGAAATTTGAGATAACGTGATAAAGCTTTCGAGCTAACCAGCCCTCCGCGAAGTAATACGGCAGTCCCGCGGGGGGAGAGTGGTTGAAGTGTGTAGGGGGTGGGTTTAGTACGTAGGCACCAGTGATGGTGAATCGTGCATGCTTTTGTCGGAACAGAAGTATCTTTCGAAGATTACCACCTTCGGCTCAAGGCAAAAAAAAAACACGTCATGGGTGGTGTGAGAAGTGAAATTGTAACCCTGACTAAAGGGTTATAATGACCAATAAAGTAAATTAAGTAAAGACTGGCAATGAAGGAAAATTCTTATACAGCCCAGGAGGTACAGTCTAACGGAGGTAAAAGATATTCTATTTTCATATGCTGACAAAATATTTCTCTAAGATGTACCGCTCCAGGATATAGCCAGGAATTTAAATGACACATTGACACAGAGCTTCTGCGAGCATCAATTAGGCAAGCCACATCAGCTGCCAGAACAGGTTAGATCTTAAGGTATAACCCAAAAGTGATCCGAGAATACAGAAATGCCACTAGTAGGACTTCCCTTACTCATCATGATCTATTCCACAGTGTAATTAATGGACATCAGTTAAATCTTGAAACACATCAAGTAGTTTGGGTGCCGCAGAGATGCTTTAAGATTAAGCTTTTCGTTTAAAAATTCTGCGCCTCAATATATTTCAGATTTAGAAAAGATTTTGAGATTTTATGCCACATTGGTCATTAACAACCCTTCAGTCAGGCTTTCAACCTAACTTCTCACACCACTTATGTTGTGTGCGTTAATTGTATACATGAGTGGCGGGACCTACAGTTTAAAGTCGACTCCGAACGACAGATTTTTGAGAAACTTTTCATGGCAATTTTATTTACTCTCAGAGTTTTTGCCAGAAATCTGCTGAGAGGCAGCCGCCGAAGAAATATTTTTTTTCATATTTCGTTCTGATGTCTGACCTGGGATACGAACCCGGGCTTAACGTCTAATAAGCCAACACACATTCGCGAATATATGTATGCACAAATGAGACTAAAAGGTTAATATTAAAACGAATTTTCTGTGCTATTAATTAAAATAATTAAGGAGTTATTATCCTGACCTAGCACCATATGGCAGTTCTTCTAAGTATATTGACAGGGGATTCAAGTAAAAAGGTAAAGTAAAAAAAGTAACAATTTGTTGAAAACCTTTACAGTGTAGTTACAACTCTCTTCAATACTTTTGTAATATTTTTTGCTTCATGTCTTTAAAAGTAATGTTTTAATGATTTTTCTTTTGTTTTCGCAACATGTCAGTAAAAATCTTTACTTGCCATAGTCCCCCTGTCAATACACATTATTTAACTTGATTTGTAATTAAATGAAATTTACAATAACAAAAAAATTATCGGCCCCAATTACAAGACTTTACTTTTGTGTTTTGCTTTAAATCGAGATCAGAAAAAAAAAAACAATAAAATTGCCTGCATTTCCTTTCATCACTGTCAGCAGAAAAATGTTATAAAAAACGAACACAAATTAAATAAAATTTCAACAAATCATTTAAAAAAAATTGCAAACATTTTAACATGTTTTATTGGCCATCAACTAAAGAAGGGTTGCTGCTCTATGTGGGACATGGTGTTTTCGAAATCAACACAAGCCGAGACAAGGCAAGAGGGCATATGGAAATCGCAAGTCAACTTTGACACAAAAATTGAAATTTCAAAAGTTTAAAAATGTCAATAAAAATTTGTTTTAAACAAATTAAATGTAAATGAGCAGCAACAAAACACATCCACACTTACTTAGGAACTTGCAATAAAAATGAAGAAACTTTTTTTTAAAAACAATAACAACAACAACAACTATAATTATATCTGTTGGAATTAAATAAAAAAAACTTTTTTAATTGCTTTTGTAGCTTTGTTTTGGTAAATTTATTGCCATTTTCTTTATTCATTTGTATGTTGTTTCCCTCCCCTTAGCCCTCTTAACTTGTGGTCTTAAATTTAAAAGCCAAAATCTAATGAAAAAACAAAAATCGCAAATAAATTTGTGAAGAAATCCACACAACAGTGACACACAAGAATTCAACATTAAAACTTTGAATGGAAACCGAAATTAGCAGCCACAAAAACAAACGAAGCAATTAAATTCTGTGTTTTTTTTTTGTCATCGTTTTTATTTAAAGTTTAAATAAAAGAATTGTTATTTAATTTTGATGGGACCTGATTTTTTTTTATTTTTCGTAAATTAAACCATTTTTTATACCACCACGATTAATTAAAGCCGTAAGCAAATAAGTCGCCGTAGTCTAGTAGGTAGTGTGTTGGCTTATTAGACGTAAAGCCAGGGTTCGATCCCCAGGCCAGACATCAAAACGAAATACAAAAAGTATTTCTTCGGCGATTTCCTCTCAGCAGATTTCTTGGAAAAAACTCTGAGAGTAAATAAAATTGCCATGAAAAGTTTCTCAAAAACCTGTCGTTCGGTGTCGACTTTAAACTGTAGGTCCCGCCACTTATGTATAAAATTAACACACACAACATAAGTGGTGTGAGAAACTAGGTCAATAATCCTGACTGAAGGGTTGTAATGACCAATTATGTATGTATGTAAGCAAATAAGAAATATTTAAATAAAATACTGTGAACCATATTTGTCTTTATTGTACCCTATAACTGGGGTTGGTATCAGAGATCAGCAATGAGTATTCAAAAAGACGTTGTAATATCAGGGCAAAAATTAAACCATGGGTCCCTTAGAATCAAGTCGAAAATTATTCCGAAAGTTTAATAAATCTTGTGATCAATTTGATGCCAAGTAACTTCGCTAGACTATAGAGGATGAGCACGGCAAATTAGAACAGTCTACGCAGATGTTATTCGTAAATAAAACGAAATTATATTATTTTTATATCACAAAAGTGATAGCAATCAGAGATCAGCAATGAACCGTTTTTTCGCTACTCATAAGCACTCATGAAATTTTGAATATAAGTGAGTCAACAATATTGAAATTTTACTACTGATTCATTCCTACTCACTACAACGTTGATTTATAAGTACAGATTACAATGAGTATGCGTACAACATCAAACTCATACCATTCAAAATATGTTTGATTCATAAGCCTACTTATTCAGATTCATAATTTTATAAAAATGATTCGAGTGACTCGAATCATTCAACAAAATTTATAGTCTTCGTTGTTGTTGCATTTACAAAAGAAGAAAAGAAAAGAAGAAAAGAAAAGACACATAAGCAAAAAAGACAGAGCAGCAAGCAGAGCAAACACACAACCTTTTAGTGAGTATTTTAGTGTTCGTACGCGAATCATACTTATTTTGTGATTTTTGTGTATATCTTGAGTTATGGAAAGTCGAAATCAACAACATCATACGTGTTGTTAAGTATGAATATGATAAGTACATCTAACTTTGAATGAGTAGAGGCTCCATGATATTAAAATGAATATGAATGCGTATAAGTATCAGAAATTATGAGTATGATTCGATTCTACTCATCTTTTTGTATACGCATTGCTGACCTCTGGTATATACACGATATCAGCCGCTGTAATGCATCAAGTGACTGCCGTATATAGATAAATGGCGCTCGTCGCGAAAGTGTTAAATTCTTGAAATAAGCCTCGAAATGTCAAATTAGCCAACTTTTGTAAGACATATCGTGTTTATATGGAAACAGATTTTGTTATGCCTGTGATTTATAACTTAATTGTCCTTAAATAGAGTCATTTAAACTGTAAATAACTTCAGTAAATCATGGCTTTAATTAAAGTCTATTTTGTTTATTATTGTTGTTTTGAAAAACTCCAGTAGTCATGTATAAATTGACTGAATTTTTTTTTTCTTTATTTTTTTTTGGAGCGTAGTTATTTCGTTTTGTCTCTGCTTCAATAATTTTTCCAAACTTTTTCGCTGTTCAATATCGTTTGTTTGTGTTTTGAAAAAGACATTCACTTTGCCCGATAGTTTCAAGAGAGATATGCAAGGCAACTACAACAACAAATACAATGGAAAACAGAATAAAACGTATAAAAAAAAAAAAAAACAAAAACTTGTTAAGAAAAAAAGGAAAAATAAAAACAACAACAAAAGAAATAAAAATTGCGTGTTAAAAGTGATTTTCAATTTTCAATATCTTGAAATGCAACGCATGACTTCACATTACAACATGAACGAACACAACCTGGAGTTGTTTCAGACAAAATAAAACAAAGCAAATAAAAAGAGAGAAAAATAGCGGATTTATTTAATTTTTTCTTTTTTATTGCAAAAATTCTTTCAACCATAAAGTTCTTAAAAAAAATTAAAGATTCCCAGACCTTTCAACAGTTGCAAAATGTTTTCCCAAACAGGAGAGTTAAATGCGGTAAATAATGCTCAGTATCAGAGATCAGCAATGAGTATTCATACTCATTATTCTGGTACTCATAATTTCTGATAATTATACGCATTCATACTTATTTTAATACCACGAAACCTCTACTCATATTCAAAGTTTGAAGTACTCATCATATTCATACCGCAACAACACGTATGATGTTGTTGATTGCGACTCTCCGTAACTCAACATATACAAGAGGATCACAAAATAAGTATGTTTTGCGTACAAACACTAAAATACTCACTAAAAGGTTGTGTGTTTGCTCTGCTTGCTGTTCTGTCTTTTTTGCTTATGGGTCTTCTTTCTTTTTTGTAAATGCAACAACAACTAAGACCGTAAATTTTGATGAATGTTTCGAGTCACTCGAATCATTTATAAGCAGACGTTCGCACAAAGAGAACATGATAAAAATGTGAGTGGATTTGTGAGAAGCATGTGTATAACCCAGAGGAAAATTGTTACTAAATTTTTGTTTCAAACAGTATTCGAAGAAATATTATGCTTTTTAATGCCATTGGTATTTTTCGTACAAGTTTTTATGGATTTGCAGCAAGAGTCATCATTACATATTTCAGGTACCTGAAATTCCATATATTTAAAGCAAAAAAATTATGTTTCCCAGTTTTTCTTCACATTTTAATTGAATTTTTTTTGGGTGTATAATTGATACACAAAAAAATTTCAAAAAGAAGCGACGAGAACCTGCTTCACTGAATGCTGACAAGCAACTGAATGCATTTTTACGCTCATTTTAACGAATATTGTTGATGTTCGTGTCCTATGTGTGTAAAAAGCCGAACTTGTTCGGCGCCCGGGTGCCGATTGGTGCCGACGTCTGTTTATAAGTATTATAGGAGTATTTTTCTAAAGTTATGAATTTAAATGAGTAGTCTTATGAATCAAACATATTTCGAATGGTATGAGTTTGATGTCAACGTTGTCCGCATACTCATTGCAACCTGTTCTTATAAATCAATGTTGTAGTGAGTATGAATGAATCACGAGTAGTTAAATTTCAATATTATTGACTCACTTATATTTAAAATTTCATGAGTGCTTATGAGTAGCGAAAAAACGATTCATTGCTTATCTCTGCTCAGTACTTAACGTTGCACCAAAAAAAAAAAAAACAAAAAAAAGGATTTTAAACTTCCTTAAAAGAAAACAATTCCCTGGCTCTGCTACATTTATTTGCCGAGCTACTACTAAAAATTCAAAAAAAATAGAAACCTGTGTTGCCATAAAAAAGAAAAACTTCCTATTTTGTCCATATTACAACATAGACTTGTAGAAAGAAGCAACTGTAAGGCACAATCACTAAGGTGCCACACACTTTATAATAAAGTGCTGCGTGGGTCATTGGCTTTCCAAACAAAAAAAAAATTTTTTTTCGACATTTGCAACAACTTAGTAAAGAACAAAAATTGCAAGAAAAAAAATTTTTTTTTTGTTTTACAAAAAAATAAAAGAAGTACACAATATTGACGTGTTTGCAACATTTAATTTAATAAAAAGCATTTTTTTAATTTTTTTGTCTACTTATGGTCGCACCTTCAATTTTTCAATGTGGCAGCCAGGCTGGCGTTGGCTGGCTGCTTCGCTCGATGGCTGTTAAAAAAAAATGCAATGTTCTTACATCATATTAATTTTTTTTTATTTATTTTTGTTGTAGCTGGTGTTTTTCTATACGAAAAAACTTTTCTTATAGCAATTTCCGTTAGATGTTAAAAAGCTTCACTCGCGCCCCCGTTTCTAGTTGCAACATTATTTTGACATGCAATTTACCACTTAATGCTGCTGCCGTCATCTGAACGCCCTGTTGTTGGTTCTTCGTATGCTTTTTAAGGTGGTTCTTTAAATTATTTGCAGTTTTCTTAGAATTTTTCCAATTTTTTTAACTAAGAATTGATGATAAAACCGAAACTGACCTTTCCTTGGGCAAATATTGTGTTATTAATTGGTGCCACACAATATTTTTTTTGGTGGGTGTAACAGCAAATTCATTGAGTGCTTAACACCAACTGCAATTGCATCGTGTGGAACTCACACAGAGATTTCTTATTTTTTTGCAAACCAGGTGGCCGTTTGTAACGTTGGGAAAAATATTTTAAGAAAAATGCCCTAAGGAAGGAAACTCAGTTAAGGAATTTTTGAATTAGCTACACCCAGTTCTGTTAAAAAAAAAAATACTCCACATTAACAAGGACCTCCCGACTCTAGATCAGTTAACCTAATCAAAAGCAAACTGAAGTCAATGCAGGAAGAAAAAACGATCATTATCTCGCTGTAAGTCACTTCCATTCGAATGGCTTCGTAAATAAAAGAAAACAAATTGTACGACTCAGGGGATGACGCCTACTTATGCAGTGCATTATGTTCGAACTAGGAAAATATGTTATGGGAAGGAAGAAAGAGGGAGTAGCGACTGTGGACACTAAATTTGAATCTTTTTGTACCATAAGTGACAGGAAAGACGTCTGCATTAAGGGACTTTAGAGTTCAGAAGATCAACATGCGATACATGGAAAAGGAATTCATCCAAAATTGTTTCTTTATAGTTCGAAAAGAAACGGTTAAGTGCCACGATTGGGCATAAGACATCTGACACTTTATTGCAGCAACGATTTTATACTTCCATACTTACTTACTTTATTGGTCATTACTACCCTAGCTTCTCACCCATGTTGTGTGTTAATTTTATACAATGAGTGCCGGAACCTACAGCTTTAAAGTCAACTTCGAGTCGACACTGAAAGAAGTATTTTCGTTTTGTTCGAGATGTCTAAGTTGGGGTTTGATTCACGGCCTTGTGTCTAATGAGCAAACACACTATCTACTAGATTAGCGATTTTTATACCAATTCGGATAATGAGATTTGGAGAAATCTGGACTCTATAGCCGTGTGATATCTTCGTTTGACATTTTGTAGAACCGGAAACAAGAAGCAGTAGCAGAGTACAAGAGAAATATCTAAAATATCATAGGTGAGAAAAACTCACGCCTTATATTATATTCCGCAATCAGTATCTGGAGTATACGTTAGCGATATTGGTCTCTATAAACCTTCCTAAGCGGATGAAATCAGTCCAGCCAGCTTGTAGAATACCTTTGGGAATAATATACTAGATTGGAACATTGGCACTTCTATCACAAAGTGAATAAATCCAGTCGAAGTCCAGTAAAATACTTCACAATGGACAAGAAATACTCCCAGACATTGTGGGGTTATAGGGACATTGACTTCCGAGAGTGGCAGTGGATTATTTAAGCTCTTTTATAGTACGATGAGAGTTGTACACCAAGTTTGGATGCGTGGACGAACAATATTGGCTTTAGAGTCGAGGAGATTACCGGCTAATTTCAGCGTTTACCAGACAGAAATTCTTAAATTCTTCAGTCAGAATTGCGACCTAGGTTCTCACATCACTTATGTTGCGTGTGTTAATTTTATCCACGAGTGTTGGTAACTACAGTTTAAAGTTGGCTCCGAACAACAGATTTTTGAGAAACTTTTCATGGCAATTTCATTTACTCTCAGAGTTTTTGCCAGAAATCTGCTGAGAGGAAGTCACCGAAGAAATATGATGTTTGACCTGGGGGTTTGAACCTTGGCCGAGCGTCTAATAAGCCAACAGACTACCTTCTAGACTACAGCGACTTCCTGATGCACAGGAACATATCGAGAAACCTAAACATGGTAAAGCTTATCGGAGCTGTCATTACCTTAGTGATTCTACCGGATTTAGAGGGTGTGGCCGAGATGCCTGCGAATAAATTCGAACTGCGACACGACACATTGTAGTCTGCCAATAGTAGATGGGTGTCTCAGAGTGACTGTCGAGTAGATAGGTAGTTATGGCCCTATTTTGACAGTAAAAATAAATAAATACAGACTGAACATTGTCGGATGGGGTGACTTGCACGTATAGTTGTATTACGACTACAGTTGTAGCTGTGTGCCTGAAAACACTGTTGAATGTGGTAACATTGTATCTTAAGAAATTTTGATACGACACGGCGAAACTAGAGAACTCAAAATAGCTTAAATATTATTTTTAAATGCGAAAATAAAGAATCCTACAATATATTCTACAATATTTACAGAAATGAATAGGAGTTGCCATTACCGTAGTGATTCTACCGGATTTAGAGGGTGTGGACGACATGCCTGCGAGTAAATTCGAACTTCGACACAACACATTGTAGTCTGCCAATAGTAGATTGGTGACTTAAAGCGATTGTCGAATAGACAGGCAGTTATGGCCCCGTCTCGAGCGTAGACGCACTGGTTTTCTAATGCGAAAAAAAAAAGAAAAAATAAATACAGACTGCACAGAAAAAAATATGAACAATTTTTTTCCTAACAATCATTTGTTTAAAATTAAAATCTAATTTTAAAAACAATTTTATTTGGTTTTATAAATATATTTGTTTGATTTTGACATTTCTACATTTTACTCTATCTGTATTAACAAAAACATATGTACAGTCAAACTCGGTTATAACGAACTCCGTGGGACCAGCAAAAATAGTTCGTTATAGGCAAAGTTCGTAATAAACGGGGTGAAGTCATAGAAGAAAATATGAAATACAAGTTTTTTTTTCATGTATTAAAAACAAAAAATATTTTTTGTATTAAAAATCAAAACTATGTTTTAATTCTTTTTATCTATCAGCTGATTAAAGATGTTGAGTTATAATTTAATGCTGCCATATTAAATAAAAGTAAAGACTATTGCCACACTTCAAAGTTATTTCTGAGGGTTCGTTAAAAAAAGGCAAAATGTATGAAATTTAATTACTGGGACCATTTAAAGTAGTTCCCTTTAACCGAGAATTCGTTATAAACGAGTTCGTAATAAACGATGTTTTTTGTATGAAAATTGTTATTAAAACATTGCAACTTGAAAATATGTACGTAATAACCAAGAATTCGTTATAAACGAGTTTGACTGTATTTGTTTTTGTAAATTTGTTCTGAAAGCAGAATAAAGAAAAAAAAATAAAATAACAAAGATTGCCTTGACTTTTTCATTTAAGTAATTGTTGTTGTTTTTTTTATTGAAAAAGAAAAAGAGAAATATCAGAAATATTTAATCTTTGGCCGGAATATATTAAACCTTCCGGATTTCAGCTGGTGAGTGTAAACCTAAGCAACTTTTAATATTTATTATGATATCCTTTGTTTCTTACGACCTCAGTGCATCTTTTGGGCATAGATTCAATAAGATTTGATAGAATAGATGTTGGTATAGCTTCCCACTCTGATTTTAGACAGTTCATCTACTCCTGTGTATTTTTAAAACGTCGAGTTCCAACTCTCCGCTTTAGAATGCCGAAGTGGTTCTCTATGGGATTCAAGTCTGGCGATTGAGGTGGCAATCCAAGACTTAAACCCCATTAGCCGATAACCAATCCTTGACTAACTTCGATGAGTGTTTTGGGTCATTGTCATGTTGAAACACCCATCGAAGTGGTATTTCCCACTCAGCATAGTTAAGCATCTGAGTGGCTAAAATGTCTCTGTAAACAAAACGGTACATTTTTGTTTGAATTTCTACAAAGGGACCAACTCCACTGGCCGAAAAACAACTCCAAACCATCACATTGCCACCCCTTAAGAAGCTTCATGCCATCTAAGAAGCCTATGCTGACTAAGAAGCATTTAAAAAAAAGGTTTGTCTGATTGATTGCAACGTAGTCTCAGATTTTCCCAACTTTTTGTTTGTTTTAGGTTGGATTTTGCTAGAGCACATATGGATTGGACTATATCCAAATGGAGAACTGTTTTGTTTAGTGATGAATCTAAATTTAACTTACTAAATTTAGATGAAGTTTGCCACGTGAGAAGACCAAAAGGAAAGCGGCTACATTCTCGGTACTCAAAAACCACAATAAAGCATGGGGGTGGCAATGTGATGGTTTGGAAATTTGTGTAGATTTCCAAACACTATTTTTATAAGTTATATTTATCAAGCTCTGTAATTTTATTATTTGATTTTATAAAACAATTTGATTAAAATTACGATTAATTTACAAACAACGATTTGTCTGACTCAAAAAACAATATGTTTGAATATGAAAATAAAATCAATTACTTTTGTTCTTAGTTTTTAACAAATATGTTGTTAAAATTTTTTGTAAATTTTTAACACAATTTTTAGTAAATAGTATATTATTTTAATAAGAAAAATTTAAAAATTTTTTCAATAAACTATTTACAAATTTGAGTACTTGATTTTACGAATTTCGTGATAGGTCCTATTTTAGTTAAAAAAATACTTGACTTTGTGAATTTTTTGTTTGATTTTGAATTTCAGTTTTTTCTGTGTGGCATTACATTGTCTCATAGGGTGGTTTGCATGTATAATACTACGACTACAGTCGCATTTGTTGAAATAGTTGTGTAAGCTTCGCTTTTGAAAATCCTGTTGATGGTAGTAACTTAAAGGAAATTGTATCTTAAGGAATTTGACAACAACATTGCGAAAGACAACAGATAACTGGTGAACTAGACTACAAAACACAGAGTGGAAGCAGACTCTGTGGGCGGTCTTCATCAAATTAACCCAAATAAACTTTGACTGAGCTCTGCGTGATTGAACTCTCTGAAGGAGTTATTGTAGTTAGGAGAAGCTAAATTCTACAGAGCATAGCATAAGGTCAAACGGTCGGTCATCATCATTAATCAGTGCCATTTTATTAAGATTTTTTGTTATTAAATCGAGAGCAAAATATTAAAAAAAAAAATGAGGAAAGAATAATTCGCTTACCTAGTTGGCTTATTTTAATTCTTCCTGTTTAAACTAATTTTTTTTTTTTGGTTTTTGTATTTTTTAATAAATAATTAAAAAGTCAATGATCTTTTTGTTTTCCAAAAGCCATTCATCATAATCACTATGAAGTTGAGTTTTAAAAGAAATCGTTTTATTATTTTTTTTTGCTTTTGTTTTCTAATATGAATTAAAACAAAATGAATAGAAAAGCAAAAAAAAAAAAAGAGTAATTTTTTTCTTTTATATTCAAACGTAATACACAATTACTTTAATTGTGTGGCATTTGTGAACTCAATTCGCCAGAAATTTCTAATGGTGGTGGTGGTGATAGTAGTGCCGGTACCCGGACAAACTGACCAAACCCCATGGAGTTTAAAAGCTGGATGGAGTCAGTCATAAAACAAAGACAACTACGACTACGAGTGTAAGTCAGGGGCTTCATTTATTTAGTTTTTCTTTATGTTTTTATTTTATTTTTTTTAATTTAAATTTTTTTTTATTTCGTATACACACATGTGCATATGTATGGCACACACAATATAATTTGAATATTCTTTTATTATACCCCATTGGATTGCCAGTCTAGAGCTACTAGCTGTTGATTAGCGTTCAGTCTTTTGCTCTCCACTTTTCTACAATATGTTTACATACAAATAAACATTATTTTTGTTTTTGTTTTGTTAAATTAAAATTGTTTTTCATAAAAGTCATCATATCGCACAAAAACGTTTTTATTTATGAGTTCATTTGGGAAACTTTAGCATTGTAATCGTGTAACTCTGTTTTATGGCGGAGCTTTTACTTCGTATTGCTCTGCCATATTTGCCACAAGTTTTATCAACAACAAATTAAGGAAAAACCATGATGGGGCTGGTAGCCAAATCCGTTATAAAAATAAAAAAAATAGGGGCACATAAATAACTGCCCTTTCAAAATATTTGTTTTTTATTTTATGATTTAAAAAATAAAAATTAATTTAAAAAAGAAAAAAATAATTAGCAAATCTTTCATTTGCAAATATTTGTCTATCCATGTAATGTTTTAATTTCAGAGATATTACCACGTAATGTAACTCATTTTACCGTTTCAACAATTTCATAAATTTGTGGTTTTTCTTTGGTAAATGATACGTTGCTTTTGCCACAAAAGCAATTCAATTTTTGCGAATATAAACAAATGAAAATCATGAAAATAATGCAACACAGTGGCACCAGAAGGTAAAATAATGTCTTAACAACAATGGTTTACACCAGAGATCAGCAATGAGTATTCAAAAAGTTGAGTAGGATCGAATCATATTCATAACTTCTGACGCTTATACGCATTCATACTTATTTTAATATCATGGAAACTCTCCCTACTCATATTCCCTACTCATATTCAATGTATTCATCGTAACAACACGTATGATGTTATTGATTTCGACTCACCATGACTCAACATATAGAAGAGAATCACAAAATAAGTATGATTCGTGTACGAACACTAAAATACTCACTAAAAAGTTGTTTGTTTGCTCTGCTTGCTGCTCTGTCTTTTTTGCTTATGTGTCTTCTTTCTTTTATTTTTGTAAATGCAACAACAACTAAGACTGTAAATTTTGATGAATAATTCGAGTCACTCAAATCATTTATAAGAATTTTTCTAAAGTTATGAATATAAATGAGTAGGCCTATGAATCAAACATATTTCGAATGGTATGAGTTTGATGACAGAAGTCGCCGTAGTCTAGTAGGTAGTGTGTTGGCTTATTAGACTGAAGGCCCGAGTTCGAATCCCAGGTCAGACATCAAAACGAAAATATGAAAATATTTCTTCGACGACTTCCTCTTAGCAGATTTCTAGCAAAAACTCTGAGAGTAAATAAAATTGCCATGAAAAGCTTCTCAAAAATCTGTCGTTCGGAGTCGACTTTAAACTGTAAGTCCCGCCACTCATGTATAAAATTAACGCACACAACACGAGTGGTGTGAGAAGCTAGGTCGTAATCCTGACTGAAGGGTTGTAATGACCAATTATGTATGTATGTATGAGTTTGATGTCAACGTTGTAGGCATACTCATTGCAACCTGCACTTATAAATCAACGTTGTAGTGAGTATGAATGAATCAGAGTTCATAGTTAAATTTCAATATTGTTGACTCACTTATATTTAAAATTTCATGAGTGCTTATGAGTGGCGAAAAACGATTCATTGTCGATCTCCGGTTTACACCTATTTTATTTTTATTTAATATATTTGCATGAAAATAACCCCACTGTGCAATTTCAAACTCCTTAACCGTGTGTTGTTTCTTTACAAGACTTCCGTATTGTTTTGAATACGTCGTTATACGGTGGCATAAACTAAATATAGTATTTTTGTTTTTTAATTGGTTTTATTATATAAACTAGTAGAGATAAACAATAATTTTGATTTGAAATGGAAATTGTTTTACAAAAATAAATAAGATATTAAATTTCAAACGAAGGCGAGTTATGAAATCTCACAAGGACTGTCAAATAACCCAACAAATTAACGAGCAGGTTTAAGAGTTACGTCTAATTATTTTGCGATTCTAAAGTTGAATTAGACAAAAAAGTAGACACACAAGAATATCTTTCTGTTTTTCACAACGCTAAACAATGATAGCGAATGATAGTATATCATCGAGTGGATGATAGTATATCATCGTGTTGCACGTTGTCTTTACAGCTCCCATAACAGTTGTGATGCACGTGTCTTAGTCTTACCTCCTTAGCTCCGAGTAGGCTTCTAATATCTTTCTTATTACCAAAGAGCAGCCAGATCTGACGCTTAACTGAATAGTGACGTATCACCCGATATACTGCAGTAGTAAAAGACAATACCAATCACATCGTCAATGGCCGTAATAATCAGTCTTGCCTAGCCTATCAGCGATTAAGTTTTCCTCATTTTCTGGTGATCATTCGCTCGTGAAAGTGTTAAGGTAGTATTAGCCAAACGTACATTCGTTTTAAGAATACGAAATGCAATGAGAGCTATTACCGAACCATAATATAATTTAGGAAAGCATTTGCATTGCTTTTCATATCCAAGAAAACGAACATATCGACGCCTCCGTTCTATAACATTCTAAGTCGAAAAAGTGTGTTTTGAGTTATGAGCTCTCAAAGTTTTCACGCGCCATATGACTATATGTGTATTCTAAGTAGATTTTTCCCTATAACTTCGGAACGGATCGGCGCATCTTAACCAAATTTTGACAGTATTTAAGTTAGAGAACGTAGAATTTAAAAATGCAAGAACATTAAAAACGTTCTAAGTACACTTAGAACGTTATAGAATGGAGGCGTCGATATGATCTGTGTACATTTGGCTAATTCTGCCTTAACATTAAAATGCCTAACCATTTCATTAAGATTTATTTGAAATCTTCTAATCTGTACGAATGTCGTTTAGATACCACACAAGGCTTTTAGAACATATTCAGCAGAAATTTCGGGTGGGGAAACTGAGTTCGTTCCTCAATCGGTGCCTAATCTTCTTGTCCATTCCCCTGATATAGAAACTCCCAATAAGAAACTTATGTTGTATCCATAATTGGCGAAATCCTCAGTTTATAGTCGACTCCGAGTGACAGATTTTTGACAAACTTATTTACTCTTATAATTTTTGCCAGAAATCTGCCGAAAGGAAGTCGCCGAAGAAATATTTGGCGTTTTGTTGGAAATGTCTGATTTGGATTTTGAACCGTGGTCTTACGTCTAATAAGCCAACACACTACCGCCGGCGACTTCAGGCGTGTATTAGGCGATGATATTGGGGAAAAAATATTTCGTCAATTTTTTCGTTTGGTCCACTAGTTTTGAATACAGTCTACCTCGTTAAGCGTAGAAATCAGAGTTCAAATTCAACTTATCAGCCCTGATCTCTTATATTCCAAAATCTGGCGTTATCATTGCTTTGGTGTAAACTTATCCTAATAGTTTTGAATATAGCCTACCTCGTTAACCGTACAAATAAGAATTCAAAATCCAGTTATCAGCCATGATCTCTGATATTTCTATATCTGCGGTTATCATCGCTTTGGTGTAAACTTATCAGAGAGGAATCCTTGTAGGCCTGCACAAAAATCATTATCATACGAATGTAAGGGAAGGCTGCAGTCTAATTTAATGGGGATTTGAAAGAAGATGTTGTGAAAGGGGATGGTCTGAAAGAGAAAATCTCATGTGGTCTACCACACCCCATCCTCTTGGCACTAAGCAAGTTGGCAATCTTATTTATTTGCTTTTTTGTCAATTAGGTCAACAAGTAGTCATTTTATTAAGAGTTACTCAAAGCGCATCGTTGATCACTAAAGCAAATGATTTTAAGACTTTGTTTAACTTACGACATTCAATACAATTCTTCGCAAGAGAGGGCCATTAAATTAAAGCTCCATACAAAAATAAAAACAAGGCGCTGCATAACTTCTATTACGATAACATGGTAAACAGTTTTACAAATTTTTACAGTTTTCTTATTGGTATTTAAGAGCACTACATGGAAATAAAAGGGAAATAAAAAAATAAAAAAATTGGAATAAATGCAAAAATAGACAAAGTAAAGTTAACAGTGTTCGATTAAAATCAATCGAACAAAAGAAAGCATTAAGAGTAATTTCTCAATAAAAAGTTATTATTGATGGTCATTTGTTTATAAGAAATTTGTAATTAAAATCAGTTGAGTTGATATTTATTTATTTGTAGCCGCTGAAGATAAAAATGTTGGCATCTTATTTTTTTTTTAATCAACAAAAACTATTTCAAGTTTAATGGCAATTCGTTTAAATCGTCTACCAATTGAATTCCTTGTAAATGACAAAATGATTTGATTAAACGTCAATTAACATTTGTTAATTGTCAATAAAAAAGAAACTATTAAATACACGACGATTATTATTAAATAATAAAATTAAATTGATTTTGTTTTCCTTCTCATTCGTTTCTTTTTCTTTTGCTATTTACAATAACATTTGATTTGATTTTTAATATCAAGGAAATTGAAATTTTTATTCCATTTTATTAGGTTTTCGTTGACAAAATTGAAAATACACTCAGACGGCTAACAATTCTAATAGCTTTTATGGTTATGGCGGCACAACAACAGACAGAAAATGGGATCTGATCATCCATCGATACCGAAGAGATACTTTCTACAAGAGAGACAGACAAGCATAGCTTTATAGTTTTTGAAATCACATTCCTGAAATTGCCGTAGTCTAGTAGGTAGTGTTTTGGCTTATTGGATGTGAGGCCATGGTTCAAAACCCAGCTAAAACATCTGGAACAAAACAAAATATAAAATAATATTTCTTCGTCGACTTTTTCTCAGCAGTATTCTGACAAAAAAGTCTGAAAATAAGTAAAATTACCATGAAAAGTTACTCAAACATGTATCGTTCGTAGTCGACTTGAATAAAATTAACATCCACAACATGGGTGGTGTGAGAAGCTACATAGGTCGTAGTCCTGACTAAAGGGTTGTAATGACAAATTATTGTTAAACTTGACAACGAAGGACAGATTTTTAAGAAACTTTTCCTGGTAATTTTATTTCACTCACAGAGTTTTTTTGCCAGAACACTGCAGGGGTTAGGTTAGAGTGGTAGCCTTGATGCCAAAAGCTCACTTGAGCACGCGCAGCGGCCCATTGTGATGCCACAGATGAATGTAGCCTCTGTACTGACCAAGTTCTCCAAATCAGATGAGAAGAAATTGGTCAACGCAAGGGCTGCACATTCTAAAGCACGCCTACACTATGCTGGAAGCCAGTCCGAAGATTTGATAAGCGAAGCTACACAACTACAGGGGAGAAGTTGCCGAAAAAAAATGTTTTTTTTCGAAGGCCACAAGGGCCATGAAAACATTATTATTTGAAAAGTGTAGAAACAAATTAGAAATGCCTTGGACCTAGTGGATGACAGCCCATCAAAAGAAAAAATTCCACGGCTTTTTAAAAACTGTTTGGGAAATACAACTGCTGACTGTAAAACATCTTCTTTAAAATGCGAGAATTTTGCTTTTTAATCTGCTCATCAAGCGAAACGATTGAAAAGAAAAAAAGTTCAAAGTCATGCAAAAAGATTGAAGATGGTTGGAGAAGAAGATCAACAGCAGATCTAAGCAAAATAAAAACGAATAAAAACAAAACAAAAAGAAAGAAAAATAAAAAGAAAATAAATGTCAAAAGAAAGAAACCAAGATAATGGAGAGTGAGACCGAGAAATACATTTCTTTTGTTGGTTCTGTTGATTTTCTTCGGATGTTCTTCAGCTGTGGTACCAACAAACAGTACAAATGAAGCGTAAATGACATAAAAACGTAGAGGTTTGTAATCATAGTGGCATAAGTAACCCAAGACTAAAAAACTAACAGAACCATCGGAATAAAAGAACTGGCAAAAGAAGAGGAAAAAGAATATGAGATCGAAAAACGAGCATAAAAATCTTTATGACCAAACCAAGGCAAACGAGTACCACTTCAGGGAAACGACCACTCAAAATGGATTGGAAGGACGGCTATAAAATTAAAAAACGAAAAAAAAAGAAATGAAAATCAAATAAAAAAACAAAATAAAATCAACACAACACAACATAAAACAGCCTTCTTTGCCTGTCATTCCATTGAAAATATCTTCTTCTACAGGGCGAACAATCACAGAAAGAATTGAGAAAAAAAACGAAGAAATTGTACGCCAAACCAAAATGTGATTCAGCCAACTCAGATGTCATGAAGCTGTGCAGATGAAACAAAAAACCAAACTTCAGTCTGAATATGGGTTTAAAATTAAAACAGAAATAAAAGTGTGGATATTAAGCAGAGCAGAAGCTTGCAGGCATATGGAGATTTTTTAAAAAAATTGGTACAGTAAATGCCATAATAAAAGGGCCCCCTTACATTTTACCATTCATTTGCTTAATGTGAAATAAAAACCTTAAAAAATAAATTTATGGGCGTGGCACTAACAAAATACATGGAATAATTAACAACAACGACATGCTTACTAGTGATACCGCCGGACTTACATGGATTCGCAATCAAAGAAATATGTTTTCTTCGAGTCCGTAGAGCATGGAAATACTTTAAGGTTTTGGCTACTTAGTTATTGTAGAACGAAGTTATCACAGAGCTCTAGTACAAATAATAATACATGGGCCTGGCGAGACCATCGAAGAAGAAAAAAATTGGTCAGAATGTTTGACAAATATTCCAAACAAGGCTTTGATGAGGAGCAAAACTACTAAATGGAAGCTTTCCGTAATCAGAGGTATCAGATAATACTACTTTGAATAGAATACTTTCGAATTGAATCTTGAAAAAACATTAACTTTTCATTAAACAGCAGTAGCAACTGTACCAATAATCTAGGGAAAGATACGGGGTGGTGTAGTGGTTAAAATATTTGAGTTCTAACAATCCCAGTTCGAATAGGGGAAAAATGTTTCAAATTTTAAAATATTAGACGATTCAAGAAAATTACTCATTACCCCACCCAATACGACAAACCAATATACATATGTATGTACTTTCACAGAAGGTGTTATTTCTAGACAATGACAGATGGCAATCCTATTGCTCTAGAACCTGCCATAATTAGAAATTGTTAGACTCCAACGATATAGAATTGTTCGTAAAGAATTTCTTTGCGAATTTTTATGAGATTCTCAGTTACCAATGGTAGATGGCAACCTTATTATTCTAGAATCAGCCAGTGTCTGCTAAAAATGGAAATCGTTAGACTCCAACGATATAGATTTGTTATTAGAGAATTTCTTCGCAAATTTTTATGAGATTCTCAGTTTGCCAATGACAGATGGCAACCCTATTATTCTAGAATCTGCTAAAATTGGAAATCATTAGACTCCAATAATATATGTAGATTTATAAGTAGAGAATTTCTTCACAAGTTTTTATGAGATTCTCAATTTTTCAGCACAAACGAAACGTTAAGAAGAAAAAAATTTAAAACGAGAAAGGAAAGCTTTTCCGACAGTATATTAAACTTAAAATAAATGCCTTTCAAATTCAATAGATACTAAATACGCTCAATGATATGTTTTCGAAAGACAAAGTAATTCAATATTATTTGCAGATTTTACCTATTCAGTTAAGAAATCTAAGGAAGCCAAATCAATCGAATAAGGCCATAGAAATAGTAATCTAATGACTATTTTTGAGTAAATTTCTTGTGTCAGGAGCATTATAACAGAATGACAAAAATATTTAAATTAATAAAGATTTCTCAGAACTTACCACAAAAAATGAATTTAATTTTTATAAAAGAAATAAAAATTTATTGAATTATTTACCTGCAAAGAAAAGAGAAAAAATGTCAATTAATAAAGTGTGATAAAACAAAAGAATAATTAACAATTAAAATTTGTTGGTTTAATCTGAAATCCATTGCCTATAATTTTAAGTCAAAAAATTCGCGACATTACAGTCTACACAATGCGCAGACACCACCCGCTAATTTTGGTCAAAAGAGAAAAAGCATCTTATAATAGGATCATCAAATCTTATAGTTATAGTACAGCCTGGTTTTGGAGGCCCATTAGCTAGCTTGAGGCTAAATTTTTCTTAAGATAAATCCTTAAAATAATCATGCCAAGAGGTTACGAGCGAAAAATTGAAGTCGATTGTGTAAGCGGTGAAATGCAAAGACTTATGTTTGAATGAATTCGACACTCATTGGGCAAATCGATAGAAAAAAATACACTAGAGCCCCGACTTGCGTCGACCCGATTTGCGTCGTTTCGATTTGCGTCGCTTTTTAAAAATTGACAAAACTCAGCTTGCGTTGGTGCAATTTCAATTCGCGTCGATTAAATTTCCGTCGTTTCGTCCCCGATTGGAGTCGATTCGATTTGCATCGTTTGAATCCCAACTTGCGTCGTTTAAATTTCGACTTGTGACGCTACATAGGTTTAATTTTTTTCTTGCAGCATTGAGTACTACCATTTTAGTATTTGTATTGTGGTACATATTTAGAATTTTTTTTTGTATTTTAAAATTCTTGCAACTTCTGTTTATTGTTTTGTTATTTCTTTATAATAATTAAAAAACATTTGTTGAACTAAATAAAATAATGAAAAATGTTTTCATTATTCATTCATTTTGCTTTCGTTTGAATTCTTGGTCCCAATGAATTAAATTTCGATGCATTTGTATAGAAAAAGTTGTTTCGATTTGCGTCGCAATTCTCCGGTCCCCATTAACGACGCATGTCGGGGCTCTAGTGTAAACAGAAGGCTATCAGAAAACGAAGGAGATGAAAATCAATGTTAGAATGTTAAATATGAATAATATGGGGGAACTCGAAAATCTCGAACACAAATTATAGAAAACACAATCTATTGGATTAAGGGGAAGATGCAAAATATAATACGTGTACATAAATATTTCATTTTATTCCGGTTTAGTCGCCTCAATTTAGAAGGTAGTGTGTTGGGTTATTTAAATTTAGTTCGCGGTTCAAACCCACGCTTAAACATCTCGAACAAAACGAAATATTGAAGAATATTTCTCTCAGAAGCTTCTTATCAGCAGCCTTCTGGCAAAAACTCTGAGAAAAGATAAAATTGCTATGTAAAGTTTCTAAAAACTCTATCGAACGGAGTTGTAAGTGATGCCACTCATGAACAAAATTATTACACAACATGGGTGGTGTGAGAAGCTAGGTTGAAATACTGACTAAAGGGTTGTAATGACCAATTGAGTAAGTAAGATACCTATTTCTTTTTGTTTCTAGATGTCTATGGCCTGCTATAGACAGTATGAGAACAGGTTGGCTGCTGGGCTTGGATAAGGCCAGTTTAAGGTTAGTTATTGGTTTTATCACGGGCCACTGCAAGATTAGGTCGCTGACGGGAATCTGGAACAGATCCCAGCCGGACTAATGTAGGCTATGTTACGATGAGGAGGCGTTGGAGACTGTCGAGCACCTCCTCTGTAACTGCCCAGCCCTTAGCAAGTGGGGGATTGAGGACCCTTGGCACTGGCTTCTTTGAGGGTTTGAATTCTTTGTCGATAGCCGACATCAAGGCTCTCCACAGATTCATTAGTGGTTTGAGATGGTGGAGAAGTGCTAGGGCTTCATCAGTATAGTCACGTTCTCCCTTTTTGTTTTGTTCTGGTCTGTGTAATTCCTCCGCTTCCCATTCTCCCTTTCCTATTTTCTCTTCTTTTTCCTATCCCCTCTATTATTCTTCCTTTTTAAAGACGTTGTGCAATGGGTCAATTCGACCTCCGGGTACTGTACTCGTCTCAGTCGACAAGTACACGTCCTCTAACCTAACCTACCTATTTCTTTATTAGCTATATTTATAATTATTTATATTTATCAGGTTTATATGTTTCACTTCTATTTAAAAATTTTTCCGCCCGAAGTGGGTTCTGGAATAATAGGGTTGCCATTTAGAGTTGCCTAAAAATAACACCCACTATGAAAATATTATTGTACTGAGTGCAGTGGTAAGGAATTTTACTTGTTAAGTCTTATGGTGTTTTCTTTTCTACTAAAAAAATGTGCATTTTATTAACGCAAAATGCAATTTTGCGTTTGTTTCTTAAAAATGTTTCGCCCTCTAAAAGGGTGGTATGTTTTATTCTAAATAATTCGCACTTGCCAATGGTGGAGGGCATTGCATTTTATGCCCTGTATAAATCGAGAGTGCTGCTAATGCCCTGTAAATCAGATGACTTTTCTTTATTTATAGGGCTACCAGATGAAATTTAAAAAAGTCACCTGGTATTGTTATCCAATTTGAAGTTAATTTTTTCATTGTTTTGTGGAGTAATCGTAAGGAAATATTACATTATTAAAGCTACATGGTCAGCAGTATAAAAAATTGCATTCAATGTTAGAACAGTGTTAAAATATTTTTTTTTTGTTATAAAAAAGCGTGCAAAAAATGAAGTCGAAAAATTAGCGATCTGGCAATACCTTTGAACAAATTGGCATTCCCTCATTCATTTTCTTAATAAGTGGTAAACACAGGGCATACCCTTTTTTAATATTTGTGTTATGTTCTTCTCAAATAAAAAATGACATTACAACAGAGTTGGTCAAAAATTTTTTTAATGTACCTTGTAAGAGGGTGACATTTTCTTTGTAGAAAAGAAAACACCATTAGTTCTCCTCAAGAAGAGGTATAGAATCACATGTCCATGATATTTTTATTTATCATATTATTATTATGATTTCTGAGAATTCCGGAGTCAGGTGTCTATAGGAACGAATTATCCAATTTTTTTTTTAAATCGAAATCATGACGAATTTTTTTTCGCTTTATGCATTGAATTAAATCTTCTTTTATTCCATGTTCTTCAAGCGATTACTTGTGTTCTCTACACCGATCGTACAGAAAATTTTGTCAAATAAGCTGTGGAATTTTTAATGCTTATTAACGCCTTATTAGTTGCGGTCATAAAGCATCATAAGAGTTATTGTCACACAGCAATATTTAAGACTTACTTTTGGTGTGTTTCACTGTATGTTTTCAAACATTTCTTACTAAATTTAGTTCCTCTATATGTGGTGTCAATACTTTAGAGTTCTAAACAAAGGCTCTTTAAAAAAATGAATTCAAGAAAGAGATAGCTAGACTGGGATATTATTGAAGTGTGAGAGAAAGAAATTATATTTTCGAAATTAACAGGTTAAACATCATTAAAATGACATGAGCTGTGATTACGAAATAAAACGCAAGAAGAATGAAAGAAAAAAAAAACAGGTAGTGGTTCAAGACAGGAAGGCTGGCCAGCTAGCAACATGTAACATTATTATGTACGTCTGCTGTTATTCTTATTCTAGTTCTGTTGTTGTTGTTGTTCAAGCATAACGGTGTTGGAAATGTAATAAAAGGGTCTGGTCTGATTGTTCTTTTTGATTTTTTTTTTTTTTTGTTTTTTCACGTGTTTGTTTTCCAGTTGTTACTGACTGTATGAAATGTAATGTCTTGTAAGTGATTGAAATGTAATAACATTTAAAAAGAAAGAAAGAAGAGAGGGAAAATAAATAAAGTTTTATAATGGGTCTTAATAAATCATTATTGTTGGCAAGAAGTTTTCTTTTACAGGTTTTTACGTTTCTGTTTCAGTTTCTTTCCTTTTTTCACAAACTTTTCTTTGGCTTTGGCGTTTTTCAGAAAAGTTTATTAAACTTTTGCTATCTGCTGTTTGACGTCAGAACTTGTTTGTATAAGTTGTGCAAGTTTTGGCCAAAAAATACAAGAAACAAGTTTATTTTGTACAAAAAAAAAAAAAAAAAAAAACAAAAAAAGTTTTAAAGTCAACCTTCCAGAATATTTTAGCACGAGTTTTATTTACTTGGAGATTTGCAATAAGAAAACAAAAAACAAGAACAAAACGAATACAACAACCTGGAACTTGGAACATTTCATTTTAATTCAGAACGATGACGACAACAAAGACAATAACACATGGTTAACCTGGTCTAAAGACACAAAAAAAAATGAACACAGAAAAAGAACAAAAACAAATAAACAAACATGGCTTGTTATACATACGGGCTTAAAAGAAAGAAGTAAAAAACAGACTCAAAGCCAAGCAGTCGTTTAGTCAGCCCCTAAAGCCTTGGCATAATGCTAGTCAGTCAGTTAGTGAGTGAGCGAGTGTATGCAGCCAGCCAGTCAAGCATAAGGTGAAGACCTTCTTAAACACGAACTAAAAAAAGAAGTTTTTTTTTAACAGAGAATAACAAACATAAACAAACTTTTTTTTAATTTTTTTTTTTTTTGCCTTATTAAGGCTGACTGTCTTGACTTGGCTGGGATGGCTGGCTATAAAACGAGAGATAAAGTTCTAGTGATAAACACGACTCCCAAAAGCACAACACCAAACAAGACACAAGCGATACACTGTTGTATCCCCAAAAAATAACAACAAAATATGAATGTGCAACACACCGAACAAAAAAAAAAAAAAAATTCCCAAAAATAAAGAAGACGAAAAAAAATGTGGGCATAAAATGATAATAAAAATAAAATTAAAACAGAAAAACAAAAACAACAAAAACAACAAAAAACAAAAAAAACAAACAAGTTTAAGTCATTCTCTTTTAAGTGACTTAGAGAATGCAGTTCTATTAAGGGTTTCCTACAAGCCATGCTCTTCACGAAGAGGCGTTCGTTCAAGAGGTGAAATACCGAAATTAAAATAAAACCAGCAATCAAATGCCTAAAGAATCCATTAAAATAAATATGCACACAACAAACTGGATGTGTTTTGTTTATAAACAAATAACAACAACAACAACAACACAAACAATAACAATAAAATTCAACAAAAAAAGAGCAGCAAAGAGAAACACCATTAATGTTGTATGTATTGCAACATGTTGTCGAAGAAGTTTTATTGCTTTTAAGAAAGTTGCTTATAAAAGGGCATGTGCCACAAGTGGCTATGAAATCAACTTATTCTTCTTCTGCTTCTTCTAATGGTTCAAACGAAAAATGAAGTAGAAAAATACGTAAAACAATGGTTTCTATTGTTTTATCTGCTTTTGGTTCGGAGTTTAAAATAAAAAAAAATAAAAATTTTATTAAAAAACAAAACTTTAACTGTCGTATGATTGTAAAAATAAAAAGTCTTCGCAACCGGTTTACAAATCCTAGAATGCAAAAAATAAAACTAAAGAATCAGAAACCTTGTATGTTAACAAATCAAAATTGAAATTAATTTTGAACGAAGTTTTTTTTGCAGCAAATTTCTCACTGAATGTTATACACTGAGCGCCAAAAGTGAGTAAATACCACTGAAATAATTCATTTTCTTAGGATAGCGAGAAAAGTAAATGAGAATAGTCGAATAAATTTCCAAAAATAAAAACAACAAAAATATAAAAACAACAAAAGTATAAAAACAACAATTCAATTATTGTTGTAATATAATATACTTGTATTTTTTATAATAGACAATTTAAAATTATAGTGGGTGTTGACTCAGTTATGGCGCTCAGTGTAAATTATAATTTAATACGTCACCGATGTGTTATTACAACCTTATAGTTAGGTTTACAACAGAGATCAGCAATGAATCGTATTTTCGCTACTCATAGGTACTTATGAAATTTTGAGTATGAGTGAGTCAAGAGTATTAAAATTCAACTACTCTGATTCATTCGTACTCGCTACAATATTGATTTATAAGTATAGGTTGCAATGAGTATGAGTGAAACGTTGACATCAAACTCACAACATTCGATTCATTGTTTGATTCATACGCCTACTCATTCAGATTCATAAATTTAGAAAAATACTTATAATACTTACGAATGATTCGAGTCACTCGAATCATTCATCAAAATTTACAGTAGTAGTTATTGTTGCATTTACAAAAGAAGAGAAAAGAAAAGACAAAGACAGCAAGCAAAGCACACACACAACCTTCTAGCGAGTATTGTGGTGTTCGTACTCGAATCATACTTATTTTGTGCTTCGTGTATATGTTGAATCATGGAGAGTCGAAATCAACAACAACGTGCATATTGTTAAGTATGAGTACAATGAGTATTTCTAACTTTGAATATGAGTAGTATGAGTATGATATTAAAATAAGTATGGATGCGTATAAGTAGCTGAAATTATAAGTATGTCTCAATCTACTCATCGTTTTGAATACTCGTTGCTGATCTCTGGTTTACAGCCTAGCTTCAACCGGTTTACAAATCCTAGAATGCGAAAAAAAGTTAAGGAGTCAGAAACCTTGTATGTTAACAAATTAAATTTGAAATTAATTTTGAACGAAGATTTTTTTCAGAAATTTTCTGATTGAAGGTTATAAATGTCACTTCAACCTTTTAGTCAGGTTTACAACCAAGCTTCTCTCATCACAAATGTTGTGTGTGTCTTAATTTTATTCTGGAGTGGCGGGACAAATTTGAGCAAATTTTCATGGCATTTTTATTTTCTCTCAGAGTTTTTGGCAGAAATCTGCTGCTTTCGTTTTATTCGAGATGTCTGTACCACGAGATTTCGTCTAATAAGCTAGCGCACTTTCTGTTCGACTACTGCGACTTTTGTTGGTTCAAGGTTTAGGCAACTTGGGTCCTGTTGTAATACCAATAGTAGCTATTTCGTCATTGGGAAATGCTTAGCAACAAAGATAAATGCAGCAATTTGAAGCTACATACTCTTCAGACGAAAAATTTTATGGTGTACCGATAGATTAAGAACTTTTGGTACAGAAGCACGAATGTTTGGTTCCAGAATGAAATATTTCGAGTCCATGGCAAAACTGTGGATATTTTCCATACGAAAATCAATACTATTGCTCAGTTGAAATTGTACAGAATCTGCAAAGAACGGAACGTAGGAATATTATCTAACAGTACGGTGGCCATTTGAGTAGCCATCTGTTATGAGATTAAATCGAAGATAGTGTGAGATTATCAGAGGAATCTAAATCAGTTAAGTGGGAAAAGTAGTGTTAATCTATGTTGGTTCCCAGGTCACATGGGAATTAACAGCAATGAGATGAGCTTACGAAGATGGTAGCTTCAATGCCATTGATAGAGGCAGAATCTTTCTATGTAGTGGGAAAGAATGTGTGGAAAGATATACTCAACGAAAGGGTAGATAAAGAGTGGCACAAAACTTTTATTTGGAAATTACAATAACAGGAGATTTGATTCATGCATTAGACTCTCTAGAAATATTGTGGCACTGAAACTAAAACTGCCTAGGATCAGGCAAAGAAATTTGATTACTAGAGGCGTAGCTCTGTAAAGGTTGCAATAAAACTCAAGCAACATTTGCAAAAATGTTGCGGGCCATCTAACAAAACTTTTTCAAACAGCAGGACTCATTCAAAAGCAAGAAAATCGAATAACATAAGAGTAGCAGTGAAGAGAGAGCTTAAGCATATCGGATATATTGCTTCAACACTACATAAAATGAATTTACTACGACAGTCCAAAGCGCCAAATGCCTATTGGGTAGCATGGAAATAAGGTAATACTCGAACGAAATATACGATCAGGCGTATGATTAAATCATGCTCAGCCAAATGAGAAATTGTTTCAAGCGATGTAGAACGTTGTCACTGAAATATGCTTCATCTGAAACCAGCGTAATAGAAATTGACTTTGTTCCGGGCAAAAAAAAAAGAGACAAAAATGGGTTTCGAATCCATAACAATGATTTTTAAGTAGATGGCGGCAAGAGTTGCCTAGAAGTCTAGAAAGTAGAGTGTTGGCTTAATAGTCGTGAGGCCACAGTTCAAACTCCAGGTCAGATATCTTCAACAAAACGAAAAATTAAAGAAATATTTCTCCGGCAACTGCCTCTCAGCAGATTTCTGGTAGAAATCTGAGAGTAAAAAATATTTCCATGAAAAAGTTTTTCAAAAATCTCTCGTTCGGAATCGACTTTAAACTGTAGGTCTCGCTACTCATGTATACAAAATTAATACACACAACTAAAGTGTTATGAGAAACTAGGTCGTAATCCTAACTGAAGGCTTGTAATGATCAATTATGTATGTAAGGAGTGCGCACAAAAAAAAAATGGGCCTACTTTTAAGCTTATAACTTTTATCATAATTGAAAAAAATGAATACCGTTACATTGTTTTTGTTAGTCATCTGTTTCAAAATCCACGTGCTAAATCTCATTGCAATAGCAAAATTAGTTTTTTGAAAATGGGCACCCAACAAGAATGTCGTAAAAAAATAATTGAAATTTTCAAACCGCGCCGCTTACAAAAAACGATTGCTAGGCTCGCAGGTGTTAACCAAAAAACAGTTTCTAAGGTAAGAATAAAACAATATAAGGAGTCTTTAAGTATTGAGAGAAAGCGTGGAAGTGGAAGAAAAAAAGGATTTGCCGACCAAAACAAAGCAAGTAAAATAATACGTATTTTTCAAAAAACACCCTAACATGTCTGGAAGAAAAGTGGCTCAAAAAGTTGGATGCTCTGAGACCTTTGTCAGAAAAAAATTTTATACACAAAAGATTTCAAATATTATTTACTTTAATTGAAATATAAAACGAAAAAAATCCGCCACTTAGTTTTATTTCTATAACGAAAAGTGTAAGCCCAGTTTTTTTCGTGCGCACTCCTTATGTATGACGGCGACATGAACCTAAAACTGTTTAATTTTGATTAGAAGAACCAAAACATAGCCGCTGTTTAAATTAATCAAAATGATAAGGATTTGATCAATAAATGACGTCAATGGTGATAATGATTTGATCAAAAAATAGGTAATGACGTCAAAAATATTTTTGTTTTATATTTTTATTTTAAAATTTTGTTGCACTTGATAACAAATAAACATGTCGGTGGTACTGATTTCGAAAAAGTTGAGAGTTCTTTAAAGAAGAGAATTTATTTCGAAAAATCTTATAATTTATTAGAAAATTAGGAGCGTGCTTGTTATTACAGGGCTATTATTGAGGTATATGAGTAAAGGGGCAAAGGTTAAGAAGAACAAATTGTGGTAATTTCAGCTACAGACATCAAATAAAACGAAAGCATTGAAAGTGGATCGATCATACCATTATTGAGACCTCCAATGCCATTGTTATTACAGGGCTATTATAGAGGTATATGTGTAAAGGGACAAAGGTTAAGAAGAAAAAAATTGTGGTAATTTAACCTACCAGGAAGCAAATTAAACAAAGTCAATGAAAACGGATCGATCATGTTATATTCAAGACCTATGATGCCATTACAAGCATGCCACTAGAATGGATTGCTCAAGACTCCAATTATTAGAAATTTACCAATTTATTAGAAAATTAGGAGCGTGCTTGTTATTACAGGGCTATTATAGAGGTATATGTGTAAAGCAGAGTTTACCAAAAATTTTTTGGTTGTGTATTAGTGAGTAAGAGAGAGAAAATAAATTGAGAGAATTGATTTATTTACAGTCATAGAAAAGTGTTAGTAATATACGTTATTTAGATTTTCATTTTATCAACATACTTATGTAAAGCTATCTATCTTTGGCTTAATACTTTTAGATAAATAAAAATAAAATAAAAAAATCCATTTTTTTATTAAAAGATTGTAAAGGTATCCATCTTTGGCTTAAAAATTAGACCATGTTTTTAGATAAATAAAAATAAAAAAAAACATTTTTTATTAATAGAGAAAAAGCAAGCATTCCAAAGCATTAAAAAAAAAATTATACTATGCGACAAAATAAAATTGAAATACGCCCATACGCAAAAAAGCATCTTTTAACATACAATATTTTTTGAGTGTCATCCTGACAAAAATGGTAAAGCATCCGCCGCACATGTATTCTTGTCGCAGTCTGATCGACAACTAAATCATAAAGCACAAGAATGCGTGTGAGTTCTCTCCGCACAATTGTGCTATGAAATGGTAAACGATGGTGTAAAGGGACAATGGTTAAGATGAAAAAAATTGTGGTAATTTAACCTACCAGAAATCAAATTAAACAAAGTCAATGAAAACGGATCGATCATGTTATATTCAAAACCTCTGATGCCATTACAAGCATGCCACTAGAATGGATTGCTCAAGACTCCAATTATTAGAAATTTACCAATTTATTAGAAAATTAGGAGCGTGCTTGTTATTACAGGGCTATTATAGAGGTATATGTGTAAAGGGACAATGGTTAAGATGAAAAAAATTGTGGTAATTTAACCTACCAGAAATCAAATTAAACAAAGTCAATGAAAACGGATCGATCATGTCATATTCAAGACCTCTGATGCCATTACAAGCATGCCACTAGAATGGATTGCCCAAGACTCGAAGGAAACTCATGATTGAAGGGTACAAAAGTAACAGCAGTAAACCGTATAAGACGTAGGACCTTTGTGGACATTATAAGCTCTTTAGAGACGTAATGAAAAAAATTTTTGTATTCAAGGGATTGCAGAATAACTACCAAACCTTAACCGCCACTAAAATGATATTCAATTAAGTAACAAAAAAAAAAAAAAAAAAAAAAAAAGGTTCGTTGAAAAATATACGGCAAGCTATCTGAAAATGCGTTTCATTAATAAAAATTTAATTGAAAAACATTCAAACTGGAACCCTCTCAAGTGATGAGAACATGAACATCTGCCCATCTGTATGTGGACTGCTCGATTTCATGTTTCAAAATCAAACATTTTTCTTTTGTGCAAAGAGAAACTAAAAATAAAAAATTCGAAAAATTATTGCGATGATGATGACTAACTAAACCATGAACGGAACTGAACGAAAACGCTGACGCTGACACTCATTGACCATTTCAACAGGATGTGTTGCAAGAGATTTTACTTGAACCAATATAAAGGGGAGACCGTAATTTACAATATTTTATCCGTTCATTTGGTGTGTGTATGTGTGTAATTGTGTTGCAATAAGAACAGCTGAATGACAAGATGTCATTCTCAGAATCTGTTTTATTGCGTGAATGAAATAAAAAAATCGTAATGAAATAAAATTTATAATCATGAGTAGCAAGCAAACAGAAATGATTATTGTTTTCTCTGATTTGCAAAACCAACTGAAAAGTAATAAAAAAAAAACCTCACACTTTCATGGCATTTTATAAAATCATTCATTTTAATTTATTCTTTAATTTTCTTTCAATAATTAAATGTTAAATTTTCTTATAAATTTCTATAAATTAGCAGCCAAAATGACTAAGAAAACGTAGCCGTTTACTTATAAAATTTTATTGTTTAAAAAAACTTTTATTATTGTTTTGTGTTTTAATTTCAATGCTTAAATTAGTTACGCTTGAGGTGTTTGATTGTTAATGGCCCTTTAATATGAAATGTGTTACGTAATCTTAGCGTTAAAAACTTTTTCTTTAATTACAATTTAAACAATTTAAAAAATGAAAAAAAAAGAGAGTTGAACGTTCGTTCGTTCCTCCATTTACAACAACTTGTTGATAAGGAGCGTCTGAATACGTTAACAATTTTTCCATTGAATGGTTCAACAAATGCATGCCGATATTAATTGATTTAAATAAAATGAATTAGAATTTCCCATTTAAAAAGGGGTACTTTTATTGCTGTATGAATTTCCAGTGGAAAAAAAATTCAGTAATATTTTGCCATTTCACCATGAAAGTTTATCAAATTTTGTGTCGTGTGCGAAATGTGTTTTGCATTAAAAAATTATCTTTAGCAACGAAGCAGATTTCTGACTTTGGTGTGAGGAGAGCAAGTAAAGAAATTTCAACCATTAATAATTCACTATTTGGAGCGATTTATGGGCACGACAGCATTATTGTAATGCACTTCTTCAAGATCGCTAATTACAGGCTTTCTTTTCGCCCAAAGTGGAAGAATTATATTTGATTGACATGTGATTTCAACAAGGCGATGCCACATGTTTGCCGGCGCGCACTACCTTAAAAATATCGAGAGTAGTGTAAACATTTAATCATACGCTTTGCAGCAGTTCATTGGCCGCAAATGTGAAACAACTTTACAATTGTATTTGCTGAAATACTGAACGGCTACAATTGATCCTCGAGCTTTGTAAATATTTCAGTGCTCAGTTCGAAGTATGCGACTGAGCCAACGCCATTTTGTTTTTACAAATTTGTCCTTGAATAGGATTCGTTTGGAAAAATGGCTGGCCAGGATATACGATAGATAGATAACCCGCTGTTATCATCATTAGGAAATACAGAGTTTTGCCTTTTTCTGATTCAAAAGATGAGTTAAGTAAACCACTCTGCAGAGTTCTGGCAAAAACTCTGAGAGAAAATAAAATTGCTATGAAAAGTTTCTCTAAAAATCAGTAGTTCGGAGTGGACTTTAAAGTGTAGGTTCCGGCACTCATGTTTAAAATGAACACACGCAACTTAAGTGTCGTGATCCTAACTGAAAGGTTGTAATGACCAGTTATGTATGTAAAACACACATGAAGCTATTGTTTCGCAGAAACTCTTATTTTATTATAAAGCTTGGATCGTATCTTGTCTTTATGTACGTAATAGACACGGAAAAAGTGCAAAATTAGTCTTTCCGGAAACTGTTCATGCAATAAAGATAAAAGGAGTCATATTGTTTGATTCGTGGCGTCGTGTTGTTGAGGCCACATAGTTTTTAATTGCCAGACAAAATAAGTCGGTTACCATACGGAAATAATGCCTAAAATTGACTATGACGGTTCTTTCAGTAACGCCTCCGAAAAAAATCCCAAAGCCCAAGCCCAAAGCGCCTTCAAACAGTTATTTTTTCCGGTTGCAATCACTTCTGCTGATTGGCATATTCTCGGAAAGATATATTTTTCCAGCAGTCAATCAGCATATCTAACAGCTTGTGAATGTACAGACGATTTTAATTGTTGCCTAAGATGAACTTTACATAGATGGATGTACAAGTCCTAATACGGCGTAAGGAGCCATAAAAACATTTGTAACGCGTCTAGTATCTTCAAATGACAGATTTTTGAGAAACTTTTCATGGCAATTTCTATTTTACTCTCAGAATATTTGTCAGAAAACTGCAAGAAATATTTTTTCGTATTCCGTTTTAATATTAGAGTTAAGGTTTGAAACTACTAGACTACGGCGACATCTATTGTTAACCTATTACAGGAAATACTTACAGTGAAGGACTAAAGTCTACATGCAACCACAATTTTTTACAGTTTTATTTTATTAATTAATTTAATTTTTATTTTTTTTATGAATAAAGATGATTTACGAAAAAAAACTGTATCATAAATTTTTCTATTAACTAAGTGTTTTTTTTAGAATACCACTACATGGGGCTGCATGTAGACTTTAGTCCATTCTTGCTACACTGGCGGTTTTGAAAGCATTAAATGGATAACCCAAGACTTGAAATTTCTGCGTTATAGAGATATATTAGCAACGTTTCACTATCATATACATAGTAGTTAAGCATGTATCATGGCTAACAAATAGGATAAAATTTTGATTTTTGTTGTTCTCAATAGACTCGGATTTATCCATAAGACAGTTAAGCGCCCAAAAACAGAGCTAACCATGGATAATCTGTTAATAAAATATTCTTCTGTCACATCGTTTGATGTAGCAATGCTATCGAGATAGCAAAAACTCGATTCATACAAATCCAGTGCATGTGCCTGAGTTTTCCTAATATTCACCATAACATCAGCTTTTCTTGCCAAACAAAATATTCACTTCAAATTATTTTTGTGTTTATAATTCTTCATGTTTATTTTTACTATTTCGCTAATTAAGTTTGCATTATTATTAAATAATTTTTTTAATT
Source organism: Sarcophaga caerulescens (assembly GCA_927399465.1). NCBI lineage: Eukaryota > Metazoa > Arthropoda > Insecta > Diptera > Sarcophagidae > Sarcophaga > Sarcophaga caerulescens. The sequence continues at coordinate 88,655,925 of OV656867.1, forward strand.
GATTTTGAAAAAAATTCCTGAGCATTTTTTTTATTACATTAATTAACACAGTGTTCACATTCAATTAAATTTTTAATGAATTTCTTTAGAACACTTACCTTTTTTTGCTACTCTTTTATCAAACACAACAAATCTTTCTCTGTTATCTCTGTAAATCGCTCTCTCTCTATCTCTTTCTCTTTTAAAATAACTGTGGTGTGCTTTAAAGAATCACTAAAATGCCGTTATTATAGTAAGTTTTATATGTTAATTTGATTTTTCTTTTATTTGTGTTTTTATTACATTTAATTTGTTTTTTTAATTAAGCCAATAAAAGTAAATACATGCACGCACAAATATTTACACACACTTGGACGCATATGTAAATTCATATATAAAAGCAACAATAAAGTTAAACAATTTGGCTACTCATTTATTCTGATTAAAACTGTTTTTTGAAAAATAAAAAACGAAAGACTCTCTCTAACTGTTGCTCTCTTTCTTGTATTTGTTTTTGTGTTTATTTTTCTTTAGAAATCATAAATCCTGCAAAAATAAAAGCGGATGCTTTGCTTTAAAAAATAAAAGCAAAACACACACATGCACAGGCTTATTTGAAATGAAAAAAATTTTCTCACACACTTAGGCACAGAAAAAAAAAACACTTGTGTACAGCAAATTTTATTTTTCTTGTTTCGATTAAATGAGAGAGAAGAGTTAAGAAAACTGAAAGAGTATGACAAGAAAAACATTTATTTGAAGTAATTGATGTTGTTTGTTAGTTTCCTTATACAATATTTGCTTTATTTTTGTTGTTTTTTTTTTTTTAATTTTTCGTTTTGTTTACAGAAACATGTGCTATTATGTTGTGTGTTGTGTTGTTTTTGTTTTTATTTCATTTTATTTATTAATGTCGGTCGTTCGTTCGGCTTTCTTAGTGTTGATCATGCGATTTTTTTTTTCTCTTTTTTTTTTTTGTTGTTCTTCTTCTTTTACTTGTTCTTTAAACGATGTGTACGTTGTGTTCGGTGGCTGATTGTTTGTTTGGAAATGTGTGTGTGTGTGTGTGTGTGTAAGAGAAGATGTTAAAGATATTGTGGTGGTGGTGTTTTGCTTTCGGTTCTTTCCAAATTAAGGAATAATAAAGAATTCAAAAAAACTCAAACTAGCAGTGCATATACACAAGTTATATACAAAAATATAAGGAAAATACAGTGAGTAGTATAAGAGAGCCTATGTGGTAAACACAATGATTAAATTTTAATGTTCAAAATGCACAGACACACTAATAAAAGGAATATAAAATCAACAACAACAACACACATGTAGACATAGTAGAAGTGTATGTATTCTTAAATATACAGACATAAATACATGTATGATAGAATTTTATTGTTGTTTTGTTGATTTTATTTGTCTGTACGATATTTTTGTTTTTTTTTATTACTTGTTTTGTTTTTTTTTTTCTGATGTTGTTGGCTTTGTTTTTGAAGTATAATTTCCTGAAGTTGGGAATTTGTTTTCTTTTTTATTATTCTGCTCTCATGTTGTTAATTTTTTTTTTATTTTTTGCACAGACACAATGACAGCTACAGCTTCAAATCAAGAATAAAACACAAAAACACTGTGTGATGCTTAGCAAAAATAGTTTTAAAATGTTTTTTTTTTTTTTTTGTATATTTTTATTGATTTACTTTTTGAAGGAAATATGTATTTATAGTGGTGATATGGTGGTGGTCGTTTATTTTAAAAATAATTTTTTTTTTTAATATTTTTAAAAAGTGTTAAAAATTTACTTTTAAATTTGTAAAAAAGGCACTTTTTTGTATAATTTGTATATGAAATTGACTTTAAACAAGACACTTTGCTTAGAAATCCGTTTTCTTTTAATCAATTTTCATGATTGAAAATATATATCTTTTCAAATAAAATTATTTCTTAAAACACTTTTAATTCTCTTTTTTTTATTTTTATTTCTGATATGTAATATTTTTATTTATAAAGAAAAAACTCCGAAAACAAAAATTAAATTCAAATAAAATATGTTTTAAAAAAAATATTTGTTTGTATTTATTGTAACGTACGCGTCGCCCGCATTTAGTTTTTCTCTTATTGTAAACGTTCCATGTGAAGTGTTCGCGTGTTACTAAAGTTTATACACGATGAGCAGATACATTTTTGTTGTTTTTCGTTCCTATCCACTGTGACTGTCTGATGGCCACACTGTCGTGTCTTTGTGTTTGTATTTGTTTGTTGTATGCACTTACAGGTATTATTTACTCACTTATTTGTTTGAAATGATGAGCAACACTCCGTAAGAGAGTTTCCCCCAAAAACATTAAGAGAGCGTTGATAAGCAACAATGTTTAGAGATAAAATGTTGCTTGAAAGCAGAATTCTTGGTAATAATGCTGAAAATTCTTATTTGAAGGAAGAAACATGTGGAAAGTTTAGTTTTTAGTTGAAAAGTTGGGTAATTTTCGTAATATTTTTATGAAAAAAAAAAAATGAAAAAAGGAAAAAAATGTAAAAGAACAAAAGGAAAAAAAGAGAAAAAGAGCAGTTGTTGTAAGGACAGAAAAATGTAAAGTTTACAGAATACTTGGAAGCAGCAAAATTATATTTTGAAAAAAAAAATATGAAAAGAAGAAAAACTAAGGAACATTAGGCCGCCACATGGTATTCCCATCTTGTCCATATATACATATGTACATATATGTATATACATAAGTATGTACAGTGTTGGAAAAAATAATAGAAACGATTACTAGTTTATCATTAAAATATTGTATACTTTTTCGTAATAAACTTTTATTGTTGGAAACCGCTGTTAAATTCTTGCTAATGTTAATGACAATGGGGATACTTTTAAGTTTATGTATATACCTTTTTTTATTTACTTAAAGATAAATAAAAATTTAAATAAATAATAAAAATTTGATGCGTTTCTATTATTTTTTCCAACACTGTATATCAATTGTATTGGGTGTAGTGATGAGAAGTTCTACTTTTTCTCAAGACTTTTCTATGATGTTTTTGGTTGATGTTATCCTCCTCTAAGTCAGGATTGTGCTCCAAATGGTTTCCAGATTAGATTACCGCTCGGATTGGAAAGGCGATTGCTTGAGGTTTCGGGAAGCATGCTACCTCCATTCAAGAATTAATACAAAATGTATGTTATGTTCGTATGCCACACTGAATTTTTGATAATCTTTTAAGGACAGTTCCGGACTCAAAAGCGGTCGCATAAGCTAGTCCCGACCTAATATTCGAGGTTGCAGATGAATTAATATCGTTGTATAGGGCCTGATACTGTCTTAATGGAAAGATATCCCTTTCTTATTCATGAAAAAAGGACTCTCTTAAATGATTGATTCTCTCAAATAGTTCAGTTAGTCCAGTATGTCGACGACCTTTGTTTGACCGAAAAGCAGTCATCCATAGCAGCTTAGTACGCCATTTTTACCTATGACTATTTCTCATCTTGCTGTCCAAATAATGATTCCACACCAACACAACTGCACTAACATCATCAGACTAAATATTTATAATCTGTTCGCTAAGTAAACTTAATTTCTGTTCTTATTCCTATCAACAGTCAAAGGGATTGTAGCAGATCTTTAGTAAACGAAAACCTTAAAACAGATTAGCATAACCTTTGTCCATTAACGTTCAGCTTTAAGATTGAATCGGCTGGTTACCTTGGCTTTTTATATGATTTCTTAAATTTTTATTGGCATTCAAATAGCATTTTAAACACATCTTTCAACATCTCTTGGCTTTTCTTGGACCTTGTCATGCTGTATATAGTATATTAAAGACACAAACCCAGAGTAAACCATTTCTTTAACTTGCCCTTCTGCAAAAGTTATATTTTTTAACAAATGTTTGTGCTCAAATTCCTTTGATTTTAATAAACTGCAACATTTTTTTGTATCTCCCTAAACAAAATATTTATCTAAATCATTGAAACAAATGTTTAACAACATATCACATATAAAATAAAACAATGTTTAGTCACATTGTTTATATGCGTTTTATATCAACATGTTTCATTTAACTATAAAGTATGTATCTACGCTTTAGCAATAGGAAACATGTACGTTAAATCATAAGAATAAGCAACATGTTGTTGTTTAAAGCAAACATTTTAAACATAATGTTTCTAAACCTTCAACAGAAGACTTAACACTGTGCTAAATAATTAATTTAACACCAGAGTTAAACATTTACTAGAATTTTTTCCTTGTTTTTAATTTTTTTGTTTATGATTCTGTTTCAATTGTGTTTTAATTAGAAAAAACTGCATTCATTCATGCTGTAGCTAACTACGATAAGTATGAAGTGCAACAAATTAACACCACCCAATTAGGCCATTGTAATCCCACAAGTTCTGTTTTTAAAAACAAAGAAATTCAATTCATTTAAGGAAGCAAAAATTTTGTTTAGGCGGTCGTGTTAATTTGTTAAAATTATAAACCACAGTGAGATCAATAGAGACGAACAGAAGCTTGACTAGCGTATGTATTAGAACGAATAGAATATTTTTCTAAACTACCATTTCTCTTCTGTTTAGTCAATGATCCGATAATTATCTAATTTTCGTGTCCTCCTACAGTTGAACGGTTTTTTCAGCGCGGTGCAAAAGATTTTAGACTCTTTTCGCTGCCTTTACATCCAGTTTTCATTTGATTATACTCGTAGTCCTGATTGATTTAGTAGTGACCTGCTCAGAACGGACCGGACTCACCACATCTGTCTTAGTACCTCAATTAAGCGCTCAAAGTTTGAGTGTTCCAGGCAGTACATAAATGGTCATAACAGCCTCAGGCATTGGTTGACAAAAGTCTGGATTGTTCCGACATCACAAAAAGCTGCATTAAATGAATAATATTTGAAAAAGGCAGGGAACTTTACATAGCTATTAAAAATTGTCAATTTAGAGCGCCAAGAAATGCGTCATGAGTTCTTCACCGGGTGTAGTAGGCCTCAGACTTGATAGGCCCTGCTTAAAAGTTTAAAACGTCCTCTCTAGATCCTCCATTTGAATTAAAAGTGACACCCAGATGGCGAAATGACATCATATTTTCAATCTACTGCTGTTGCAGTCTGAAGTTAATTATCCGACGCCCGATATAGGACCGTTGGAAACTGTCATTTAACTGCTAGATTATACCCTCCGGAGTACTGTCAATGTTAACGTTAAAGACCGAATTATTAAATACCAACCTTCAGAGTCTATGGCCTCTTCTAGAAATTGTGTTAGTACAGGACTATGCTGGATTCGGATAAAACCGGAGTAAGTCTAGTCACTGGGTTTCTAACAGGGCATTGCAGTATGAGATCCCGGACAAGAATCTGGAACAGTTCTCAGCCAGACTATTGCAGGGTATATTGCGACGAGAAAGAGTTCGAGATCATTGAATACCTCCTTTTGTAAATGTTCAGTCCTTAATAGGTAGGAGTTCATTTGATGGGTTGAACTCTCTACCGAGAGTTGATATCCAGGCTATCTCGAGAATTGTAACTAAACTGGCCAGATTGAAAGGTTAGGTGTGTCCTGCTAGCTGTCCGATGCTCTATTATTTGTTTTGTATTTTTCTTCACTTTCTATCCGACTTCTGCTTCTACTTCTCTTTCTCTCTCTCTCTCTCTTTCTCTATTTGCTTCTTTTGTCAATATTTTCTTATTTTTTTATAACTCGGGACGATTTCAATGAGTCAAATAGCCTCTGGGTAATGTACTTGACGTTAAGATAAATCTCTAACCTTGCGGCTTACTTACTTACTTACTTAATTGGTCATTACAGCACTTCAGTTAGGATCACAACCTAGCTTTGCACAGCACCCAAGTAGCGAGTGTTAATTTAATCCATAACTGGTGGGACCTACAATTTAAAGTCGACCATGAACGACAGATTTTTGAGAAACATTTCATGGAAATTTTATTTTACTTCTTCTTCTTTCTGCCAGAAGACTGCTGGTAGGAAGTCCGTTTTGTTCGATATGTGTGAGTTGGGGTTTTGAACTGCGGTTTCTCGTCCAATAAGCTGACACATTACCAACTAGAGTACGGCGCCTAGCCTAACCTAACTAAATTTCCAAACTCTCACTCTACAGTGTTTGGGGTTTTTTCCCCCGGTTTTTGCCATTTACGGAGGGCTATTTTTCTTATCTCCCTCAAATGCAAATAAATTACCATAAAGCATAAAAATTTCAAGATTTTTCTTTCTTTTTTCCCCGAAACTTAATTTTCTTATAAGAATTCTTTTCATTCTGAATATTGATGATGTCATTTAATGACGGACATTAATTTTAATATTTTATTTATGATGAGCAAATTTAAAAATTAAAACAGCAACAACAACAACATAGAAATCTTTAAATTATATACCGCTGAAGGCCGTTTATTTTCTCTTCATCTCTCGTTTACAAATTGATCATCAACATTAGCATCATCATCACAAAAGCTACAGCAGCAGCCAACAGTCCTCAAACAGAGTAATTACGACATCGACAGAATTCAAGTAAAAAAAAAAATGTTTTTTTTTTATATGCTGTGCGTATGACTATGTATTAGGTTGGTCCCTTGATTCTGACCTCTTTCCCTACCCAACGCCCTTATGTCTGTTAATTTGGTTATTTTGGCTGATCATTATATTACTCACAAAGAGGCCCTATTTATGGAGTCTTTAAAAATATATTTTGACAGTTTGACAGACTTTGCTTTTCTTGGCGTTGCTTTGCTTTTCTTCTGCTCTGTTTGCACGCTCAATTTTATATTTTTGAAAACTTTCTTTTCATAAAAATGTAAAAAAGAAAACAAATTAAAAGAAAAAAACAAAATTTAAACGTAATAAACCAAAAGGTGTGGAATGAATGAATGATTTTGTGTGGCAGTTGCATTTAAATTTCACAAAAAAAAAGCCCGAATGCAAGCAAGCAGCGCAGGCAGGCAAGCATTTATTTATCTTGTTAAGTGCAGATTAAAATCGAGATTTACAAGCCAATCTTGAACGGCTTGTAAAGTGGTGGCGATGATGGTAAAAAAAAACTTAAAATTCTTCGAATCATAAAAACACCAAGAAAAAAAAAGCATTTTTATGTAATAAATTACGGATAAAATGACAAAATAATGCAAAGAGAGACAGACAAAGAAAGAGAGAAATTTACATAATTTTTTTTTGAAAAAAATTTAATTGTTGTTGCTCTGCACAACACATTGATTATCGTCGCGTTAATGGTCATAATCAGGGCAGCCAGCCAAACACAAAAAAAAAATTTTTTTTAAATTGCTGTGAAATTAAATAAAAACATACTCAATAAATAGTTGAAATGATTGAAAAGTCGCCGTAGTCTAGTAGGTAGTGTGTTGGCTTATTAGACGGTAAAGCCCGGGTTCGTATCCCAGAGGTCAGGCATCAAAACGAAATATGAAGAAAAAATATTTCTTCGGCGATTTCCTCTCAGCAGATTTCTGGCAAAAAACTCTGAGAGTAAATAAATCTGCCATGAAAAAGATTCTCAAAAAAAATCTGTCGTTCGGAGTCGCCTTTAAACTGTAGGTCCCGCCACTTACGTACAAAACTAACGCACACAACATGAGTGGGTGGTGTGAGAAGCTAGGCTGTAATCCTGACTGAAGGGTTGTAATGGCCAATTATGATGTATGTATGTATGATTGAAAAGAAAGTAATGTAAAGACGGAGTCTAGTTTAGAGAGAACTTAGACCAGGATTTGTTTATGATCGAACTTAAAAGATTTCTTCTAAAAAAATTTTTTTTTTGCTTCCCAATGCGTAAATGCAGAGAAGCTGACTCTCAATTTAAAACATCTTTCTCAGATTTTAAATGTTGCAAACGAATCGGTATTTCAACATTCTGCAGAGGAAACCAACCCGAGCTCGGTCAAGGAGGCAAAAACCTTCATCTTTTCATGACACGATAAATGATAAATGAGATAAAAACACAATCCCTTCCTACTCCTCAGATCCACAGCGCCAGCAGGCAGAATGCCGAGTCTTTCGGATTGCCTACCAAGAGGACAGTGGCCTAGGAGAAACGCTATTATGCGGTGCATGGTCATGCGATTTAAGAACAAATGTGAGTCGGTTCTCTTCTTATCTACACGTTTAAAGTTTAGCAATGTTGCACGTACTCTCTCCCCCTCTTTGCCAACGGGGACTTGCTCGCAGCATATTTCTGGCAAAAACTCTGGGACTAAAACAATTGCAATGAAAAGTTTCTCAAAAATCGGTCGTTCGGAAACGACTTTATACCCACCACTCATGTATAAAATTAACGCACACAACATAGTAAGTGATGTGATGTGAGAAGATAGGTTGTAAACCAGACTAAAGGGTTGCAATGACCAATTATGTATGTATGTATGATGTCGGACGTAGCGGTGAAACAAATCTTTATTTACTGCCAGAATTTTTGTCAGAAATCTGCTGCTGAGAGGAAGTCGACTAAAAAATAAGTTTTGTTGGAAATGTCTGACCTGCGGATTGAACCGTGGCCTCACGTCTAATAAGCCAAGACACTACTTATTGGACTACAGCAATGCTGGCATTATAGGATTTCAAAAAAGCAGTTCCATTTTACACGGTTTTCTGTTGTTATTTTGGCTTTTTATTATGTTACCTATTTTTCGGGGTAAAATTTGTCTCTAAGGTCCATTATTACAACTTGCCGCTGACTAAAGGGAGGATTTTAAAGGGCAGATAAATTGTTTTTCATTATTATAAGCGGACAATATGTTAGAAGTGAGAAGTGATGTTAAGTTAAAGGGAGGATCATCCTACCGGTAAATTTTTAAGTTAAGTTTATGTTTAAACTTGCCATATTATATATTATTTTCAATATGGCAACTTCAAATATAAACAAAATGAGCATATACAACAAAAAAAAAAAACAAAGCCCGTCGTTGCCACTGCGTTAAAAAAAACTTGTTTAATTGAGCAGTGTTATCGACATTGCTCCGGCACTGCCATATTTTTAAAAAAGTTAACTTTATTTTATTATTAGATTGTAATAACGAAAAGAAGTTAAAGGTGACTTTAAAGTTCATTTTAGCTAAAGTTACCCGTAACTAAACCCAAGTTTAACTGCAAGTTGTAATAATGGCCCTAAATGTTCTTGCTTTAGCGTCATACTTGTGACACTCTCTCTCTCCATTTTCTACGTTTGAATTATTTCAGCGTAGGTTTATAGTACTATAAGTTCCAGAGACCTGTGTTGCTGATGATTTTCAACCAGAATATCATGAATATGACTCAGAATATTTAATAATGATGAGTGGCTGTAGGTTTTTTATGATTGCGTATATATATGGGTGCCCTGGTAGTCTAGTGGGTAGTTTGCTAGACTGACTATTAGAGTGAGCATCATGGGTTAGATTCTCACCGGAGACTCTGGGCTGTTACACTACACCGAGCATATAAGGTCAAAGTTACTCAGCTCGTATGTAATCCTAATATATATTATAAATCTTTCTGTAAGTCTGTTTGTTTGTTTGTTGGTTTGTTTGTTAGCCAATCACGCCTGTACGCCTGGACCGATTTTCTTGAAATTTGGGATATAGATCGAGCTTTTGTCGGTGCAGGTTATAGGCTATAAATCTTTTCAAAATTTTGACCAAAAGGGGAGAAAAAATGTAACAAAGGGAGAAAAAATGGGCAAAAATTAGTACTTTTATGCATAAATGCTGTATTTTATCTGTTTAAATGTAATTTATTACGATTTTGCTTGGTTAAATTTTCCAAATAGCTATTGGAGGTGTTCCGTTTATAAAGTTGGACCAAAAGGGGTCCAAAAGGGGGAAAGGGGAGAAAAACGGGCAAATTGAGTGCATTTATATTTAGGACTTACAGTATTCAAAAAACTGGGTTGTTTGTTAAACCGGTTTCTGAATAATTTGAAAAATTGCATTTTTTAAGAAACCGGTTTTAAAACCGGTTTCGAAACCGATAAACCGGTTTTTTATTTATAGTTATTTTTAATGCAAAAATGACCCAATAATAATTTTATTGTAATTTTTTAAACTAATCCAAACTACATAACCCACGCAACGTCGGGTACAATCTGCTAGTTAAATATAATTTATAATTGTATTGTAATTAATAAATAAATAAATGATTGCGTATTATTATTGATGTCACCGTAGTTCTCTACTATTAGACGTGAGGTCACGGTTCAAACCACAGACATTTCGAACAAAACGAAATATGAAAATATATTTCTTTGGCGCCTGCCTCTCAGTCGATTTCTGGCAAAAACTCTGATAGTAAATAAAATTGCCATGAAAAGTTTCTCAAAAATCTATGGTTCAGTGTCCATTTTAAACTGTAGTTCCTGTCTGTCAGTCATGGATAAAATTAACACCCACAATATGATGGGTGGTGTGAGAAGCTAGGTTGTAATCCTGACTGAAGGGTTGTAATGACTAATTATGTATGTATGTTATTAACTAGGTTCTTCTTCCCTACAACAGAGTAGACTTTACATATGCAATATTTGCAACTTGAGCTCTTCCCTACTGATTGGAAATGAGCAAAATGGGCTCTGGCTTTGTTCAACTTAATCGATTATAATTCGCCGAAATCATTATTTATGACACTAATTCTGTCAGACTTCTTTCAACTTGTCAATAAGCTTCCGTTTTCCTGTTTCGTAATCCATGAGACTAATTCCAAAAAGCCGTTAATATTTCTAATAAAAAAAAAACCCATTTTTTTATTCCTTTTTCCTTATTTGCAAATAACAATTAAAACCTGAAGACAAGCGAGCAATGGAAATGAGAATTGTGTGGTAGGGTGGTGTCGTGGTGTCGTTAAAATCACATCATTTTGCTTTAATTGTAAGGAGGAAAAGCTCTTAAAAACAGATTATTTTACGATTTTAAAATCAAATTAAATTCAAAAACATCATAAAGGAGTTGATGAAAAGCAAAGTAAAGTTAAAAAATCATTAATTAACGCAAAGAGCGATCGCTTCATGTCACTAAGAGTTGTTAAATGTCGACAGTCAGTCAGTCAATGAGGGAATCGAATCAAATCAAATGTTATTGCTTTTTATCGTAACACATTCAAAAAAAAAAAAAAAGTAATTACTTTGGAAAACTAATGTGCTTTACTACTGCAATGAAATAAAAATAAAAAATAAAAATAAAAAACGAAATAAAATTTTCGAATCACACTTGCATGTATGGCTGACGTACGATCAGAGCTCAAGATTGTGGTAAATTTTTTCTGTGAAAAACAATACTTGATGGTGGCTTATAAGGAATTGAATTGATCGAGTGGCGGTAATAACAATAAAAACAAACAAACAAACAAACAATAATAAAAAGATCAACAATGAAATGAACAATAATCATAACGAATGAACACAGAATGACATCGATTGTCAAAAACGACTTTCACCACCCACTATCACCACTGTTGCCACAAGAAGTTTTTTTTTCCACGGATGCTTAGTATTTGACAAATAATTACTGATTGAGTGGATACGTAAAGAAGTAGGAGAAGAAATAAAAAACGAAACAATTGAAGCTTTTCAGCAATTGAAAAATGGTCAAAATATTGTTACTCATGCTATGGCATCACGTCAGCATCAGCATCAGCATCAGCACCTACATCAACGTTTGCTTTTTGCCATTCCATCTATTCTATTACGATTTGAAGAGAAGTTTTTTTATCCCCCCACACCCTACTACATTATATTGTGCTTGAATAAGTATTTGTAACTCTAGAAAAAAATAGTCACAGGACCAGCCTAAATTAAGCTGATCAGCTCCATTTAATTCCCCTGTATCTTTAAAAAAGCTATACGAGGTTACGCAGCATTGGAACCTCTACTCATATTCAAAGTTTGAAGTACTCATCATATTCATACTTAACAACACGTATGATGTTGTTGATTTTGACTCTCCATAACTCAACATATACAAGAGAATCACAAAATATGTCTGATTCGCGTACGAACACTAAAATACTCACTAAAAGGTTGTGTACAGTCAACCCTCTTATAACACGGTACTCTCAGAACGCGGTTTCCATATAACGCGAAGCTGAAATTGCGACAGCCCTCCTATAACACGGTACTCTCAGAACGCAGTTTTCATATAACGCGGTTTCCACATAACGCGGAGCTGAAATTGCGACAGCCCTCCTATAACGCGGTACTCTTACAGCGCGGTAGACGGTTTCCATAGATCGGGCTACGAATTAGCCTGGTTTGTACGGTTAAATCCGAGTTTCTTATAGCGCGGTTTCCATACAACGCGGTACGCACGCAACGCGTTGTAGGAGGGTTTACTGTATTTGCTCTGCTTGCTGCTCTGTCTTTTTTGCTTATGGGTCTTCTTTCTTTTTTGTAAATGCAACAACAACTAAGCCTGCAAATTTTGATGAATGATTCGAGCATCTTGTATAATTCATAAGTATTTTTCCAAAATTTTGAATCTAAATGAATAGGCTGGCTTATGAATCAAACATATTTCGAATGGTATGAGTTCGATGTCAACGTTGTACGCATACTCATTGCAACCTGTACTTATAAATCAACGTTTTAGTGAGTACGAATGAATCAGAGTTCATAGTTAAATTTCAATATTGTTGACTCACTTTAATTCAAAATTTCATGAGTGCTTATGAGTAGCAAAAAAAACGATGCATTGCTGATCTCTGGTATGTATGTCAGCCCGAGTCTGAAGATGAATGAGTACAGTGTAAATCTGTACTGAGGGATTTCTATGATATTGCGGAGGAACAAAACGCAAACTGTCGAAAGAGGGCTTGGGAAGTGAGTGAATCTAATGTATGGGTCCGTTAGACCACCTATAAGTTACTTTTTTGGTTAGATCGATCAATGGATCAAACGTAGAGTAGAAGCCTTCTGGCCAAATAGCAAAAATTGTGGAATCGCGAGGCCACTATGGCCAAGGCTAGACCTTTCTGCAATAACAGAGTTCCCGTTTTAGAATTGCGCCCTGAAGGCCAGAACTAGTTTATAAAACATAGGCATCCTAGGCACGAGTCTGGCCTTGTGTTTTTCCCTGAAAGTCAGAGTCACAAATTCATTAAACTAGACCTGGGCTTTTTATGATCTGTAGGAGTTTGTGTCTATCAGGATTCCTTACCAGGAAAGCTTCACCTTGGGCATTGGTTAGCTAGTGAGCTGATTTTCTACTTTCAGCCTTAATTTCAGTTCTTACGATGTGTTTTACTTCTTTCCTGTCTTTTGATTCTTTTTAATTCACCTGCGCTACGGAAAGCACCCACAATGGATCCTAGATTTACTAGGTTACCATCAAAATTAAAAAAAATAATAGAATTGAAATATAAAATAAGATTTCCAAGGATATCACAGTGGCTATCAAAACTTTTATATTGAACTGTAGCTCGTGTTATATTCGGTCTTGATCAACGATTGTAACTTCCTAACTTATTATTTTTTTATTGACAATTTGTTTTCATTTGCAAAAATTTATGATTTTTATTTCAATTTTTATTCTCCATCCTCGCTTCTTTTTGTTTGCATCTTTGAAATTTCATCGTCATCGTCATCGTCATCGTCTGTATTATCATTATCATCTTAGTCGACTTAATTTTTTTCTTTGTTTGTTTGTTTGTTTAGTTTTTCTTTCTAAAATGTTAAGATTTTTGAGTAAAAGTTGTTGCCTCAACAACTTTCAGATTCTAAATGAAAAGCAGTGGCAGTCTTCTGTTTTTGTTGCTGCAGTTTCTTATGTGGACTGATCGAAAACAAATGATCGTCGTTCATATTCTGTAGAGAATAAAAAGAAAAACAAAAACAAAAAAACTTTAAATTCGTTTTCCTTTATGCTTAACACAAGGAAAAGAAAAAACAGAAGGAAAATGAATCTAGAAAACTGTGGAAAATTGTGTGTTTTTTTTTTGTTTAGATTTTCCATTTCATAAATTTATTAACCAAAACGCGATTTTCTTTTTGTTTCCTACCGCAAGAGGAGACGATTCAGCTTAGTTTTTAGTGCCGCAAATAAACCGTCACTCATCGAACCGCAACCGCAACCAATACATTGATCATCATTTAGTCAGACAATGGTTACAGCAACAGCAGCAAGAACAACAATACCATAGTCATGCTACATTAAAAGTATAAAATTTGATTTTCGTAGAGAAACAAAGAAACATAACATCGGGAGTAGAGAATCGGTCAAGAATGGCTGATGACACCCAGCGTTGCCAGATTTTTTTTAAAAAGAAACTTTAAAAAAAAGAAACTTTAAAAAGAAAAAAAACTTTTTTTTACAAAAAAAACTTGTTTTCTACAAAAGGAAACATTTTAAAGGAAATTCCGGAGCCCGGTACCCTCTGTTGGTGTTTTTGTCCGGGACTAATAAAATACACAATTTTTTATTTAAAAATGTAAATATTTCCTGTTTTAATACTGAATTTATTGAAAAAAATTTTAAATTTAATTTTGTCGAAAAAACTTGTTTTGTTAGAAAACAAATTTAATGAAAACTTTTTCGCATCTCCAAAAACTTGAAAAAAAGGGAAAAATTGGCAAATGGCAACGCTGATGACACCACAAGTGAAAGTGGCGCAATGCTTACTGGATGGTGGCGGTATTTTCTCCCTCGATTTCCTTGTATTCCCTAACGAACATAGTTTCTACGTTTGTCTTTATTTATGAATGCCAAGCATTCTTCAGAAAAATATCGTATCATTTAAAGGAAACTTATCTATGGGTTCCGGGACATAGGGATATCGTTGGAAATTGCATTGGAGACGAGCTGGCCAGGGCCGGTACAAAACTTGCAACCGCCGACATGTTGCAGGGCTTAGGTATTTCGATTGCCTTAGTTAAATTAAATATTATCCACTCTACACTATATCGCCGTCACTTATTAGACGTAAGGCCACGATTCAAGCCACAGGTCAGACATCAAAACGAAATATGAAAAAAAAAAATATTTCTTCGGCGGCTTCCTCTCAGCAAATTTCTGGCAAAAACTCTGAGAATAAATAAAATTTCCATGAAAAGTTTCTCAAAATTATGTCATTCGGAGACACTTATGTTTAAAATCAACGCACACAACATAAATGGTGTGAGAAGCAAGGACGTAGTCCTGACTGAAGGCTTGTAATGACCAATTATGTATGTATGTATCAGAGATCAGCAATGAATCGTTTTTCCGCTACTCATAAGCACTCATGCAATTTTGAGTATGAGTGTATCAACAGAATTGAAATTCAACTACTCTGATTCATTCGTACTCGCTACAGCATTGATTTATAAGTATAGGTTACAATGAGTATGAGTACAACGTTGACATCAAACTCACAACATTCGAAATGTGTTTGATTCATAAGCCTACTCATTCTGATTCATAAATTTAGAAAAATACTTATAATACTTATAAGTGATTCGAGTGGCTCGAATCATTCATCAAAATTTACAGCCTTTGTTATTGTTGCATATACGAACAAAGAAGAAAGGAAAGACAAAGACAACAAGCAAAGCATACACACAATCTTCTTGTGAGTATAGTAGTGTTCGTACGCGAATCATACTTATTTTGTGCTTCGTGTAAATGTTAAGTAGAGACGAGTCGAAGTCAATAACATCATGCGTATTGTTAAGTATGAATACGACGAGTACTTCCAACTTTGAGTACGAGTAGTATGAGTATCATATTAAAATAAGTATGAATGCGTATAAGTATCAGAAATAATAAGTATGACTTGAATCTACTCATCGTTTTGAATACTCGTTGCTGATCTCTGGTATGTATTATCAGCTCATTTTACAGGGGATGCAATCTCGTTGACAGCGGGTGGATACGTGCAATATTGCATGACTCTGCTGGAAACGTATAGAGAAGAAAAGTTCGAACTCACTTGCGTCCTGGAATCGCATGGCCACTCCTTGCACAATAGCGATTCCCACGAGCCACGGTCCTTTTGGTAAGTACGCCGAAAGACTTGTCATTTCGGCAAATTACTTCTGCAGAAGTTCTGTGTCTGAGGAGGAGGAGGAAGAGACTGTCTTTCATCTCAAGCATCAGTGTCCTGCTCATGTCATAAAAAGAAGCAAGTTTTTGAACTCTTCTTTTCAGACATCCTTGACCGAGTGCTTAGGAATATAAAAATTGTTGGAATAGCAAGATTTACTATGGACTCGAGTTGGTTTTCTTTAGGGAATGTTTGATTTCCGGGTTGAATTTTAATTGTGGCATCACAATGGACCTAAATGCCAGCCCATGTGGGCCCTCTTCCTAACCTGGCCTAGAAGGCTAAAGCGTGTAACTAAAAACCCAACCACTTGCAATTCTACACTTAGGGTAAAAAAATTTTTTTTGGCATCGATAGATGGCAACCTTATTATACCAGAAACTTGCTTCAGAATCCATTGCAACTGCTTAGTTAGAAAAACTTAATGACTGAAACTGAAATTATGAAAATGAAAAGAATAAGTCTCGCCACCTTCCTGCTTAAAATAACTAACCTAACCTATCAGATTAAATTTTCTTAACTCTATGAACTTCTTAACTCTCTTAACACTCTTATGTTAAGGGCGAAGCGGAGTATCACTCTTAACATAAGCCCCCCTTTGATCTACTTTAAAATGTTACGTATCATCAGAATAGAATTTAGACTACATCTCTGTGTACCTCTCTGGCTATAAGAAATTTTCCTTCTTCTACAAAGTTTCTTAGCTGCCCACTGTAGGGTGCTTTTATTTACGATTACAACTCATAATCCTTCTACAGCAAGCGGTGCGGGATTCAGGCTACTCTGTTTTGGGTATTTTTAGAATATTTATTGAAAAAGAAAGCGTAAAATTCACATTCGTTTTAAATAATGATTCTGCTATAAGGCTGCTAAAAGCAGAGAAGTCCAAAGACACAAAGCTGGTCTTACCCCTACTATAAGCTAGATGCCATGCAAAATGCAGGCACTGCTGATGATACAGATGCTGATGCAGATGAGGCTGGTAACGAGACTTGTATAGCTTATGACTTCCTTCTTTAAAATGTTTTTGCCATGTGGTATCGTCAACCAATGTAAGAGGTGCACAGACAACAAAGTTTAAAAACATGCCACATAAAATATGAAAACAAAATATTGTTTGTAAAGGAGAACAAGCCAGGCCACAGAGATGCTGTGATATTTTTTTTGGCAAGAAATGATTTCTTTAATAGATTCTTCCTTTTATTTGTTGTTGTGGTTGTTAGAAAACAATGTAGACGTAATGGTTCTGCTTCTACATGTCTGCTGCTGCTTGCTTCTGCTCTGACGGTGGATGTATGGTGGCCATAAATAGAAGACAAAAAATTGTTAAAAAATTGCCACAAAAGCGTACATATATGAATGTACGAGCAGCAGAGTTAATAAAAATAAAATGTAGGTTTTTGTCTATTAAGCCACAACAGCCAAACCAAGCAGCCAGCCAGCATGTTGCATGCCTCACACATTTAGCCGTAGGCTCTTTATTATTGTATCTCTTTCAAATGGGTTTCCTTTTTTTACAATAACGCAGCTTAACAGTATGTTTTGTTTTTTTATTTTTTGCTAAAAAATTATTGCCAACTTTATCGCCGTCCAGTCTAACATTGCAATCTGCTGTGAATGAGTGCTCTAGCGATAGTATAGTTCGTTCTGTGCTAGGATGACTTGACTGTCGGAATAGCTGTGGCTGTTTAGTGATCTTTATTAACAGCCAGTTGCTGCTGCTGCCTGCTGCCTCCTTGCTGCTGCTTAAGTTACAACAATTTTGTTGATCTTTTGTGCCGTTTTAAGTGCTTCTTTTTCAATTTTTTTCTCAGATTTTTTTTTTCTGGTTGCATAAAATGTTTCTTTTCTTTTTGTTGTTGAAATAGTTTTTCCCATTATCAGTGAATTTCCTTTACAACTTGACACCGTTTATAAGTTCGTACGTACGTTTCGTTTCGTTTCATTGCTTGCCAAGGATGTTTGATGACAGAATTAACCCAGATTTTTATTTATTTCACTGCCTGTTGTCTCGAGAGGAAATTAAATATTTTTCCATCGATGATATCGTTGCAGTTCATGACCCAGTTTCGTTTGATTGTTATGAATTCATGGAGCATTGAATTTGTTAAGCGTTAAAGACAAGGAATATGGAAATTGAAAATCAGGGTCAATCATTTTACGAAATGAAATATCAAAAATTTTTTGATCGGTTTTGTAGCAACTTCAGGAAACCAACTGATAATGTGTAGGGGTGTGTAAGTTCTGAACCAGCTGAAATAACGGCTATAAAGGCTAACACTATGTATACAAATCATGAACTATATAATCTCCAGTAGTAATAAATACAAATATAAGGCTTTCATTAGTTGCCTAAAGAGAATGCTGTGTGTCTCGATCATCATCATTTGGGTATCTGGCATTGCCAGATTAAAGATAAGAACATAGCCGGATCGTGGTACAACAGATGATTCGAAGAAATTCATGCGTCAGATTGGCATTCCTATGTAAAAGAGGAAAGTAAAGAACATATGGGAAAATTACGCTATTTAAACAGAGACTACAGAAATCTGGACCGCAGAACGAACTCACTTATTCGATTGGTCTTTACAATCCTTTAGTCAGGTTTGCGTCCTAATTTCTCACACCAACCATGTTGCGTGTGTTAATTTTGTTGGTGGTGGGACCAACAGTTCAAAATCGATTCCAAACGACAAATTTTTAAGAAAATTTTCATATCAATTTTGTGTACTCTCAGAGTTTTTTCTAGAAGACTGCGAAAAGCAAGTCGGTCTGTCAGATATGGGGTTTGGACAACAGACTCGCATCTAATAAGCCAATACACTAGCTACTAGACTATGCACAACAAAATTTGTGTTAAATCTAATCGAAATCCATTTTAGAAACCTAAGACCACGGCAGCAGCTAGTTGAGGAAAGCCAGCGAGGAGTACCTTATGAGATCCAAGTGAGCGACTGCAAATTTAATCCAATCTAACAAAAAGTGCGGACTCTGTGGTAAATGTAATGAAATTTCCAGAAGAATTCTCTGTTTCTCACTCTGGTCAAATATACATATGTATGTATGAGTGGGTTTGGCATAATTATGATGGAGGACACAACACCTTTTCTTCCGATCAATTGTCTTCGTTTAAATTAAATTAATTTCCTTAATATTAGAGAATCGAAAATCGATATCCTCAGAATTTTGAGGCCGTAAAAATTTTAGCGCCGATAAAATGTTGACGCCATAATAATTTTGAGGTTGTTGAAATTTTGACGCCGTTAAAACATTGACAACGTCGAAACTTTGACGCCGTTGAAATTTAAACGCCGTTCAAATTTTGAGGCCATTAAAAATTTAACGCCGTCAAACAGTGGTGCCGTAAAAATGTTGACGCCGTTAAAATAGAACTGTAAAGAATCAATCAATCGTTAAAACAACAGGTTGTGGAAGCTCATATTGAGAAATTTCCTACCAATCCCAGTAGATATACAGCATTACCTTTCTTGGTGTTTATCCTAACTTTGCAATCGTCTGCTAAGTTGTACTTTGCTTCAACGCTAATCTCTTTCGTACATTATTGTCGTACGTTGCGACTTCATCAATGCTTGTATGGATTCAGATTTCAGGAGTGAGTCGTTGCTAATGGAAATTTGATCGATTAAGTTTATCACTGTGACACCCAAACATGGATCTTTTCTTGATGCATCCAGATTTCTTCAAATGTTTATATCTGTTCCGAATGCCTAGTCCCCTAGAAACACCGATGTGCAGCTCTTTGCAATTCTTTACCATGATTTCACTAACTTTTTAGTGATTGGCTGATCAGAGCTACAGAGGTGGACTTAACGCCAAGATTTTTCAACCGAAAGCGAGCAAACCTTAGTGCTGCAGTTTGTCTGATCTCTATATAGTCTCCCCAAACTTTATAAATTTTCTTCAGCAACCTGCTAACCCTTCTTACCTTTTCTATGCAAGAAAAACTAAATATGAACATAATGCCCGGAATTTATACTCATTTTAAAGTCGGATAACTTTTCAGAGAATAATGTGGTTTCAATTATGTCTTCTAACGAAATAAGCGTTATAATATCGCCTTTCAATCAATCTAAAAAGTTATCTGATGCAATTAATATTATCTGCGATATTATATTGTTACGAAAATGAAGAATCTAGATATTGGTATTTTGCTTTTTAAACAAAGATAAATAAATAAATGTAAACAAAATACACAAACAACAATAGTGAAACAACGACGTTTACATTTACAGAGACTTCGAGAAGACGAGAGAACATTCATCAGGCTATTTACACTGCCATATAAAAGGCAAGGTAAAGCAGGCGAGTGAGTTAGTGAAGTTCAGTCAGTTTTGTGTGAAGACGTGATGATTGTGAAGAGAGTAATCGTGGTTTGGTACAATGGGTCAATTTCGACCTCCGGGTATTGTACTTGTCTTAACGGACAAGTACACGTCCTCTAACCTAATCGTGGTTTGAAGATCTCCGTTACATGGATCTGTTGTATAATTGCTTAGTGATTGTTATTGTTCATGCAAAGGGTGTAAACAGAGGAATAACAAAGAAGAGCAATTGTTGTTCTTTAAATCAAATTGTAAACAGTGGCACACAGAATTGTGCGAATAATAAAGAATTTTAATTAAAATTAAACACAAATTTATTTTTATTTTATTTGCAATCTGCTACGAGCTCATATTTTAAATGGTTTTTAAAAGGTAAAAACGTAACAATATTTTGCAGTCGACGAATGTTTAACAGAAATTTCTCGCGAGTTATTGCATTTCACAGAAATTTTAGCTGTATTTACCGACAATTTGTAATCGAACATACGACATACAAAATTGATATACTAGCAGCAGGGTGGTGCTCTTTCAGACACCTCTCGTTCTTTTACGTTTCGGAAACATTGTTTAACATTGTTTAGTAATGTAATGGGAAAAGAACTAATTTTTCAATTTATCTGCGATTATTTATAAAAAATCGATTTATTTTTATGATCACTGCGTCTGTAGTATATTGATTAATTTACAATAATTTTATTCAAAATAAAAATCGAAAGAAAAACAAAAAAGCAAAAAAAAGATATTCAATAAAATGAGATCAATTTAGATGCGGTCTAGAAACAGAAACAAAACAAATGGACTACAAACTTAAATCCATTGCTTTAAAGATGGAATTATATTCTGCCTACTTTTTTTATTTTCTTATTTTGCTTTTGTCGTATTGATCTGCATCTTTATGATGATGATGATGATGATCATTCATTCTAGGCATTTTGCTTTTACCTCAAAAACGAAACCAAAAAAAAAAAAAAAGAAAAACAATTCATTTGAAATAAAAGTTTTTCAATTTCAAGAGTAAATTTGTTGAATTAAACTTTTAGACACAATGGGTATTACAACAAACAACAACAAAAACAGCAGAGATAGAGCCATAAGATTAACCGCAAAACAACGTAATGCTTAGAATGAGGGAAGACTGTTAAGACATACAGACGATCGCCTTTAAAACTTGATAAAACTTGGTATTACAGGGGAAAATATGATCACAACAATTTATCAATGTTTGTTCCCCAATTTTTTTTACGTTTTTGCCTCATTTCGTTTGAATTTTGTTTATCTGATAAAAGAAAAAAAAAAAAAGAACGAAAAATGATTTTTTGTAGGTCAAGTTTTTATTTCCAAGATTATCACATAAGTTGTACTATCCCGCCCCTCCACTCAAATAATGTAGCAAAAGTAGCCTATTTGTGGCTACCAAAATGAAATTATTTTTTCCAGATTAATCGCATAAAAACGTACACTTTTTAATATTGATTTATAGCGGTCGGCAATTGATTTCAAGTTTTTATTGATTTTCGATTTTAAAACAAACAATTTATTACAGTTTGTTGTGTTTAACTGATACGCAAAGTTTGATAACAAAAAAAAATGTAATTTGAAGATTTTAACTGCTTTTGTGCTTAAGACAGAGATGGGAGTTACAAATGAGCAACGAAATGCAGTATTCTTGATTAGAAGGTTTTCAAGTGTCTCACTTATTTAATTGGTCTTTACATCCACTTTAGTCCGGATTAGAACTTAGCATCTCCCACCACCCATGTTGTAGGTGGTGTTAATTTTATCAATGGATGCCAGGGCCTACATTTTAAAGTCGTGTCTGAACGGTAGATTTTTCAGAAACATTTCATGGCAATTATATTTTATTCTCAGATTTTTTGCCAGTAGACTGCTGAGAAGGAGTCGACAAAGAAATACTCTCTTTTATATTTCATTTTGTTGATGTCTGAGCTAGAAGTATGCGTTGTATAAGCCAAGACACTTTCTACTAGACTACGGGGACTACAGTCATCAGTTGTTATCCGCAGATATTGGACAGGCAAAGGTAGACTATTTGATTCAAAATATGCCGAAATGACTGATCAAATGAGATAATCTTCCCCGGCTATCATTGCTGCTGACTGTAATAAGGTAGGTAGTATCGTATATTGACTTACTAGACGTAAGGCTACGGTTCAAACATCTCGAACAAAACTAAATATAAAAAAAAAAATATTTCTTCGGCGCCTGCCTTTCAGCAGATTTCTAGCAAAAACTCTCAGAGTAAATAAAATTCCCATGAAATAGTTTCTCAAAAATCTGTCGTTCGGAGTCGACTTTTAACTGTAGGTCCCTCGCCATTTATGGGTAAAAATTAACACACACAACATGGATGGTGAGAGAAGCTAGGTTGTAATTCTGACAGATGAGTTGTAATGGTCAGTTGTGTATGGATGTCTGTATTGAGATTTTACGGATTTTGTGCAGAATTCGAGGAGCGTATTTTGCGTAGGAGAACATGGGGGGGTGAATGAATTCGCGGTCCACGCAACTATAAATTTCAATTCAAAACAAAGAATTCCGGAAGAATGGTAAATTGAAGTCAAAAACTGAATCAAGTGCTGGACTGCACGATATTTGGAGTAACTCTTTTCGAAGCTAGGAACGCCAAGTGCCTCTAAATGAGACTGCCAGACATTGGACCACGCGTCTACCTTTAACTGAAAGATGTCTACCAGTATATCAAAAAGAGATGTTGAGGGTAACGTGACTGATAACGAACTGTCAGAAGAGACAAAAAGTTGCTTGATTCGTTTTACAATGCCTAGTCGTTAAGATAGTTGGATGAAGCTGCATATATGCAGCATATTTAGCTGTGTTTAGTAGATTGCAAAGGAATTAGATGGTCGATGTAATTACCGGAACATCTACTCCATTTAATACTACCTGCAGAAGTTTTAACAATATGAACGGGGAGACAACTGCTTAGACATTAACATCAGTATGAGTTTTAACTAAGACGGTCTGTCTGGAGGACAACTCTAAACTCCTGTGTTCGTTCAAGGGAGAGTTTCTGTGACTTTCAAATGCAGGTTTGATTAAAATGTTGGGTCACAAGTCCCCGACTGTGGGCGATAAAATTTTCTGTGATTCCAAAGAAAACGTTTCGTAAAATTTTAATGAATTACTAATAAGTACACCTCGAAATATATTGAAATTCAATGCTATATTCTTTAGTATTTCATATCAAATATTTCATATTTCATATCATAGTTTTAAATGCTTCAACTCAATCTCTAAGCAAAAGAAAAAAAACAAAGAAAAATTATACGAGCATTATAAATGACCAAAAAGGAAGGCCATTTTCAAACCATAATTTTTCATAATTTTTTATTTTTACTTTTTTGGTGTTACCTAATGAAGATATTTTCAAATAAGTAGTTTTCATACTCAAAGTTAGTATACGATTTAATAATTTTGTTAAAAGCCTTTTGTTTTGTTTTTTTTGGCAATTTACAATTTTTTTCTTTTTTTTCAAAATTTTGTTAACGCCTATTGGTTGGTCTGTTATTTTTCTCATTGTAATCAACCGCCTTCTAATTTAAAATAGGACTATGCTAGGCGGTGTTTTTTTAAGTTTTCTCATCTAACGAAGCTTGTGATCATAATTTATCATTTTAAAAAAAATTTCTGTTTCACAATAAACTAAAAAAAAAAAAAATTGTTACAATTTTTATATGGCCGTAGAAAAACGACAACCATTCGATTACTAAGAATACATTGGGAATATTTCCGGCAAATTGAAAGAGCCTTCTCAGTTGATACCCTTATGATCTGAACATGATCGTTTGAGCCAAGCATTGTTTGATATTGTCAAACCGTTTGAGTTATTTTTCTCAATTAATGTGTGGACACTGCGTAACAAAAAGTATTAATTAACTACGGCTTTCGACTATTCATGTCCTTTACAGACATTCTATACAAGTGAGATGTAACTAAAACTAAGACCTACGATGTAAATGATGAGCTAGACACACTCACTCACAACACACCTTTCAAAATGCTGACAAATTTTGTTATCTCTTTTGCATTAAACACATTACTTAGCCGTCTCAGTTAATGTTGAAAGCCGATAAACTAAGGTCAGATGGGTTTTTCACCAGCTACACAGTTTCTGTCAAACACTGATCAGAACATCAGAACAACAACGCTTGTATTGCGTTATATCAATTTTGGGTCTATTCAATGCCGATTTGTCAATATAAAATTAGACGCCGACATCCAACTGCTATTAACAGATGTATGTATGGAAAAGCCTACTAGGTTGGCACTCAAACTCTAAAGGAATACAGGAGAATCCAGGTTAAAACTCCGCCCGTAAATACTTAAAATTGAAATTGAAAATGCTTAAAAAAAAAAAACTGCTGAATATTTTCTCAAATTTCTTTTTTTATTTGAAAGTACAATCCTTCCGGTTAATAATGGAAAATAATTTCATTCTAATGGCTGCCTCGGCTGGCCATGCAGTAGCCTACACGATCGGTCCAATTTTTAAGCACATTAAGCACATTTCACCAATGACTTCACGAATATTGTCCTTTAAAGCGTCAATTGTCTCTGGCTTGTCGGCGTAACACTTATCTTTGACGGCTCCCCACAAATAATATTCCAACGATGTCAAATCGCAGCTCCGAGGTGGCCAAACGACATCAACTCTGCGGCTGATAATGCGATCTTCAAAAACAGGGCGCAAAACATCGAGTGTAGGTTCGGCTGTGTGGCACGTAGCGCCGTCCTGTTGAAACCAAATGTTGCCAATATCCTCCTCTTCAATTTTTGTGAACAAAAATTCGTTCAACATGGCCCGACAACGATCGCCTTTGACTGTAACGGCCACTCCTTGCTCATTTTCGAAGAAAAATGGCCCAATTATGCCTCTGGACCAAAATCCGCACCAAACAGTGACTCGTTTTGGGTGCGTCGGCTTTTCAATGTATGCGTGCGGGTTTTCTGTGCCTCAAATGCGACAATTTTGCTTGTTTACATACCCGCCAAGATCAAAATGAGCTTCGTCTGAAAAGATGATTTTTTTTGCCAAAATCGACATCTTCTGTAAGCCGATCGCAGGCCCACTTAGCGAATCGAAAACGCATTGGATGGTCAATTGGCTTCAACTCCTGAACCAATTGGACTTTGTATGGCGTCATACCAAGGTCTTTATGCAAAATTCGTCTCAATGATGTCTCCGAAATGTTCAATTGTTGAGAACGACCGTGAATTGATGTTGATGGAGCTTCACGCACACTTTCTGCCACAGCTGCAATATTCTCGGGTGTGCGCACTGTTTTTGGCTTTTCACGCTTTGGTTTATCGATGAGGATGCCAGTTTCTTTCACTTTTTTCACAAGATAACGAACATACGGAGCTGACGGTGCTTCTCTTCTTCCAAAATTACCATGATTACCATGATTTTCAAAGTAATGCCGCAATATTTCCCAGCGTTGTTCAAGCGTGTACACAACAATATTCGTTCAGCGGAAGGATAAAACTAATTATCTGTCAAATCAGACATGAGCTAAGTGTTACCATTCACGAAATAAGCACTAGTTGAAAAAAAAAAACGTTAGATGCCGGACCCGATATAAGACAACAATACATATTCTCTGTGGATAGATTAGGTTCCCGTAGGAACTCGAGAGTAAGATAGTCACACGAAACCATTTGAAAAGTTCTTCGATATAAAATAATCCCCTTTTCTATGAGTACACCATGGGTAGTGAAACCTGCCTTACTATAAACGAGATTGACTTCTTTGGGAGGGGATTTTCAAAGAGATTAATAGTAGTCTACTCTACTCAAGCTGTCTGCAATCTTCATGCAATATAGTAGAACAGAAACTTATGTTCGGGAAGCGTGTAGTGACATGACGCACGAAAATGTAGTTAAAGTCGCGAATATCTTTACTTACTTAATTGGTCATTACAATACCCTTTAGTCAGGATTACAAACTAACTTATTACATCACTCATGTTGTGTGTGTGTGTTAATTTGTATTCACAAGGACGATATCTACTGTTTAATTTCGAATCCGAACGAAAGATTTGCATACCAATTTGATTTTAATCTTAGAATTTTTGCCAGAAATCTGCTGAGAAAAAAGGCGCCGAAAAAATATTTTTTCAGATTTCGTTTTGTTCGATATGTCTGAGCCTCTCTTCGATTAAGCTAACACGCTAACTACTAGACTGCGGTGACACATCACGATCAAGAATATTCTGTTTAGCTTTCATTTTATCGATGAAGATTGAACAGGTCATGGTTGGTCTTATTGCTTAGTGTGTAAAAAATCTTCGAGTCTGTGGCCAAACTAAGTGCTCAATTAGTGGGTAAAAAAGTTGCCATATCCAAGGATAGGCCCGTGGCAGACATACAGTGCAAATGTCATTTCCTCACACCGCACGCTGTATCAGACAAGACTTACAGGAATTAGAGAAAACTATTTAGGTGTGTATGTGTCACAGTAGTCTAGTAGGTAGTGTGTTAACTTATTAGACGTCAGGTCACGGTTCAAACCCCACGTCAGACATCAAAACGAAAGTTCAAAAGATTCTTTGAGCCTGGCTCTACTAGTAATAGTATAACTGTAATAATAGTGTAACTGTTCAATTTATTGAATTGCACTGAAGATCGCATAGCGCTTTTTGAATAACGTCTTCCTCTAGTCAAATGAACAGCGAAAATATACAAAAAAAAAAATGGTTCCTTGTCTTTCTGTAAAACAGAGGAAAATAAATAATCCTTACGACTACGAGGAAATGAAACATTCAAAATGCTTCCACAAGTGGTGATAAAAAAATCGAACACATTTATCACACAAAAAGTCACCTGAACTGTAACGAATTAAACAAAATGCGACAAAAGCCTAAAACACTCCACACACTGCACTACTAAGCTTTTGCTTTATTGGAGAGAAAAAGAAAAACCGAAAAGAAAAAGGAAAAATGTAAACGAAAAAGAAAATGCGTTTCAAAAAGGAAGTTGTGATTTGTTTCTATCGTTTGTATTTTTGTAACAAATCTATTTCAATTGCATTTATTTATTCATTTATTCATACATATTGACCATCACACCACCATCATCTCATATGTTCGGCGGGTCGTAGTCTATCTGTTTTATGTATCTCTACTGTATGTACGGTGCTATCTATCTATCTATCTGGTGTGGTAGAGGAGATGCAGACAGACTGTTGTCCTTATGTGTGCATCGTGTAGTATGTATGTGTCGTGAGTGTATAACTTTATTTGTAACACCAAAAACGGAAGATTTCAAAAGTATTTTAGTAGTAAAGACGTCAAAGACTCTTTTGCCAGCTGCTGATGCTGCTAATGCTGCTGAGTAACAACTGTGCTCTGCTTTACAATAAAAATAAATTGTTTTCTTGCAAGACTTGCAACGAGATTGGATGGCTGGACGGCTGGCTGGTTAGCTGGCAATTTGGTCCGTCTCTGGTTAAGGCCTTTAGAGAGATAACAACAACAAGAACAACAACAACAATAAGAAGAAAGAAGGCAGTCAACGATGGGCATAATAAAAACGCCTCCTACATTACAAATGCACTTAAACACGTAAATGTAAGCAAAGCAGCGTTTGTTTCTTAAGTCTTTCGTTTCGTTTTGCGGTATTGTTTTCTTTGCCAAAAAAAAAAAAAAAAAAAACACAGTGTTTATGCGTTATTTTGTTGTTGTTATAATTTTTTTTTTTTTTGGTAACAATTGTTATTTAGAGTGGTAAAACAGTTGTTACATGCACTTAAAATTTGTGGCATTAAACTAAATCTACAAAAAAGATACATTTCACGTATAAAAAAATTGAAACAAAACAAAAATTGAATAGAAAACATTATTATAACCATTTAAAGTGATTAGAAAGAGTAAATAAAACAACAACAACAACAACAATTGAAAACATTGTTTCCAAATCAAATGAATATTGGCTATAAAAGTGGTCCACACAACACACAACAATAAAGGCAATCACATGTAAATAAAATTATGCAACTGTTTCTTTCTACTTTTTTTTTTCCTCTTGGAAATTCCAAACATTTTATTACACTAAATTAGCCTTAAATATGCAACCAAGAGGCGATTTGAATTCATTTAAACTTTAAAAGTAAAATTATCACAAGCCCAGCAATAAATACCAAAAATATTAACATAGACGCAAACCTTTTCCAGCTCAGACATCTAAAAGATCAAAAATATGAAGAAGTATTGCTTCGCCGGTTTCCTCTCTACAGTCTTCTGGCGAAAACTCTAAGATTAAAATCAAATTGCCATTAAAAGTTTCTTAAAAAAAAACTGTCGTTCGGAATCGGCTTTAAACTGTAGTTTAAATAAAATTAATACACACACAACATAGGTGGCGTGAGAAGCTAGGTTGTAATCCCCACTAAAGGGTTGTAATGACCACTCAAGCATGTAAGTATTATCATAGCAAATCTAGATCTTGGCAAATCTAGGAAAAACTATGCAGTACAGACACTTCAATTAAATGCCTTAGAAATTAAATCAAGTTAATCATACTTGGCTGAAATCGCTGGTTTGCTTTCAGCCGTGGGTCTACGAGGACCTAACTGCGAATTCATTTCAAAAACAATGTATATTCTAGATTATTTACTAGACTTTTTTGATGAGTTCAGTAATCACAATCCACGCTTTCTGTTCATTATTGCAACGCCAATTAGACCAGAACTCCTTCTTTACTCCGCAACATTAGGCATAGTTACGCTTTTGAAACAACCACGGGAAATATGCCAACAAGTCTCGAAATACAATTGCTTTGCAAACGATGGAGTAGCCTCAGAAATTTTGTAGATAAGCTAAGGTCCACAAGAGGCTAAGCGAAAATAAACAAAGAACAAATTTGGGTAGAAAGCGTTTGCACCCCTAGAACCTGCTACAAGAGATTAATCAAGTGCTTGAAATTAAATTTTATTTTCTGAAGACTTCATAAAAGCAAAGAAGGTGGGGGAGAAGCTTCATAGCGGGATTATGTTCTTTAAGAGAACAAGAATCCTTCCTTTAAATAGCATAAGGTCTCAATGACTGTGTTTAATTTGCTTTCCTCATTTATTAATTTGCTTTCCTCATTTATTCCTAATGTTTCCATATTCATCTACTGTCACAAAGTTTAGATTAGAAAACCTTCATCTGCGATTGCCTTGAGTATTCCATTCAAAGGAACTTCTAATTGAACTTCGTTTTCGAATTTCAGTTACTTGTGTTTGGTTAGAAGATTTTTGGAATTCGACAAAAGCATCGATTAACGAAATCTGGGATTGCTCTGCCGTATAGGGCAACTGATTTCATATATGTACCTGATCAATATATTTAACTTTGTTCGCTTCAGAATATATTGAGAATTTTGAAGTTGATTCAGTTAACCATAGACTTGTCTGGCTTTAATGAAACCGTTCATAACATATTCTAGATTCCGTATAGCAGAATGGACGTCTTCGATTTTTTGTTCTGCAGTGTGTTTTTGAAAACTTCAATTTCAGAGTATTTTGCTGCTGCAATAACAGACAGATGTCGCTAACATAATCCGAGTCTTTGTTACGGCCATTCAGACGTTATACAATTCCTCTGCCTATTGATTCTACTTTCACTAGGATGTCGTGAATGACCATATTAAACAGTTTAGACTGTAGAGGACACCTTCAATGAACTCCTACGCCTGCGTTGATGCGGCCACTTGTAGGATTCTCTTGTTGACCCTACTTTCGCTAGGTTGTTGTCAGATACCATACGATGCCTCTTGCTATGGATGCAACTTTCGCCAGGATTTTGTCAGATACCATACGATGCCTCTGGCTGTTGATGCTACTTTTTTTTTTTTTTGAAACCAGCACTCAGGGGATGGCCACTACTCATGCAGTGCATTGTGCAGGTTTTTTAGGAAAGGTGGAAAGGGGGAAGATGCGAACGACAAGGAAACGAGTTGCTGCTAGGTGACTATAAAATGGCCAGTGATATACCTTCACCATTAGACAGTCTACAGGCAATCGTCCCCAAGAAGCCCGCACTTATGTTGTGTGTGTTAATTTTATACATAATTGGCGGGACCTACAGTTTAAAGTCGACTCCGAACGACAGATTTTTTTTGAGAAACTGAGAAGAAATCGCCGAAAAAATACATTTTGTATTTTTTTAATTTTTTTGATGTCTGGCCTGGGACTCGAACCCTGGCTTTTACGTCTAATAAGCCAGCTCACTACCTACTAGACCACAGCGACCACAGCCATTACACTCATTTGAGTCTTTCAAAAATGCAGGGAAAAAAAGGTATACAATACTTTCGCCGGGATGTCGTCAATGGACACATTAAAAAAGAGATATGATAGTGGACATCTGCTTGTAGTATCCGCTGTTGTAAAAGGCATGCAACATTTGTGTACGGTAATGTGTAAAGTGAAGTGCGCTGCATATGACGCAGAGACGTAAGGCATTTAACTTCTTTACAAAGTTAAGAAAGTGATCGCCATTCTACCGATTCTTTGGACATTATTCATAGGATTTGATTTGGATATGATCCAATAACACTGGAGATGTTGAGGAAGAAATCAACGTCTCAGCAGTGAATATTGTAATAGAGAGTGACTGCTAATTAGTTAGGTTAATATGTTCGCACAATAACCTTGTATGCCACGATGATTAACCTAACTTTTCTGTAGTTCTTTGCAATCTGTTGGGACTCCTTTCTTAGGAATTTTAGTTAGAAGTGTCTCTTTCAATTCGTACTATTATTGCAAACTATACAAAATTGTTTATAATGCGCGTCTATGTGGTGAACTCAGCAGATTCAATGCCAGGCACTGTATTAAGTATTTTTCGGAGCATTTGCTGTCTTAGGTATCGTTCCTTTCTATGTGCCCAAATGCTACAGTGGCAAGTGGATATGTTACGCGTTATGATACAATAGATTATGACGATTATGGCATAACCAAATATACAATGTTATCCTTAAGCGATTTAATGGCTTTAAATCTTTTTAGAACTGGACGTAGTCTAGTAGGTGGTGTGTTGACTTGGTAGACGTAAGGCCACGGTACAAACCCCAGGTCAGACATC
Organism: Sarcophaga caerulescens; assembly: GCA_927399465.1. Classification (NCBI taxonomy): domain Eukaryota; kingdom Metazoa; phylum Arthropoda; class Insecta; order Diptera; family Sarcophagidae; genus Sarcophaga; species Sarcophaga caerulescens. The sequence continues at coordinate 88,687,358 of OV656867.1, forward strand.
AAAACGAAAATATGAAAAAAATACTTATTTCTTCGGCGACTTCCTCTTAGCAGATTTCTGGCAAAAATACAATAAAAATTGCAATGAAAAGTTTCTATAAAAAATCTATCGTTCGGAGTCGACTTTAAATTGTAGTTTCCGCCACTAATGTATCACACACAACATTAATGGTGTGAGAAACTTGGTCGTAATCCTGTCTGAAGGGTTGTAATGACCAATTACGTATGTATATTAGAGCGACTCACCAAAAAAAGTCCTCCATGTACCCCAATAAAAATGAACCTTGGACTTTTTTAAGATAACATTTAAAATATTTCGGCTCCAGCTTTGACCTCTCGTGAGCTGGACCATTTTGAAAAACGGTCTATTTTTGGATGTTTTGTTAATTTGAGGATCTGTTTCCTTACCAACATATACAATATGTATATCATAAGAGAGGTTTTTTTAAGGCGCGTCCAACTGTATATACAATTTTTCCAAAGAAGATCATCCATGTCCTTTTTTAAGGATATTCTGTGAAAAAAAACGGTTTTTGAATTTTTTGTTCGGGGTTGTTTGTAATAATAATGCCAAATTAACATATTTTAATCTTTAGTCGATTTAATTAAATACGGGTCTCAGCTTTTTTTGAAATTCGCGCTAGTTCACGTTTTGAAAAAAATACAATAGGGTGGTAACCCTTCCTTGTAAATAGGCCATATGGGTATCAAATTTTTTCTTTTACCAAGTACGCCTTAAAAAAACCTTTCTTATGATATACATATTGTATATGTTGGTAAGGAAACAGATCCTCAAATTAACAAAACATCCAAAAATAGACCGTTTTTCAAAATGGTCCAGCTCATGAGAGTTTAAAGCTGGAGCCAAAATATTTTAAATGTCATCTTAAAAAAGTCCAAGGTTCATTTTTATTGGGGTACATCGAGCACGAATTTCGCTTCCATACAACTTGAGTCGCTCTAATGTATATATGTAAATCTTTTCTTTCCCTGATGTTTTGTTATCTTGTACAGACCATGATCTCTGGGAAATCTCTGAAAGAGATTAAGCCTGTTGCTTCAAACCACTACTAACGTATGTTACTTTTGGCACTAAGCCTAACAACATTATCTGTTTTATGCTCTAACGGTCTTTTGTTTCTAATTAATCGTTTCAAAATCAGTTTATTTTTTATTGTTTGAAATCCATTTCTACGTTATTTCCAGTTTCATTTAATTACTACAATGATTACCAAAAAAAAAATTTCACTCATAAAGTTGTAACTTTATTTTACAACAAATGAATATGAATACGAACGAATGGCCTTAAATTATTCTCAATTATTTTTACAAAGAAAATAAAAAAAAAAATTATATTCCTTTAAGCCATCAAGAAGAAATGATTGAAATTAAAGCCAACAATAAAGCAATAAAAAAGAAACCAAAAAAAAAATAACTTGAAATGTAAAGTCATCAGACGTTAATGAAAAACGAGAGTGGTTTGGGGGGGTTTAAAAAACGTATTTTAATTTCAGACAATTGTTAAACAAAAAAAAAATAAAAACAACAAACGAAAGATCATTAAAGAAAGTGAAACTTTAATTTCGAATATCGTTACGAAAAAAAAAAAAACATTTTCTGGACATTTTGTTGGTATCAAAAAAGAAAACGAAAATGATTACAAGGCGCAATTGTTAATAAAAGAATTTGGGGAAAAATAAGTAAAAAAAAAATAACAAAACAACACATGTAATGATATGACTATTTGGTAATCGAATTATCATTGTTCCATTCATTATAGGAGGAGAGACTCGATATTTCTTAATTTCATTAACAAAAAAAAACGTATTTTTTTCCCCGATAAATAAAAACACTTTAACGGATTAAGCCATAAGAAAAATTATACGAAAAAAACCATGATAAAAGGAGAAATTCAAACGTTTCTTAACGGCTTATAATGTAACAACAAAGTATTGTAATAAAACGATGATATTCATCATATTCATCAATAAAGCCAATGAACAAGCCAAGCCAGCCACTTAGGCAGACACCAAAGCGATGCAATACAGTACAGGCAGCACTGTGACCAAATTGGGGGGGCTGCTGTCGCTGTGCTGTTATAATAACAGAATAATTTTAATGGACAATGCCAGGTAATGCAATAGAGACGGAAGGCACAAATGGTTACACATTTCACGTTGAATGGATATGTAAGGTGAGGGAGAAATAAGATGATGATGATGATGATGTGTGTTGTGTAACACTTAAGGTGATAAATTTAAACACCAAGGTCTCGTTAAACTATTATAAACGAACTTTTTACTTAGAAAACGTTTAAAGGTTTAATTCTGTGTGCGCGATACATATCGATTTGCTACCACAGCATCCGCTAGACTACGGCGACAACCATGTTAATAAGAAAAATTTGTATTTCAATCTATATAGCTGGTAACTTCTCGAAAAGAGATTTGACAGAGAGACTTAAAGAAAAGGGTCCGCATCTCTATTAACCCCGTAGGAATACATAGGTTCACAAAGCTTCTTTATACACTGATTTCTTCCATTTTGTATGCATCTTTCCATATAAAATATACATTCTTCTAGTACTTAATTGTTTTCGGTTGACTTTGACTTAAAGATTTCATACTAGTAGAATCCTAGTGGGCTTTCTTTTGATAGTGGGTCTATTCACCTTCAATTTCTAGGTATAATTCGCTTCAGTTAGAGACCATCGTTGAATAAGGTGCCAGAGAGCCATGTTAAAAATGGTATGGGGCTAGAATATCCAGCAAATGACTCTGAGGCACATGAAGGTTTTGTGTGATATTTTTTTTTTTTTTTAATGAAACCAACACTCAGGGGATGGCGCCGACTCATGCAGTGCATGGTGCAGGTTTTTTCTTTAGGAAAGGTGGAAAGGAGGAAGATGTGAACGGCAAGGAAACGAGTTGCTGCTAGGTGACTATAAAATGGCCAGTGCTATACCTTCACCATTAGACAGTCTACAGCAATCGTCCCTAAGAAGCCCGCAGTTTCTCACACCACTTATGTTGTGTGTGTTAATTTGTATACATAAGTGGCGGGACCTACAGTTTAAAGTCGACTCCGAACGACAGATTTTTTTTGAGAAACTGAGAAGAAATCGCCGAAAAAATACTTTTTGTATTTATTTTTGATGTCTGGCCTGGGACTCGAACCCTGGCTTTTACGTCTAATAAGCCAGCACACTACCTACCAGACCACGGCGACTCTTGGTGGTCCAAACGTCTATGATCAATGAAAAAGGTGGTCTTCACATCCCTTAATTGTGTGCCGTAATTTGTCAATCGGTTGTCTCCGTAATCTGAAGAAATATTAATTCGTAATGTTGTGATTCTAGATAGTCGCAACTAATCAGGATTCACCCGCACAAAACAAACTTAACTTTATACATGCGAGTCTAATCCAAACTTAGTTCATCTGAATATTGTGAATCGTTCGAATGTCGAATTTGCTTTGTTGATCCTGCTGTCTATGAGTCTGTTTTTGTGCCACTGTTCTTTGCCACTATATTTTCTTAATAGCAAAATCTGTCTACGTAATCTACTGGTTGGCCTTATAGTTTGATATTCTCTGTGTTACTCCTAGTGGCTTCAGTTTTATTGAAATGGTTCTCAAGTCTAACATCAAGTTCTAATCTTTCCAGATTTTAAACACGTTTTCACACCTATTTGGTGTGTAATATCACCCAGCGTGATGGTGAACAATTGAGGGACAAATCATGCAATCTGGTGTACACCTTTCCTTCTAAATGTGTTGCAGGCATTTTTTAAATCGATGATCAGTTTATACTGGAGACCAGACCATTCCATAGATAGATTAAATATAATTCATGGCGTATGAGCCTAGCATACGCATTACATTCGATCGTAAACCTTCTCACCTTTTTGATCATGAAAAGGGGGTTTTCCTCACACTGGGTAACACAATAGGCCATATGCGCCACCAAACGAACTTGCCTCTGAACGGCAAGTTACTCGCTAACCTAACCTAACCTGCTCACCTAGTTTGTTAGTCCCGTACACCAACCTAAAATAGAACGAGAAGCAAAAAATTTGGCACATAGTTTACTTGTTGATTTTTAAATTAAACAAGTGAACTTCAGACCATACTGTTGCTGACGGTAATTAAAATGTGATTTCAGTGGTAATTAATAGGTCACACGAGTGCTTTATATCTCAACAAACTGAATATTGTATTAATGCTTGCCGAGTGAGCCCATTAGGGTGAACTCTGGAGTGCGAAAGATGTGTAATTTCATCACCGGCATCATTTTACAACGTACTGGACTCGGTTACTTAAAAAGCAACACGCCTAAGAACGAGCATCATATGGGTTATAAATGATCGACTAGATGATCTAGACTATCCCGATTAACTTTGCTTTTCGTCTTAGGCATCAAATTGCTGCAAATTGAGTACAACAAATGCAGGTAGAAGAAAGGCTCTACGTATTAATATCGGCTGTGAAATGCGAAAATCATGCACAAAACCGGTGGCTAGCTTTTGTTTATTCCTTTTAGTTCCTTTAACCGTAGATCGAGCTTTGTATCAAAAATGATACATTTCAATTTTTGAGACTATATAACTTTAATTCAGAAAAAGTTAGACACCTGATTTTTTTGAATTCGTTAGTATTGTTATTGTCATTATTTTAAAACAAATAAAAAAAGAAAATTTTAAACAGGGGTGAAGAAAATCGAAAACTTCATAATTCTGTCTTTGTATCATTTTTGATACATACGACTTCCTAGCGATTCTTTGGTGTTGTGTAAGTAATTTTTTCAGGTTTTCAAAGATTTTGTGAAGTTTTACCGTAAATAATACGTTATTTATGGTATTTAACAAGGAATTGAAAGATAAGTGTTGGAGGAAAGGGAAAAGGTTGAATTTTCTGTTCATGATATATCCTTGATATTGACGGTAGTAGTCGTAGTCTAGTATGTAGCGTGTTAGCTTATTAGATGTCAGATCAAGGTTCAAACCTCTGGTCAGTTATGTCCCATTTACAACGAAAGGTTGTAATGACCGATTATATATGTATATATGTAATATTCCTGCTGCTGGAGACTAAAGAAGAAGAAAACAGAAGCTCGTCTTATGAACTGACGAAAGTATTGGGAGCAACAAACGTTACAATCAGATGTTTTTAGCCAAATATAGTACTACTTTAGTAGTATGGGAAGACAAAATACTCACAATTTTCACGCAGATTGCTAGCAGCTGTTTCTTGAAATGTTACTAAATGTACTTACTGCTCTTCTCATATTTATCTCACGTGATAGACAAACATTATAAAAAAGTATTTTGTCCTATGTTTTATTTCATTGATATTACGGAAGGATAATATTTCGGTCAACTACGAACGTATGCTATGACAGAATCATTCGGTTTGATAATGTGCTACTCGGAAATAATGATAAATTTATATCTATTACGCCTTTTCGAAAAATGAGCTGAAAGTTTTTCAGCTTTTAATAATCCCAATAATTTTGTCGCTCTAGATTAGTAACTAATTGAATTTTATGGTCGATATAAATTACGCTGTCCACCGAAACGGAATTGACAGTTTTACATTCATGTACATGCTACGTGCGTAGCAACTACTTACAGCCGTATTTGTAGGAACACGCATCCGGGAAAATAGAGAGGAACCCAAGACAGAGCCTTGTTATTGATATAATCGACGTTCTATTGCTACGGGAAACTTTTTTACCTCACATGACGTTGAAAACCAATTTTTCTAACGAAATATAACAATGGTTTGTACCATTAGGTTTCAGCCAGCCCTCAATTGAGACTGTTACTGATGCGAGTGACAATAAGCTGCCCCATCTAAACAATTGGAAACTTATAAATCGGCGCAAAGCAAGGATGCTAGATGCCAAATTATTGCCATTTTGATCGAAATAAAACCAATCTGACATGAAGTGTTTGATATTTACGTAAAAAACCAGACTGCAATGTACATCATGTCAAAAATTTTGCCGTAAATTTCATAAAAGTGATAATAAAATATAATAATATAAAATAGTTTTATTAAAATGAATTAAAATAAATCAAAATATTAAAATTTTTTAACAAAATCTATCGATAATCGTGAAAATACTATGTACTACAAGTATGTATCAAAAGTGATACATAAGCTAGAATTATGAAGTTTTTTTAAGGCTCGATCTACGGTTAAGAAACATTGGTTTATCATAAAGCGTCACTTATCTTCTCTCCATATTCTTTATATTTCGTTACTTTGTTTCGTTCTAAGTAAGTATGGGATTATGGGTTTGTCATAGCATACCCTAGCATGATAAGATTATCATCTGTAACTGTCTAGAAACAATGTTCTCTGTGAAAATTTATAGGCGTATTAAATAGCGTACAATAGCCCAATAGCTCATTGCATACCACTCTTAATCAAGAGGTGCTGTTGTCTAACCTTGCTACACGCTCTGGGTCAGGGGACTTACTGTATGGGTTATTTGATGGAGGGGGGTAGAGCCTTCGAAATTGTGAAAATTACAAAACCATGATAAAAATTTATCGTCTTTTCCCCACACTATAAAAATGGAAAATGGATACTTTGGTGAAGAAGCAATTCAGTTTAAAAAAAGATTTTTGTATGCTTTGGCCGGTAAACAAATTTTTTCCACCTTAAGGCCGTCATATAAGGTATTTGTGTAAAAATTAATAACAAAAAAGTATTCAAATGTTTATGAAATGACGCCTATTTGCGTTTTTTACTTCCCTTTTTCGTACAACAAAATACATTGTCTTCTTTTAACCGCAGTTGATTATGTCCAACACTGTGTTTGTGTTCGACTACGAGGAGTCTGTCTGACATTTTACTTGATCGAACGCAAATGAGCAATTGCGAGCATTTGTATTACGTTATATGGACGCGGCTATAAAGACGATGAAACAAAGAAAAACTTATTATCGGAATGCATGTTTCTTTTTATTTTCAGCGAAAAAAAAAATTTATTTTTTTGTTTTTTGGTTTTTAATGAACAAAACAAAAACAAAAAAATATTTGAAAAGAGACAAGGAAAATATGTATTAGAAAAAAATAACATTAAAAAAAAAACTTTAAATTTATATGATTTGAAAGTGAAAACGCATCTCATATTCAATCTGACAAGAAGCGAACAAGCAGCAGCAACAGCAGCAGCAGCAGCAGTAATACAGTCAAATTTTTATTAAAACAAAAAAATTACAGGAAACCTCAAAAATGTTGTGCTGGTGGTAATAAAACTTATTGAAAAGCACTTCAATACACCATCACACACATCAATAACTAACGGAATACAATAATATATGACGAGGATACAATACTTGTATCGTATCGTATAAAATAATTTACGACACAAACTTATGTATATTATGGAATAATACTTGGCTTTGTAGACACTCTTTCGTTGTGGTCAGTCAGTCAGTCACATACAATTTGTATTGTCCTCCGTGTACCGCCTCCTTCAAATGTAACACACAACTATTTCACTATCCATATCCTCTATCCGACGATTTACTCCTTTTGTAGCTGATGCTATGACTTGCTGCTGTTGTTGCTGTTGTTTCAATAGATCGATCTCTCTACTTATTATTGATCACAGCTCAATACCCAACTCCTCAATAGCACATTACAATTGCTGTTGTAATAATGGTTAATTGTTGGAATACAATGAAACAAAAACATTAAATGATATCCATCCTCCCCCCCCTCCAATAATTCCCATTTGAAGTTTTTGTTTTTAAGTCATAAAAATCATAGTCTTTCATAAATAATTGTATGTAGATTTATCGCTTTTATACAATATTACATGAAAATGCACACACAGTGAAAGCTCTGATGAAGTGATCATATTTTGAATTACGAAAATTCAAACTTAAAAAAGTTCTCACAAAATCCTTTAAAAAATTTTAACATGACAAAAATTCTTGTATTGGGCTTCGAATTGCACCCTCTTAGTTAATTGGAGCTAAAGTCGGTGAAGATAACGAGTCAAGAAAGACAGACAGGCATTGACAGAAGTTAACACACAGGAGCAGTATGAACCTTTCAGTTAAGAAACGTTAAATTTATAACGTGTCATCGCCGTATTCTTAATCACCCTTATTCTAGTTGTCGTCGTCGACGTCGTCTTGCGTCGACAGTTTAAAATTGGTATTCTGTTTGTCGTTATTGACAGTTATAGATGACTTTCGACACACATTTGGTATTCTGTGAGTCAATACGCCGTCGATATTGTGTTGTGTCGACTCTGATTTTGTCGACTCTGATTTTATCGACATCATTTTTGGTAAAGACGACGTCGGCGACGACGACGACGACAACCAGAATAAGGGTGAATATTACAAAATTAAAATTATTCTTAAGATATACAAGTCCAAAACTGAGCTCTGATATCTGAAAAAAGAGTTACGAACGAAAAACATTTCTGTCGACAAAACTCTCTGTCGCTTCTGGCGAAAACAATGAAACTAATCGATTACCATGGAAAGAAAATCGTGTATAGAATCCGCCACTTATCTACAAAATTAACAACATCAACATACATATCTGATGTAAGAAGGTTAGAGGACGTGTACTTGTCAACTGTGACAAGTACAGTACCCGGAGGTCGAACTGACCCATTGTACTGATGTAAGAAACTAGATTATAAATCCGACTTAATGTACGTAACGTATTTATAAATTCTTACAGTACGACACAAAGCCTAGCTTTAGGAATATAACGTGATTGTGATCGTAGAGTTCTAGTAACAAGAACGCTTAAATCTATTCCTCCTCCTCCACCAGTCTCAAGATCATGCTACATCATCAGAAACATCTCAGACAAATCAATACTGGGTTTCAGACCATCTAGAGATTTGCTGCAAAATTAACGTGAGCACATTACAATATTGAAAGACTTCAGTGTAATGATCCTCATGATAACAACGAATTACAGCACTGCAATCATGGTATTCGATAAACATTTAATATATGTATGTATGTATACATCTGCCGCCAAAATGTTTTACTAGATCATCGGCTTCCACATCAGGAATTATGCAGTGAAAGTTTTCAACAATAAGTCCAAGAGAGATATGTATATAGGAACAGATGTTAAGTTAAACAGTCTATTCAAAATAATGTACATGGCACATCTAATAAGCGATTTCATTTAGGACACAGGTTTTGTGAATGGCCTCGTATGTAGCGCAATTTAAGCTTTGTACTCGTATAAAAAGAGCTGATAGAACACTGGTTTTGATATCATAACACACAAGTCATAACAGAGGCAGATACTAGGACGATAGGGTTACCATCAGTCTTTGCCTAGAAACAACGCTGTCTGAGAACAAGAAACCCTACTCATTGCGTTCTACTCTTTCCCAAGAGGTGGCTTTGCCTGATCTTTATAATGTTCGTTGTTGATTTTATATCTTCTTAGAGATCAGAGATAAGGATTGTTGAGAAGGAGATTAAATCTTAGAATTCAATATTCGAGATGAAAATTTGTTGTTCTTCTCTGGATTCCAAATTCGAAGGGATATGCGGATTATAATGGAGACAATAGCTGAATGGTATAAAATTGTAACTTCTGTTCTAGTTTCTCAAACACAAGGACCATGTTGGTAATGAGCATGCATGCTCAAGATTAGATTTCTAAGCCGTTGTAGAAAAACTTTAGCTGCTTGTTAGGCGTTGATTTTTCTCTTTATTAGAGGAACTGTGAATAGACTCAGTCAGAACGAAATTCCTTTGTAGAACATATTGGAAAATTTTCTCAGACTTCTAACAAAGTGACTTACTTAAGTTTGTTCGCTAAGTTGACACCAGTAGCAAATCGACAATGCAGACTGATTCTTTCAAATTGCAATCCTCTGTACTTATACTAGGTAACTGGAATGCATTAGCCAACACACTACCAATTAGACTACGGCGACTTCTGGTAACTGATATACTTTGGAGAATTTATTGTTCACTAGCAAGCGATGACAGAGCAGATGATATTGATCAGGCACGAAATTTAATTGCTTAATTAACATGCTTTATACTGGGTTCAGACATGCACCTTTATTGGGTAAATCGCAATAAACGGCATTATTGATCTCAATATTTCATATAAAATTTCAATTAATTATTGGTCAATAAATTCATAAATTGTTATAACATTGATAAAAAACTTTAAATACAACACTGTCATAAGTACGTTCAGTGAGCAGATTACATTTTTCCGAACGCTTTCTATTAATATTTGACAACTCAAATGTAAACAACGACAAACAAAAAATGGAAGGTCAGCAGAAATGTTTGTATTTTATATTGAGTTTCATATCAAATTTTTCTTTCTCATCCCTCTGAGAAAAGCCACTTTGGAGTCAAAAGTAGTTCCTATTAACCGCAACAGCTCGGCGTTTCGGTTAATCATTAGCAATACCTTTTTAAACGTTAAATTGTTTTCAATTTTTTCAAAAAAATTTTTTGGCACTAATTTTCGCGACTAAATTAAAAGCAATGTTGTTGAAGCAATCAGCTGTTTTGTTTACCAGCTGTCAAATAAATGTTCGTATATTATATGTCTGAATGCTAAAAATATTGTTCTCAATAAACCGAATATTGATTTAATAAAAGTGCATGTCTGAACATAGTATTATGGAATTAACGCCATTCAGTTTATCATACAGAAACAAGATTAATAAATTACGTAATTAGGAGTTAATTGTACAACTAATTGAGTCAATTTGCCAATGCATATTTCATTTTCTTTGAAATGTTACGAGCTGCGATTTGAACTAACGAGATCTAGCCTAGTAAGCCAACATTCTATCTACTTGACTATGACGACTACACATACATAATTGGTCATTACAACCCTTCAGTCAGGATTACAACCTAGCTTCTTACACCACGTATGTTGTGTGCGTTAATTTTATACATGAGTGGCGGGACCTACAGTTTAAAGTCGACTCCGAACGACAGTTTTTTTTTTTTTTTTTTTTTTTTTTTTTTTTTTGAGAAGCTTTTCATGGCAATTTTATTTACTCTCAGAGTTTTTGCCAGAAATCTGCTGAGAGGAAGTCGCCGAAGAAATATTTTCATATTTTCGTTTTGATGTCTGACCTGGGATTCGAACTCGGGCCTTCAGTCTAATAAGCCAACACACTACCTACTAGACTACGGCGACTTCATTGTGACGACTATTGGTGTAAAATTAAAAAAAGATTGATTTTGTGAAACGCTAATTGAGTAATTAAGCTTACCTTATAGATGTGTGAACTACATAAAATTGTTAACTCAATTCAATACCTAATTGCCTCAATTAAAATTCATGTGTAAACAAACTATTATAAGAACTGCAGGACTTGAAGAAAGAACTACGAGTACAAGCACAAGGTTTTCTGATAATATATACAGTGCACGCGCGCTAATGTGAACTAATTAAAACTGGCGTTGTTCACTTTTGCGAATTGTTCACATTTCCGAATACCGAAAATTTTAAGAGAATTTTATCATATTTTAAACAAAAATCATTATTTATGATTTTTTTATAATTTAAATTTATAATTTAATCTTCACAAACTCTCTTCACAGTATCTAACGTTTCAAATTAAAAAAAATTCTGTTCAAATTATAGGGCTTTTTACATTTTTTCATCTTTTAGAGTAGCCAATGAACGAAAAAACTGTTCACATTAAGCGGTGTTCACATTAAGCGGTGTTCACATTAGCGAGCGTGCACTGTAGTGTTATAAAAGGTTTTACTGTGTCTCTATTTCGAAAAACACTACAGTCTTTCACTTGTTGCTTTTTTGAATTTTCACAAAAATTTCATACAAACATTTTTCCTAGAGGCGTTGCTTATTGATACATCACCTTCTTTTGTATTGGATTTTTTTATTTTTATTGGTTTTTTTTTGCCTTTTAGGAGGCAAAATATTTTAGTAAAACATTATTTAAGTTTTTTTTCTTGTCATAATCTTTGTTTTTTTTTAGTTTTTTAGTTTTTGTTTTAATGTGTTGAAATAAAATATTTCCCCCCTCCATTTAAGATTAAAAAGTTTTTAAAAGCAATTCCGAAGAAAATTTTTGCAAAATTACAGTTATTTCCTATGGAAAAAGTGTTGAAATGCAATATTTTTGTTGTTAAAAGATTATAATTTTCGTTTAAAAGACAACACATGTAAATGTGCTTAATAATAAATTGCTGTATACTAGAGACGATAGAGAAGAGTAAATTATTATAATTTTCACAAATAAATGAATGAATAGAAAAGTGATGATAAAAATCATCAATCATAATGGGAAAGTCTTAGTTTTTTTTTTAATATTTTTGAAATGAATTACTGAATAAAGATTTTATATTTTTTTTAACAACTTCAATTACAGTTGACGGTGTGGTTTCTTAATTTTTATTACAATAACTATATGTATTGTATTGTATTATAGTTTATCGGGGAAAGAAAATCTATCTTTCTTTCAGAGACTTTTGAAGTGATTTATGTCATCTTTCATATATGTATGCCTCGTTAGAGTTATCGTTTTATTAACCATCTGTTAATATACGAGCCAGCAGCCAGTATACATACAAACATATGTATGTATGTATGTGTATTCGATATCATTGTAGAACAATCAAACGCCTCTTTCTCTCTAATGGCTGTTTAAATGATCACCTGAATTTGATTCCTTTTTCTTTTCATTTCTTTTTTTCTTAGCCAAGTTCAGGAAGACATGAAAACAAATCATTGTCAAAATCAACATTTTTATTTTTTCTTCTTCGTTTTCCATTTCCATTTTATTTTCTATCATAAAGAACTTTCGCAATACAATGGAAAATCAGACAATTATTGTAATAAAACTGTAGGTGAAAATGAGTCAAAAGATTTATTCCACAACTTTCATAAACGTTTTTACAACGTACCATATTGTTAGTATGTTGTATACTACACTTCAAATAAAAAGGAATTCCAGAAGTTGTATTACAAAAAATACCGTAGCCTAGTAGTTAGTGTGCAAACCCCAGTGGTTCAAACACATGCTCAGACACCTTGAATAACGAAATACGACTTCCTTTTCAGCAGGCTTCTGGCAAAAAATCTGAGAGTAAAACAAAATTGCCTTGAAAAGCTTCTCAAAAATATGTCCTTCGGAGTCAACTTTGAACAATAGGCCGCGCCACTCATGGATAAAATTAACCCACACAACATGGGTGATGTGAGAAGCTAGATTGTAATACTGACTAAAGGGTTGTAAGAACCAACTAAGTATAAGGAAAACTTTATCAGGTTGTTGGATCGAATATATTGGCGGTGAACATTGCTAATTAAGATCTCTTTCTGTCCAATCGGACTTTCTACAGAAGGTACCGCCAATTATAGAAACAATTTACACACACAACACAAATAAGGGTAAAACGAAGTATATATTGTCGACAAATGGGGATAACAGATTATGGCCGATAACTATACGCTCTCTATAGTCAGCGAATTTGTATATCTTGACTCCGTTGTTACCAACAAAAATGATGTCAGTCTGAAGATCAAGCGTAGGAACACCCTTGCCAACAGATGCTACTATGGCCTCAATAGGCAATTGAGACCTCTCTCGCTCATCCTCCCCATGCTTCTTTATGACGCAGAAGCATGGACAATATTAAGCACTGATGCAGCAGCCTTGAGAGTATTCGAAAGAAAAGCTCTACGTAAGATCTTCAGCCCATTGCAAGTTGGCGATGATTTCCGCATTCGATCCAACAAGGAGCTGTATGAGCTGCTCAACGATGTGGACATTGTGCAGCGTATTAACAGCCAGCATCTACGCTGGCTCGGCCATGTCGTTCAAATGGATGAGAACGCTCCGACGGGACGGGTATTTGATGCGAGAATTTGCGGAAATCAGCGAAGGGGATAACCCTGTTGGCGTTGGAAGGACCAAATCGAGGAATTCCTATCATCGATTGGTGTGACTAACTGCCAAAGGCGCACAAGAAGCAGAGGCACTGAAGCAGGCCAGAATCCGATAATCGGGTTGTTAATGGCCAATTAAGCAAGTAGTAAGTACATGGGTGGTGAAGGAAGCTAGATCGTAATCCTTACTAAGGGGTTGTAAGACTGAACTAAATATAAGTAAATGTACAGGAAAGCTATGTCAGGTTGTTGTATCGAATATATTCGTGGTGAACATTGCTAATTAAGATCTCCTTTTGCCTAATACGACAAGAATATGTTATTCATTTGACGTTTGGTCAGAAGATGTGAGAAGCTGGGTTGTAATCCTGACTAAAGGGTTAGAAGGACCAATTAAACATAAGTAAGTGTACAGGAAAGCTGTGACAGGTTGTTGTATCGAATATGTTCGTGGTGAACATTGCTAATTAAGATCTCCTTTTGCCTAATACGACAAGAATATGTTATTCATTTGACGTTTGGTCAGAAGATGTGAGAGGCTGGGTTGTAATCCTGACTAAAGGGTTAGAAGGACTAACTAAATATAAGTGTACAGGAAAGCTGTATTAGGTTGTTGTATCGAATATATTAGTGGCGGACGTTGCTATCTGCTTTTCTGCCCAATGAAAGGCAAGGATGTGAAAAGGATGTAATATTCGTTTGACGTTTGGTTAGAGGGCTTCTAGATATATTATTTGGAAGGAAAAGAAATTTCAAAATATTGTTCAGAAAACACTTCAAAACAGAATATTTAATGCAGGAGTTGATAGGTTTCTGGCAATGAAAAACAAAAAGGAATTCTTAATCAAAACTTACAAAGCATTTCATCAAGATAAGCCAAAGTCCTTACTTTCGATGGAAAATACTTATTCAAGGTGCAATAATCTTTAAGTCTGCATTCCTTTTCGATTGTCTTTAGGATTGATGACCAATAAATTTCGGCCAGTGTAAACAGCTTTATTATTATAGTTTATAATACTTAAGTCATATAAGGAGGTTTTTCATTACTTTTCTTCTGGCATTATTTTCTCTAATTGTGCTAAATCCATGCATAAAATCTTTTAAATTTATTTTATTTTATGAAAATCAGAAGGCATTAGCACCGGCTGACTGAGTGACTGAGTGAATGGCTGGTTAAAAGAACCACCAACAACCACATGATGTACAAAAAAGAAAAAACTCTTTGCGGCTAAACACCCACACATTATGGTTAATAAATCGCATGAACATGATAGGTTGAGTAGTTACTTCTATTGTGGTCTCAGGAATGAATGAATGAATGAATGTTTTCTAAAGAATGAATTAAAATGAGTGAATGAATGAAAGCAATGATGCCAACAACGAAAGACTAGAGTAGAGTGTACGTGCACGTATCAAAAGAACAATTATAAAAACATTTCTTATGAAGAAGAAGAAAAGAAGTTCAGTATAAGCATTATAATATGCTCACGTCCTCCTCCACACCAGCAGTAACATTTTATTGTGTTGAGGAGGAGTTAAAAGAGAAAAGCTTTTTACCACATCATCGTCATCATTATCGCCAGACTCGTCATTGTTGTCATTGTCGAGGCAGGCAAATGGTGGTACTTTTTCCTCATCAAAATAAAAAAAGTGGGCAAAAAGTACAAAAAAAGAACAAGAAAAAATAATAAAACGGGGGGAAAGTCAAGGAATAATTTTAAATTTCTAAAACTCATGTTTCTTAATACCGAGATGAAGAAAGAATAAGAAAATGTAATGAAAAGGCCAAATACATTAGTTTGAGATTTTTTCTTGTTGTTGTTGTTGTTGCAATTACATTATCTGTTTAACCACAAAAAGGTGTTTACGGCTATTCAAAGTTAAAATTTATTTTTAATGTGTCTTAAGCACATAATTTACCAGCAAAAAAATTTTTTGAATAGAAAAAACAACAATTGTTTTGGCAGAATAATTACACTGTGCTGCAAGAACAAAAACTATGCAAAAATTTAGTCAAAAAGATCTAATAAATGCCCTGAGAGGTAGGTAGGGTAGGTTAAAGTGGTAGCTTTGATTACCAAAGCTCACTTGAACACACATAGCAGCCCAATGAAAACCCAACTCTTTCAATAAATTTACTTCGTCCTTTCGACACTTTATCAGTAAGAAAATCTATCAATCGAATAAAGTATTTGGGGGGCAATACGACACCGATCAAGAAGAGTTGGGTAGTCTGCGATGCCATTTGCGCAAAAACGATACGAGAGCATTGACAATAATTCGGTTGCTGGAAGACTTGTCTGGTTCAGACCTAGAAATGGTTGTCCGCAAGTTAGCATACTTATGCACCAGAGATCAGCAACGAGTATTCAAAACGATGAGTGGATTCGAGTCATACTTATAATTTCAGCTACTTATACGCATTCATACTTATTTTAATATCAATCTCATACTACTCATATTCAAAGTTAGAAATACTCATCGTACTCATACTTAACAATACGCACGATGTTTTTGATTTCGACTCTCCATGATATATGTTATACACGAAGCACAAAATAAGTATGATTCGCGTACGAACACCACAATACTCGCTAGAAGGTTGTGTGTGTGCTTTGCTTGCTGTCTTTGTCTTTTCTTTTCTCTTCTTTTGTAAATGCAACAATAACTATTACTACAAATTTTGATGAATGATTCGAGTGACTCGAATCATTCGTAAGTATTATAAGTATTTTTCTAAATTTATGAATCTGAATGAGTAGGCGTATGAATCAAACAATGAGTCGAATGTTGTGAGTTTGATGTCAACGTTGTACTCACACTCATTGCAACCTATACTTATAAATCAATGTTGTAGCGAGTACGAATGAATCAGAGTAGTTGAATTTTAATACTCTTGACTCACTCATACTCAAAATTTCATAAGTACCTATGAGTAGCGAAAATACGATTCATTGCTGATCTCTGTTATGCACCCATCGCACACCAAATTGATGAAAGTTGTAATTTTTAAATCATTTACGTTCTTATATTTCTTTGTGTTGTTTCTGTTTCATTTATCAGTCAAGCTAGTGGCAACAGGGTTGGCAACTCTCATTGTCTAGAAACTCTGTGAGAATGGTTTAAGCGTTGTGGTAATGAACTTCGCTCATTGAGCATCATTCATTCGCAAGAAATGAAACTGCCAGGGGTTTGAATGCTTAGGGCAGGGATTATTTTGACGGGGGTTGAAACCTCTTAACTTTTTTTTTTTTTTCGAACGTCCCCGGCCTCACACTAACCCACCCTCACCCGACCGCGGAGGGTTCGTCCCCATAACGTAGGTACAAAATTAATTATTAAAATCGCTCCAAATCTCTTTCTCCCAAAATCAAACTGGATTACCCAAGTTGGTAGCCAAGCGTTTTAGTAACTACACTATGCTGCTACTTAAAGTAGAAAATAACTGTGAGCATTAAAAGCAGCTTCGGTCAGGTAAACTATAGAATCCATTTGTAGTGTAACCCTTCAGATATGCATTCATTGTGATTAGAAAAGATATGTATTAGATTAGTACAGGGGGATTAAAAATTATTTTCTAATAACAACTCCAGGTTAAAGTAAAAGTTATAAAGGCAAGTGGTAAAATAAAAGTTTGTTCAAACACATCTAATATACAGATCTATTAGGGAATAATGACGGATTATTTAATTTAATATTACAGCCTAGCATCGCACGCCACCCATGTTGGATATGTTAATTTTATTCATGAGTGGCGGGATCTACAATTTAAAGTCGATTCCGAACGATATTTACCCTCAGACTTTTTGCCAGAACACTGATGAGGGGAAGTCGCCGAAACAAATACTTTTTATTTCGTTGTCGAAAAAATTAATGCACATACATATGTACATTAGAGCGACTCAAGTTGTATTGAAGCGAAATTCGTGCTTTGACCTCTCGTGAGCTGGACCATTTTGAAAAAGGGTCTATTTTTGGATGTTTTGTTAATTTGAGGATCTGTTTCCTTACCAACATATACAACATGTATATCATAAGAAAGGTTTTTTAAGGCGCGTCCAACTGTATATACAATTTTTCCAAGGACGATCATCCATGTCCTTTTTTTAAGGATATTCTGTGAAAAAAAACGGTTTTTGAATTTTTTGTTCGGGGTTGTTTGTAATAAAAATGCCAAATTAACATATTTTAATCTTAAGTCGATTTATGTAAATACGGGTCTCAGCTTTTTTTGAAATTTGCACCTGTTCGCGTTTTGTAGTAGTTGTAGTTTGTAGTTTTGTAAATATAAACAATAATATTTTATAACTTTTTTTTAGTTTGGGAAACAAAAATGCCTCCAAAAAGTCGTGGATCATTTCTTTTTTTCTTTCTTAAGTCCTATTTTTGTATATCAGGGAATTACAAAAAAATTTGTTTGTTTTGTTTAAAACGTTTTAAAACAATACATTTAAAAACTTACCACAACTTTAAATTTGTGCAAAATTTAAATAAAATTTAAAATAAATGAAAGATATTTACCTGTAAAGAAAAGAAGTAAAATAAAATTTGTTAAAAAATTAAATTTTCAATGAATAAATTCATAAAAAGATATTCTAAAGATAATTTTTTTAAATAAGTTGAATAACAGACACAAAGGAAGAGGAACGACAATTGAGATAAAATTACATTTAAAAGTCTGATTTTATTAATAATTTTATTGGTAATGATCTTTCATTATCCAATATTGCCTGCATAGTGAAGCTATGAATTCTTAGAACGTTTTAAAACAATGTTTTCTTTAATTTAATTAAATATTGAAATAATTTTATTAATTTTAGTTCTCATATAAAAAAAAATGAATGCTCAAATTTTTTTTCCGACACTCCTTAAGTTTGCATAGTGAGACTATGAGTTCTCAGAGACTATGACAAAGGGAGAAAAATGGGCAAAAATTAGTACTTTTATGCATAAATTTTATCTGTTTTAAAGGTAGTTTTTTACGATTTAGCTTGGTTAAGTTTCCCAAATAGCTATTGGAGGTGTTCCATTTATAAAGTTGAACCAAAAGGGGTCCAAAAAGGGGGAAAGGGGCCAAAAACGGGCAAATTGAGTGCATAGCCAATCACGCCTGAACGCCTGGACCGATTTTTTTGAAATTTGGGAGATAGATCGAGCTTTTGTCGGTGCAGATTATAGGCTATAAATCTTTTCAAAATTTTGACCCAAAGGGGAAGAAAATGGGACAAAGGGAGAAAAAATGGGCAAAAATTAGTATTTTATGCATAAATGCTGTATTTTATCTGTTTTAAAGGTATTTTTTTACGATTTAGCTTTGTTAAAATTCCCAAATAGCTACTGGAGGTGTTCCGTTTATAAAGTTGGACCAAAAGTGGTCCAAAAAGGGGGAAAGGGGCGAAAAACGGGCAAATTGAGTGCATTTATATTTAGGACTTAGAGTATTCAAAAAAACTGGGTTGTTTGTTAAACCGGTTTCCGAATAATTTGAAAAATTGCACTTTTTAAGAAACCGGTTTCAAAACCAATAATAATTTTTTTTTAAATTTAAAGAAAAAATCACTTTTTTTTTAATTTAAAAACATTTTTCATTTTTTAAACTAATCCAAACTACATAACCCGCGCAACGCCGGGTACAATCTGCTAGTATTAAAATAATTTTATTCACAATTTTAGTTTTTCCAAAAAAGAAAAAAAAATTGCATGATCAAATTTTTTCTTCGACACTCCTTCAGATTACGGAAACAAGCGATTTGACAAATTACGGCACACAATTAAGGGATGTGAAGACCAACCTTTTCATTGATCATAGACGTTTGGACCATAAGTTAAGTTTGCATAGTGAAACTATGAATTCTCAGAGACTATTAAAGCAATGTTTTCTTTAATTTAAATAAATATTGAAATAATTTTATGCATAATCCTAGTTTATATAAAAAAAAAATTCATAACCAAATTTTTTCGTATGCACTTCTTAAGATTTGATGACATAGTAGTGACTAACAAAAATATCCCAACTAGTATGTAATTAATTTTGTATTTGATTGCAAAGCTTAATTAAAACTTTGTACATATATTTCGTATGTGGTTAAAATTCTATGGAAATTTACTTTCATGTCTCACTTATTGTCTTGAATTTCTTTCTTTTTAGGTCACTAGTGAAGCAAATTATACAGGAAAAACGGCACACAGAGGAAACAAAGTGGCGATACATTCATGCAGATTTAATTCTAGTCCACCATTTCATCTCATGTGTCATACATCGCGGCGTTGAGTTACACGTTTTAATCATTTAACAAAAGGAAAATCTTTTCAGTTTGTGAAGTAACGTGAAGAAAAGTAAAGAAAGAAATTTCATAAATTATGTCAAGAAAATTAGTTGTGGGAGGCATGAATGAATGAATGCAAAAGCAAAGATAGACTTGAGTTAATAAGAGGCATGCATTACCAAGACAAAGAATAGATAGGTCTGCCTTTGATTACATGCATCTGTGTGTTACGATAATTATAAAACGATTTTCTCTTATCGTATTTGCTTTCAAACTCTATTTCACACTTGAGGAATTCGAATACACGAAATTATAAACGAAAAAAAAAAGAAAAAAAAAAACATTTTCTGGCAATAAATAAAATTCAAATTATTTTCCACAAAAAAAACAATTTTTTTATAAAATTTTGCGACAGTTGTTACAAGATTTCTTTTTTTTCTACTCGATTTTCTTTCAATTTAAGGGAAATTTTTTTTTTTTTTTGATTAAAAGCTTAGCATAATTATGAATGCTTCAATGCTTTTTAACAATTGTTTTTCCTTCTTTTTTCCATTTTTTTCCTTCACCATATTTATCCAAATAATAGAAATAAATAAAAAAAATTCGGGTCTTTTTTTGTTTCTTTGTCATCAAGATCTCTTTTAATAAAGTTAAGCTTAAAATATGAATAACCAATCTAATAAGTTATGCATAAACGAGGGTAGATTTAAAATTAACTAAAATTATCTTTGTTTAGCTTGTAAGCCATATGGAACCAATAAAGGAAACACTAAAAATCTATTCAAAGAAGTCAAATTCGCCTAAAGAAATTTTTTTTATCTCTTAGATTATCCAGGGGAAGTGGAGAATTCTTGCACAATACTAGGGAAACCTTTTCTAAAGGAATATTGGCTAATGTTGATCTTTTTGTCTTTGCATCTGTACAACAGGTCTTTATTTCCAAACTAATATTTTCCAAATTAATTTAAGCGCAATCAAGAGCCTCGATGACATCAGCTTTGGTGCCTAGACAAATTAATTTCATGATATGACCAACGATTCGAAAATGAAAACTTTCAAAATTAAGCTATCAAGCAAGGAAAGTGAAAAGGAGAAAAATGTCTTCCAACAAAGGTTAACGAAATGCTTGTTAAGTGGCGGAATTTTCCCGGAAAATATCTTTATTAATTCGGAGCGCTAGACTGTGTTTAAATCTCTAACGAACGTAATTGCAATTTCCTGCCTTGTGCAGTAAAAGTCGAGGATTTCTTGAGAAACTTCGAATCTTCGAAAGGTAACTTTTATATGGATTCCTAGGAATGGAAAAATCTTTGAAAATTGCATTGCTGATGAGCTGGCCAGAGTAGGTACGGAGCTCGTAATCTCTAACATGATACAGGGAATGGATATTCCGATTGCCTTTTCATTTAGGTATACTCTACTCGTTTTACAAGGATACTGAAGCTCGTTAGCAGCGAGAGGATACGTGCAATATTGGTAGACTCTGCTGGACATGTCTAGCTAAGAAGAGGATAGAGAATTGACTTCTATGCTTAAATCTCAAGGCCATTCATCGCACAATAGCGATTCTTATGGGCCACTATGCTTTTAGAAGGCATACAGAAGAACTTGGCACTCCGACAAATAAATTCGGCAGGAGCTGTGGCTTTGACTCACTTCTTTCTTTAAATCGGATGGCCATCCATCTCACAATACTGATTCTTACGGGCCAATAGGCATGCAGGAAAACTTTGCATTCCTACAAATAACTTCTGCAGGAGCGGTGGGTCTGACCGGAAGAAAAATACTTTCTTTCACACCTCTTGTGTCAGTGCCCTGCTTTTGAGAAAGGAGGCTGAAGTTTTTGACCTCTTAAGTCCTGATGTACTTGCCCGAGATCTGTAATATAAAAATGGCTGCAATAGCAAGATTTATTATGGACTCGGGTTGGTTTTCTTTAGGAAATATTTGACCTCCGGATCGAATATTGATTGTGGTATCACAATGGGGTTAATTGGCGACTGCCTAAGGGGGGTCCGCACCTTACCTAACCTAATTCCATTAACGAATTTTCAAGAATGTTCACCTATGAATACTATACGCCAATAACGCGGTTACCGCAGTCTAGTGGAAAAATGGTCAGGTGCTGTTAATCAACTCAAATCGTAATCTTCTTTACCCCCAAGATTTCTTGTTTCCCCTACCCAATGATTGTAGCTGGTCGATAAATCCAAATACTTACGGCTTAGAATAGACCCAAAATTGAAAGGAGTTATGAGTATAACAACAAATAAACTAACTTAACTACTCCTACTGAAGAAATATCAACCTAATGCTACTCTGTGGCTATTTAATGTGGTAATTTGGGTCCATTGTTTTTCGTAAGAAAAAAGTCTACACACACCGCTCCTTGTAGACTTTTTCACGCTGCTTTTTAACAAATTAAAAAAGATAATACAGCGCTGCGTGTAAGACATTTAGAAGAGTGAAGAGCGTTTGAAAAGCAAAATTAATATGAAAAAACTATAACATAGGAATTATTGAGAAGAAAAATAAAAATTACCAGGTGTATGTAGACTTTTTTCTTTGACTGTATGTATATGGGAAACTTTTCCTTATTGCGTGTCTGCATTAAAACAACTACGAGGGCATATCTCAATACAAACCAAAGCCATAACTTTATGTATTTATTTTTATTAAGGAACTTTTATGCCTGACCACCGATATTATTGTAAGCATGATCTCTTTATATTTGGTAGGTAAATACAGTTCAAACAAAGACCATAAAAACCAATTTTTTTCTGTTTTTCTTAGCTTTTGGAAAGAAAAAAAAATAAATAAACAAACGTTTTACAAAACTTCCCTAAACGAAGCAAAAACAAAAAAACAAAAACAACAACATTTGAAAGAGAAATATGGCGTATGGTTTTTGAGAAACATAAAGTACAAAGTGTACGCGATCTAACAAGTATGGTGGTGGTAAGGAAAAACTATAACAATGCCGAGACATAAAACATCATGTAATAATGGCTTAATGGTATTAGCAATGCTGGTGGCGGTTGTGGTGGCGATGGTTTGGTGATGCCAAATGCTGGTGATGGTTCCTCAAATAACCAATTCCCCAAAAGCTAAGCAAGGAAAATACAAAAAAAAAAAAAAAATATTTAAGTCAAGTGGCAGTTTTATACATTCGATCTATTTTTACTGTTTTCCTAGGTTTTTTTTTATTATAATTTGGCTCGTGCTTTGGTTAAAAAAAAGCAACAAAAAAAGGAACAACAATTGAACATTAAAATGCAAAAAAGAAACACGTTAAAAGCAACATTAAAAGAAAAATTGTGTAGAAAAGTGCTCCACAATAGTTTTCATTCAATAGACTTGTAAATTTCAAAGATTTTTTTCTTCTGGAGCTGGTAGTGGTTGTTAGTATATTTTTTTCTTTTCTTTCCTTTTGTCATTCCTTTTTTATTTTTCTTGGTATTGGAATAAAACCAAAAAAAAAAAAAAAAGGAAAAACTTATGATCACTAAATTGTAACTGCCAAAATGTGTATTGAAAGCACAATCCACCTTCACTTTTTAAATTCTGCCTTTTTTTCTCGAATGAAGCAACAAAAAAAAAAAATTTTTTTTTTCTAATATTTTATGATTTTAACCAAAGACAATATATACGAGGAGCATAACCAAACAAACAGAAACACTTGCTGAATTAAAAAAAAAAAAATTTTTTTGTCATTGTCAACATCGTCATCTTCCATAAGGCTATAGCCATAGCCATAGCCCGGCCAGTATGCAGCAAAGTTCAATCGTTCGTTTATGCAGCAGCAGCACATCCTTGTTGTGCCAAAAATGGTCAGAAAAAAACACACACAAAAAAAGAAGGAAAGAAAAACTAGAGAAATACTTTATATTTTGTAATGTTTTTAAATATGACACTAAAAACAATTTAAAATTCGTTAACAGCAACAAAACAAAAAAACCGTTAAGAAAATACATAAAAACTATAACGGTACTGATAAAATATTATTATTATTACCGTTTGTTCCCCAGCCATCCAGCAGGTAAACTAAATGCCTGTCTGCCTGTATTTTTTTTTTTCTATTTTTTTGCTCTCTGTTGTGTTAAAGACCTTTCACTTGGCCAAAGACAGTAAGAAACCGTAAGAAACAACACAGAAACAGAAAAAAAGCAACAAAAATCAAGTGGAAATTGACAATATCTCGATTAGAAGATCTTTATTAAAAAAAAAAAAAATAACAGCAACAACAACAAAAATACACAGACTACAAGTAGATCTTATCAAGAAGAAGAAAAAATATCCCCTGTTAATGTTTTATTTAAACAAAAAATAAAATTATTAAAAAAAATAATTCTTTTTTCCTACTTCCACAAGCTGAATTCAAATACAGGGTGGGGCAAAAGTCGCGAAGGGATTTGAAAAATTAATAACTTTTCTAGTTTAATTTTTTTTTATTTTTCTTTTTAGGACTTGTAAAATAAATCTGGGAGATTAATTTTGGAAGGTTACAACGTTATCCAGCGAACCAAAATCATAGAACTTTATTTTGAACATCATCGATCAATAATTCAAACTCAACGAGCCTATCGTCGTCATTTTAATGTGCGGAATTCACCATCCGAATCAATTAGTGACACGTTTTCAGGAACAAGGCTCACTAAGGGATCTTCCACGAAGCGGAAGACCACATTCTGTAATTAATGAAGCAAATATTCAACGCGTTCTGGAGAGTGTTGAGGAGAATCCTGAAACATCAACTCGAAGGCGCTCTGCTGAGCTGCAAATGTCTCGGCGGTCTTTACGCAGAATATTAAAGGGAAATTTACATCTTTTCCCATACAAGCTGCAGTTAGTGCAAGAACTAAAGCCACGAGATTCCCAAGAACGATTAAACCCCTTCGTGACTTTTGGCCCACCCTGTATTTTGTAATCAAAATGCTTAATAATGAAACAAATTTTTAAAGTGTCTATTACACGAGCAAACGAACTTCGTCTGCTAATACTAGCTGATGAGAGCGAAAGAGAGAGGAGAGCGGTTTGATACTACACTAGCCAGCTAAATATGAAAAAAATTTGTGATTCATCGGGTTAAGTTTGCAAATATGAACGAATTTTGAATCAACTTTAGTCATATCATCAGTATCCCCCGCCTCCCCCCGCTGTACTAAAAACTTCAATGTTAAGTTCCTTGATTACGTGTGCTTTGCGCATTTTCCCTACTCTTAATTGGGGTTCAATTAGAAACAGACACCATGAGGCACTTTGCCTAATCCGACTTAATGCTTCAGTCGCTTAAATACCAGAGATCAGCAACGAGTATTCAAAACGATGAGTTGATTCGAGTCATACTTATTATTTCTGATACTTATACGCATTCATACTTATTTTAATATCATACTCATACTACTCATATTCAAAGTTAGAAATACTCATTGTACTCATACTTAACAATATGCAAAATGTTGTTGACTTCGACTCGTCTCTACTTAACATTTACACGAAGCACAAAATAAGTATGATTCGCGTACGAACACTACTATACTGACAAGAAGATTGTGTGTATGCTTTGCTTGTTGTCTTTGTCTTTCCTTTCTTCTTTGTTCGTATATGCAACAACAACAAAGGCTGTACATTTTGATGAATGATTCGAGCCACTCGAATCACTTATAAGTATTATAAGTATTTTTCTAAATTTATGAATCAGAATGAGTAGGCGTATGAATCAAACACATTTCGAATGTTGTGAGTTTGATGTCAACGTTGTACTCATACTCATTGTAACCTATACTTATAAATCAATGTTGTAGCGAGTACGAATGAATCAGAGTAGTTGAATTTCAATTCTGTTGATTCACTCATACTCAAAATTGCATGAGTGCTTATGAGTAGCGGAAAAACGATTCATTGCTGATCTCTGTTAAATACTCAACTGGTTGTTACAACCCTTTAGCCAAGATTACAACCAAGCTTCTCACACCATTCATGTTGTGTTTATTCGAACGACAGACGAAATTTTTTTCTACTTTCATAGTTCTCGTCAGAAGTCGTCGAAAGAAATAATTTTTCGTATTCGTTTGGCTTCTTTTCTACTTAGCCAACACACTGCCTACTAGATTAGACAGTGACTTTAATCGCGCAAACATATTATTCCCTCTTGACACTCCAATACGGGTATCCTCAGGCTCCTTGCCTTCATAGCAGATTTCACACTAGAATCCGAACCAAAGAAAACTAGTCTTCTGACATGATCCGCTCTGGGGATTGGAATGGAAAGTCTATCTGAACATTTTTAAACTTGAGAATACGATAGGTTGAACAGCTTGATAATACTATATGCTAACATCGCCTCCCGAACGACAGATAAAATGTTTTCTTCATAGTTTTCGTGAGAAGACAGCTGTCTAACGTCAAATACTAAAAAAGGCTATAAATCATCATAATCTGATCCGTAAACATATTGTTACGAAAATGAAAAATCTAGATACTGCTCTTTGGCTTTTACATTGCTTAACATTAAAATTATAAACAAAAGCTACAAAAACAAAACAATGCAGCGAACAAACCTGTTTACAAATTATTGAACTGCTTAATATGACAACAAACACCAGCATAAAACAATAGTAAACAAAAATATATCAACAACACTACAATAATAAACGTAAACAAGGATGTTTACATTTATAGAGATTTCGTGTAGGCGAATTCAAGAACGTGAGATGTCGCCGTAGTCTAGTAGGTAGTGTGTTGGCTTATTAGACTGAAGGCCCGTATCCCAGGTCAGGCATCAGACGAAAATATAAAAATATTTCTTCGGCGACTTCCTCTCAGCAGATTTCTGGCAAAAACTCTGAGAGTAAATAAAATTACCATGAAAAGCTTCTCAAAAATCTGTCGTTCGGAGTCGACTTTAAACTGTAGGGCCCGCCACTCATGTACAAAAATTAACGCACACAACATAAGTGGCGTGAGAAGCTAGGTCTTAATCCTGACTGAAGGGTTGTAATGACCAATTATGTATGTATGAATTCAAGAACGTTCGCCTTCAAGAACATTCATCAAACTGTTTACTTTGCCATATAAAAGACAAGGCAAAGCAGCCGACGGAGTTAGTGAACTTCAGTCAGTCTTGTGTGAAGACGCAGTGTGTTCGAAGAGAGTAATTGTGGTTTGAAGATCACCGTTACAAAGATTTGTCGAACAATTGTCTTGTAATTGTTATTGTTTATGCAAAGGGTATAAACAGAGGAATAACAAAGAGAAGCAATTGTTGTTGTTTACATCAAGTTGTAAACAGTCGCACAATGGTGCGAAGAATAAAGAATTTTAATTAAAACTAAACACAAATTTATTTTTATCATATTTTAAACGTTTTTAAAAGGTAAAAATGTAATAATATGTCTGAGTTATTATTTTCGGAACACCCTTACATAGTAGTGCCATTAAGACAACTTCGAAAAATGGGGTGTAAAAAATCTTGTTAAAGAAAGTGTTACGTTCAACACTGGCTTTCTGACACTTTAATGATGAATTAATGTTAAAATAAATAAAAAGAAACATCAAAACAAATCAAATTAATTGTAAAATCTCTTCACTTTTATAATTAAAAACTTATGTTTTATTCGGTTTTTGTTGTTTTATTGGAAAAAAATGAAAAAAAAATTTTAAAAATTAATTCGCTAAACACTACACTACCATTCGTTTTAATTTCGCTGAATCAATTAAAAATCAATCAATTCACACAGAATTCCTCATCAAAAGCAAATTTAATAAAAATAAAATTAAAAAAAAGAAACACAAAACGAAAGAGGAACGACGAACATAAAATTGAAAATGATTGGAAATAAATTTCTTTACATTCGCTTTCAATTTATTTGCAAAAATTAATTTCATTGGAATTTATTTGTGAAGGTTAAAACG
Source organism: Sarcophaga caerulescens (assembly GCA_927399465.1). Classification (NCBI taxonomy): domain Eukaryota; kingdom Metazoa; phylum Arthropoda; class Insecta; order Diptera; family Sarcophagidae; genus Sarcophaga; species Sarcophaga caerulescens. The sequence continues at coordinate 88,715,445 of OV656867.1, forward strand.
CATCTTTCATCATTGTTTCTCAACAATTTTTCCATTAAAATTTTATTTGAAAAGCAAATTATGCGCGTTTAGTTCAAACAATTTTTCCCCAGCTGGTGGGAAATCATAAAACAAAACATAGAAGAAAATCTGAATCTGAAATTCCTTCATAGAAAATCATATGTTTTATTAATAAAATGGCAAAAGAAAATCAAAAAAAAAAAAAAAAAAAAAACAGAAAAAAAGAGAAGAAAATCATCTGAAAACCTCTTTTAGAATAAATCAAATTATTGAGATTGCAAGTATAAGTTTTCTTTCTTTCGTTCGATGTTTATTTATTTGGTATTTGGATTAATACAAGACGAACAAAGAAATTCGCGGATGTTTTCGTTTCATTCACAGAAAGTGTGCGGCATAAACACAAAAGAACATCAAAGTTGCATTAACATTCTACTGCCGCTGCCACAAACACTTACTCTCTTCTTATGTGTGCCCCATTGTGCTCATAACTTGAGCACAGCATAGGCACTAACTATGCCGCCATCAGCATTTAAGGTGAAAATGAAATTGTTTTTGAGGAAAATAAAGAATGTTTCGTTCACATGATTGGAAAAAGATGGAAAATTCTTAAAATTAAAGAAAGTTTTCCAATAAGAAACACGGAAATGGCTGGTGAAACTGACTTTAAATCAGTTAAATAACCTTGGAAAGAAATGAAAGAAACTATTTCAAGATAAGCTGGACAGTTGTTGGCACTAGTGAGTGATCAAGTAAGAATTACCTCTACTTTGTAGCACAGAAGAGAAACCTGGCTACTAATGAAAAGAATCACACACAAACTACAGCCGCCTCAGAGTCATATACAGAATATTTTTGCCCAACATTATTACTGATGGTAACATGGATCTCTAAAACTTATTCATCGAGGTACCCATACAGAAGCGAATTCCACGAATTCCAATATTCTACTGCAACAGGCATACTACAAGATGCAAGCCCAGTAGTATTATAAGAGCGGATACATAAATAAAACAATATAAACAGATCTTAACAGGTGTATGACCTTAAATTAATTCCGTGTTCTCTTTAGAATCTTAGGCGATTAGAATCCAAGGCACTCTGAACGTTAGGTCAGGTAGATAGGTAAGTACATATGTTAAAGTGTCTATAAACCCAAGTAGATAGGATAGACATACTTAGTTCATATATGAACCATTTTGATACTGAAATCGTTCGTTTCCCCTAGTCCTTAGACCATGCAGAGCTTCTGATGAAGTCACTTCGAATTCTAATATCCATGTTCAACGGATCAGCCAGATCGTCTGTTTAGTAGAAAACAAATTGTACCCAATAGATGAAGAACAGTTTCCTCCTTTTCCGCGTCGCTACAGTTCCTGCAGATATTATTTATCGTATGTCCAAGACCAATGCATCTCGCATGAGTGCCTATAAAATAATTCCCAGCAACAAGTTCACCCACCACGTTGATGTGGTCTTTGGAATTTAAACGGACTACTCGTGCGCTCTCCATTCAGATTAGTCACGTTTGAGAAAGTATTCGAAACTGCTATGCGGAGTTGTTAGAATCTATTAATGCATTGGATTCAGCAGAAAGTTATTGGTTGTGTCCCACGTCTGATCAGTTTGTCTACTCTGCAGTTTCCTGGAACACCACTATGCCTTCGTACCCGTATGATGTGAAATACATTACGATCAACCATTTCGTTGAGAATATTATACATAGTTGCCAAAAAGTATCTTAGAGGACGTCAAATTAGAATCCAAGGCTTTAGTATATCTAATATCCTTTTCAGAGATATTTTCATCCTTAACAATCCCTGCCCCAGCCCGTATGATCAAACTTTTGCCTGAAAGACGCAGCGGTAGTATGGTAGCCTTATCGAGTGAGCTATACCTGACGAGGCTAAAAAGATTCTTTCATACTTAGCTCCATCCAGTTCCAAACCAAACGTGAAAATCTAAACCAAATCGTTCACGAAATGTCATAGCGTGGTATCGTGTAAAAACGTTTAGAAAGCCAGTATTTTTGAGCTTTGTTTTAGCTGCTAAATCCTTACAATAAAAGGTCCAAAAAAGTTGTCTTGCCAAGTAATGGATTCCAGTCATATCAGGCATCCGTATAGCTGACCACTGCTGTACAGATTAAATAAGTTGTCCTAGGCCTCAATTTTTCCCCAACAGTTTTGTTATTAGCATAGAAGACGATGGAAACGTTTTCATCGTGTTAAACATATTCGGTTTCCAAAACAGCTTTCTATCCGGACTAAGTAAAAATATCGTTCATCGAGTCCATCCAGATCGAGCACATATAACCTCAGTGTATGGAAAGGTGTCGGATTGCATCTTTTCTTGAAAAGCACCAGATCCGTTTTCCTAGGATTCACACCCTATGCGCCACCAGCTACCCACTATCTAACGTTCCTTAGTGCAAGTTGTATCCAGTGCCTAACAGGCTTCACAAATCTGCCTGAAATTTAAAACCTAAATCATCCACATCAGTGGATACAACACAACCGACTTTTTTCGACTTTATTCGCACCACTCGACTTCACTTCATTACAAAATTGCATAGGAGGGCTATCCTGTTGGCCATGATAAAACTCCCTAGAGTCCGGTACAATTTAAATATCCTGACCACCATAGTCTACTTTCAGTGCATCAAATAGTAAACTTTTTTCATCTCAATTCACACCAACAAAATCATTTCATTTTATCTGAAGCGGCTAGCTTTAATTAATTTTATTTCACAATATAGAAAGCTCCTCAATTAATTGATTGCAAAGGCCTATTTATTTACCCAGTAAAAAGTATTTTAAAACAATTTCTTACTTCACTTCATTGATTTTAAAAACAACTTCTACTATACTTTACTTACCGAATGTTCTTTTAGATGGGATTCTAGTTCAGCACAGGTTAACATGGTGGCCTCCGATAAGGTGGGAGCATTTTCCAATTTCTGTTCCATATCCCTTAACCATTTGCGCAATTCTTTGGGATCTTCATAATAGCAGACAGAGCGATTATTATCATCGAGCAACTAAAAGTAGGCAACATAAATTTTAAATTTATTACTAAAAAATACAATACACCACTTTAGTACAGTCTAAAACCATAAATTCACCATCACATTAAATAATAACTCATTGATGTTAGAAATACACCACTAATGAGTAATAACCCCATCATTCAAGCCTTAAACCACAATATTAAAGCCTAAACATCAACCTAATTGTTACATCTTAGCCACTCACCTTAAAACTTTTATCCATGGTTTTATCCAACACACTAACACCGCCCTCTATTTCACATCTAGCCTCTTTGCATGTGTCTAAGAGGTTTGTGTCCATAATATAATTATAATTCGTTTGTATGGCAGCCCATAAATCATCTTTACCCGAGCCAATGCCCAATGTAGCAGCACTACTATGCAATGAAGATGAACTATGACCGCTACCCCAAGAGTAGCGATTGAACTTGTTGTAGCTACTGCTGCTGCTGCTGGCATTGTTCGCATGATGACTACTACTGCGGCCAGGATGATGCATATTTGCCAACTGATTGGTCAAATTACGATCCGTATTTTTCTGGAAAAGAAAAGGGGAAAATTTTTTTAAAAGTTATTAAGGAACGAATAAGTATTTTTATATGGAGTTTGATTTAATTATTCTTTTGAGAGTAAAGGAAAGATCTCTTGCTAAAGATTTCTTACTACAATAAAAAGACCACAATCATGTACAAATTAAAATTCTAATACCATCGATGATCAATTCGTTTCAATTAACACTAAAACTCTTGCAACTTATGACCATAAAGTCAATTGTACTGCCTTCCAAGCCTATTGAGCTCTGACAAACTGCAGAATGCTGATCGGTGCCATGGGTTCTGAGTAGCTCATCCTGGAACAAAAACTCGCGCTTCTGTGAAAATATCTGTTCTCGACCCTGTATCTGTATACAAAGGAATCCCAATTTACGTGAGCACCGCTATGGTAGCATATCTCACGTGCGTCAGAAGACACACGGTGAATATGATGCGTAGACCAACGCCCCCACTTTCATGCTGTAATCACTGGCTACAGCCAGAAGTGGGTACCAATTCGAAGTCACGCTTTTGGACATGACTCCCCTCTTGTTTAGGGGTCGGAGACCATCTAAACTCCTTTAAATGCGTTGAGAGTGCAACGCCACACCGTACCCGTAATCGCGCACTCCTCGCGATTTGAGTCTAAACCACAACCACCACGTGCCCCCAAAAGGGGCCTCACCAATTGCCGACCAGGGACGAATCCCTGGGGCTATCGGCACCCGTGGTACCAGATTAAAGACCTCTGGTCCGGCTTCGCAGCAAAGCCAAGACCAAGCTGCTGCCAGTTGAACCCCAAAAAGTTCCTGACTGGTAGCAGCACCCTTAGTCGCCTCTTACGACAAGTATGGTGATCACTGTGGTAGTATTCTCTCTCCCTATCCACCCCGCTACCACACGGGGAACCTGTATCTGTATACAGTAGGACAGTTTCTGTGTATTTTCCAACTCCAATTGAATTAATTTCAGATTCGTTCTATCTGGCCCAAACCTCTCTATTGGTCTGGCCATCCAGTGCATAATTCATGAGTTGTATCCACAGAATTACCCTGCAAACCTTTGGCATACCTCTAAGACATGTCTGGCCCTTCTTGAGTTTGCTCTCTATATGAGCCCTCCATGTCAATTTACTATCCAGTATTAAATTTAACCTCCATTGCTGTGATGTTATCTTACCCTGGAGTCGAATATTCTTAAATTTAGGAAGTTTTCTTGTTTGGGTTTATCCTCAGGTTCACTATCATGCATCAATGACTTAAAATCTCAAGACCTTTTTGAATGATGTTACAGAGGGTTTCTTCCCAATTTTCCCTTAGTCATGAGGAGTACATCATCAGCACATCTTTGGCAGTCAATGTCCTCGTCGGATAGTTTTGTCAGGAGTTCATTCACATTTAGGCTACACATTAACATCTTTCAAGAAAGGTTCGTTACCTAACTAAACCAAACCTATAATGTTTAAAAAGATGGATTTTCTTGGGTGTAATATAGAGTCGTAATGTTATGCCACTAATACTTATGAAGTAGGAAAGAGTGCATTGACCACCACACATAAATAATTCCATGTTGATTGATTTGACAACAGGAACGTCATGTTAATTTAAACAAGACCGGAATATATTCCACAGAGAGCTCAATAAAGCGTCTTTCGTTAGCAATTAATGGTACTTATCTGGCGTAACTTCGGAGCATATGTTTATTAAGCAGATAATTTTTTTTTATTGTCAAATCAAGTTTAATGATCTCTCATTAACGCTGTTGAACACAGATATTTAAAGCAATTGGCACTTTGTAGAGAGAATTGCCAACCATACAAGCTTCTTAGCTTTTGTCACTCTATTGCGCTGCTGTTATTGCCAAATACTTTGTCAAGGCATTATTGAGAAACTATCAAAAGAATGTAAATTTTCTATGTAATTTCCTCTAAAATTTTCAATTCAGTTTCAACCAATGGCTGTCAGCAATTCAGGCCGCGGTGAAAATTATTGTGGACAAAAATGTTCATAGTATAGCCAAGCGGTCAATGATCTGATCATTGGATTCTAATGTAATGAACTCCAGGACGGTATACGACTGTCGCAGATGTCTCAACGAGGTGGCGAATCGATATGATGTTTGTATCACGGGACACAGGGATATTCCCGACAACTGCAGAGCGGATGTACTGCCCAGAAAGGGAACGACCATCGAACTCTCTGATGAACTCTCTATATTGGGGATCCCTTTGGGTACCTACAAGCTTATAATTGACAATGCAATCGTAGACCTTGTCAACAGTAGATGGGCGGCTTCGGACACCGGCAGAACGGCGCAAAAAATCTAGCCAAGGCCGGATAAGAGGCACGCGGCGGCTCTGCTTAAACTCCAAAGAAGTAGGCTCAGCACTGTTATCGGGGTTATTACGCGGCATTGTATTATAGGAACGCATACGAGGCGTATTGGTCTTGGACACCTTGCAAATGATTTCTGCAGCTGTGCAGATTAGAAGGATAATGAGACTGTCCTTCACCTACTGTGTACATGGCTGGCACTTGGTCGGAGGAGAAAGAGGCAATTGGGTGCCTACTACATGGAGGGTCTGGATGAACTGTCATGCCTGGATATTGGCAGCCTAAGTCGGTTCATCGAAAGCTCCGAGTGGTTCCTGGACTAGGGGAGAATATGAAACTGTGGTATCACAATAGGCCCTGTGCGGCCTAAGTGTATCCGCTCATGATTCCATCGAGGGGACAGTCACTTCTACCTATCTACCAACCTTCAACCAATGGCAGGTAGCCCTTCAAAATAAATCCGTAACCATGTTGTAACCCATATTACGCGTAATACCTTAACAAGTAAAGCGTTTTAAAAGAACAGACAAACAAAAAACCAGAAGAGTGTGAAAAAAGCTGTTCGGTCATAAACACGATTTTATGGCGATGATTGAAATAAAAAAAATACAAAAAAACAATCGCAACAAAAAAAATCTAAAAAGGAAGACAACACCAATCGGTCAAAAGCATCAAAACAATTCAAAAGCCAAAACTACCAAAAAAACCACAAGAAAAAACTTCTTTTTAACGGTCGTTTTATAGGCGGACAATTAAAAAACACTTGTTAGGCCGCATGCAATTATTTGTTCATGATGCGTTTAAATAAACTGCAACAACACTATATGATGGTAAGCACAGCAAGAAATCACAACAACAGAAAACAAGTTTATTTCCATTTAACGCCTTGTAATACGCGTTGTTCCTATATGCTGGAGATGTTCAGACAAATCTAGTTACTGGCACATTATCACACGGGTTTATAGCATCACCGCTATCGGGCAAGCAGCCAGCCAGTAACTCTTTTTTCTTTTGGAGTCATTCGAAGGCAACATTATCATAAGGCCAGGCCACAATGATGACGATTACGATAGCGTTGGAAATGATGATAATCATCATCATCATCATGTACATCTTTATAGCACTTCAATTGTTTGTGCTCACATGATGGTCATATCTCCTCGTAAGCAAAATAATAAATTTTTTTTATTGCACTTGTTTTTTTCTTTCGCTTATAAAATATAAAAATAGCACGAAAAAACTACTCTTCAAGCTTTACTTCCACCAACAACAACAACATAAAATAAAATAAATGGCGTTTAAAACGTTAAAATTTTTTAAAAACTTTTTAACTGTGTTTCTCATATTCCAATTTTAACCAGTTGCCTACTGAAATCTAGAATTCAAAACAACAATTTGTCACGTCAACAGCAGCAGTCGATAGAGTAGTTCTGCCTGCAACTCATCTTGAATTGTATTCAATCAACTGGAATGACAGACAGCAGAATGGAAATGTGTGTTTCTCTGAAGGACCATTCGTTGTTTAACATAAGAAAACTGGTCGAATCATTCATAAAATCGTTAAGATGGTCGTGGTGCTAGTGTTGCCGGTTTTAAAGGGTATTACAATAGGTTATAATAGAATAGATCGTAAATTCTTGCATTATACAGGGTGTAGTATCAAAATTAGTTAATATAACAGGTATGAAAAGGCGAAAATAATCAACGGAATAAGGCATCTCTGCAGACTCTGTGATCAATTGAGAGAGACTAGAAAACTTTAAACGACTAATTTTGGAATCAAGAAGAAGGAAATACCAAGGGTTTTGTAATGTTCACTAGATACATATTTCATCATTTATATACACAACTCTTCATTAGTCCCAGGGAAAGGGAACATATCTAAAATATACTCAAATTAGGTTAGATTGTTATAACAGCCATTTCAGACAGATTTCACTTGAATTCAGAATTACAAGTAAAAGAGAAACAGGAAAAAAATGTTCTCCCTTCACTTTGCTCATACACATGAAGCACTCACCAACAATTTGTAACACAATGGTCATATGGTTGAAGCTAGAAAAGCCGTTCCCATTGTAATATTCATAGGAGTGGCGGAACCTACAGTTTAAAAGGCAATTCCGGACGACAAATGTTTCAGAAACTTTATTTACTCTTTCGAGTTTTTGTCAGAAGACTGCTGAGAGGCAGTGGCCGAGAAATATTTTTTATATTTCGTTTTTGTTCGAGATCTCTGGGCAGGGATTTGAATCACGGCTTCACTAGACTACGAATCTCTGTTATTAGAGTATATTGTACCCTCCTCCTACTTTATAGGGTATTCCTATCCTCCAAACCTATTAACCAGGCAAAGTGCGGTATGATGCTCGTAGCCAACAATGACAATTCCCTGCCCTGCATCGATACGTTTTTTCTTCTAGGATGCTTTAATACCCCACACATTCGTAGAATTTGTTCCGATAATTCATTTTCATCGTTTCAGAATTTACATATTGGACTCGAACATCCTCCATTCGGAAAACATGTACCCTTAGGCAACAGTGCCCGTTTATCAACTAAAAATTATTCCTGGATAGTCCAATGAATGACTCACATATCCTCTTTTTGTTATTTCCCAACAACAGTTTTGATTGCCTCAATCTCACATGGTTTTAAAAGAGTCTTTGATGCTCTTTATCTTTCCGTGAGCCTCTATCAGACAGTGATCAACAATTATCTTATCCTGTAGTACATCTTTACAAACATCTGTGCTGAAGTGGTCACGATTTTACACGACATATTTATGTAGTCTTCCCGGATCTTATTAGACACTGACAATTTGTAATCATAATGCCCACTTGATTTCCCAAGGTAATGGTTAGCGTAAAAAATCATAGCAAGCCTAGAAGTTCTCGCTCATGTCCAGATAGGAACAAGGTGACGATTGGAAAAGTTTACGACGATATCTTAAGCCGGACTATGGCACTCAGCGCAGTACAGAAACCATCAAAAATTTCTGTCCACAAAAAAATTTAATTCATATGTAACAGAGCTACCAAAAACGTGCTAGTTTTCATCAAGACTCATGAAAAGGACGGTCAATAATCACTTGGCAAAGGCAACTAGACCTAGAAGTTTCAAGAGCAAGCAAAAAAATCCAGCATTGAGGTGAAAATCTTTCTTTAGACCTTAGAGACCTAGTTCCCTTTTAGGAACTAATAAACTCTGTCTTGGTTTTCTTATACACAAACATTAATAATAAAAATAAAATCTCTTTTTGAATCACGCTTTTACGCAGCTATTGGTGCATTTAGCAGCCAGCAGCTAAACAACTTGTCAATAAAATCTTGTCTATTCAATTTTTACACATGCTTGAATCAACGTTTTTTCATTTTTCCAATTTGTTCCCATTTTTTTCATAAATTTTCACGTTAAATACACTTGGACAACGTCATGCTGGGCTTTAAGAATTCTTTGTTATGCCATTAGAACGTTGATGCTTATATTACTTGCCCCATGACAGGGCTATTTTAAGGAGGGGGGAGGGAGTGAATAAACGAAGGAAGTGTGGCGATTGTAATTATTTTTTATTCTTGTTGTTGTTATTTACATAACCGATAATTTGTAATCGATAATATGTTACTGTTGCTGTAGTAGAGTAGGTAAGTCATTCGATATTAAAAAAAAACGATTTTATTGGTAATTTTAGTTGGAATTTTAATGGACATTGTATGCCACATTGATCTCAGTTGGAATTCATTGCAGAATTTAGAAAAAGAAACATAATATGAAAACAAAATTGAATTGCCAAGTTTTAACGTGTGTGACCTTTCCAAAGCATAAAACAAATAACGAATAAAATTCGGATATTAAAGCAGTATGAAGAATATGAGTAGAGTATGGAAAAAGATTATAGCTTAGCGATGGTCAACACTCCGAACAAATTCAATGCATTATTAGATTATATATACAACCAAGTATAACAAAATTTATTATTCTTCAAACAGATTGTGGTTTTTAATACAATCTGATAACGCTAGGTGACGCAAAAAGTCCCCTTTGCCAGTTTAGGTATTGGTTGCCTCTGCCTATTTTGGGAACGAGTCAAAAGTAAACACCAATAAAGAGAAACACAGCCAGTTCTTTGACGTATTGCTTCGAATGAGACAAAAAGTTAAGTCCTGTGCTGCATAGCCGCCATGTTCCATTTTGTTGCAGTTTTTCCATGCACCACGTCTGCTATTTGAATGTCAAAGATCTCCACGCATTGTGAAGCCAAAAGATTTGAAGTTCGACCACCCTACCATTACTTGATACATAACTGATACGGAATAGGAGGCTCCTACTAGTTAAGATACAAAAACCTCAGGAACAGGACTTCCATCAGCGAACCGCAACAATCTCTATATCTTCTTAAGTGGTGACGGAAAAGTGGTAGAACTGATTGCCATGACTCTAGGTATTATATACACTATAAGCTGACTCCCATTTTTAATGGCAACTGCCCAGATGCGAATTATTCGTACTTCCATCTGCAAATTGCTGCTGAAACTCCATCGTTTTCTAAATCGAGGGGATTTTAATTTGCGAAAACGTCAGAAAAAGTCAGAAAATCTACTTTCCACACTACCAGACTCTAAATTCGAATCTATACTGCTTATGGGACCTCTGAAGAAAGTAATTGTGTTCCATTCTCAGATGAATGTTTAAGCATAGATCAGATTTCTAATGCCCTTATGGCTCATTATTAAACCAATAGATCTAATCAAGTGCGATTAGTACCCTATAAATAGGAAACTGAAGAAGAAAATACTAAGAATTCGAATTACTGAAGGCGATATAACTAACGATCGCCTTACCTCTAAGATTCCACTTCGTTATGCTGCAATATTGAAGGAACAAGCAAAGAAAGGACGTAAGTAAAGTAATTCTGGAAAGGAATCCACTAAAATACAGCTAAAACGTCCACTATCACTCTTTAGAATTATATGCTAAGAATGCTGCAATAGCGTAGCAGCAACTGTCCCCGGCATCCTAAGCCGAAAGAGGAAGATCCCTGCGAAAAAGGTAACGAAGAGGCAAAAACAAACCCAACAATCAGTGAGCCTCAGATTAGTTTGTAAGTCCACCACTGATAATGATAGAAGAAGTTATGGCTATGACTGGACATGGTAGTTACAAAAGTTAACCATATCACATTTGGACACTACATCTCACAAAGATACTATGAATGCTCCAATGAATTCCTACTTGAGATAGGCGCCCCTCTACAGAGAGGCAAACAAATGGTCGCACAAAAACTCCATTTATTGGATAAGGTAAGATGGAAAAAGGAACTCACTTGTAGATCAGGCCCGATATGGATATATGCAGAATAGAATTTGCATTGAACCTATCCAGATTCCATTTTAGGAACCTCATAGATTTGGTAACGGGACGGTGGCCTCTGGGTATACAAACAACTGGAAAGAGCTAGATAACTTCATGAAAGCAGCAAACGAAACAGAATAAATTTGCCGGCAATTACGATAATGCAGGCTGAGTGAAAATATGCAAGAGTAGCCAGAAGTTTTTAACCACTTCGCAGGGGATGCAAGAAATGATAGCTCTGAAGTGCAGTTCCAACATATCAAATGATATCCACTCTTGACGTTTATAAGAAAAGAATAACTTTTTTTTATTAAATAAAAGCGTTATTAGACTACTTCTGTCAAGAAATATTTTAGAAGAGAAAGCACGTGATTTACTAGAAAATAACTCGCTTTATGTAGGATTTGATCTTTTAATTACTTTAAATTACTACGAGGAAATCATTAAATCAACGCTTTAAAGGAATATAATCGCTAATGACCAACCTTTACCGGGTAATTAATTTTGTGTAAACACTGTTATATGCCAGACAACAAGTTAATGGCTTCGCAAAAGAAAAAACAAATCTCTACACATTAAATAAATATTAAAAAAGTTAATAAATTGTGTCAGCAGTCAGTAATGTTTTGCTGCATTCAGTTTACAACTTTCAAAACATTAATTCCCAAGAGATTATGGGGCCACCAAACACAGCAGCCCCAATCAAGCCAGTCAGTCACACAACTACCGCAACTTAATTAAGTTACTGAAAAATTATAGATTGATTGAATATAATAAATAATTAATTAAAAAAATATTTATTAAACAAATTATTATTAATGCAGTTGCTGCGACTGCTGCTACTGCTGCTATACAGCGTAAATTTTCTCACACACTCGCGGAATTAACGCGATTACGAGTGACGACCATAACCATACAGACAGATAGACAGGCAGTGTAGGAAAAATTGCATGGCTGGCATAGAGGCTAGCAAAGCAGGCTGCTGGTTGGCTTTAGAGAGATAAGCAACGGTTGTTCAAATATAAAAAAACCGTTAACTACTGTAATTAACAGCCATCTTGGCGTCAACGACGCCTTTGTTATTATTGTGGCCATTATTATTAATGCTACGACGGATGATGTTGTTGTCGTTGTCAGCGCCATTGGTTGTAGGTAATAATGGAAATTCGTTTATGATTATAACAACAGCAACAACAACAATTATTAAGAAAAATTTTCATAATAAAACAAGACGAAAATGCTTAGAAAATGGAAATTAATTAGAAAAAATGAAAAGCGAAGAAAAAACGTATCCAGAAAACAAAAAACCACCAAACAACACAATAGCAATTATTGCCAATATCGGTCATGTACTCGTATGTATGTTGCTTATAAATGCTACTGTATTTACCAACGTAAAGTAGCATATGCACCGTGAAGCAAAAGATGCAAAAAAGTATAAGAAGTTATAAAAACAAATACCAACAGTGGCCGAATGTTCACATACTCCAAATAAATTAGAGAACACGACATGTAAAGGTGCTGATCTACTAGCAGCGCTTTTAAAACCTGTTTGCTAAAGTATAGAACGTATCTTTTACCTCGAAAATATCCAATTTTTTACCAGCATCGTTTGAGAGACACGCGAGTTTATTCGGACATAGAAGACGATTTTATTTGTCCGAAATGTTGTTGGAATGAAATAAAAAGATGTCGGTTTTCCGTCTACCCCTAAGTGGCGCTGAAATATTGAAGATAGTGCCATCTATGTAAAGAAAACGTAGATAAAATCTCGCCAATAAAACGAATCTATACAATGATATTTGGTTGTAGTAAACGAATCGAACCAAACGATCACAAGGGAACTGTAACAGACACAACGCATTCATTAGAAACGAGTATTGACGAGAAAACCAAGGGTCCCATGTCTATCGGCATACACCAAAGCCATCAAATAGATTTGGTGTGGGCTATATCGTCCTTTATCAGAGACTTTCTGTGTTGGCACAGAAATACTTTCGATTGTCTATTAGGATCTTACTTAAATGGTCTTTACAACCCTTTAGTCAGGTTCACAACCCAGCTTCTCACGCCATCCATGTAGAGTGAGTGGCGGGACCCACAGTTTAATGTCGACTCCGACTCGTCTTTTAACAGACAGTTTTCTTGTTGACACAGAAATACTTTCGGCATTCTATCAGGATCTTATTTGCTTAATTAGTCTTTACAATCCTTTAGTCAGGATTGCAACCTAACTTCTCAGACCACCTCTATTGTTTGTATTAATTTTATCCATGAGTGGCGGGAGCTACAGTTTAAACTTGACTCCGAACAACAGATTTTGCAGAAACATTTCGTGGAGATTTTATTTATCTGCAGAGGTTCCGTCAGTCTTCACTCCTTGAAGACAAGACCGTAAATATTAATGGGTGCCAAAAAAAAAAACCAATGTCCACAGACTTGTCTGTGAGGTAAACTTTATTGTCGTAAAGTCTTAAGACTTTATTGAGGATCAAAAGATAAACCTTCCAACCTACTGCCCTCGAGCTAACGGTTGAAGAACGCTATGGAACTGGAATATACGCTTTCTTGTAGGCATCAATAGCAAACCTCATGGGATTTAGAAAGCCGTGACTCCACTAGGAAGAAAGCCTAGCGCAGTCTGATGACGTTTGACCTCTAGTAAACGGTTGAAAACCGCTATGAAACTGGAATTTACGTTTTCCTCTAGGCATCAAAAACAATCATCAGTTAACCTTACAAAGGAGTTGTAAAATTCATTTCTAATGGGAACCACACCTCTTGGAATCTAAAAAGCTGTGATTTCACTATAAAGCAACCCTAGCGTATCGAAAGCTGTTCCTTTCCAGATTCGTGTTCACGAATATTAATTGTCACTTAGTGACATTCAAAAGACCTTTTATCCATAAAACAAGTATTAAAAAATAGCAGAGCTTTTTTTCTGCTTTGTCCCACTGTGCCTTATTATTATTGGCAATACAAAATGTTCGCTCGTACATGTATAAATACAATCAATAATAAGACATGCTTGACGATGACGATGACGATTGTAAGCGATTATAATGGTGATGGTAATGTTGTTGGTGTTAAATAGTTGACAGTTGTTTGTTGTCGTTGTTGGATGTTGCAGGCGTTAGCAATTTGAAAAAACATTACAACAACAGCAACAACAACTACAATGGTTGCTACTGGAAAGCTAACAAAAAAAACTCTTTAAATTAATGCTGCGTAACAATGATTTATTGGCCCAAACACACACATTTGTTTGGTATTTGCGCGAGAGACGAAACAAACAAACCAAGAAACGGCACATGATTATGAAAAACTATTCACTACCGAATGACAACGAACGAAACCACACCATTGAATAACAGATAGGCATGGAGACCAAAAAAAAAAAAATTAGTTGCGCTTACCAAAATGTGAAAATTACAGTGGCAGGCACATGTGTTGTTAATTTTATAACGTTAGTCACACACATATGCACATATGCAGAGATTAAATGGATAGGAATGGTTTGCCTTAAGTAAAGAACAAACTGGGTTTTAAGCCATAAAACTTCTTAAGGAAAGACAAGACTACTGGCAGTAGGCATACTTTCCCCTCCTATAACAAAAGAAAAATATTACAACGACACAAAAAAACAAAACACCAACTACTGTTGAAATTAACTTTAATTCCTGTTTTCTTTTTACAAAAATATTGTCGCCGTTCAACAATTTTCAGGTTTTAATACGTTTATCGTATGTGGGAATTTTTGTTTGTTGCTGCTGCTGCTGCTAGTGATGCATGTTGCTTGCTTTAGCAATTTAGTCTTGGGTGACAATTGATTGCATAATCATTCACAATTAGGATTTATTGCTGAATTTATAGCCATGCAGCGACAAGATTTCATTTCATGCCTCAAGTCTATTTGTTATAAAAATCATTCAATTTCTTTTTTTTCTTTTTTTCCTTCTTTCTTTCTTCTCTTGTTTTTGGTATTTTCCTCTTGAGGATTGGAAAGTTTTCTTTATTAACAGTTATTTATTTTATTTTCCATTTTCCTTTTCGTTTTTTCTCTTCGTTTAGTAGGAGTTACTAACAATAGTTATGCATTATAATCATGCGTATTTACCAAGTTCAAAAACCTTAACAATGCTGACTTGGCTGCAGCATCAATCATACAACAAACACACGCAAGTGAAATGAGTGTTAATTGATCGAAAATTTGTTAAATTTCATGACAAATATGATAATAAAATAAGGAAATATTTTTATTCCACAAGGGGTTTGTATCTACAGTGAGGAGCAGAAGTGAGTACTTGACAATTGTTAATATTAAGCAGTTGCAAATTGCGATATGTGTCTGGTTATCTATGGTTCAGTTCCTGACTGAATTGCACAAAAATCAACGAGAAATTTCATCAAACGAATGCAAAAATATCTACATGTACTCACTTTTGCTCCTCATTGTGCATGTATCTACAGATCGGATTGATTGTGAGTGATATATTTTCGTATTTTGCAGGAACTAGAAATTTAGACCCACTATCTACTTTGGGAGGAATTTTTTTCAACAGATATTGACATGATGAATAAATGAAGCCTATGGCCCTGCCAAAACTCGTACTGTTTGGATTTCGATTTCAGTCACATTTACAATATTCCATGTATTTCCACTAACAGATCAGGATTCTATTAGAAGCTCGAATGAACAATGTTTTCGGTTCATTTGAATTTAAAACTGTCCCTTAAATTAATCGATTACTAAAGCCTTATTGAGGCTGACATAATGACTATAACGACAGTCTCGTATAAAAATCAGTATCAAAGTATATTGAATACATTTTTAGTTATTGCTCGCGGCATTCTCAGACGCTCTAGAGGGATATTCATAGAAGGAATGTTGCAACATAAGAAGATAATGTATTGCCTGAGGTACACCATTTTGTGCTAGCCGTCGGACTGTATTAATCATCAGATATTTGTCTGGGAAAGTCAAATGAAAATAAAAGCAGACTTATTGACACTAAAAGGTTGATAAATTCATTTGTATTTGAGCGTTCCAAACAGAAGATCGACATTGCTGGTAGTGGAATGTAATGTTATTCAGAAAAACTGATTTCCTTCGAGAATAAGTCGAAAATGATCTTGTATCTCTGAATCAAATTGAAAGCAATAGCCCACTAGGTTTTGTTAAATTTTAAATCAATCAGTTGTTAAATAAATTAGAGTCATGAAAGGAACACAACAATAATTATAGAGACAAAAGCTTTCTTTGAGTTATCACAAGACCTTATCATTACTTCTAAGAAGATCACTTCTTGGGTCAAGTCTTAACTAAATTGTCATAAGTGGTTTTGAACTGGACACTCAAAAAAAAAATTCGAGGAATAAAAGACAATAAAAAAGACTGTTTGACACGTTAGGATCCTTTATGATTAAACAATTCTAAAACTTCTCTTATGGACTCTAAAACACTTGATTGATCACCCCATTGAACAAGAACACATATTGTGAACAAAGCGAGAGCTAAAAAGCACAGAAGATGTGTCTTTAATAGGACGGATATGAGTGTTTTATTATGGACACACATGTTATTTTCCTTTTAGCGAAAAAGAAATCAAATAAAAAATATAAACGAAACAGACATGAAAACAAATGATCTGACTTACCTTTAAACTATTGTAAGGCCTTTCCACCTTCAATTTGGCTTTGATGCCATCACGACTTTCTTGCTTTTCATCCGGTGGCAATGAAGTCATCGATAAAGAAGTTTTCATATTTGCCGACGATGATGCCGCTATTGATGGAGACGACGACAAGGACGAGGCGGCAGCATTTGCAATAGCATTCGTTAATGATGATGATGACGAATCATGATCACCGCCGATATTGTTGTTGTTGTTGCCGCCGCCAAAACCTGTTGAAAATTTATTGTGTTTTTTCTTTGTTATTGCAGCTGAAGCTGATGATGATGATGCTGATGCTGATAATGATGAGGCATGTAATGGTTTTTGAGGAGTTACAAATTGATGATTAGATGTTGTTGCTGTTATTGCTGTTTCATTAGAAATATATGAAGCAACAGACGACATAGAAGTATTTGATGTTGCTGCTGTTGTTGTTGTCGTTGCTGTAGTTGCAATCAAATTTACTGGTGGTATATCATGTATAGCTTTAGTAGACATGGCCGCTAAATCAGTCTCTTGGTTACTATTATTGGTAATTGCTGTTACAGTATTTGTGGCAAATACCGTTGCAATTTCATTTGTTGTTGCTATTGATGTTGCTGTTACCTTTGTGGCATCATCTCCATCACCATCACCATTGCCATCAATACCATCGATTGGTGTTGGCTCTGTTGTTGCTGTTGTTGCAATGGTTGTAGGAGTCTTATCAAAAGAATTTAATTCGATTTTATTTTCTTCGTCGTCGTTTATTGGACTTTCTTTACGTTGTTGCGACGTTAAGGAATCCATTGTAGAATTTCTTCAATTGTTTCTTCACAAATAAATTCATTTGCAGCCTGTCAAGCTAACCATGGTACGTTTTCATTACCTCGTTTTTCTTTGTTTTTTCTTTAAAAGTTCTGCAAAGAAAATTGAAAAAGAAAGAAAAAAAATTAATTTCATTATGAAAACGGATATGACGTCATATAATGTGTTGGTAGTGTTGGTATAGCAAGCTCAGAAGTTTCTTGAATTTTAATTAAAAAAAAAATTTATTTTATTTTATTTTGTTGTTTTTTTTCCAAAAGGAAGTGGTTAAGATGGGTTAGAATGAGTAAAAAATACATTTGAAGTGATTTATAGCCTGTATTTTCTCTACATTTCAAATTGCCGCCAAGGACTATAAAATGATATTGAATGACCACAGTTAGTTCAGTTAGTATGGTTGGCCTCGCCTCTGGCATATATTGTTTCTAAAGAAAGTTTTTAGATTATTATGTAAAACGTGTAGAGATTGTATAAGTTTTCCGTTTAAATGTTATTTAAATTTTGTGCTTAAAAAATAATAAAAAAACTGAATAATTTATGATATCCTTTGAATGGCATTTCCCGTTGTAATTAAAACGGAATTATAAAAAAGTTTCAAATGCTTTAACTACAAAGTAAACAAAGTGTTGACCTTCGTTACCTTTAACCGTATCCCATATTTCTGACAACATATGGCTTCCGTTCCAAAAGAACTGCCCACTTTTTGAAGCTAAAAACCAATTTTAATTCCGTACACCTTATCTGAATGGTCAGCATGTATGTAAACAAATGATAGTCGGGTGCTTAGAGGCTACTATTTTCCAGAGCGTTTTAAATTTTTTTAAAATGTTTCAAAAACCCCTATTGTACTCTGACCCAATATTAAAAAAATCATGTGGCTTCACCCCCTTCAATATAATTCATTTAATAAGTTCGCTCACTCCCTGAAAATAAAAAAAGATAACATCACCGGAAATTTAGACCGTCTCACCACATAACGGGTAACAAACGGTAGGAATCAACGATTAGCTAGATTCTCCACTATTACAACATATACAAGGAGTTTGTTGTCCTTAGGCAACAATAGATAAAAGCCCCATTTCCTAGGACCTGCTGCAGCAGATCCATCACTTGCTTAGCTGGAACAACAAAAAAGATTAACGAAACAGAAATAATGCAGAATAACAGCCAACCGGAACTTATCCTTTGGCACACGAAAAGGAACGCGTATTCTTACATGGAAAGACGTAAAATATAATAGCAACCAACCGGATAGGATGGAAATGCTTTGTGGACGCCATATGTCCCCAAGGGGGGTAGTGGTAAAAAATATGGCCTTCCAAGAGGACCTTTCGAACTTTGACAATTGCTAACGGCCACCGTTTTAAAGTGAGTTATCATTAATTCAGTCTGTTTTACCAAATCACTATGGAACCCGCAAACAATAGCGTATTTACGCTGAATGTTCTCTCAAACAGTTGACAACTGATCCAAGTTTTCAACGAAAAATCATCTTCAGGGATGAGGCCTATTTCTGAATGGGTGTATGAACAAACAGAGTTCTTGAATTTAGGACGACACCAAACCACACGAGATCTATGAGCGTCCAATGCATTTTCAGAAAGTCACGATTTTGTGTAGATTTTGGGCAAGTGGCGTTCCAAGTCAATATTTGTTTGAGAACGACATTTGCCAGGCGAGCACTATAAGGCGATCGATGATTACTAAATTCCTTTGGTCTGAATTGGTTGATCTAGTCGTTAACATGTGATTTTAATAGGATGGCGCTACGTGCGAGATCGTGCGATTTGACTTTCGCTAGACTTTTTCTCTTGGGTTTTCTCCCATCGCAGGTGTATGCGAATAAGCCACAAACCACAGCGGTCCTTAGGTAGGTACAAGTGGCCGTCCTCCCAAATGAATTGGATGGACGCACTTAGGCCCTGTGGCGCCCATTGTGATACCACAATTTGCGCTCAGTATCCCCTAATCCTGGAACCACCTGGAGCTTACAATAAAGCGACTCAGACCGCCGACGTCAGTGTTCGACAAATCACTCAGATCATCGATATAGTACGCACCAAGATGTCTCTCTTTTTTTCATTTATAGCGGTCCTTAAAGCCAACATAATATTTTAGATGCGCTCTCTCCAGAAGAGCCGTCACATCAATAGGTCTTTCAAATCATCAAAATAAGTCGAGGATATCCCTCAAATACCTTGTTTTATTTATATTTAATGAGCGAAAGCGCTTAATAGAACTCCCTGTAGGATCATTATAGATAAGGCATACAAAAAAGTTATTAGAAAAGGAGCACAAAAGATAAAGAGTGCAGTTGAGTAAAGGTAGATTAAATAGCTTAAAGCAGAGTAGATATTAGTATATGTACACAAGAATAGAACAGAAAACACTAAATTAACTAAACAGTATTGCTTTTACAGACCTACAGTATATAAGGCTTACGTTCCCATTACACTTTTTCCACTTCAATGGAAACACTTTTCGTATTAAATGCGTTCCATTGAAAGCCGACACAGTCATTACTTTTACCCTGGTGTTGTTATTAACACTCCATATTTCTTTACAACAGCTATCATCAACCGATTATAAATATTTCCTTCAAATAATTTTCTTAGTACAACAACAGAAAAGAAGAAAAGTAAACTTACTTTAGTTAAGCATATCTTTCTTTTCTTTCCTTCCTTCTTTCTTTGGTTTGGTTAGGTTAGGTTGTATTTGATAGCCACAAAAACACTTTTTGAAATGTTTATGGTTTTAGAAACCTAAACACTCTAAAGTTATTAAATTACTCTGCCATTACCATCATTATTTCAAACATTGCCACCACCACCTAGAGACAGTCATCGCCTATAAGAACAACAACAATAAAAACAACAAGCCAACCAAGTAAACCAGCGAGTTAGTCAACCAGCCAACCAACCAACATCCATTCATTGACAGCAACACACACATCAGCCAGTAAATGTTTCTTGTAAACGCTTTAAAGAGACATGGTTTGTGTTTAAACACTTATGACAGAGCCATTAAAAGGTTTTCAAAAACAACTGCAATAACAAAGACAGACAGACAAACTATTACAGAGGGAAACTATTAAGGTATTACGACAATTCCACATCCCCACCCACCCTAGGAACCACGAAAAAGAAAAACCCATGGAAACACACACATTTTTGTTCATGACAATTGCCAGCATTTACACATTTAAACTCATGCATGCATGAATAGGGACAGACATTTAAGCAAACATGCTCAAAACTAAACACCCCCACCTCTCTGCTTCTAAAGAAGTTATTGACCAAGAAAAGCCTACAGTCCGCGCGCAATTCAAAATTTTTATTACAAAAATCATTTGATTGTAAATTAGCTTGTTTGTGCCCTGCCTCTTTTGGAATACTAAATAGCTTTGAAGGGTGGTGCACAATTTCAAATGAGCCGGGGAATTTCAATAATTGATTGTGTATGCAAACCATTCGATCATTATTGAATACATACATAAATATCGCACTTGAATAGATGGGGTTTTTTTTGCGAGGAGCCTTCGTTAAAGTGGTCAAAGAGCTTGACAACAGACTCGTATAATTTAGGTTTGAAACCGAGATAAAAAAAATTTGTTTAGGTTGTTTTCCAATAAGCTTTCTGAGCCCCTAACATTACAGCGAGAGATAATATTAACAATGAACATTATAGATGGAGGGTCAAGTAGGTATCTTGAGAAAAAGTAAAATTTAATGAGAAAACTTTTCTGTATCTCAACCAATATATGTATTTCCAAAGAACGCATTGTGTCTATGGAATGACATTTGGCAACCCTATCAGTCTGGAACAAGGTTGCTTTCAAAATTGTTCAAGAACACTTGCTAAGCATAGCATTTTAGGGAATTTTTATGCAGCCGGTAGTGGCACATGGCAACCCTATCATTCTGGAACAATTTTTTTTTTTAATCCAAATTGTTCAAGACTTTAGCATTTTAGGGACCTTTTATGCAGCCGGTAGTGACATTTGCAACCCTATCAATCTAGGGCCAGTTTGATTTAAAAATTGTGCAAGTGTTTAGCATTTTAAAAGCCTTTTATGCAGCCGTTAGTTTACTGTACAGGCTTCAAGACTTAAATTCGACAAATAACTTCGTTGGGTGATGAAGGCTAGATGATAAACCTTTTATGCAGCCGTTAGTCTACTATACAGGCTTCAAAACTTAAATTCGACAAATAACTTCGTTTGGTAATAAAGGCTAGAGAAGAAACTATTCACAACGAGAACCCTAGGCAAGGAAGCAGCACAGGATATGTTTTGAGATCTCGTCGAGCAATTGGTAAGCTCTACGATAGTCAAATAATGCAATATCTTCTGACCAGCGTATAAAAAACCACTGCAATTTCCTCTTTATTCACTATTTACACTGTCACGATTTCTTTAATCAAGCTTTTCATTGTAATGTTGGTGATTGAAATACTGTGACATGTTCTAGGTTAACAGAGTTGCCATGTTTTCTTTAATAAAAAAGAGGCCTATCGGAAAATGTTTGTTTTAGATTCATTAATCAAGCTTTTCGTGGTAATGTTGGTGACTGATATGTATACTCAGACATATTCTAGGATAACAGAGTTACCATTTCTCCCCTTTACTAAAACAGAGTAAATTGGGTATTGGGTTTTTATATCGTAGTTTTGCTCATGGATTCCAACTTTTTTTCAGGATGATATAAATTGTGTAATCTGGACCTCTAGGCGGGCAGAAAATTTTCTAGAGCCATTATTTGAAAGGAAAATTAAGACTCTTGATTTTCTAAAATTGAAAACAATTATTAAAACATGTCATGAAGCCTTAAACTTACTTACATAGAACAGGGTAATACATGTTTTCCCCCTTAAACTCAACACATGAGTTTAACTGACCTTATGACTGCCAATATCTTTTAATTTCTTTCTAATTCACTCTTTACTTTTCACATTACTTATGCACTTCTTTGAGTTTCTTTCCATCCACCCTTTTCTTTAATACCTGCATGCATTCGTTAAATGCATTGAAAAGTTTCGTACCAGTTAAGAAAAGGTCATAGAAAAAGGCAGATAAAAATCATGTTCAAATTTATCGTTGACAAACTGCTATTGCAAGTCGACCACAATTCCCAACGCTGCCAGATAGTGTGTTGTCCGTGCCCCTTAGTTAAAAAACTAATTCAAACGAAATAAAAACAAAAAATTAAACCTGAGGAAAAGAAGACGAAAAAAGTGGAAAAAAAACGAAATTAAATGCAAAAATTACCTTGGCTGGATGGATGGATGGCTAAATAATGGCTGGTTGACTGGCTGTTGGGTTAGCTGGCGGCTACTGTTTCTCAAGAAAATTGAACAGACAGCCATTGAAACAATCAAGCAATGCAAGCAATATTCATTTAAACCGGAGACTTAACAAAAAAAAAAAAAAAAAATAAGTGCAAGTACTCTACTGGTCTACTACACAATAAGGAGAGCAATAATAGAGGAGGTAGATTAGTTTTTAAGCAGGTTAAAGTAGTGCAAAATTACTGCAAATAATCGAGCAGTCTGTTTAAGGGTTATTGTAACAAAACTTAGTAACAGAACGAACTACAAGAGATAGTAGAACTAAGAGCCTAGCTTGTTATAGACTAAGATAGATAAGAGCAGACTGTAATAGTGACGACTAGCAATAAATCGAAGGTAATATTCAGAAAACTTAATAAGGCAGGATGTACTAAAACGAACTGTAATAGACGAGATTCGAATAGGACAGTTTATAAAGGAGTATTGTTTGAGAGCTAAGTGAAATTTATTAAAGTCGACTACGAGCATCATATAATGGCGTATTCAAAAAGTAAGGAGACGTTTTGAATTTTGGGGAATATTTAGACTATGTATGATCTTTAACACAAAACGTAGGAAACGACTCTGCTGATCTCAATCGCTGTAGTCTAGGCAGTGTATTGGTTTATTAGATGCGAGCCTGTTGTGCAAACCCCAGTTCAGACCACTTAAAGCGAAGTATGAACCAATATATCTTCGGCAACTTCCTTTCAGCAGTTTTTTTTAGCATAAACTTTGAGCGTAAAGTAAATATCCTTACACAACATGGGCGGTGTGTGAAAATATGTTAAGATCTTGACTAAAGGAATGCAATGACCAATTAAGTAAGTAAATCAACATTCATGATAGTTCTCTGATAAAATCCATAATGGAATTACATTTGAAAACCATTGAACGAAGTGCACTTCCTTTATGAACATAGGGCGGTCACAACACTTATTTCTCTAACGCTCTTGGTTTTCGTATTCGTTCAATTAATATAGTCTTTTAAGTTAATTTACTGGTTCCCTGAGGCAAGTTCTAGAATGATAGGACTGTCATCCTTCATTGTCTAGTTACAACTTACTCCGGGAAAATATATGAGGTTAGTTGACATACATTTAATTGTGAGGTATTTTGCTTATTGAGTCCTACACTTTCTTAAGAGCTGGTGTTACTGATGTTATCTTCTCTGGGTGCAAAGCATCAAGAGGCTCTCTTCCTGCATTGATTTATTCAAACACTGTTGCAGTTACTTTATTTTATGTGTGTGAATAAATGTGGATTTGGAACCCAAAGCGCAAACCAACAATTTCAGCACAGTCACTTTTGTCATTAACAGAACAAATTCTGATGTTAAGAGAGCAATGTTAACTGTTTAACAGTGGAAACAAGTAGATTAGTCTTCTACTTCCCCAATTATTACAGACTATTGACATAAAATTCCGGATATATGTATATACATGAATCCGATTTCCTACATTAAACATTTAAAAACTGGTACAACTATAAATATTTACCACTGTTAACCATCTTACATTACTCTGTTAACATGAAGATTTGTTCTGTTAACACCAAAATTACTTGTGCTAAAAATCTTGGTTTGCGTCTTTGGTTTTTACGAATGCGAATTTATCATCGCACACAAAACACAAAAATCATGATGATGGCTGTTTTTTCTTCTTCCGCTTGTATTCAATAAAACGTTTATTTAGATGCCAAAATAATGAGTTTCTTATTACTGCCCCTTCTGTTCAAAATTAAAACCTAATTGACTGCAAAAACAAGGTATTATACTATGCTCAGACAGGCACTTTTATTGTGTCAATATTCGTTTATTTAAGTACAATATTTTAAATGTTCAGAC
This sequence comes from Sarcophaga caerulescens, assembly GCA_927399465.1. Lineage (NCBI taxonomy): Eukaryota > Metazoa > Arthropoda > Insecta > Diptera > Sarcophagidae > Sarcophaga > Sarcophaga caerulescens. The sequence continues at coordinate 88,740,359 of OV656867.1, forward strand.
ACATAATATACGCAATATTTATTTGACAGTGGTAAACAAAACAGCTGATTGTTTCAACAACATTGTTTTTTTTTTTTTTTTTTTTTTTTTCTCGTATTTGTTGACATTTGAGTTGTCAAATATCAATGAAAGTGTTCGGAAAATTGTAATATACTCACTGAACGTACTTATGACAGTGCTGTAATTTAAGTTTTACTTAATATTATAACAATTTGTGTATTTATTGCGCAATAATTAATTGAAACTGTATATGAAATATTGAGCTCAATAATTTCATTTATTGCGATTTACGCAATAAAAGTGCCTGTCTGAACATAGTATTAGAGTGTTAAATAGACCACTTATGCCGATGAAACTTGTTGGATATTTTCTTTAACTGTTTTTTTTTTTTCTAATCCAAGCAGCTAAGCTGACAATCATTCATTTCTTTATTCATTCATGCATTCATTCATTTGTTTGGATTTTTTTTTTCAAACGTTTATTCATTCATACACAAACTCTTTTTGTTTTTATTATATTTGCGGTCTGGTCTATTGAGTATTTGAGCAAGAAATTAAACAAAATGGCAAGAAAATATAACAAAAAACGAAGAAAAAAACCAACCAACCAACTAACCACACATTGGTTTAATGGCTGGCAGTTAATAAACACATGTGTGTGTCCCCCAAATGGTATTAAAAATATTAGACTTTGCCATAGATGGACTGTTTTTCATTTGGTTTTCCTTCTTCTTTGTTTTGTGTGGCAAGAAGTAAAAGAGCAACAACAAAGAAAAAAAAAAATGGAAAAAATTATCCAGCAATGACTCAAAATCAGTTGGTTGGTTTTTTTTTTTCAAATTTTCTTTGTTTTTGTTTAACAATTTAATGGATTTTGTATTCTTGACTGTGCACAGCAAATGTTTTTTGCCATCATCAATGACATTTGATGCATGATGCATGCTTTTTGCCTTCTTACCACCACACACACAGTGGTGGTAGTAGTGATGGTTGGTTGTTTGTGGTTGTGGTGCATGTAATAGAAATAAAACGTCAGACGTTGTTCATTCGCATTAATCGTACGTATGCTGATGTATTTCGAGTGTCAAATGTAATACAAGCAACGAATTAACCAACCAATCTATCTACTCAAAGAACATTTTGCAATGTGTGTGATTTTTCTTGTATTTTTCAAAATAAAATTGAAATAAAAATTAAAATTTTAATTTCATTTTAAAAATCTGTTGTTTTTCCATAGGATTTTCAATTTCAAGTTGGCGAATTAAAAGCGACAACAATTTGAAGTCAAACGCTTGTTGTTAATAAATGACAAGCAGCAACAGCAACAGTTAAATCGTGTACAGCAGCGCTGAGTCATATGCAGTGACGGTGGTGGCGGTGGCAGCTTATAAGTCTCGCCAGCCAGTCTTATCAGATCCAAATAAACTTTTGGTTTTTTAGTTTAAATTTAAAAATTTTTTTTCTTACCAATTAAGTTATAAATCATAAATTGTGAGAATATGTTTATTGTTTGGAAAGAAAAACAAAATGAACTACGAGTGCCTTTAACATTTAGAACATTAAATACGAAATAAAAAACAGTAAACCTTCAAGAAAATATTGCACAACTTAACACAGTGTAAACTAAAGTAGAGCAGAGCAAATTGAAAAAGAGCTATAAAACACAGAAATTGTTACAAAAGCATTAAAGGTATAAATGATAACGCCTACAGGCAGTGGCCATTAATATATTGACAAAGATTCTAAAACATAAAATCAGCTCTTTGTAGACTTTAATAAAATTGAAAGTATAAAAATATGTATACGTGTGTGTGAAGAAAATTTCGATTTTAACAATCCCAAGACACAAACCAACAATTTCAGCAGGGTCACCTTTATCATTAACAGAGCATATTCAAATGTTAACAGAGTAATGTTAACTGTTTAACAGTGGCAACAAGTATATTAGCCGTCAATTATTTCAGAATATTGACATACAATGTAATCGTTATGCGTGAATAATATAATTGAAATGTATGGTATAGTTGGTAGGGTATGGGTATGGAGGGGGTAATTTATTCCAAAATAATTCCAGATATCCCACTTGCACTCAAAAATGCCCATTAATGAATGACCAGTAGAGTCTTGCAATTATTTGACTTAAAATTTAATTTTTTTAAACAGATTTTGCTGAAATTCTGTTTGAGAAGAATCAAATTGGATGTGCTCTTAGCAACAATTTTTATAATTTTGAATACATATTATTGGATCCTATTTCCTACACATATTTAAAAAGTTGTACAACTATAAATATTTTTCCTTTGTTAACCATTTTAAATTATTCTGTTAACATGAAAATTTGTTTTGTTACCAGCAAAAATGCCTGTGTTAAAAATTTTGGTTTGCGTCTTTGATTTTTAAATTCGAATTTATCTTCACCTACATAAGAAATATGATAGAAATTTCTAAGAATTTTAAGAAGAGAAATCCAAAAGTCACTTAGAAATTATAGTGATTTACTTCTAAAACTGCAAAGAAGCATGCTCAGAATGGTTGTCGGGATCATTAGGGGGCATTGCAATATGGTCACTCATGACATGCACCCATTGATCTTGGACACCTTGCAAATGATTTCTGCGGAAGCTGTAGGGGTGATAAAGAAGGGGAGACAGTTTCTCAGCTACTGAGTACACAAGCCCGTTACTATGTCGTAGAAGTGAAAACCATCTTGGTGCCTACTATATAGATCATATGGAAGAACTGCTACGTAATGACAGTTGGCAGTCTGAGTTGATTCAGAAGAAGAAGCTCTGTGTAGTTGAGGGACTAGGGTATAATGGGAAAACTGTTGCATCACAATGGGCCTATAAGGCCTAAGTGTGACCTATTCTGAATTTATTTCGTGAAACGTTTTCTATTTATGAATATGAATCGTTTAACAACCTAAGAACTCATAAATATAGTTCAAACCTAAATAGTGGCGATTTAGGACCATCATAAACGACGCACAATGCAAGAAATGGTTAAGATTATAGAAAAACTTTTACCGTTAATTCAAAGCACTATGGCCCCAAGATAATCGATTTTTTTGCCTGCGAATAAGAATTGTAATGAACTGGACGGCATGAAATTTTAACAAAGTGAAGCAACGGATTCGATTTTACTTTGATATGACTTTTTTGTACGGTTATATTAGCCTGAAGCTACGCGAATAGGTCTCCCTTCTATTGTAAAATTGACGAGTTTTTTCGTTTTTTTGGAAAACAATAAAATGGTCTCTTCATCAACATTATACTATGTTGAGACATGCACTTATATTGAGTAAATCGCAATAAACGGCATTATTGATCTCAATATTTCATATAAAATGTCAATTAATTATTGCTCAATAAATTCATAAATTGTTATAATATTGATTAAAACTTGAAATACAGCACTGTCATAAGTACGTTCAGTGAACATATGTATTACAATTTTCCGAACACTTTCAATTGATATTTGACAACTTAAATATCAACAACGACAAACAAAAAAAAAACAAAACAAAAAAACAACGAACAAAACAAAAACAAAAACAATGTTGTTGAAACAACCAGCTGTTTTGTATACCAGCTGACAAATGAATATTGAATAAGCAGCTGAACTGCGTATATTGTTATGTCAATAAACAGAATATTGACTCAATAAAAGTGCATGTCTGAACATAGTAATAGATTGGTTCTGTTTCAAGTGCTTTCTTCCCTATTCAATCAACGCGGAGTATTTAAACATTATATTACCCACATATCTTTTTTAGTTGTCATCGCCATCACCACACCACCACTATCCTCATCATTGTCTAATGAATTGTTAAGTGTCTTGCGATATGTTGCCCTAACTTGTTGTATTCTGTCCTCGACGACATCGACTTCAAACGATATTGCATTGCAACGAAAACATGATAGGGTATTCAAAAAGCTAAAATAAAAAATAAATCGTATTCGAATAATTGAATTAATTGTGCGAAAAATAAGTACGAATACTAAAAACCGGTTAACCGAATCAGAACATTATAACGACCATTTGGTTTAGAAAACCTAATTATTCGGTTTTTAACCTTTTTTGAACACCCTAACAGGGTCTAATACACGGTCTAACTTCATTGCTTTTTAGTATGTGGCATTGCAGTTGACTTTAAGTTTTAAAGACTCGCAAAGAAAAAAAGTGTCATTAATGGCACACGAAACAACAAAACTGAACAAAATGGCAAAACGTCAACGCCAAAAAAAAACCCAAATAAAACATAACAACAATAAAAATAATCAAATAATGGCAACAACAAACATCAAAATTTGAAAAAACAAAAAATTAACCAAAGCCAACTTTTATTCAGCATATAATACTCACTTGGCTGGGGGTTTTTTGCTTTTCTTCATTATCGATTAACAAAAAAGCGTATAAAAAGAGGGACACATTCAAATGTCTTTGTTTGGTTGACAGTTTTTCTTTACAGTCATCACAGCGCCACTGGCAACATCAACATAAAAAAAAAAAGTTAAAAAAATGCTGGCAAGCATGCTCGACTTGCATGACGCCCTACAACAAAATTTCAATTTTGGTCAATGGAATTGCTTCTTGTAGGAAAACTGAAGGCACATTCGTGGGCAATTTCATTACAACGAAGACCTAAGCGTCTGAGTCTCAATCTGCTTCCATCTAGGGGAATCACTGACATATACATTCGTGTGCGGACTTTTAAAAAGTTTGCAGTTTTACTAGGTACACGACGATCCATTAAGATATGAATCTCCTTTAAGTCCCGGGACACAGTGGCCGCGAACTTTTAATATCAAAAACTGAAAATAACGAAATCAGCTTAAGACCTCTTGGCCCCGGGTCCCATTTCTGAACTGAACTCTCTGGCAATAATTTTTACTGATTGTCTGGGAATTGGAATTTTAGTCAAATCAGAGAGAGCGCCTAAAAGGTTGCAAAGTACTGGACTAATGTCTAAAACTGCCACTTACCATCACTTGAATATCAAGTCTTACGCAATGCACGGGCATGTTCAATTTGACGATTAAAAGGATTATTAAAACTGACTTGTGGTCTAATTTTCGAATGTGTTGCAAACATTAAGCTCCAGCCAACATGCCTCTACCTATCACCTGCAAGGCTGTGCACTATAAAAATACTCGTAAAGTGTTATAAAATAATTTTTTTTTTTTGATTGTTGCCAACGTACATATCATTCAAAAGCTTATGAAAAACAACTCAACAGCATTAAAAAACCATGTAGTGAGACAAGAAAAACTGCCGTAAATATTTTTAGAAACAAAAAATGTTGTTTGTGGCGTTAATTATTACGAAAAAATAACATGCCGCACCTTGTTTGTCGTAAATCTTTTAATAATTCTCCCTAAAATTCATGGATTCTGTAAAAGAAGTTGATGTAGGTTAAGGGAGAAGAGAAAAATTTTTACACAACAGCCTCAAGTTGTTTTGGCGACGTAAAGATCGTTTGCCTAGGACACTACACTAGGACATTTAAGAACTATTGTGTCTAATTGTTCTATAGTTTGTGGAGAAGATTTACGGCATTCCTAATGAACGCTAACAAATCCTTTTAACAAATCCGGCTTAATCTGCAAACATGCACATCCAATCATTCCCCTGTAAACACACTTTCTATCCATAATAACCCGTAAGAAAATTCGTAAAAAGTTGCAGATCAGACCAAGCTTGAGAACATGAGAAGGAACCTCAAACTGCTTTGAGTTGTCTAAGCATCCTTCCCTTGAGCGCTCCAAGCCTTTCCCAATATTTTATTATTTTAAAAATAGCAGTAAACAGTGTTAGGCAGTAGAGCTCCGGCTCTAAAGAGGCATCACGAATCCGTTCCTACCTAATGCATCCGCAGCTTCGTTGCCCAGTACTCCGAGGTATCTAAATACTCAAAACACTTGAACTCCATTCCCAAGCACTAGTTTCTGCAACACTTTATAGATCCTGTTGACTAGGTTTGAATATAATGACTTGAGAACCAAGTATCTTTAAAACAGCCAAGCTATTTGAGAAAATTTTAGGAGCAATGACCATGATCGCAGCCTATAAATCCATTTTCCCAGTGTAATCAATATGTTTCTGTTGGGTTCGTTAATCCCAGCACATACACCATTGCCCGTCTTGTAGCCTTCGTCTAGTTTAGTTCAAACTCGCTCCAAACTAAATCACCAATAGACCAGTTAGTTAACGCACCCGCGAACCTGCTGTCATACCATTCTAGAAAGAATTTTGGTTGCCAACCATGTTGTTGAAACCCTTACACGCTTACCACGGCGCAATGGTAAAAACATAAATGTGGAATGCGTTGACAGCCTTTAGATCATCAGTTGACCAGGCTAAAAAACACCACATGATGTTCCCAGTGGAATCAAAACGTTTCTGTTCGGCCTGTAAACCGCGCTACAGATACTATTGCCCATTTTGGAGTCATTGTTCAATTTTTATCAAAATCATCCAAACACCAAGTGCCCATCAGCCTAACACTTACAGTGAGATAACTCTGTTGTCAAAGGTCATTTCCAAAGGCTTGATATTTGAAGCCGACCGGGATGTCTAAACCCCTGGCATTGTCGCTTATGCAGCTATCTTTTCACACAGATGTGAAAACCGATGGCTCTAAAACTTCAGTTATACCGAAAAAGGCAAGTCTCTATACGTACATACATAAATGGTCATTACAATCCTTAAGTCAGGATTACGACCTAGCTTCTCACACCACTTATGTTGTGTGCGTTAATTTCATACATGAGTGGCGGGACCTACAGTTTAAAGTCGACTCCGAACGACAGATTTTTGAGAAACTTTTCACGGCAGGTTTATTTGCTCTCCGAGTTTTTGCCAGAAATCTGCTGAGAGGAAGTCGCCGAAGAAATATTCCATGTGTTAACGTCGACAGAATGATTATCAAATGACTACGCTTCCAGTGTGCCCTTTTATTTCTACTCTCAACATCCTATACAGTTCCATAGCTGTTTGCCGTAATGCTACTCCAATATGGGAATTCTACCATACGTTGCACTTTGGGTTAAGGACATATATACTACATACATACATAGTTACTCATTGCAACCCTTCATCTAGGATTACGACCAAACTTCTTACACACTTATGTTGTGTGTGTTAAATTTATACAAGAATGTCGGGACCTACAGTTTAAAGTCGACTCCAAACGACAGATTTTTTGAGAAACAGAATTTTTGCCTAAAAAATCTACTGAAAGGAAGTCGCCTAAGAAAGATGTTTTAATATTTCATTTTGATGTCTGACCTGGGGTTTGAACAGTGGCCTCGTAACACACTACCTACTAGACTACTACGAAGTTTTGCATTAATATACATTACTCAAATATAGGAATTGCTGCAGACGTTGCACTTGTGTGTGAAGGATATTCACAAATTTTTGTCTAAAGTACTTTGCCCGATCCTAGAAGAAGCTTTACACTGTTTTCCATTAACATCAATGAGTTCGTGGGCAAGCGTTCACATAGGTGATCCGTTCAATTAGTGACTCTTGGAGTGTATGTGATATCATCTAATTCCACGATTCCAATACGATTCAAGTGCATCCATTATTATAAGAATTTATAGCAAACAGTCTTGACTTATGACAGCGATGGTTTCGACAGTTTCAGACGTTTTATCTCCAAGTAATACCAAGCACTGGATTTCCTCTTAGCTGCAACGTATTAACGCAACTATTTTCATTGGACCAGAACTCTGTTGGAATCGTCGTCTGTGATACAGGTCAATGTATTACAGTGAAAATTCGTTCTTCGTTGAACTTTTCCATGAATTTTTCTCATGTTAGTACCTTTAAGAAAATGGTACAAACAGGCATAAAAAAGTATTTTTTTTTTTTTGTTTAGTTGTGTGAAAGAAAAACTTTTATGGCTACTTTCAGGATTGGAAATCAATTTAATCGTTTATCTATGAATTAATCACCGTACTTTTAACGTATTTAAGACAAACAACCGCAAATTTAACGTCATTTAAGCATACCCCAACCAACTGACAAAATGGCAAAGAAGGCCCAACAGAGTTGTTTTACTTTAAAGCCTGGTTATTATTATCGCTCCTTAAAAAAGTCGCAAGACAGAGAGAGAGAGAGAGGGGAAAAAATGCAAAACAGCTAAATAAAGCACACTTTCTAATTTGTAATGCAAATTAGTATGAGTTAAAGTTGTTGTTTTTTCTATTTTTTCTATTTCTTTGATTATTTTCTTTAACAAAAACAAACCATCCAGACTTAACTCTAAGATTTCGTTAAAAAAAAAAATGGAAAAAAATAGAAAAAAATTTAACAAAATAATAGAAAATAAAAATAGAAGAAGCAGAAGCAGAAGAAGAAAAAAAGTCACACAACAAAAAAAATGTGTCTTAACTATGAAATATTTGTGAAAAGATAAAAAAAATTGTAAAGCAAGCTTGTGGACTCAAGTTTAAGAAAAAGAAAAGAAAAAAGTCAACGAAAATAAAAACAAATATTTAAGCTTTTAATACCCTTATGGGGCATATGGAGTCACCTCTACTGCCAGAGCTCTTGTTTCGTTTCGTGTTTTTTTTGTTTATTTTTTCACTGGTCGTTGTCTTATATGGACCAACATGTTACAAGTGGTAGTAATTAGCGCTTAGACAAGAGGTTATTCAATATTAATCTTAAAACATACATACTATGGCCATACCATACCAAGAGTTTAGTCCGTCCCCCGGTCTGGCCGTTTGTCTGTCTGTTTTTCTTAGGATTTCTGTTTTTCAGAGTCAATAAAAGTGAATAGAAGCGAAAGTTAGCTTTTGTGATTGTTTCTTAATGAATTTTTCTTCAGTTTAAATATTTTTTTTTTTTATTTATTTTTAGAAAATTTAAGCGACACTCGTTGAGAGTATGAAAAAATTAACGTAAAAATTTAAATAAATTTTTGCTCCAAATTAATGAAAAACAATGTGACACTCGCATCAAGGAAAACGATTTTTCACTGCCATATAAAATAAATGACAAGCAGGAACTATATTTTATAGAAAGAGTTTAGGAAAAATGCTTAAAAAACGGATGTAAATTTTGAAAGGTTTATCGTTTATATGAATAGGAAGCCTAGTGTAGTAATTACAGTGCGAGCAATAGAGATTCGAATTAAGTACGAGTACTTACTCTGGAAACAAAATAATAAAAAAAATTTTTTCAAAACAAATTTACTCAAATTAATATTTAAGGCGTGCGACTAATAGGATTTTTAAGTAAATCTCTTTTACTCTTTAATAGAATATGTAAATCCTTCAGAAATTGTCGCTAATCCCCATGAGATTCCAAAGTCAATTTTCTCAATGCCATATCACTTCTTATGGAACTATTTCACCAATCATAATAGGCTTTGGAACCTTCATTTGAATGTGGACCTATTATGTCCTGTAATTAGTTCCAAAAAAAAAATGGGGTTTCTCACAAGGGTATTGTTAACCTTCCTATACCCGCGCCAAAAAGTGAAACACCAATACCCGCGCGTTGGTCTGTGAGACCAACAATGGAAAATCCTATATCCTTGGTACTATTACAAAAAAATTTTTTGATGCAAAAACGAAGCTTATTACGAATAATGAAGCTACCAGTGATATCAACTTGCTGGCACTATTTTTTTTACAAAAAAATCGCAATAATAAAAAAATCGGTCTCACAGACCAACGCGCGGGTATAGGAAGGTTAAACAGTTAAGAGTATTCTGTTAAATTAAAATTTTGTTCTGTCAAAATTGACTGTGCTAAAAAAAATTGGTTTGTGACTTGGATTTTCAAATTTGAATAAATCTTCACTCGCATAAATACTTCCATTTGCGATTCATTCTAAAACAAAACAAAATCGAATCATTTTTAAAGCCAAAAATTACGGACAATTAAAAGTGGAAAATAAATTTAATTTTAACGGCAAGAACTGACCTACTGGCAGTAGTGGAGACAAAAACTAAGTAAGCTAAGTAAGCTTGGCCCTACCTTACACCTTCCAATTGCCACTTGTTCAATCGCTAAAGAGCTGTCTCAGTTGGGCTCTTCAGAACGCAATTGAATCTAATTTTAGATTAAATAATCTACAAGTCCTATACCAATGAAGTAAAGCTCATTTCAAATATAGGAAAAATGATATTCAGTTTGTAATCGAATTCGTAAACGAACAAGCAAACGGGGAAAACCCGTCTTAATTTTGGAGGTATTGGAATGATGACTGTGGAGAAACTTAATGTTTTCTGCAGGAGTATTCTCGACAAAAAGGCAGCAAATAATATCTTACAGTACACGGCTTAGAAAGGGTCAAAGGATGTATTACTTATTTATGGACGTTAAGAATGTATGGATCGTAGTACTACGAAGAAAATAGAAATGAACAAACAAAATTTTCGAATTTGTCGACGATACCGATTCACCAAGATCCAAGAGCGTACAAAACATTACGAAAAAGTCAATTTTTGGTGTGCATTAAGGACTGTTGGCGTATCGACTCAAAGTTCTTAGAGGACGATATTGGCCAGATCATCACTGTCAACGGCCAGCGCTATAGGTCGATGATTACTAAATTCAGTTGGCCGGAATCTGGACACCAACGACATGTGGTTGCGGCTCTAGATGCCATACTGTTCACTCTACATTGGATATTCAATACGAACCATTTCTTGGCATAGTCATCGCCGGTGAATATTATGTGAACTGGCCACAGATATCGCTCTACTTGAACGCGTTAGACTTTTTCTGGTGGGGTTTACTTCAGTTGCAAGTGTATGCGAATAAGCCGCAAACCACCGTGGTCCTCAAAGCCAACACAACCCATGCCACCGTTCAAATTCAACTGGATTTCTGCGCTAGAGCCATGGAAAATTGGACATTTCTCAGAGAAATAGACTAGAGAAGTCGCGTGACGAACATTGGAAGAAAATGTTGTATTCCACACATAACAGCAGCTATAAATATCAATGTAATCTTACCCTTACTTTGTTTTATTTAAATTTAAAGATAGGAAGCTGTTAATAGAAGACCCTATATTAGTGAATATATATTTTTATAAGCATTGTTAGCTTAGCAAATTATTGATTATCTGCCCACAAATAAGTGTTAAATTTTATAACAAACAATTGAAATTTTTCTTTTCTTTTTAACAACTTGATTCATATGCTTCGGTGAACTCTTTCGGGTCTCTATCGATTTCATTTAATTTTTTTTTTTTTCTATTTTTAATTTACCAAATTAATTTTTCAATTGGCAATAGAATGTTATAAATAAATGTATTTTGTACAGGTGTTTAGTATCTTTTAATGAAATTTCTGCTCATATCTGATACAAACTGATAATTTTTGTTTTTTAGTTTTTGTTGTTGCCACCATTTTAATGATAAGTAATCAAGCATTGGCACTGCTGGCAAGCAAAGGTAAAAATAGAAATGATTTCATTTCATTTTAAAAATTAAAACAAATAAAAACTTTTAATTTCGTTTAAATGTCTAAACAGTACTTTGGCGTAGACTTTATTACCACAATGTAGACTTGGCTGCAATAAAACATTTTATTTTTCAATCAATTATTGGCAATTGGAAATTATATTTGAAACAATAACAAGCGAAACTAAATAAAAATAGAAACGAAATTAAAGTTCAAAAATTTATCTGGTTTACATGACTGAACAAAACTCATTGTAGAAGGTGTATAAAAATGAAATCCCTAAAATATTGCATATTTGAAACCTTATTTAATATGTGATAAGATAAATTCGAATTTAAAAAATAAAGACGCAAACCCATATTTTTAGCAGCGCCACATTTGGAGTTAACAGAGCAATATTTGTCTTTAACAGTACAAAATTTCTTATTAACAGACCACAGTCAATTGTTTAACAGAAGCAACTATTTATAGTTGTATAACTTTTTACATGTTTATAGGACATCAGGTCCACGAATATATATCCCAACAGGTCTAAATTGTGCCTAAAATTTCCGCTATTTACTACTACTATTAACGGAATACACCATGGAATTTCCGAACTTAAAATCGTTTCAAAAAAAAAAAAAATAACTTTTGTGTTAAAATATTACAAGTCGCTAGAAGATCAGTGAGCATTTTGGTACATAGTACACCAATCCGACTGCATGCAAATGGTAGTCCAGAGGATTACCTTTCGAACCGTGAGATATCCCACTCGATCTCATGAGATATCCCACTAGACCTCGGATAATTTTGGGATTTAAGAAAATTGCCAATTTCATCCAAACTAATCTATTTTGTGCCGCTGTTAAGCAGTTAACATTGCTCTGTTAACATCAACATTGTCTAGGGCATCCCCTTTCGTACCGTGCTAGTGGGATATTTGGAATAATTTTGGGATTTGGGAAAATTACCACCTTCATCCAAACTAATCTATTTTGTGCCGCTGTTAAGAAGTTAACATTGCTCTGTTAACATCAGCATTCTCCAGGGGATCCCCTTTCGAACCGTGCTCGTGGGATATTTGAAATAATTTTGGAATTTAGGAAAATTACCAACTTCATACAATCTAATCTATTTTGTGCCGCTGTTAAGTAGTTAACATTGCCCTGTTAACATCAGCATTGTCCAGGGAATCCCTTTTCGCAACGTGCTAGTGGGATATCTGAAATAATTATGGGATTTAAGAAAATTATCACCTTCATCCAATCGAATCTACTTGTTGTCGCTGTTAAACAATTAACATTGCGCTGTTAACATCAGAATTTGTTCTCTTAATGACAAAAGTGACTCTGCTAAGTTTGTTGGTTTCCGACTTAGGTTTTTAAACTCTTTAGAAGATCAGTGACCATTTTGCAAGATATTGGACATAGTACACCTACCCGACTATATGTAAATGATAATCCAGAGGGTTCTCTTTCGAACCGTGCTCGTGGGATATCTGGAATAATTTTGGGATTTAAGAAAATTATCACCTTCATCCAATCTAATCTATGTACTTGTTGCCGCTGTTAAACAATTAACATTGCTCAGTTAACATAAGAATCTGTGCTGCTAATGACAAAGGTGGCTCTGCTAAGTTTGTTGGTTTGCGTCTCAGGTTTTCAAAGTCTTTAGAAGATCAGTGACCATTTTGGAAGATATGGGACATAGTACACCTACCCGACTATATGCAAATTGTAGCCCAGGGTGTTCTCTTTCCATAACCGTAGTAGTAGTTTTAGAATTTGAGAAAATTGGCACTTTCATCCAATCTAATCTACTTATTGTCGTTGTTAAACAATTAACGTTGCTCTGTTAACGTCAGAATTTGTTCTCTTAATGAGAAAAGTGACTCTGCTAAATTTGTTGGTTTGCGTCATAGGTTTTCAAAATCTTTAGAAGATCAGTGACCATTTTGGACATTGTACATCTACCCGACTATATGCAAATGATAATCCAGAAGGTCCTCTTTCTAACCGCGGTAGTGGGATATCTGGAATAATTTTGGGATTTAAGAAAATTGCCACCTTCATCCAAATTAATCTACTTTGTGCCGCTTTTAAACAATTAACATTTGTTCTCTTAATGACAAAATTGACTCTGCTAAATTTGTTGGTTTGCGTCTTAGGTTTTCATAATCCAAATTTATCATCACAAACATTATTTAATATTTATTTATTATTTTATGGGTTCAACAGTCGTAAACAATTTTTGCTTAAAAAAAAAATTTTTATTTTTAAATAATTTTAACTGCCATCCACTTACCTTTTGCTTATGATGATGATGCAGCACCAGTGTGAATGTCGAAGAAAAAGTGGAAATTTGAATTTAATTCATTCAAATTTATTTTTCATTTGAAAGGAAATAAAAATGTTTTTCTTTTTTCTCTTTTTTTTTTTTGTTTGTTTTGTTTAAATTTAATAGCACGTGTTCCTCTCAATTAAATTATTTAAAAAAAAACACAATTTATCTTCTTTAAAAATTAAAAAAAAACTGTAGTTTTGTATAACGATAATGACAACGATTTGTTTAAGAAGATCAATGTGATTAAAGGTAATCGTTTTTCTTTTTTTTTAAATCTTTTTTATTTCTTTTTTTATTTTTTGCGCAAAATTAAATTAAAATCGTCAAACTTAGATGCAGGCTGGCTGTAAGTCAATTAATTTTTTTTTTAAATTTTTTTCGTTAGACAAACATTAAACAAATGTTCAGTTAAGTGTCGTTGTACACATCACATAAAATTAGTTTTAGTATGTGATTTTTTTTATTTTTGTTTTTTTTTTTGTTGCCTTTCTCAGTTAATGAACATATCAAAAGGCCGACACATAAACTTTAAGAGAAGATGTTCGAAGTTTATTGAAAGAGCATCTGCTTTTAGATTTGTTTGTGTTTACAAAACTAAAACGGATGTTGAATTGAAATTCTGAAAAGAAAGAAAAGAAGGAAAACAACTGTTAGAAGCTGTTAAATGTTAAAGTACAAATATTTAGTTTTTAAAAAGAAAAAAAAATTAAAAGTGACTTTTACAAAAGAAAAAAATTGGTTTAAGCAACCCAATAATAGGAAAATAAAATTTTTATTAAAACAGAGGAAATGCAGTACAACCCTAAATTGTCACCAGTGTTGGACAGGTTGTTAGCACAAGTCACAATTGGGCAATTCACACGACTTTGTATCGTGTATGTTGTATTGAATTCAATTGGTTGTTTGTGAACGCTCAATGCTATGCTGTATTGTGTGTTTCGTATTCCAAATGTATTTTTTTGGCATTCAAACAATTTGATAGCACGAAACCAACACAACTTTTGAAAAACATATGAAAACATATACACTAGAGCCCCGACTTGCGTCGATCCGATTTGCGTCGTTTCGATATGCGTCGCTTTTTAAAAATTGACAAAACTCAGCTTGCGTTGTTGCAATTTCAACTTGCGTCGATTAAATTTAGCCGAATTTGAAGGAATGGAAGAGGATGACATTAATGAACTTTTACTGTCTCAAGATGAGGAGCTTGATAATGAAAATTTATCATCCATTAATATTCAGCACGCTTTAGAAGATGATGTTATGTTAATTGATAATACATTAGAGGAAAAAAAAAATAACAATCTCCTATATTTCGAAAGCTATGCAATTAATTTCCCATGCATTGGATATATTTTCTGAAAACGATCCTGACGAAAATCGTAGCGAGGGCGTAGCAGCATCTGCTGACCAAGCCATTAGTTGTTACAAGGAAACATATCAGCAAAAAAATCTCAACAAACCTTTTTCTTAACAAACCTGTAAGACCACGTAATCAAATGGAGTGTTGTTGATTTGAATTTACGAGTATTATCTGAAGAAAGCACCACATAAACTAAACAAAGCACAATTTCTTCTTTAAAATTTATTTTTTTTATAAATGAATTTTATTGATTTCTGTTAAGTTTTTTTGTTAGAGAAAACTTTACTGAACTTAATAAAATAATGAAAAATGTTTTCATAATTCTGTTTTATCCGAAATATTAAGTTTTTTTGCTTCATTTTGATGAATTTCAATGCATTTGTATAGAAAAATTTGATTCGATTTGCGTCGTTTCAATTTGCGTCGCAATTCTCCGGTCCCCACTAACGACGCAAGTCGGGGCTCTAGTGTACACATTTTTTTCATTCACACAATTAGATAGCACGAAACCAATACAACTTTTAAAAACATATGAAAAAAATGTGTATAAGTGTATCGAATTTTTAGATGAAAATTATCAACAACAAGCATTATACAACAGTATAATCGTGCAACAATACTCTCAATACAACGATACAACGCCTTGTGTGAATTGACCAAATGTTTATAAAGATTATCGTAAATTTTAATTTACATTTTATCATTTCTTTTCATTCCTTCAGGAGTATTAGGTTATAACTTCCCCTATTTTCATAATTTTTTTTATTTGCCTCATTTTCGTTGTTCCGTTATATCTAAAGATAAGTAGGTCTACTAAATAGCACGGCTTAAATTGATAGGGTGGCTTTACACCGTTGGCTACAAGGAACATCTGAGTATCATTAAGTCCTGCTTTCTCTTAAAAAAGTGACGCTATCATGTTATCCTCTCTGGAGGGCTTGAATTGTAAGCTGTTGATTAATGAAATTTAAAAACTTTGATGAAAATTCTATCGTGTTCTTCCATATTCAAACATGGATCACCTTACCCACTACACCGCGTCACAATATTAGTTTTATAATCCGATATCGTAATGCTCCAAAAGCAGCTGTATCGCCAAATTTCCGACTTTTAGCTGAAAGCTCCTGGCAAGTGAAAAACAAACCTTCTATTGAAAAAGGTTTGGGTAATGAGAGAGAGTGGTAGTTCACTAAAGAAGAACCTATGAAATTCAAAACCTATGATGAAAATTTTTTCGTCTTCTCCCAGATTCGACCGTGACTTACTTTACCTACGATACCACGTCACATACCACCGTTAATGTTAGTTTTATAATTCGATATCTTAATACTCCAAAAGCAGCTGTACTGCCAGATTTGCCGAAAACCGAAAATCAAACATTCTATTGCAAAAGAATTGAAATGAAATGAGAAAAGTAGTTCACTAAACGCGATCTTCCTGAACAGAAAAAAATATTTCTTTCGGCAACCTCTTCTGTTAAAAGCTCGACTAGTCGCCGTAGTGTAGTAGGTAGTGTGTTGGCTTATTAGACGTAAAGCCAGGGTTCGAGCCCCAGGCCAGACATCAAAATACAAAAATACAAAAAGTATTTCTTCGGCGATTTCCTCTCAGCAGATTTCTGGCAAAAACTCTGAGTAAATAAAATTGTCAAGAAAAATTTCTCAAAAAATCTGTCGTTCGGAGTCGACTTTAAACTGTAGGTCCCGCCACTCATGTATAAAATTACGCACACATCATAAGTGGTGTGAGAAACTAGGTCAATAATCCTGACTGAAGGGTTGTAATGACCAATTAAATAATAAAAAGATTTTCCAAACCTGTTACGGAGTCAACATTGAATTGTAAGCTCTACCACTCGTAGGTAACGTATTAGGTGGTGCGAAATACTAGACCTTAATCCTGTCTAAACAGTGGTAATTGCCAATAATGTAGATGTATCTGTAATGGAGGAACATGGTGAGACAGACACTCATTGACCTTTAAACTGTTCCGCCTTCCATGTTCCTCTGTTAGAACTTTCCAAGTTCATACCAGGTGTACTACAGCCCAATACTAGCAGATCATTGCTTTGGTAAAGGGCCGAGTAGAATTCTGTTCTCTGTAGACAAGGCATCCAATAAACCCTAACGCCTACAATAGAGATTCCACTGCCCAGTCAATTGATTTGACAAGCTGATTAGAATACAGAGTTTGATAAACCAATTGAGATATTTTTGAAAGTACTGCATCGGGGATCTAAAGGCATGTAACCTACTAAAACAGTACAGAATAGCATAAGCGATATAGGCATTAAATTCCTTTACTAGTCAGGCCAGATTTATATTCAATTGAAATATATTTGTGGAACTAATAACATGACCTGGGCTGTGGAGAAGCTTAAAAGTTATTACAAAACTTACTGCATTTAACAGTTAAGCAAAGGGAAAAAAAATTCGATGGTCCACCATTATTTCTGCGTAATACGAGTTTGTTGCTGTGCATTATAATTTGCTGAAAATGATTGGGATTACATAAGTGTACGCAAACTAAGAATAAAGCAATTAGACAACCGTGTCTTTTAGCGTCTGCAGACAACAATACTGAATTAAATTATTTCCTTATTTGAAAACAAGATGTATACTTAATTGTTGTCTTAAGACCTAGCTTCTCACACCACTGATGTTACATACATACATAACATAATTGGTCATTACAACCCTTTAGTCAGGATTACGACCTAGTTTCTCACACCACTTATGTTGTGTGCGTTAATTTTTATACATGAGTGGCGGCAACTAAAGTTTAAAGTCGAATCCGAAAGACAGATTTTTGAGAAACTTTTCATGGCAATTTTTGTTCAGAAATCTGCTGAGAGGAAGTCGATGAAGAAATATTTTTTCATTTTTCGTTTTAGTTGGAGATGCCTGACCTGGGGTTTGAACAGAGGCCTCACGTCTAATAAGCCAACATACTACCTACTAGACTACGGTGACAGTATGACCAGATAAATCTGGATATAGTAAAGACTTAGGGGACTTAACTCTGAAGTCAAATAAACAATACGTAAGAGTCTGGCTAAATGTTTGGAACCTATTGTTTGCAATCTATGGACATCAATTAATCATTTCTAGAACAGTTAGTTGCTCCCTCCCCTATGACGACCTATCTATCCATGTTAACCCTACCTTAATTCCTTCCCCCTTAACAAGTTATGACAACTTTTTGGTCATGCATTTATGAATGCGTTAAATAATCCATAAATTTTCAAACAAATACTGGACACAACAAATACTATAATTTCCACGAAGACAAGTGAAGAAAAAATATTGCCATTAAATTGCATCATGAGAGGCGCACAGATCATAAAATTTAAATTTCCTTCAAACTCATTATGGAGAATAAATCAAACCACCCACCTTTAAATCAGACAACAAAAACAAAAAAAATAAGAAAACAAACGAAAACATAATAATAGCATCGCCAGCACTAAGCAGTCTCTAAGTATCACTACTATTGTTACGAGCAACAGCATCAATTGCATCAGCACCACCACCAGACATACTGACTAGAGGAGATCATAAATTATGAAAACTGAGAAAAACAAAAACAAAAATAATAATGCAAATAGAAATCATTTAAGTGGACGACGGACGATACAAAAAAAAAAAAAAAAAAATTAACAAAAGGAAATCAATAATGAAAACAAAAACAAAAAAAAAAAAAACAAAAAAAGGAAGAAAAATTATTAAATGGCCAACGGCTGATATGCAGTGTATTTTTGTTAATAAAAAAAAAAAAGGGAAATTTTTGAAAGACAAATCGGAAAAAACCAGCGCCAAGGAAAACACCCTCCCCGTGTGTCCACCCTTAAGGCGTACAATTGATTACAACAATATTTAAAAAGGAAATTAGTTTAAGCACCACCAGCTAGCTAGCGAAACGCCATCAAAACCGCCAGTCATATCATTTCATTTCGCAATAATTTTATATCAATTTTATTTACACTAGCCAGACGGACGGACGGAGAAAAACGTAGACAGATAGACAGACAGACAAACCGGCATAGAGACGCATAGACAGTTAGTCAGCCAGAGTACGGCGATCGATCGATCGATCTAAAGCTGTAATCAAATTGTTCATAAATTATTGGCAAAAACAAATGAATGAATGAATAAAAGAAATGAAAACATAGGCCGCCCCAAACGATTTTTATTGACAAAATCATTTTGATTGAAAGGAAAATCAAGTTGAAAAACGAAAGAAAAAATAAAATAAATAAAAATACTTTCGTATTGAAAAATTTGTTTTTATCGTCTGTCTGTCTGTCTGTGAAAAAAAGATCATATTTATTACCGTTATTAACCTTTACGAACTCTCACTCTTCATAGGCATCCATAACTCACTCTCATTCACTTTTTGTGGTCAACTGGGGCGAGATCTTTCAAGACAAGCAGAAAAATATCCATCAACTTAAATGCATTACTTTGGCAAAAATTAATAAAAAAAAAAAAAAATTGGACACAGTGGATGTCCAAAAAAAAGGTCAGAGACCAAAATAAAACAATGTTTTTATGTGAAGCCTTTTAAAAAATGTGTTTTTTGTTTTGGTATTAAAGTACTTTTTTCGTTACCTTCGTTGACTTCTTTTCTATTACTTTCCTATTGATTGAATGATTCCCTTGCTTTGTGTCCGTTTCATTAATAAAATTGTTCAGTTAAGTGGATGTTTGGTTTACTCTAGCAAATTCTAGAACAATAGGATTGCCATCTGTCATAAATATGACATCTGAAAACATGTATTGGTTGTATTGACGAGGAACATTTCAAAGTCTGAGGCTCCTATAATATTAGTTTCTAATGTTATACTATATGGGAGATGTATAGGCTTTATGGATGATTTACTTAATAGAGGTTTAAAGTTTCTCTGCCCCCCCCAGGACATCTTGATTTCGTAATCAAGCCTTGTAACACCTACAACATAACACCTCTAAAAAAAGTAAGTTACTTTATTTAGAAATAAAAGTGGTTCCCAATCTAAAAGAATGAAACAGGTGCACTTAAGCCATATATTGTTCACTGTGATACCACATTCGTTCATCTTCCCTAGTTCTGAAACATTTCAGAGCTACTGACGAATTCATTTTGCACTCGAATGTCCATTCGGCATACTATTGATGTTGTCTGCATAGTCATAGTCTCTTTATCCTACTCCGATACAGCGCTGGACATGTACCCATTAGGTGAAAAACATTTTTGTCCTCTTCCTTGTTTCTGCAACTCTTGCAGAAGTCATTTGTCATATGACCAAGACCAATGCATCTCGTAGAAGTACTCATAATAACATGCCAACCATCTTGCTAAGCGTTCTTCTTTGGAGTTTGAACAACCTTTATGTGCGCATGCCATCCAGACTTGATCAGATTTACTGCATTATCTAACACCCGCATTAAAACCTTTCCTTTGTTAGTTATAAGCTCGTAGGCTTGCAATGGGAGTTCCAATGTAAAAAACTCACAAGAGTTCGATAGTTGCGTGTCGTCTGGTAAGTTCGGCCTCTCTGCAGTATTCTGGAATACCCGATAGCCATATGCAGTGAATCTTGTACTGCTCTACCATATCACTGAGCGGCTCACAGCAGTCACAAATCGTCTTAGAAGTCGTCAATTTAGAATCTAGATAACCGCTTGGCTATCTAGAAAAATTTTCTTCCTTTATAATCCTTACTGCATCCTGTATGACGGACACTTCCGCCTGGAAAACACTGTCGTCGTTCAGTAGTCTTTACGAGTAAACTATACCTGCTGACTCCGAAGAGATCGCTGCACCTTACTGAGCGGCTAGCAGCAGTCATAAATCGTCTGAGGTCTTCATTTTAGAACCTAGACAACCGCCTGGCTTTCTAGAGATATTTTCTTTCTTAAGAAACCTTATACTGTAGCCTGAACGACTGACACTTCCGCTTGAAAAACACTGCCGGCTGCCGGTAGTCTAGACGAGTAAACTACTATACCTGCCGACCTCCGAGAACATCCCTTTACCCACAGCTCCATACTGTTTACGGCGCTCATTTAAATCTTAATTCAGAATTTTTCAATCCGGAATAATAGTTTTGAACTTCTTCATAGTATGTAGTCGGTACTTTTGAAAGTCTCAAATTCCCTTAGGACACTCGATTTACTGTGCTATTGTTTACCCTTCCAGAGACACTGACTGGTTTTGACTGCTAAACCCTTACAATAAAAGTCAAGCGGAAAGGGATGTAGGCTTATATCCAGCCACTATATAGGTACTCCTAACACAACAGACAGCAATAGGTTAAAAACAGATCGGGCCACTGCTCTATAGTACATCAGCCTAGGCCCATATTTTTCCCTAAAGTACTAAAAAAAAGAGACGATTTTCTTGATTTGACCCACTGTTTTTGGCAACAAAACAAAAGTAGAAAAAAACAACGTTTTTGAGAATGTTGCCTAAAAACTTCGCAAAACATTGAAGTTTTCATCATCATTTTGACTTTTTGGCTGGTACAACCATAACAAAACGTCCAGTCATAACGAAAATGGTTTGTATCTGACAGCAGCTATGACGATGATGGTGACGACTGGTCAATAACAACTGGGCAAGTTAGTTGACCAAGTTATGATTTTGTTGCAACCAGGAAAACGCAAAAAACTATTTTGGAATGAGAAAAAAAATGTAAAAAAAAAAATTGCAATTGAACGTGTGATTGATTAAATTGCCAAAAAAAAAAAAAAAAAAAAAGATGGAATAACAAAAACGAAAAAGGCAAAACAAAAACAAAAAAAACAACGACATTTATGGGCAATTTGTAAAACAACTTAACGGGGCAAGTTGTTAACGATTATTTTATGTATGAGCCAACAACAGATTTGATTTGCAGAGGATTATAAATGAGCCTCTGATGCAGAGCTCTGAAGATGATGTTGTTGTTGCTGATGTTGATGTTGCTGATAAAATTTATGCAAAACAAAAACCAAAAATTGCAATTTGCCACAATAACTTTAAATCATTGAATTGAAAAGGAAAAGTTTTTTTTTTTTTTGCAATTTTCTTTTCATATCAACACAATGGACAGACAGGCAGGCAGATAGACACATCCACACAGTCATTGTCATAATCGTCTTTAGCACGCCAACAAAATCCATCATTATGACTCCTTTTTTGGTTTTTTTTTTTTTTTTTTGCTGCTTCTCTTCCCTCAGTTTTCAATCAAACCAGACGCCCACTTTCGTTTAAGACTGACTTTTTTGGGGGGGCAACTACAGTCAGTATTGAATAAAAAAAAAACCTCAGGGATTACAGAAGAAAAATCAGAGTTTTGTTTAACAATTAGTTGTTGCAACAGCCGGCTAGCTAGCTAGCCAGCCAATCAGTCAATAACTGAGCAGTAAAAAGTAGCAAAAAACCAAAAACAAAAAAGCTGTCATCATTGCAGTAAAAGTGGCAAAAGAAAACAATTTTTGATGTGTTAAAAGTGTTACTCTGCCACAACAACAGCAACAACAACAACATTTTCACCTCTGGCGCCTCTTAACAAAACTCATCCCATACCAGCCCACCGAGACAAGCATGCAGCCAGCCAGCCAGTCAGCCAGTGACGCTCGGTATTATTATGTTAATGCTCTAATAACCTTTTTTGTTGTTGGTTTAAACTTTTTCCTTAACCAACAACAACAAATCGAAAATGAAAACTAAAGATTTGCTGTGTTTAAAATTTCATTTCCTTAAAAAAAAAAGCGGTAGGCAGGCAATACAGACAAGGCAAGCAGGCAGGCAGCATCAGGGAAAATGCTGCCACACCAAACGATAAGTCAATTGCTGCCACCAAAATGTAATATAATCGTTTCATTATCTTTATTTGGTGTCGGTGTCGTTGTCGTTTTGTTGCAATTGCTATTCATGTTCGTGTTGTTGTTGTTGCTGTTGTCAGTAGTAATAGTGTAGTGTCTGTGTAAAATTACATACGCTGATGACTTGTGTATTCCAAAGGTTGAAATTTGATAATTATAAACGTACACCATGGGGCTATGATCTACAGACACAGTGCCACATAAAAAACTTTATTTTATGTCATGTTAAATACGAAAAATAAATTGAAAATAAAAGAAGAGGGAAAAAAATGTTTGCATTTTAATTTCTTTGAAAGTTTTCCCCTGCAATTTAACAGGAAATGGAATTTTTAAAATTGAATTTTTTCCAAATAAATTTTCGTCAATTGCAACTTTGTTCAGTTCAGTTCAGTTGGCATAGAGTGTTGTGTGTCATTATTATTAAGTCGTAATAATTGTCAACACAACACAATAAATAATTTCAAGGCATGCTACCACAAACCATATGGGAGGTTAGCTCTTCATTTCAAACTTCAAACAAATCGTCAAAGATTTGAAATCTTCCACACAAACACAATTATGTCAGGATCACTTATTTTCTAGGGCTCTGAGCATTTTCAAAATGACAGTCAATTCACAATCATACATAACTGTATCTCAAGTCAGGATTACCGCTTATTAGGAACACCGCTTATGTTATGTGATGTTAATTTTAAACATGAGAGGACGGACTTACAGTTCAAAGCCGACTCCGAAGGAGAAATTTTCATGTTTATTTACGCCCAGAGTTTTTGCCAGATATCTGCTGAGATGAAGTCGCCGAAGAAATGTTTTTTATATTCCGTTTTATTGGAGGAGATGTCTGACCTGGGGGGGGTTTAAACCCTGATCCCACGTAACACACTATCTACTAAACAACTTATTTATTCTATACAAATTCTTGTGCATTCCTGGGAAAGAGTAACACGATTTAAGAGACAATAAACATATGCTGGGCTAAGATACACTTGCGGTGTTATTTTATTTTTGTGATAAACTTAATGGATTTCTTCACATCATGGTTCATGAACCCCAGAAATCCAAATTCGATTTCGGTAGATCAAATGTTGTAATCCATTCTTCGTCTGCCTTAGAAAACTGTAGAAGAGAGTAAGAGGTATCTTGAACGCACAAAGTGCTCTATTATGATTTCATTAAAACTATGCCCCTAGAGATAATTGGAATGTCCTGCTTAAACGGTCTTGGGTATCAACATCAATCAGTCTGAAGGTTTAATAACTTCAGTGATAAATTCGATCACTACATTAAATAATCTGAAGTTGGTGAATCAAACGCAATCAATTTGTGTCAATTCGGTCTTCGGTGTCTTCGACCGATCTCTGACCTCTGCAGAAACCATTATAAAGTTAACATAGACCCCTCGCATGCCTACGCATTTCCCAATGCTTAGTTAATTGGTTTCTACATACACTTAGTCAGAATTACAACCTAGTTTCTTGCATCACTCATATTGTGTGTGTTTTCCATGCGTAGTGTTTAAAGTCGGTTCCGTACAGCAGATTTGAGTTTTTGCCAGAAGACTACTAAGAGGAAGTCGCTCAGAGAAATATTTTTCTCATATTTCGTTTTATTTAATACATCTGAGCCAGGGGGTTAAACCAAGGGTAGTCTAATGGGTAGTGTGCTAGACTATTAGCGTGAGGATCGTGGTTTCAGTTCCCACAAGAAACTGTGGTCTGTTACACTACACCGTATATATAGCCTTCGTTACTTAGTTCCCATATACGTTTTCGATTTATCATTAAAAAAAGGAAAAATGTGTATGCGACATGAAGGCTTTCAAATTTTCTTAGAATATGCCATGAGCACGTCAACAACTTGTGAAAACGTTAAAGAAACTAGAAATCCTGATTAGTTGCCAAACTCATCTGGCCTCAATTGAATATAAATTGTACAAATCAACTATTTATTGTAGATCGTAGGGTTATATCAATGACTATATATACTCTCACGGAGTAATGAGTAATGGGGAAGTCGCCGGGAAGTTGTTGGCTTATTAGACGTGAGGCCTCAGTTCAAACCCCAGGCCAGCAGATTTCTGGCAAAAACTCTGGGAGTAAATAAAATTGCAATGAAAAGTTTCTAAAAAAAAGCTGTCGTTCGAAATCAATTCTAAACATGTGTGTGAAGATAGATTTTAAAATATATCTCCCCAGACGCAAACCAATTAGATAACAGAGCTCTGTTATGTTATTAACAGAACTCTGTTAAACAATTAATTTGAGGCTGCAAAAGAAAAAAAAAGGGAAAAATTAATTAAATTCCGGGGTAAAATAAGAAAAAAAGGCAAAAGTTGATAAAAATAAGTCCTATGGTTAATCACTGTTACAAAATATTGCGAAATAAGAACTACAATACACAGATAATCATACATTTCCAAAAGGTATTGTAATCCGATAAAAAAAAATCAATATTGTGGGAAAACAGGACAACATAGGCGGACAAAGTAAATTGTTTTTAAAGCATTGTACGTCCCTTTAACTAAATCAATCGCCAGAACCCTTAACAGCGCGAGTTTTCATAGTAGATTTTGAAATTTTCTGAGATTTCAGATTTTAAAATCCACTCTATGTCCTTTTGTGGAAAAACAGGACAACATGGGCGGACAATGAAAATTGTTTTTAAAGCATTTTACGTCCCTTTAAGTAACCCAATCGCCAGAATCCTTAACAGAGCGAGTTTTCATTGTAGATTTTAAAATTTTCCGAGATTTTAGATTTAACAGAACAGATTATAGATTTTAACAGAACAGATTTCATATTTAACAGAGAAACAACATTATTTCTAAGGGAGACAACAGTACAAGATTAAGTTTTTTTCTAATACATATCAAATATATAATATTTATCAGTATATTATTATATCAGAATATTAATATATATGTATGTATGTATGCATTAAAAAAAAATAAAAAGAATCACTAAAAAACCCCAACTAGGGATTGAACTCGGTCATGATTGAGAATAAGCAATTGAATTTTAAATTCATTTTAAAAAATATTCTCAAAAATTTATTATTTACAACTCTTAGCAATAATTTCGAACAGCTTGGTTCAATCCAGGATCTTTTTTCTTTTTTATTAAATATATATGTATTTATGTATTGTATGTTCCTTTTTTGTTCTGAGAGGAAATCGCCAAAGAAATATTTTTCTTCATATTTCGTTTTGATGCTGACCTGGGATACGAACCCGGGCTTTACGTCTAATAAGCCAACACACTACCTACTAGACTACGTTGACTTCTAGAAAATACTAGATTAAAAACAAAAAAGTTTTCGATAAAAAGTGTTCGATAACAAAGAGTTTTTTACAAAAAATTATCGATAACAAAAAGTTTTCTGTAGAAAATTATCGAAAACAAAACAATGATGTGACGGCTCTCTGTTTCTTAAAGGCAAAGCAGTTAATAAAAAAAAAAACATTTTTTATCGTATTCTTTATCTATTGCCGATATTCATTAACCTAACACTCCTTTATAGTTAACAGATTAACAATTACAATCAATGCGGAGGCAGTCATGTGGTAAGATTCCAATATTTTGTATGAACTGTTGAACTTTGTTAACCTTTAAGCCGTGATCACTACAAAGGCCTTGATTCCAAAGCTTATAAATAAACACTAAAAACTGTTGTCAAAACAAAAAATTCTATTGAACAATCGGATGAATAGAGAAACGATTTATCTGAAAACAATGAAGGGCATATATGGCATGGGTGACATCTCTCCCTCTTAAGATTAATGTTTCTTAAATCTTTCATAAATTTTTTTATTTATTTCTTTCAAATTATTTAAATAAAAGTTTAATGTTTGAACAGAAAAGCTTCTGTCGATATTTTATGAATTTGTCATTAATTTTCTCAAAAAAAAAAAAAAGAAAAATTAACATAAACACACAATTTTTAAGAGGTTCTTTCGATTGTTTCCTCCCACTTTTAAGTGGTAAAACAGGAAATTTCTACAATTGTTTAAATTTTTTAACAAAACTTTTCATTCATTTTTAATCGTTATTAAAAGAAAAATCGAAAATTAAAAAACAATAAAAAAAAAACTACGCAGTCTTACAAACAGTTTATCTATACGATTGAATGACTGTCTGTCTAGTGCTTTAAAATAACAACCAGCGTGTCTGTCTTTCGACTGACTAAACTGACTGTCGATTTTCATGCTTTCGATTATAAACCAAAACATTGTGTGTTTGATGGACAACATTTGTATTCAAATTTCAAAGAAAGAAAAAAACTCAAATTTTAATACGAAATTTGGTTTATTGTAAATATGTATTATTGTTACAGCAACAACAACAACAACAAACAGCAGCAGCAATAATAACAACAAAAACATTGTCTTGTAAAAAGTATGCAGGAAAATTTGAAATTGAAAACATTTTATAACTTTATCGTTTTAACAAAATCACATGAATTTTACTTGTAGCAGTTGTTATTGTAGTTGTTTTTTATTTTTTATTATTATTGATCTGCCTACTTTAAAATCGCTATGAATGCGTCGAAATTTACCATGCCTCATAAGATTGGCTCATGGTCTCTGTGTGTGTGTCTTTCCATTTGTAGCATTCGTCTTTCTAAATTCATAAACAGTCGCATTATTCAATTTTCATTTGTTGCAACTTTATGTTACAGCAATTGTTACTGTTGTTGTTGTTTGTTTGCTGTTATTGTTGTTGTTTGCCTAACAAATCTCAAAAAGACTTTCTCAGATATGAGGCATAAATAATAAAAAGAAATTCATTGTTTTGATTACTGCAACGTAATCACCTTTTTTTTTTTTTGTAACAGGCCTATATACCCTATGTTACGATAAAAATTTTCGATAACAACATTTTCTATATAGAAATCTTTCATTTACATTTCCTATAGAGAAAACTTTCGATAACCACATTTTTCTATATGGAAAATGTTCGATAACAACAATTTCTATATAGAAAACTTTCGATAACAACAATTTCTATATAGAAAACTTTCGATAAAAACATTTTCTATATAGAAATTTCGCGGTAACAACATTTTCTATATAGAAATTTCGCGATAACAACATTTTCTATATAGAAAATTTCGCGATAACAACATTTTCTATATAGAAATTTCGCGATAACAACATTTTCTATATAGAAAATTTCGCGATAACAACATTTTTTATATAGAAAATTTTCGATAACAACATTTTCTATATAGAAAATTTCGCGATAAAAACATTTTCTATATAGAAAACTTACGATTGCATCATTTTCTGTATAGAAAACTTTCTATAACAACATTTTCTAAAGAAAATTATCGACAACAAACATTTTCTATATAGAAAACTTTCGATAACAACATTTTCTATATTGAAATATCGCGATAACAACATTTTCTACATAGAAAACTTTCGATAACAACATTTTCTAGATAGAAACTTTCAATAATAACATTTTCTTTATAGAAAACTTTCGATAATATCATTTTCTATATAGAAAAGTTTCGATAACAACATTTTCTATATAGAAAACATTCGATAACAACATTTTCTATATAGAAAACATTCGATAACAACATTTTCTATATAGAAAACATTCGATAACAACATTTTCTATATAGAAAACATTCGATAACAACATTTTCTATATAGAAAACATTCGATAACAACATTTTCTATATAGAAAACATTCGATAACAACATTTTCTATATAGAAAACATTCGATAACAACATTTTCTATATAGAAAACATTCGATAACAACATTTTCTATATAGAAAACATTCGATAACAACATTTTCTATATAGAAATTTCGCGATAACAACATTTTCTATATAGAAATTTCGCGATAACAACATTTTCTATATAGAAAACTTTCGATAACAACATTTTCTAGATAGAAAATTTTCAATAGCAACATTCTCTATATAGAAAATTTTCGACAACAACATTTTCTATAGAAAATTTTCAATGACAAAGCATTTTCCTTAGAAATTTCTCGATAACATCTTCTGTAGAAAATATACGATAAAAACATTTAAAACATTTTCTACAGAAAATATTCGATAAAAACATTTAAAACATTTTCTATCGAAAATGTTCGATAAACAACAATTTATATAGAAATTTTTTGATAACAAAATATTTTCCATAGTCATTTTACAATAACAAAATATTTTCCATAGAAAATTTTCGATAACAAAAAATTTTCCATAGAAACCTTTCGATAACAAAACATTTTCCATAGAAAATATTCGATAACAACAATTTTCGCTAGAAAATATTCGATAAATACAATTAATTCTTTTTAAAATTATTTTTTCTGTAGAAAGCTATCGACAATGTTCGTTAATAAGTTTTGCTGCAAGCCAAATAAAGAAAATAAAAATAAATTGTTATTTTCAGCTGTAGGGTATTCTTCGATTTCACTGTTTTTATCTCACATTTGTGACATGTTGCTGTTTGAGAATGAAATTTCAATTTCAATTTGATTTCAAATTCCAAATTTCTTTTATTGTTATAGTTTTTGTTGGTTCATATTGTTATTGTCATTTTGATGGGGTTTTTTTTTTTCTTTAATTTTTATTTCTTTTTCCATTTTTTCTTGTGACAACAAAAAGTCTGTCAAATCAAGATGATGATCGTGATCGTTTACGTTGATGACAGGCCTCATTCACAAAGGCTGGCTGGCTGGCTGGCTGATGAAATGATTTACTTTTGAGCCAAAATTAAAAGCACATTTCAATTTATTTTCTTTCTATTGAATGCGTTTTTTAATTTTTTCCTTCAATTTTTTTATTTTGTTTTGTTTGCCAACAAATAATTGCTGTTAATAATGCGTTTAACTGAAAATGATCAATGACAACGTACGTTACTGTTTGTTGCAGGCTATTATTGCTGGTGGAGTAGTCAATCATAAGTTACAGAGAAATAAGTGTTTGTGTCGTCAGTTGGTTGCATGTTTGGTTGTTTAGTTGATTGGGTTGATGTTGTTAACGTTTTCCTTTTTTTCCTGGCCTGTAAAATGTTTTATTGTTACAAAAACATAGGCAATGTTGTGTTTGTTGGGGCAATCTTTTTTTTACTGTTTTGTTTGTTGGTTTGTTTGTTCGTGTGTATGACAAACCATTGGTTTGTGTCCGAATGACTGTGTGACTGGGCTGTGTCGAGTCATCGTAAAATCTACTGCGTCTTTATGGATGATTTTCGGGTTCGATTGTTGTTATTGTTGCTGATGATGATTGTGGTGGCATTTTAATGGCAGCAACAATCAATTCCAACAACTGTTGCAACCAAACAACTGCAACATCTTCTCAATTTACTTTCTACTCCTTAAATATTCCACATTGTCTTGTGTTTCTGATTCCTCCAGAGTCACACACAACAAAAACAGTTAAAAATTCTTTTATTTCACTGATACTCCACCACTAGCAACATGTATACGAGTCAGACAGACAGTCAGCCATTCAGCAGTATCAATTGCTGATGCACTTGTGTTGTGTTTTGTGCTTTGTTTTGTGTAGGCACTTCAATTATCGTCAATGATGTATTTTTATTGCCATCAGACGACGTTCAGTTCAGTTTATTCGCTTTTTTCTTTGGTACTTTTTTTCCCCCCGGTTTTTAGTGTGTCAATAAAAGTGTGTAAATTTTCAAATCGAAACTGCAAGTGGAATTTCTTTTGTTGTTGCTGGTGTTTTTTGTTTATTCGTGTGAAATTGTTAAAAAATAAATTTCAGAAAGAAAATTTAACAAAACAAAAAAAATGCAGTCTCTGGTGAGAAACTGGTCCATTGGAATTGGTTGTATGTGTTACAACAATCAGGCAGGTACAATGGCTGAATGGCTGGTTCATTTTATCAGTATTTTAAAGTGAAATGAATGAATTCCTTAAAAGACGATAAAGGAAATGGAAAACAAACCAAAAAAAAAAAGAAGAAAATGAGAATCATTTCGTTTTCGACATGAAAGTGAAACTATTTTGGAAACATAAACAAAAAGAACTTGTCTTTTGTTAATAAAAAGCAGTTTTACTTTTGAATCTAAGCTGTTGGAAATAGTTTTCCTAACCAAATTGAGGATAGTATAGAAGAGAGTAGAAGCTCGCTATGATATCACATAAAACGATGACCCCAGAACTAAATACCAGGCTCTGATTAACAGCTCTTGATTCAGGGTCAGTTCCGCAGCGTGATATATTGCCAGGAGCTCTACAATAGTCAGAGAATCCGAAGTACAACCTGAAATTAGGTCTTTCGGTGAATATTCCACAGCCTACCGTATTTCTAATTTAGAACCGTCCATGTAGATTTCCAATAAATCACTAGTGTGGAATCACTATTAAAACAAAAACTCAGGGGATCCTCAGATGGGATAGAGGAGTGTCCAAGAGGAATAATGTGTCAGCAGGACAGAACATTACATCGCGTTAGGACAAGTGTATCCATGTTATCTCATAAGCAATTTAAATGACAAATAATTATTCATAACAAGGAGTGCTCTTATTGCGATAGTGCGCAAAGTACCCTTAATCTGTAGATCTCCCAAATTTACCAGGAGCTTTATATTGAAATTTTTATTGAGGGTAGCATACCAGCTCTAATAAATCACATTGCCATCCACCGCACAATAGCGATTCTAACGGGTAACGGATCACTGTCCTTTTAGGCAGCATGCCGAAAGACCGCAAAGAACTTCTGCTGAAGCTGTGGTTCTAAGAAACTGCTTACACCACATGTGCCAGTGCCCCGCTCTGGTCATAAAGAGATGGATGTCATTGATCTCTAATTTTCTGAAATCTTTAACCGAAGCTTTCTAATCTAAAGAATGCAGCAAAACAAGATTTATTTTAGACTCGTAATAGTTCTGTCTATGGTATGTTTGAATACCGGGTAGAATTAATTGCGGTATCACAATAGGCCTAAATACTGGCCTAAGTGATACTTCTTCCTTTAAGGGAGTATGCCACCTAACCTAATTTAACCCTCCAGTCGTAGTATTTCTATATGACATGCTAGAGCACAAGTTGCAGGCAGAGTAGAAAACATAAAACAAATAGTTAGAAAGTTAGGATGAATGTGTTATAGTCCAGGCATCACCCAGATCTGAATACCATTTATCTCGATCGATGCGAAACTATCTCACTGCGGGAACGCATCATTTCTGAACAGCATGTTCTGTATTTACTTTATCGTTGCTTTATATTATTATTTTGCTTTATGTTGTCGAAAAGATAAAAAAAGTTGCAACTAACGTTGACATTACTGACTTACTTAATTAATAATTATAACGCTTTAGTCAAAATTACGAACGTTTTGAAATGGTGAACAACCCAGATTCGAACGCGGAAAGGTGAAAAATTGTCATTTTTACCTCTAAATAAGCTAACCATGATGGCTCACCAGAGAGGATAGTAGCGAGAACAAGTTGCAGAGAAAAATCAAGCAGTGTCAAGCACCTAGAGAAAGAGAACTTACTAAGCAATCTACTAATATCCATAGATGCGATATTTCTGGCAAATAGCGACCCCCATCATCCAAGACATTAGTGTCGTCTGGTAGATCTGCTTTGATAAATTTACTTGAGTCATAATAGTGTTCGGAAAATGTTAAAAATAAATGGGATTATAACACCGACTTGACTTATTTCAACATTAATATAAAGGCTAAAATATTGCTATTTAAGGAGATTTCCTTGTTTGTGTGTCAAAGAATTACTAGGAACCGGCCTTTGAATTTCACCGGCCATGGTATCCAGTTGCATGGAGAGACCGTTTAATCCTTTTAAAGATTACATTAGCAGTGCTAAGCAAATAAAATCGTCAAATTCAGATAAAAATAATAACGATTCATTATTTTAATGCATTTCATAAAATGTTTTAAATGTAGAGACATAATCCTACTGGAATTAAACATCTCCTAATTCGCTTAAAAGCTTACTTAATTAATACTAAAACTAAATTAACTTGAAAACAGTGATATTTTAATTAAATATTAACAAACCTTTACGGGCCTGAAATGAAATCTTTCTGTAGAAAACTAACCTGCAATGAAATAATAAGAGAAAAATAACAATAAATTAATGAAACAATAAAATAAATCAGCAGGTGAGGTGATATGTATGCATGTACTCCTATGGTTTAAGGCTTTTTAATTAAAACGAAATAAAAACATTTACTCCTTTTGTTTGTTTGTGTTTTTTGCTTATCAAATCAATTAATCTGATTTAACATCAAACTGACACTTTATTTATGCCATTACGAATTGATTTTTCCAATGAATCGGAATGAATATGGTCATAAAATAGTGTCAAATAAGACTTAAACGTATGGTGGCTCAATTAAATTAAAAATCGATCACTAAAAACACGTTAAAACGAAACAATCGATCTATGTTTGCCTGCCGCTCATTAAATTATGTTTCGTTTTCGACGTTTTTCTATTGAAAACCATATTTACAATCTAAAATCAAAAAGCAACCAAATCGTACAATAAAATGCCAGCACCAGCACCATTGCAAAGTGGACAAAACACTTTCATGGCCACACTTACTCACTCACTCACTATACAGGTCCCATTGGTGACCAAATCGACAAGTGTTTGTAATTTTTCAAATATTTTTTCGTTCAAATAACCACACAAACGATTTGTGTATGTTATGATGACGATGATCAAGATGATCAAGATGATAACAAGAGATTTAAAAGGAAAACAAACTTAATAAATTATCGACATATTTGTGTGGAAGTATATCCGATAACAACTATTTCTTTAAACATCTTTTAACATCATCTAATTACCCTGATGTTATTTTTTTCAAAATTGTTTTTTAAGAAAAATGTTTGCAATGCTTGCACAAAATCTAAGTGGAAAAGTTAAAGCTTCATATAAATACGTATCCGATTGGAAAAGGACGCTATAGAGAAGAATTATCGATTTGTTTAAATATCGCAGTAATTTAACTGTTAATGTCAGCAATCCATGTTCGAAACCAAGAGAGGGCGAAAATCGTCAATCATAGTATAGAATTTACAAAATTAGAAGATTACATCTCCAAATAGTAAGCAAGAATTCTCGCATGTAAAACAATCGCTTTAAACAAGGATTTAATTTCATTGAGTTTTAGCAATATTTTTCCTCGTCAATCATTTCAATGTCAATCAATCGATCAATCATCAAATTTCGTTACTTAAAGTCATGTATCACAGGCTTGAAGGCGAGAGAAGGAGAAAATCGTCAATCATAGTATCGAATTTGCAACTTTAGATGATTTCAATACTCCTCCGAATAGTAAGCAATAATTCTCGCTTATAAAACAACCGGCTTTAAAAAGGTTTTAATTTCGTTGAATTTTAGTAGTATTTCAATCACAATCAATCGATCAATCATCAAATATCTGTGAATTACGTCATGTGTCACAGCTGGCGAAAGGCAGAGGTTAAAGTATTTCGTAAAATACCGAGAAAATGAAAACAATTTTCATCGTCACTTCAATCCAGCTCCAAATAATTGCTTCAGGAAACTTCCTTAGCTCTCAAAGAGGATAATATCAACAACAAAACTCGCGTATCTGACAGGAAACCTCCTAGGCTCTTGGAGAGGATAATATCAACAACAAAACTCGCGTGTCTGACAAGGAAACTTGAACTAGCCGTATTGCTTTGAATCACAAATGGGTGATGTGATGTTACCTCATGGCACTACTTGATATTGGGCCTCATGAACCTACCAAGTAGTCAAATTTCAATAAGCAAAGTTCCTCACCAATATACCCAACTCAACCACCTATACATTTTAACAGGCAGTGTTGTGTCTAGGAAACTTCCCCAATTTTGATAATGTTTAATATCTTCTCTATCTCCTGGCAACTTAAGAACCTTCGCCTTCAATTGCACCTAGTTGAGAAGCCTAAAAACGGCTTTTGAGGCGTCGAGATCTATATAAAAGTTCGACCACAGTGAATTTGGGAAAGCCGATGTAAAGTTTTTTTTGGGGACAATAAAGTCTCGTCTCCAATAACTCCGTTATTAGCGAAACAGTTTTCATAATATTATAATCGACTCTACAGATTTCTGACCGTCAGATATGTCTACATCTGATCGTCAAGTTAAGTAAGAAATCGTTTTCGAGACAAATTAAAGGTGAAGACTTTAAAGACATAATATTAGGCTCTCATATTCAAATGAGACAAGACACTATGAAGGAAATATAGTCTAGTAAGTAGTGTATTGGCTTACTATTAGATGTGAGGTCACGGCTCAAACGCCAAAAAAAAAAACAAAATAATCGTTGACTTTCCCTTAACAGATGTCAGGCAAAAACTCTGAGAATAAATAAAATTGCCATGAAAAGTTTCTCAAAAATCTGTCGCTCGGAATCAACTTTAAACTGTAGGTCCCGCCACTTATGGAAAAAATTAACACACACAAGATAAATGGTGTAAAAAGCTAGGTCGTAATCCTGGCTAATGTTAACCCTTAGACATTAAACAATGTTTTTGTGATTGATAGACTCTGCTTTATTCAAATAACTCAATTTACTGAGATCCTATTAGAAGGCAACAGTATGTAGAAAAGTCATGTCATTCGTTGGTTCATACTACTATAGAGTCCGCCAAATAACTTTTTTTTTTTTGAAAATGCTTTAAAAAAAGCTACTGAATATTTTCTCAAATTTCTTTTTTTATTTGAAAGTACAATCCTTCCGGTTAATAATGGAAAATAATTTCATTCAAATGGCTGCCTCGGCTGGCCATGCAGTAGCCTACACGATCGGTCCAATTTTTAAGCACATTATCGATTGTGTGCAGCTGTATTTTACCAATGGCTTCACGAATATTGTCCTTTAAAGCGTCAATTGTCTCTGGCTTGTCGGCGTAACACTTATCTTTGACGGCACCCCACAAATAATAGTCCAACGGTGTCAAATCGGAGCTCCGAGGTGGCCAAACGACATCAGCTCTGCGGCTGATAATGCGATCTTCAAAAACAGGGCGCAAAACATCGAGTGTAGCTTCGGCTGTGTGACACGTAGCGCCGTCCTGTTGAAACCAAATGTTGCCAATATCCTCCTCTTCATTGTGAACAAAAATTCGTTCAACATGGCCCGATAATGATCGCCATTGACTGTAACGGCCACTCCTTGCTCATTTTCGAAGAAAAATGGCCCAATTATGCCTCTGGACCAAAATCCGCACCAAACAGTGACTCGTTTTAGGTGCGTCGGCTTTTCAATGTATGCGTACGGGTTTTCTGTGCCCCAAATGCGACAATTTTGCTTGTTTACATACCCGCCAAGATCAAAATGAGCTTCATCTGAAAAGATGATTTTTTTTTGCCAAAATCGGCATCTTCTGTCGCAATATTTGCCAGCGTTGTTCAAGCGTATACACATCCATATTCGTTCAGCGGAAGGATAAAACTAATTATCTGTCAAATCAGACATGAGCTAAGCGTTACCATTCACGAAATAAGCACTAGTTTGAAAAAAAAAAACGTTAGATGGCGGACCCGATAGAACTTAGTCCACTAAGTCCACCAAAAAGGTATCAAATGAAGATAGCCTTAAGATTATTATGCAGTTTTTTGCTTAATATAGCCAGTTAATAAGAAGTTCTGACCCTATGGCCCTAACTTTAAGGTTTTTAAGTTTGTTTTTCTAGAAAATCAAAATTCACTATGTGGAGCTCGCATAAACTTTTGATTCAGTTTTAAATAAAATCAAGGTCTGAAACAGATTATTGACCGCAAACACAATTGCCGTACAACTGCTTTTCGTTTCCATGACATCTAGTGGGAGATTTCACGATGACAGATTTCGGTACCGTGTGAAAGTAAAATGTATTCTGCTTATAATCGAAAGTAATATGGACTAAATGAACATCAGGATTGGAGAGCTACAGGTGTTTATGCACTACAAAAAACATATTAACTAGCTGTAGTGTAAAACACCTCAAAGTTGATCACACCATTATCACAATAAACGTAAAATTACAGTTAAAAACTAATTGCTACCATAGATAACTTTCAATATCCACCTGCTATAAACGATACAATACAACACAATGCTCGTACACTACACAATACAATTATAAGAAACCATATTTGGTCCACCCAACAACACTAGAGATGAGGTGTTGATTTTTATACTTTTATGGTTGGCAGGCAGGCAGGCAGTTAACCTAACGCCAATCATTTGCTTTGACACAAGCACAACAGCAGACAACCAAATTTAGTATTTCTAAAGGAATTCCTTCACTCT
The DNA here is from genome assembly GCA_927399465.1 of Sarcophaga caerulescens. NCBI lineage: Eukaryota > Metazoa > Arthropoda > Insecta > Diptera > Sarcophagidae > Sarcophaga > Sarcophaga caerulescens. The sequence continues at coordinate 88,777,597 of OV656867.1, forward strand.
ACAAATAATTGGTGGCGGGGCTTAATATTTTTGAAATAGCGAAACTCCTTTTCTGATAATCAACAAACACAAAGTGAGCCAAAAAAGTGAAGTGAAACTGTGATTGGTTTCATCTTTCACTTTTTAGCAAGAACTTTTGGGGATTCAAAGAAAAGAAAAAAAAAACGTTGGAAAGGAGCCCACGATTTATCTTCAAACATCAAAAAATGTTTAAACCACGCAAATCGAAAGCAATAAAAAGGCAAGTAAATGCATGAATGAATGAATGAATGAGTAGACAGCATACATTACAAAGAAGAATAAAAAAAATTTACCATCACATAGAGTAAGTAAAAGAGTTTCTTTTGCAAGTACCATCCTATACTTCTTAGCCTTTTCATATCACACAATCATCTTCACTTTAAAATCGCGGTTATTTTATAACATCTGCCAGGGTAAAGAGAAGATTCATTGATGAGCTGTATATGTAGAGACTTAAGGCGCACGCACATGTGCAGCAGTAAACCTGTATTCAATTTTAAATTTTTTCCATGAATGGGTACGTTAGATACGTTCATTCATGTATTTATTCGTTTGAATGGGGGTTCACATTATCATTAACTGCAAAATGTTTCATAATTTTCTTTGGAACCAGCATAAATAAATAAACTCACAGAAACTGTTTAAAAGACATTATACGTATGTCTTCTTATGTTTAATTGATGAAAATCATTAAAATTTGGAATATAATATGCTGGGGAAGAGGGTTCTATACTCGCCACGTTATACCAATTGAGAGAATTTTTTTACGCCAGTTTCTAATGAAATAATAGTAAAGGGCCCCTATGAATTCAAATTCTTTAGAGGGTTATACGGATCAATGAGATTCAACTTTCAGTTCTACAATTCGCTTTAAGCAAAAGTTAAGAGACATTGAAAGGTTTTAGTGCCAATCAAAAAAATAACACCAGGACGATGTACCCAATCTAAGATCAATAAGATGAAGAGAATTTGTGCCCAACCAAACCTATCCAGAAACTGTACACTATAGCTGGAATATGAACATATTCTACTACTAGAATTTCTCTACATTTCTCCAAATATTTTGCAGTAAATCTTCAGTATCAGAACAATCTTAAAAGAAAAAAATCCTAAATTGAGGAGGCGGATGCTCTTGATGTTCTGGGCATGAGAATTAGTTGTGATGCTCGTTGGAACGATCACATTTTTCGAGTGTCGAAAGAAGCATTAAAGTGCCTTGGTTTTTTGAAACGGTGCAGAAAATACTTAACTCCATCCGACCTTCTTACTATTTACAGGACCTTTATCCGACCTAGGATGGAGTACAACTCTCATGTATGGGCCGGTGCTTCAAAGTCTATTTTGAAGCTTCTCGACCGCGTACAGGAGAGGGCGAAGGCGCTTATTAATGACAGTAGGGTATCCAACTCTATTGATTCGTTGGAGCATCGTCGCAATGTGGCGTGTGTTTCATTGTTCTATCGGTACTATAATGGGAGGTGTTCTCGAGAGATAAGGGGCTTGGTTCCCGATAATCACATATTTTTACGTGGTACTCGTACCTCTCGCCGAGCACATCCTTTTGTGGTTGATTGTCCAGTGAGCCGCACAATGCATTACAGAGAAAATTCATTTTTTGCCCGCACTGCTCGCTTGTGGAATGATCTTCCTGCGAAAGTTTTTCCCGGCAGTTACGATATTGGTAAATTTAAATCCAATGTCCACAAACACTACTCCCTCTTTCCACCTTCCTATAACCTATTTTCTTAAACCCGCACAATGCACTGCATGAGTATGGGCCATCCCCTGAGTGCTGGTTTAAAAAAAAAAAAAAAAAATCCTAAAAGACTATTCAACCTTTATCGATCATGGATTTTGGTACCCGATATCAAAAAATGAGGCATCAATCTGTACGCGACTCACATTTTTCAAGCGGAAATCCAGGAAAGTAAGTGTCATCAGAAGGAGATTGGGAAACATATACACCAATATCACTGCCCTGAGAACAGAGGTGTTGTGGAAAATGTGGAAATTGTAGTCGCTTTATACTATGTTCAGACATGCACTTATATTGAGAAAATCGCAATAAACGGCATTATTAACCTCAATATTTCAAATAAAATGTCAATTCATTATTGCTCAATAAATTCATAAATTGTTATAATATTGATTAAAACTGTCATAAGTACGTTCAGTGAGAATATTACAATTTTCCGAAGGCTTTCTATTGATATTTGACAAAAAAAAAAAAAAAAAAAAGTTGAAACAGTTTACCAGCTGTCAAATGAATATTGAATAAGCAGCTGAACTGCGTATATTGTTATGTCTAAGCACTTAAAATATTGTAATCAATAAACCGAATATTGACTCAATAAAAGTGCATGTCTGAAAATAGTCTTATGTGATGTTTTTGTAACACAGGCTATTTCAATTGCCTGCCTGTTTGCATGGAAAACACAAACAAAAACACTCAATTTTGTTTGTGTTTCCCTTATAAACAGGCAGGCAAGTGAAATAGGCTGTGTTACAAAAACATCACATTAGTCTAATAGTTAGTGTAATGACTTATTGGACGATAGCTCGTGGTTCAACTCCTGGATCGAACGTTTCGAACATAACGAAACATAAAAAGAAAATATTTTCTTTTGGCAACTTCATCTCGGCAGTCTTCTAGTAAAAACTCTTGAGTTAATAAAAATTACCATGAAAAGTTTCTTAAAATAAATCTGACATTCGGAGTTGACTTTAGACTGTAGATCCCGCCACTTATGAATAAAAATTATGGGTGGTGTGAGAAGCTAGGCTGTAATCCTTACTAAAGAATTGTAACGACCAATTAAGTATGATAAGTAAGTAATTTAGGGAAAATAAGATCGTTCTGCCACTAAACTTATTGTGTCACCACCACACTGTGGTAGTAATCGAAATGATTCATTAAAAGCTGCCATCATTGTTGCATGAAAAGTGGCAATAAAAGGAGCTTGAACAGGTTTTTATTTACGAAAAATTTGTCTTAAACATTTCAGTAAAAAAAAAAAAAGGAAAAAACCGATGAAAAAAAACAGCCTTTTACCTTTTTGCCAGAAATCTGCTGAGAAGCAGTCGTGGGAGTTTGTGGGAGATGTCTGGCCTGGGGTTTGAAACGTGGCCTCGTGATAAGCACAAAAGTGCCCGAGTTAAATCACTTTAAGGCAACTTAAAGCACTCTTAACACAGGAACAAAAAATCCAAATGCACAGTATTTCTAAACCATCGAGTGCTAAAGTACTGTAGCTTTATTGTATCTCCATGCTTATCTTATTAAATAATTTAACCGTAAACACACAAAACCCTTTAATCATGTAGAAAAACAACAACTAATTACTTGGTCCCGAGCATGCAGTCCTCACACTTTAATTTCAATCGTTGCCAACTTCTAATGCCATTTAATCCAATGAAACAAATCAAAAATAAAGAAGAAAAAAGGAACATGTATTCTTTGAATGTCAATGTTAAGCAACTAAAAAAAGCAGACAAATATTTCAAATAATTTCTTTGTTTTATTTCTCCATTTTTTTTTATTTATTTATAAAGTAATTATTTGCTGTTGTTGTTGTTTTTCCTTAGTTTTATTAACAATTTGCACGCGATCAAACAATGTCGTCATCATCATCCGTCTCTTATGCTTATTGACTGTCTAACTAGCAGACATATGTACAACGTGATTGGCGTGCGTGTGTAAAGGGATGGCAAAAGAAAAAATAGATCAAATTTGTTGTTGGCTTTAAAAAAAAACCCCCCATTCCCTTCTCTTCACTTTGCCCTTCCCCGATTGAATTTAAAGTCCAACTAAAACAGGATATGGTGGTGGTATTTTTATGTAACAGCTATCACTACAGGGAAGTTATTTTTCAGAGAGTGTCGCTGGTTTGTTGCTATTAATTACAGTAAGAAGGAGGAAAAGAAAACGGAAAAACTATTAAAATTAACCCCTAAAATTCAGAAAACAGTATAAGTATAAATGAGCACAATGAACTTTAAATTTGAAAATGATTCGTGTTAGCGAAGCAGCTGTCTTGGTTGTATGATGAGCTAAGAATTGATGTTTTAGTTTTTATTTCTACCACCAGCCGCCTAACTTCTTTAAAAATCTGAAATTCAATAAGTCACCAGGTGTATGTCGAATAACAACCGAGTTATTCAATCCGGACTGATATAAACCACCAAGTTGTAGACATTAAAAAGCTTCACTACAAATCCAAATACCTGGGATTTAAATACAGCAAATGTAAGAGCTTTTATTCCTTCTAATGATCAGTCCAGTAGTCTTCAAGCCTACAAAACAGGACACCATCAACAAGAAACATCATAGAAAAATTCGGCAAATATACCCCATGAAGGGACCTACAAAGTCGACTCTCCGAATGACAAATTTTTTGAAAAACTTGTCATGGGAATTTGATTTTACTCTCAGAATTTTTGCCAAAAGACTACTGAAACCAAATAGGCGAAGAAATATTATTCATGCTTCGTTGTGTTCGAGATATCTGAGCTAGGGTTTGAACCACGGGCTCAAGAATTCTGCCAATATATTGCTTAGCTTACCTAACCGGACATTACAACCCTTTAGATAAGATTACGACCTAGCTTCTCACACACCATTAATGTTATGTGTGTTTATTTTTAACCATGAGTGACGGGAACAACAACCGTTCATGGCAGTTGTTTTTAATCTCAGAGTGTTTGCCAGAAGATTGCTGAGTGGAAGTCGCCGACAGAAATATTTCATTCATATTTTGTTATGTTCGAGATGCCTGAGCCAGGGCCGTTTCGTCTCATAAGCTAATACGCTACCTGCTAGACTACGGCGATTCATGCTAGAATAAATCCAGCATTGTTCTATCAATCTTCCAAATATATTGGAGGAATCTTATTCGTTTGTTGTACAAAATTTGATGAGAATTTTTTTAAGCAGCAAAAAACTCTCGATTTTTGAACTCCACTCTCTTAGTAGGTAAAGCTTGACACCGATAACTACAAGATTTGAACGTATAATTAGCTGTCAGGTAAGCGATTAAAATAACATATTGTTTATGGGTTATCATACAACGAAGTAGTCGTATATAGTAGGTAGTGTGTTGTCTTATTAGATGTGAGGCTTCGGTTCAAACCCCACATCAGACATCGAAACGAAAATATGAAAAAATATTTCTTCGACGACGTTCTTTCAGCATATTTCAGGCAAGAACACTGAGAGTAAATAGAATGCCATGGAAAGTTTCTCAAAAAAATCTGTCATTCGTTTAAGCTGTAGGTTCCACCACTCAGGTATAAAATTAACACACACAACATCAGTGGTTTGAGAAGCTAGGGTTGTAACGACCAATTATGTATGTTATCATACAGCTGATTTAGAGCTCAAAAAGTATTTGTTTGAAAAAGCAAAAAAAATTTTGTGACCTTTGACCTATAATGAATGATAAATACTTTAATTTAATTTTTCTTTGTGAATTTTCATTTAATATTTAAACTTTGCAGCAATTTTCTGAAACCTACTACGTTTTATGGTACGACTGTAAAAACAATTTGCAAAAAATTAAAAATAAATGCCGTGTCGACAAAATTACCCAAAATAAACTGACATAAAACAAGCGAATTAGTAGCCATTGAAAATAATTGCATGTTTGTAACTGCAACTACCACTTACAGGCAACACCACCACCACCACCAACCAACAGCAGCAACATGTAGCCAGTAGTTGTGTAGCAGACACAAAGAAAACAAATTTAGCATGCAAACGACGAAAACCGTACTCTTTGCTAATGTTTTCAGATTTTTTCTTTTTCGTTTTCTATTTTCTAACTTTTTATGGTAAAGTTTTAAAAAAGGTTGTTATTGCCGTGTTTTGTTGCAACTTTAAAAATAAAATTGACCCTGACACTGGGTGGCAACAAACTACAAAAAACTACAGCGTGCCACATACATACGTGCATACACTTGTCAACTTCAACTTCACTGAGTGATTAATTGAAAAAAAAAAAACAAGAGGAAAAAACCATTCAAAGTTTTTCTATTTTCTTGGTGACGTTTTATCTTTTTTTCCTTTTTTTATTCGTTTTGAATTTGATTTGTCTGGTGTCTAGATTTTTTTTCTCCTTGATGTTGTTTTTGTTATTGTGACATATTGTCACGTTACCGAGGGAATAGACAGACAGACAACACTCTAGGGAAAACGAAAATTAGCACCACACAACTATAAATAAAAAAGTTTTTATTTTTACACCTTTAATGAGCACGGCTGAGTGTAATTTCCAAGGGATTAAGAACGTAACGAAATGGCACAGGCAGACCCCCCAGTAAATTGTTTAATGATATCGAGCGACACAATGATATTAAATTATAGAAAAAAAAAAAAATTATTTAAAGCACATTCTTTTCGAGCTTGAGAAAAAGAATTTCATGGGGAACTGAGCTGTAAAATAATACCACAGAAACGCTTCAAAATGATTTATTAAAGGCTGCCCTCATTGTCGCATGAAAAGTGAAAATAAAAGGCGTTTGAACATGTTTTTTCTACAGCAATTTTGTCTTAAAAATTTGAAATTTTCCCGAAAAAAAAGTAAAACACCGATAACAAACGCCTTTTACTGTAAGAAAATTATAATTTAGAGAGAGATTTCCATAAGTAAAGCCATGAAGGTTGCCCTAATTAATTATTTACAACTCCTATTCACGCAATCCATTGTGCTCGATATAGAAATAAGTTTTTAAAGCGAGAAAAAGAGAGCTATGTTTCGATTTTAATGGCTGTACTGGTACCACATAATTTGCAATTTGTGAAAACACGCTCCTTATTTCCCTAGAGTACATTCGGTTGCAGTATTTTTAATGCAGTACACACAGTTTGTCACAACGGGCGTATCTGTCAAGTAAACACTGGAATAAAACAGGGGTTGTCCTCTATTTCCCATTGTGTGTTCAGAGAAAAGAAACCTTGGATTGAGGCTATCATGCTAAATGCCTGTGTGGGCGTAATGTTAAGAAAAAATATCAAGCAAACCAAAGTTACGATAAGGAACAGCAATAGGACGGATTTACGAACCAAATATGAAGTTAGTTTCAACTGTCTAGGCAACATATAGATGCAAACAGTAGGTTAGGTTAGAAGACGTGTACTTGTCCGTTGAGACAAGTGCAATACCCGGAGGTCGAAATTGACCCATTGTACAACGTCCTTGGAGAGGGAAGGAAATAGAGGGAATAGGATGAAAGGAGGGCATAAGGGTAAGGGGAGGATGGGAATCACACAGAAAGAAACAGACACAAACAAGGGTTGAGCGCGCGACTACACTTATGAAGCCCTAGCACCTCTCAACCAGCTCAAACTGCTAATGAATCTGTGGAGAGCCTTGATGTCGGCTCTCGACACAGAACTCAAGCTCTCAAAGAAGGCTCTGCCAAGGGTCCTCAACCTCAACCTACCAAGGGCTGGGCAGTTACAGAGGAGGTGTTCGATAGTCTCTAACTCCTCCTCATCGCAACATACCCTGCAATAGTCCGGCTGGGATCTGTTCCAGATCCCCGTCAGCGACCTAATCTCGCAGTGCCCTGTGATAAAACCGACAACCAACCTTACGCTGGCCTTAACCAAGCCCAGCAGCCAATCTGTTCTCTTACTGTCCACAGCAGGCCATAGACGTCTAGAGACAGAACAACCTGATCCGTTCCTCCAACGCCTCTGCTCTTCCTCCCTGACCCATCCATCGATGAGGCCAAAGAGGTGGCAGACTGGGGGTTCAGGACCAACTATTAAATCGCCCCCCGAAAGGGATTCAAACGGTAAGGTCGCAAATATTCAGAAGATCTGAGAACATCCACCTACAGTTTAAAGTTGACTCCGAACGACTGATTTTTTTTTTTTGTGAAACTTTTCATGACAATTTTATTTACTCTGAGAGTTTTTGCCAGAAATCTGCTGAGAGGAAGTCGCCGAAGAAATATTTTTTCATATTTTGTTTCGTTCGAGATGTCTGAACTGGGGTTTGAACTGTGGCGTTAAGTCTAATAAATCTACACACTACCTATCAGACTACGTCGACTACATAAGTGAAGCCAGTACAATATCGTAGAGTACAACTGAATGTAAAGAAAGGAGTCGCATTGGCCATAAAATCAGCAAGAATCCCAGACGTATGATAATGATGGCGCTCTCCAGAGCCAGAAGCCATGCTCTACCAAATGACAACCTGAGGCACACGATAGTCCAACTACTACGGCAGAGAATTAAATAAAAATATACTTCCTGGAGAGTTAATAGTTAGAAGGGACAAAGAAACGCATACAATAATGCATACAAAGGAAACAAAACTCCTGAATAGAAATTAGAATAAAAGGAAACCTTACAAAGACCTCCTCTAATGAGTTGAGTGAGATTTCTAAAAAAGTTCACAAAAGTTTAACAAATTGGAACACGAATACGACAAGACTCGTGAATTATTCAAGAGGTGTACGACCCAACACTTTTCAGGGTTGTGAAGTGGGGAAAATATTGACGTAGCCCTTTATACACAAATATTAAACATTGAGCGTTCATAGCTGGTAATGGATGTCACGTAGCCTATTTAATGAGAAATGGTTAGAAAATAGTTCAGTGATCTGAACGGAGAAGTTCAAGAACTTTTCCTCTGGAATTTTCAGTATGTAAAGTGAGAAAAAGTTTGCGGAGCATTTTTTATTCATAAAAGGCACTCAAAGCACTGAATATATCCCGTTTTAAGAACATGTGCAGGACATGTAGATCAAACTCGATTGATTATTAAACCTACAAATCAGCATATTTCCAAACTTAATCTAATGTCGTATTTAGGAGTGCTTTAATCTATAGCGCTCTCCTCTTAGAACGTGAATAATAAGACTCCAATTCTTTTTTTATATGTTTTCTTTCCGTCAAAACAGTAGCATAAAACTTTATGAATAGCTTCCTGTCTCTGTGTAAGTAAATTTTATTTATTTTTAGCATTACAATTACAATAATTTTAAAGGAATTTTTAATATTTTTGTTTTCCATTTTGTTCGTCTAGCACTTACAACACGTACCATGTAATTTTTATAAAAAATTTTTGTTTTAACGATTTGACACTTCATTTTCAATGCACTGCACGTATACAATCATGAAGACGAAAATGTGTTTTTTATTAAATAAATAAGAAGCAAAATACAGACAAATAAATATGAATATAAAAATAAAATAAAAATATTTGATTTGTTAGTGGTGGGGGGGTATATTATTTCATTGCCACAGCAACTTGAATCATCATAGACAAGCACTCACATAGCATTCTTACAGAAGACAAAAAAAACCAGCTGTGAAGTGTATTCAAGAAAGTAAATAAAACTCAATCAAATAAGTGGATTCAATCCGATTATATTGTACTCTGCCCAGCAAAACATTTTCTCTGAAAATACTTTTCCAAGTCCCTTTGCCCCTCTTAAAATCGTTTAAAAAACTACATAAGCTAACTAGTTTCGATTGCCGAATCTTTCAGAAAGGCTCTCTTTATAAAACTAGTTTTCCCTATTGTTGCCACTCAATGTGTTCCATTAAGGAAAGACTGCAGTTTTGTATTTACACAACGGAACACATATGACATTCTCAGATTTCCCATATTCAGAGCTTTACTTGCATAAACATATTTTATTTGGTCTGTTACAACACTTTGGAGTGATAAAGTTAACTTTAAATTTGCCCGTGCTAAAATTGTGGGTTTGTGACTTGGCTTTATGATTTTTAAAATTATTTTTATGAAATTCGTCAACATTTCTCAACAGCTTATGAACAATATTCTTGCAATTCGCTCTGACGCGCATTGATAGATTTTATGATGCCGTTTGGTAGCCGAAATCACATGCTCCCCTCCCCAAAAAGCTGATATTTATCTCTAAATGCCTATGTTGTACTCACCCCTAACCGTATACTACATGATAATCACCTGAGTAAAAGAAATATTAAGGCCAAGGTTATTCGCCCGTCACCCCTTCTCTTTACTTGTGTACTCTATAGAGGGAATAGTCGCAGTATCGACATCAATTTTGGGAACCGGATAGACTGGAGATGTGGAACTATGCAGACGATATATATCATCTCACTCACATGCTATGCATGTCGAACTGCAATTCAGCATCAAAAAAAATTTAACCGCGCGCCTCTGCGTATTAGACAAGATTATTGGAAAAGCTGGCAGATTTCGTTACCCGAACAGTATACACCGCGAACCAAAAGGGTCAATAACTGTCATATCAAGATGCATCGATAAAACCTGGCAAGATTTCGGAATTTATAACTTTTGTGAAATTTTTGTTAGTTATGGGATACGACAGAACGTGATTTGAAATCAATTCAAAAACATTTTACCCGCTATGGAATTAGTGTAGTTTCGAATTCAGGACAAGAAACAAAACAATTTCTCTATTTAAACGTGATATCCAATCAATTCAAAAACATTCTACCCGGTATGAGAACCCTAAGCTTCTAAACGCTTGATCTGATTTCGAATTCAGGACAAGAGCAAAAGTTTTCCTACGTTTAGTGGCTTCAATCGGCTCGAAATTTTCCTGCCTACGTCTTACCGTCCACAGAATAATAATATCTTCAACGAACATCAAAAGGCTATGTTGGGCAGTGCGAAATTTTGAGGTATAGTAGAATCCAATGAGTATACAATACAGTATATTTTCACGACGGTAACTCAATCATTATAAGACCTGTTGCAGTAAACCTGCTGAAGGGTGCGGGCTTCTTGGGGACGATTGCTGTAGACTGTCTAATGGTGAAGGTATAGCACTGGCCATTTTATAGTCACCTAGCAGCAACTCGTTTCCTTGCCGTTCGCATCTTGAGATGTCCACAAACACTACTCCCTCTCTTCCACCTTCCTATAACCCATTTTCCTAAAAAACCTGTACAATGCACTGCATGAGTAGGGGCAATCCCCTGAGTGCTGGTTTTCCCTCTTTTTCAGAGGGGTACTGGTAAACTGGTTAACTGTTCACTGTTTAAAAAAAATTTTGCTTTGTTAAATTGGTTTGTGTCTTGGGTTTTTAAATTATAATTTATTTTTACACACATCTCCAATCTCTCATATTTATAAGGTCTTTTGAATTCAATGCGAGGAAATATATTAAGTGTGCTCAAATTTAATTTCGTTGTTGACTTGTATTATTATTAGCAATCCTTAGCACAGGTGCTAATAGTCGTTGCTATGTTTAACATTTACCACTCACTTCATTGGTTCAAAGTCGCCAATCAAGTGGAGTAAAATAACTTAATCACTGAAAAATTTTATTCTAAAATAAGGCAATTATCGGTGAACTTTGTCAAAGTTCCTAACTGTGCACAAGCCTCGTAAATCAGGGTAATTAAATTCATTACACTGTAGGTAACGAAACAAAAATAAAAACAACAAAATTATTCCCATTTATTGTCTACGGTTGGAATAAATTAAAATAAAAATTAATTCTTCTTACAATAATGCAATGATTCATCCATCAACAGATATGGTGAGAGAGAGAAAGAGAGAGAGGTAATTAAGATAATTTACAATGCAATTCTATTTGAAAAAAATAAGAAGAAAATAAATTAAAAAATAAAATATAGACAGACAAGTGGAATTAACTGAACGCAGAGAGAAAACATTTTTTTTTTTCGAGCTGTTCAAATAAAACTGAAGCTGTAGTAAAAAATTTCAAGTTTACAACACAATTCGCTACAGTTCCCTATAAAAACTATTGATGTTCTCAACAGATAATCGTTAAGAAGTGAAGAATAAAAAACAACTTATTTCTTTAAAAAGAAAATTCCATTTATTTGTTTAATTAATTTGTAATTCAAACAATTTGCAATAAAAAAAAAAACACGTTAAATAATTAAAATACGGTCGTTTGCAAGACAAACGCTTTTTACTGCCTTTAGTTTTTACTGTAATTACTAAACCATTTACTGGTACTTAAGTCGAAAGCTGTTAAAGAAATATTCAAACTGCTGCTGCTGTTTTTCTCTACCACGAAGATTTAAAAAACTAATGCCTTCAGTCAAGCACTTTGTAAAAATAAAAAAAAAAATCAGTCGACTGTTAATTTTAAATTAAAAGGCGATGTTCTTGTCCCTGCAAAGAAAATTTAATTTGTCTCATGGAGCACATCCGTTTGCGGCCAGTAAATCATGTTACAGACCGTAGTCGATTTTTAGTCACTCTAATCGCATGTGTAGAAATCGCCGTAGTCTAGGAAGTAGTGTTGTGGCTTATTAGACGTGGAATCACGGTTCAAACCCCAGACATCTCCAACAAAACGAAATGTGAGCAGATTTCTAGCAAAAACTCTGAGAGTAAAGTAAATTACCCTGAATAGTCCCCAAAAATCTGTCGTTGAAAGTCGACTTTAAACTGTAGGTCTCGCCACTCATGTATAAAATTAACACACACAACATAAGTGGTGTGAGAAGCTAGGTCGTAATCCTGACTAAAGGGTTGTAATGACCAATTACGAAAGAAATGTCTAAAATCCACAAACGCTATTCCGTCTTTATTCCCTACAACACCTCCCTTTTGAGTTCCAATACAATATACTACATGAGCATAACCATTCCCTGACAGAAAAAAATAGGCTAATCGGAGCAGGAATGCATAGTCAGTCATCCAAGAAAAACTCGTAATTATTATTTCACTAGTTTGGCGGAACTCAAGATATATTTTTTAAAACTAGAAACTTACTACATACGAGATTTAATAATTTATTCTCGTAAAGAGTAAACTTCTACTGGTTTTAAGGGGCCCACATAAAGTCCTCAGAAGCAGCAAAAGAGTCTAAGAGTCAGTTGAATATTAAATCTAGATTCAGCAATATCTTCAGAAGATCATGCTGAACGAAACTTAAAGTATCTACAGAAGTAATCTCCTGCGCTGAGATCACCAGTGAATGTCCCTTCTTTCTTGTTTTAATTTTTTGAAGCAAACCAGGAAAAATTCCTCCAATACACTTATTATTGCTCCGCTGCGTTAAAATGTTTAATCGAGTTTTTCCAGCAAAGCAGATTCTATTATGCTAGAGTTGCCAAAGTTCGTTGCGTAGATACAACGTTCTGAAAGTGTATTCGGTTGTTGTATTAGGTACAGTCGTGAGAAACTTTGACTATACTCGAGAGTTGGAGGTACCTGACACTGCTATGCATCCAATATTCTTGTTATCTTTTCTTAAGGGTCAAGCGGATTTCAGTATGGATTATTTGCAATTGAAGCCTATTAATTATTAAAATTCTTGAACAACGATGAATATTGTTCACCTTCATCTGAATTCGAACTTGGCTTGTTTGAATGCCTAGTCAAGCATTTTACCAACTACAGAATGGCACTTTCAACATGTGCGTCTAAAGCAGGGATGCCGAAAGCTAAAACTGTAGTAGTATTGGTGAGCGAGAGAGAACTGCACTGAAAGAAAAGTTGTGTAAACTGAAATAAAATGTACGGAAAAAATCCAAAGCACTTTTAAAGCTATATGGTAGATACATTTTTCAAAATTTAAGTGAAAAAAGTAAGATCTCTCTCTCGTGGAACTTCATTTACTTGTTTACAAAATTTTGTTCAATCAGTGACTATGGAAAAAGACTAGAAAAACAAACAAAAAATAGATACAGGGTTGTTTCTATGATAAGAACAATAGTGCCATCTAAAATCATATTCTCTACATTCCTTCAATATTTTATAACATAAAATGTATTGAGCATCACCAAACGCATTTTTTTATCATAAAATATGTTTCGTAAGTCATAGTAAATTTTTTTCAGTGCTTTAAGCAAAAAATATTACAAAAAAATCGTACACCCGCCACGCATGTGCATTCGTCGCTGTCTGAGTGACGACTAACCAAAGAGAATAAGAATATGTGTTTGTTAGTTTGCGCAAAAGCACTATGAAATGGGCATCATTGGTCTAAAGCAATCAAAATCAGGCGAGAAGAAAATCAAGATTAGGCATGTTTAGAATCACATGCAGAAAGAATGTAAAAGAGTCTATGGAAGGAGTTGCTCAAAATAATTTGCAACAGTGAGTGTGCGAAATAAAGATCGGAACACGGACCCTTGTAATCGAAGGTGCTTCTGTTTCCTATTGGAGAACACCCACGAATAAGGGATTCTTTTAATAGTTGTTGTGGTCATACATATTGCATGAGAAATAAGAAAGTTCTGGAAGCAAGCAGTAAGTATTCATAAAAGACTTTCGAATTCTTATCATTTTTAAAGCTAAAAATGTTAACTCTCGTTAGATTGTTGTATTTGGAAATGCCATATTTGAGAAACGCAATATACTTGTGAAGCTATGATTACAAAAATTAAGTGAAACTCAAAAACAAGAAACCTGAACTGTTTTCCGATTGATTGAAATTGCTATGTTAGAAGCAGTATAGCTTTTTCAGAGCGAAAAGTGCAGGATTTTTTCCATAGATTCCTAGTTTTACTAATGCATAGATTGAAATTTTGCTGCGTCCTACGTTTTGAAAAACCTAAGTCAAGACTTCAAGTTTCAGAGAGAATGTGACAAAGTCTTTGCATGTTTCAAAAGTTACTCAAAAGTTTGTCGTTCGAAATCGATTTTAAGACTGTAGGTTCCAGTACTCATGGATAAAGTTCAAACACACACAACATGAAAGGTGTGAGAAGCTAGGTTGTAATCCTGACTAAGGAATTTAAAAGAACAAAACAACCTTGTAATCTAAACTAAACAGCAAATTTTATTTAGTGTAGACACTCTGCTGTTTTAATAATAGAGGTCTGCAACGAATAACTTTTTTGCTTCATGTGTGCAACTCGTTGTCAGATAAATAGGGTACTTACTCTCTCTCTAACAGCTCAAGCAGTGAAGAGAAGAGAATGTGTGCAAGACAAATACGAGTAAGTATTTATCCGAAGCTGCTTATGTTCCGTAAAAAGAGTACTCATTGAAAAATATATCCGCAAAAACAAGTACTCCTAAAATTATGTTCACTTCATGTGGTACTTCAAATACTCGCAGCATAAAACACCACATAACTGATGTTTTTTTTATATATAAATGCTTATGTGTATGAACAAACGACATGTTAGGCATATATTTATTAATCATTGAAATAAAAAAATAGAAATCGAAAATAGTAAATTTTTTTGAAAAATATTTTTTTTTTCGCTTTTTGATTTAAAAAATTCTTTATTTTCAATGAACTAAAAACAATTAAAATAACAAAAAAATCACTTAAAATGACTAAAACGTAAAAAAACATAGTTTATATTTCATATTTTCAGACATCATTTAAAATGATAAAAGTATGTAAGTAATAAGTGTAACAAATAAAGTTAAGTATATGTATATAGAAGAGAAGGAACTTTAAAAACTTTAAAATATTTGTGAATTTATTTAAAAAGAAAAACAAAACATAAAAACATTAATCCTTAAATAAAAAAAAAAAAACTAAAAATTCATGTCCATAAAACTCAAAACTAGAGATCACTTTCTATTTCTTCGTATATTTTTGTTTTATTCATATTAGAGTGTAAAAACATTATTTTGTTTATTGTAGCTCCGTTAGTTCCAAGAGCAGACCTCTTCTCAGAAATAAGATTTCTTGCCTTCGAAAAATACATAGATAAATGCATACATACATAATTGAATAGTCTAAAAAATAACATTATAATTCGGTGCGAATTGATATAATTTCATTTCTACAACAATAAAACACATATTCTTACCCTACAATAAAACAAACGGTAATATTTGTTTTCCACAGGCTATTTGCACATACATTTTGCGAAAACAAGACATCTTTCAGTTTGTTTATTATTTTATTTGGCAATGCATGTATACATACATGCACACACGTATACACGCATATGAGAATAAATTGCTTAGAGAAGAGAACAATACGTTTACATATTTATAGTCTTTGGTGTAGATCTTTTCTTTGCCAAACTTCTTTGTGGTATTTGCAGTACTCATTGGTATTTGTAGTACTTCGTGAAGTTTGGTGGTACTCATTGTACTCGACATGTTTTGTGTCGGTATTTTCGAGTAAGAGAGAGAGTTGAACATGTATTTGTATGAAGAGAACGCAGTCAAATAGCAACAAGAAGTTATTCGATAATTTTGTTGTTCTCAAAAAAGAGTACTTTTCTTCTTCGGATACTTCGGATAAGTGTACATGTTTGCAAGATCTTATGTACTTTTTGAAGTCAAATACATTTGTGCAGACCTTTATTTAATAACATAGGCTGATTGGTTATTAGACTAATGAAAGGATGCAGAATTGTCTGCATTTTATGAAGTAAAATTTAATTTCATTTTACATTCTTTTCAATTACAAGCATATTTAACGGTTATTTGTTAATTTCTTGCATGTCTTTACATGCTCTTGAGCCCTTAATTTAAAATTAAAACGAGGGAAGAGGTAAGACAGTGTGGGCAAAATAATGAACGAAAAGAATTCATTCGTTAAGCATTCATTTTCCATTAAATCGGAAGACATTTAATGCTTGCATTGTCCACTGCATTCATTCCCAGCTGAAGTTCTCTGAAACTTTGTGCACATGATTATGTTATACACCAGCAAACATACCATAACAGGTAGAGAGAATGTTAGTGCTGACGTTTATCTATTCGAGACCAGAGACCATTCGTCTATGAGTACGATAGTTATGCAGTGTGTTTGATTTGGTTTGGTTTCATTTAAAATTCGCTTTTATTTAACAATTGCGTGTATGTTTTTCTTTTTTGTCTTCTCTTTCATCCATTATTTCTTTGTTTGTTATTTGGTTTAAGCGGTTTTTAATTTTCATGTCTGTCCAGTCCATTGTCGTCTGTCCACTATTTGTTTGAATGCCTATTAAATGGGGGGGAAAAACGCTGACAACATTATTGGAAAAAATTTGTTTTTACGCGAAAGACTGTTGCATTAATCAGTTGAGTTGAATATGTTGGAGTTACAGTGACACTAAAAAGTAAGCGTACAAAATGAAATTTTTTGTTTTCAAAAATATTTTCGAAAGTCGTCATAAGAATATGGGCAATTTCGTGTCAAGTGACCCAATTTTTAAAATCGATGTCTTCCGGTTAGTACTATTGGATAGTTGGCCAGACACAAATTTTCAGCTCTATCAGTCAAGAACTGCCGGAGTTAGAGGGGGTCAAAGTTGGACATTTTGGTCATACAGGGTTTTTTTAAAATGTGTGTAACTTTTCACCTATTGGTCCTAGCAAAAATTTTCCAAAGGATATTAGATAGCTATTTCTTCAATCTTTCCAAAAATGATTTTTTTAATTTTCAAAAAATTTTTTTTTTGTTGTGTCTGGCCAACTATCCAATAGTACTAACCTTGGTGCAAATTTCATCCAAATCGGAAGACATCGATTTTAAAAATTGGGTCACTTGACACGAAATTGCCCATATAGAATTTATCTGAAAATATTCTTATAAAGTTTAGAGTCTGTGTTTTCAAGTTAAAAAGAAAATCAAAAACTGTCCGAAACAATCAATTGTTGCGAAATCCAAGCATCCCTAGTTCGAAAACAGTAAAACAATTTTTGAATTTAAAACAAAGTAAGAGGCCCTAACCCCCTTGCAAATGACTACACAGAAGCGATAATATCCGAAACGATTGCCATAGAAATGTGAAGCAGATTGACCTCTTAAGAAACAGTAGGATTTACATCGGAAACCTGTTTAAGCTACCTTTCTCTCTCGCTTTCCCTCTCCCTCCGCTATCTATTCGTCTCACTTTCTCTTCTCCGCTATAACTCTACCTCTCACTTTCTCAGCAAATTTTTTGGAAAGTTCTACGGAAGACTTTTCAGAAGATTCTTTAGCATATTCTTGGCAAGATTCTTCGTACGTTCCTTTCAGAGATTCTTAAGGTGGTACTTGAGAAGTTTTCAAGAGATTTTTTGTCCGATTCTTTGAGATACTTTATTGAGATATTCTTCGGAAGATTTTTCAGATTCTTTGGGATATTCTTGAGAAGGCTTCAAGAGCTTGTTCGGCTGACTCTTTGACATAATTTTTTGAAATATTTTTCGGTAAATTTTTTGTAAGATTCTGGGAGAACTTCTTCAAAATATTGTGGGGCAAAGCCTTGGGGAGATTTTAAAGACATTCTTAAGCCCTTTCCAGTCACAGATCAAAACCTTAAGAAAAAACGTTTAAAAAATTTTTCTTTAAACGTGCACCACCGAATTTTCTCCCCCACTGTAACAGCTAAACATTTCAAACTACTGCAAATCATTTTAAAGTCGTATTAGAAGAATGTCTGTGAAAAATTTTTCAAGAAAAAAAATTTCCATTTTATTTTCAATTCATTTAAAACGCATGATGGACGACGTAAAAAATAGTTTTTATGAACCGAAACTAACAGATCGCCAGAGACCAAAAAGACACTGATTATGTGAGAGTCATAAATTGTGCAAGAAATGGAATTCGTGGAAGAAAAAAATTTCAAACAAAATAAATTCATTAACCAAACGATTTACGATTAAGATTTGTTGAATTGTTTTATTAATTCAGTAATAAAGTCAATATTGAATGTTATAAAGGAAGAAATATGGCCCGAAATCCGGCGCGCCATTACATACGGAAATAACGGGCAAAAAAAAAACTCAAAGTCTCTGTTGCAAAAATTTGGACACAAAAAAATTGCGTTTTTTTGGAGAAACAAACTTTGCCCATATGAGCAGAGCATATGTATATGGTGGCAGTACTTTCTAAAATATTCAGCTTCCGCTGGAAGTGATTTTAAAATTTGAAACGACAAATAAAATGCGTCTACTTGAGGCTTATTTGACATACAGATGTCGTGAAATCGATTTGTAATTGAAGTCATTGGAAAATAAAAACGAATTTTTTTTAAGAAAATCTCTTAAGTATTCCAAAATCGTTAAGAAAATATGTAAAAAAAAGAGCAGCTTATGATATTTGCGTATTATTGTCTGTTGAAGTTTTCCTTTGCAAGCAGATAAGCAGGACATTGATCTACTATAACATGTTTTAGAACAATAGAGTTACCTCCTGTCGTCATATTGTAACGGGTTGTGTGAAAATGTATTGAGTCCTACTTTTACTCAAGAACTTTCTATGAAGTTCACTGTTAACGTTATCCTTTTGTGGTTGTCAGGGTAGGATTTTGTTTATAAAGGTCGAAACAACTACAACAGTTGGTGTTGCCTTCTGCTGTGTTTTCTGTCTGTGACCATAAGGATTTTAAATGTATCTTCCTGTCAATTCCTGAAATTATTCAGAGGTCAAAAAACAGACGATGTCTCCTTAAAATGTATCCCCGAAAAGTCAGCGAATTCACCCGCATGGAACAAGCTCATCAGCTTGTTTCTTCTGCGACATGTTGAGCATGTATTAACTTCCTAAGGACGATAGTTCGTGATAAGATTTATAGGCCGCTATAAAATGTTTTAGTGTCGTGCATTCGTTTGAATGCAACCCAACGACATTCAGTCAATTAAACTGTGTGCACATGCCTTCTAACAAGTGTCTAACTTTGAGATACTTCTCGTAATTTCCTCTGATGGTTTTCTCATCCAAAACCACTCATTTATAAAACTGCATTTTACTGGGTTTTAAAGGAGTTTGAAGCGCAGCAATCCAGAGTGTCTAAAAGCGCATGCTCAAAAGTTTTCGTAACTTGCAAAGACAAAATCGTACGAACATCCTTCTATGCGGAGTTAATATTCCTATTGAATATACTGCTCCGACTTTCCATAGAGAATTAGAAAGTCAACACAGCCTAAAGCATGCCATACGCGCACTTTGCCGTTTTAATTCTGTTTTAAGAGCAACCACTTTCGATTTACATGATGGGACTGCATAAGTGGTTGTATGTTTTCCTGCATGTACGTGATAAAGTGTGCAAGTAGACGAAATCCAGATGTACAAGCTGTAGCCTTAACCTCTAAAAATGCCTCTTCTAATCTAAGCCACTCTTGCGATAATGCTGTCCAACATGCAGCACCTTTTGTGATCTTATCTACGTCATAAAAATATGCTGCAACATTTGATGGAGGCGACAGTGAACCAAATCAGCTTCAATTCTCTTGTGGATAATTTTTTCCAGAACAGAGTTATAAACGTCAATCTGTACTGTACCCATTTCCAGAAAAACATGAGTGCACTGATAGCCTCAGTAACTCTAGTCTAAGTTCTGTTGGTCTCACATCAGACCGAATGCTATTGCAAGGATACTGATTTCCATAGCATCACGGTAACATCATTACTTGGAGATGTCGTGATGCAGAGGGTTAATCCCTTAAAGACTAACCAGAACAACTCAGGTTCAAATTATTGAGAAAAATGAATGTAAAACAAAGCTTCATTCCTTATTAAATAATGCTTCCAGGAAATGAAGAAACTAGCCATACTGTTCCTAACTGCAATACAAGGGGAAAAATCTGCAACGGAAATTATCCTGATATCTGTAGAGTAGATATACAACGAACGGTTTATGAAAGACCATAATATCCGAGACGTAGTACATGACTAATCACATTTAGTGCCAAATTTATGGGAAATTACGAAACAATAAAATTCTTCCAATAAAAAAAAAAGGAAACTAAAAACGATAAAAGAAAGTGAAATTTTGCCGACACAAATACCATTTCTTCAACTGAATTTAACCATTAAATAACAATTTTTTTATGGTTCGAAAACGGTTCCGATAATGAATAGAAAAATTATTTATTTGGAAAAATTTATAGAAAAAATAAATATTTTATAAGCATTAAGAAGAAAAAGACAAAAAAGATAATTAAACAATTAAACAGAGTGCTTAAATGAATTAATGGCGGTTATTTGAAATGATTACGATATCAAGTGCTCTTGAGATAGCACAAACACCAGAACTGTTAAAGAATGTAATGACGATGTTGCAATAAAACTTACAAAGCTTTTCGAGATTAAAAACGAATGAAAAAGTCTTGCAAAAATAAATAACAAATGGAATTAATGGGGTGGTTAATTATCGGCTCTTTCATTAGGCGCCTATTTTTTAAATTTAAATAAAACAAAGTGTATGTGAAATGTCATGGCAATATTATATCCGTTTGACAGACCTATTGAAGGCTTTATACGTGGAATATAACCTCGATCAAATGTCCGACACTTTTTCTTTACGTGGCTTGCGCATAAAGTGTTCAATTTTCTATAATTCTGTAGCACAAATCAGGAAAAATTTGACCGTTAACATGGATTATGTTGGATTTGGGGACCGCTGTGGTTTGTGGCTTATTCGTATCACCTCAATATGACTATGCCCTCAAATCGCTCGTGTAGAATATTCAATGTGACATAGCACCTAGCGCCGTCCTGTTGAAACAATATGTCGTTGGTGTCCTGATCATCAAAATCAGGCCAATCACGGACGTACAGTGCTCGCCATTAACAATGATTACCAATGCCGTTGTCAAAGAAATATGAACCGATGATGCCGCCAATCCAGGATCCACATTAAACACTGACTTTTTCGATATGAACTGAGCGCTCTTAGATCTCGTGTGGATTGGTATCGTCTCAAATTCAATAATTTCTTTTGTTCACGTACCCATTCATCCAGAAATGGATCCAAACGCTGAAGATGGTTTTTCAACGAAAATTATAGTCAGTTGCGAACTGCTGCAGAATCCAAAACGAACTCTCGTAGTTGTTTATAGTCATTTACCTTAAGTTCCTGGATCAGTTGAATTTTACGCGGGAATAGGCTCAAGTCACGACGCAAAAATCATCAAGTTGTGGTCTGCAAAAGACCAGGGTCTTATGAGCAATGCGAGATCAACTGCTTCAGATTCTCCAGCAACGACGTTTTCGGTAGATCTTGCGCCTCGTCAACGTCTTGGTGCTTTTCGATCATTTACTGAACCAGTGAACTCGAACTTATCCACAACATTGCGGACAATAGTCTTCTCTGATTATGACGACTGTAAAATGAACGAAACGAGCAGACGGTTGCCCGAACTGAACATCCATTTTAATGGAAACAATTTTATTATTTGCACGTGCTGCTGAATACTATATCTGGCCATGGTTATTTGGCAAATTCAACTGAAAAATTACAACAACAAAAAAATTGAAGCTTCAACAGGATGGCCAAAGTTCGGAACTCCCTTTTGGAAGACATAACAGATTTTAATTGTATTTTCGTAACGCGACAGAATTTTTGTAGTATGACAACAAACTGTTATGCCCCTATTGAGGCTAAATTGTGGAACAGGTACTTCAAATAGTGAAAGGAAATGGAATCTGCGATCGGTTATTTGCTGGTGTAGTTAACCGAGATGAACATGCTGTCGAATAATCTTAATGAACAAGTGATTTTCTTCAATTATATTTGAGGACTCATAGTCATGACTGATACAAAGTATCAATTCTAGGATCAAAATTTGTTGCCAAATCTTCTATCCTTTGCAACATGTTTCCCAATTTCTTCCACAATCATTTGATTCCTTCAAATATAGCATCTTGAAAAGTAGCATAAAAACATGAAAAAAAATCTTTCTTTTATATGTTGGTCAAATCGAATGAAAGTAAGATTTTTCTTTACTTTCTGGCAAAAATAATTTTCAGAAAAAAATCCTCACACGAGTATGCCATGCCGTGCATACATAAAAAAAGACAAAACATTTAACAATTTAATTGTAAAGTGAAATACCGAGAAGAAAAAAAGAAAAAAAGAAGTAGAAGTAGCAAGAAAATAAAATGATCGCAATAAAAAATAAGCGTGAGTGGAATTGGCAGTGATGGTGCTCTGGTGGTGATGGTGGCGGTGGCGTAGATGTTGCTTTATTTATTGGATACACAACATTTTATCCAATGACGTTCAATGCTCCTCTACCAAGAGGATTCGTTGCAAGTCATGAATAACGAATGTGTATGAAATTCATCTGTAACTTGAAAAATAGATAAAAAAAAAAAAATAAAAAAACAGAAAAAAAAAAATAATGAAAAACATATATGCATCAGTTTTGCTTGCAACATCTGTAGAAAAAAAGTAAATTGGAGAAAAAATCAATATAAATGTTAAAAAGAAAACATAGCGGGTGTCAGTCAGTCAGTTAGACAAACTGATGTCTTGTGGTAAGTAAAAGTTGTAATAAAAACCGGCCATCTTAAACGAATTTTAAGATTAGTATTGTGAAGTTAAAAATTAATTTTCAAAATATTTTTAAATTTAAAAATGTTTATAAACAAGTTATTCGGAAACATGTTGATAGCATGGTTTCAGCAATATTCAGTGAATTTTGAGTAATTATTTTGGAAATAGAATTGAACTGACCCAGGAACTTAAGTTAAACGACTACAGACAACGACGTGTGTTCGCTTCGGGCTCTGCATCAGTTGGCAACGGACTCTAATTTCATCAGCGATTAGGCCCCCTTGTGGATGAATGTTTACGTGAACAAACCAAATTATCGAATTTGGAACGACACCAATGAAATGAAATCCAAGAGCATCGAATGCCCATCGGAAAAATCACCGTGTGATGTGTATTTTGGGCTAGAGGCATCATCGATCCATATGTCTGTGAACACGACATTGGCTAGGCCATTAGTACCAAAGTCTAGTACTTCGGATTGATGATTATCAACTTCTTTTATCCTGAATTGGATTACCTGGACACCAAAGACATATGGTTTCAACAGGACAGCGGTACGTGCCACACATGGGCATGTTCATCCCAATTGGTGATGATGGAGACTGGCCACCCGTGTCGTGCGAAGAAGCCACAAATCACGTCTGTCTTCAAAGCCAAAATAACCTCTGCCATCGGCTCACATTTATGTGCTTCAGCATGGCAGGCATTCGCATGATGTTATATTCCATAAATAATGTCATCAAGAGGTCTTTCAGACAAATTAAAAATTTTACGCTGTTTTATTCAAATTTTAAGATAGAAAGTGCTTAATGAAGGACCCGATACAAAAGTTTTTTCAGTAATATTGTTTTCAATTATAAACACCATGCAGGCAAATGTTATTGAGTTACTTATAATGCTTAAATTTAAATATATTTCATACTTCACGTTAAAGATTGGTGGTATAAATATGAAAAATATTACCTTCTCTTTCAAACTTTCAGCTAATCCACTTTCAAAATATTTATTGTGGTCGAATTTCTGAAATAAAAGAGAAAATAATTTTAATTTTCGTTTTTAAAGACATACCGAAAAATAGTGTTTAGAAATATTTTACAAAAAATGTTTATAAATAATGTTTATAAACATTGTATATAAACTCTAGTTTTTTTTTTCATTCAAATTTTCAGTTCGAAAATGAGAATTACGAACTATTTATGAATAATTAGTTTATAAAAATGTATTTAAAAAAATATACAACAATGTTGTAAAACAAAGTTGCCCATCTTTCGCTTATAAAAACACTTGGGTTTGGCAGTAAATGTGGGCACAACAAAGTATATGTTGTCTACAAGTAGGGTCATATCTATTGAGTTCAAAATCACAGGTGGTAACTATGCTTTCGTTGTTGTCATTGAATTTGTGTATCTTGACTCCGTTGTTACCAGTAGAAATAATGTCAGCATGGAGATCGAGCGTAGGATCACTCTGCGCAGCAGGTGAAAATTGAGTAGAAGGGGTCTCTCTCGCACGACTCTACAAGTCGCTCATCGTGCTCGTGCTTGTTTATGGCGCAGAAGCATGGACGATGTTAAATACCGAGGGAAAAGTCTTACGTAAGATCTACGGTCCAGGGTGAGATAGAGATGATTTCCGAAACCGATCCAATAATAAGTTTTATGAGCTCCTGAACGACATGGATTTCCAGCCGCTACGCAGACTCAACCATGTCGTTCGCATGGAAGAGTATGTTCCGCCAAGATACAGGGATTAACGGAATTTTATGTAGAAGAAGTACCAAATTGAGGAATCGCTGTCGATTGGTCTAACCAACTGGCGAAAGAACGCAAAAAACAGAAGTTCCTGAAAGTATTTGTTAAGGCAGTCCGAAATGCGATAAACGGGATGTTAATGGCCAGTTAAGCAACATGAGTTAAGATGTCGTAAACATATGCGTTTGTAGCAATATGTTGCTAAGCACTTGATATACATTTTCTTATATAAGGTTGATGTTTTAAAGATGTTGCAAACGTTACGAAAAACTTTTATGATGCAATACAACATAAAAATCATACTCATCACCTGATGATGACGATGTTACTGCTTGCCGCTGATGGAAAACACATTCACTTGTTGCAACAGCATTTATAATTATAACAACAATAACAAAAACACAAATAAAAAATGTAAATATTATCAAAAATAAAATGTTGAACTCTTTCTTTTCACACACACAACACAACAACTAAACTAGAGAAAGACAGACAAACGTACGGATATACGGAATAATGTATGTTGCAGCATGTGGTGTTGGCGGCAAGGAAGAGTCTCGATTGTATTTTTTTTTTGTTTGTTTTTCGTAGCATTTATAAATATCATGCATAAACATGTCTGTTAAATTTTAATCAACTGTCTTTCAATAGAGCACGCAAATTTCAAGACAGTAGTCAACAACATACACGTACATTGTAGACGTTATGTACGTATGTTGGTTGGCTAGCTGGCTGGCTGTGGCACAAGCATGAAGCCATAAAATTTGGTATCTTATGCCAACCTTTGCTTTGCATCTTTCTTTTTTATCTTTTGCTGCTGCTCTTAAAATCGTCTTTCTTTGGCGTTTTATTATCATCAATATAGATGGCGTTGCTATTTATTTGGTGGCAGACAGTATGATAGTGGTGCAGCAGCGGCGGTGGCGGCGGCTGAAGCTTTTAGAGATAGTGGTCTGCCTGAGACCAGGTTGTAATGTTGCTCTTTTGGCCACCTACTTTCTTGGAAATTGTAAAAATTGTTTTTCGTATTGTTGTTTTTTTTCTCTTTTTTCTGTTGCTGATGATCGTTTTGCATTCAGTGCAACATTTATTACAATTTAACGCCCACTTAATACTTAAAACAGCAAAATGGCAAAATTAAGCAGAAAACACCACAAACCAACAAAAAAAATATAAAAAATAAAAAAAGAGTATCAAAAGCGACACTAAATTTAATAATTTATAGTTTCTGCACTATAAACGGCGATCGTAGACATGACTTCTTAAATATCTACAGGAAAATTGAAGCAAAAAAAACACAGCAACTGACTGTTGTAGATAGAAAAAAACGAAACGAAATCATAACATAAATCTCTCTTTCTATTTTCTGTTTTTTTGTTGTTACTGTTGCTGCTCGTTTTCATTTTTGTTCCTTTTGTTCCGAACGAAATGAATGAATGGTTCACAGGAGTTTCGCTTTAATTTTACCTTCAAGTAACAGAAATTGAATGATTTTCATCGATCATATCGTATCTTTTTGCTTTAAATAGGAGTGGAAGAAACCTTGACTTTGAAAGTGATAAATTTCGATTTGTTACGTTAATTGTATTAGAAATACAAGTCAGCCTGGGCTGGCTAGGCTATACGCTTCAATTAGTGGCTACTTCTTGCAAACGCGAAAGTAATTGAAATTGAAAGCAAATATTAGCAATTGAAAGCAAAACGTAGCAATTTTTATTATTTACCATCCGAAACAATTAATGATCTCTCTGGTGCTAAAGTTCTTCAGGATATTTTTAATAAATAGATTGATTAACTACAGGTTTAAATCAGACATTGGTGTCCTTACTGGCCATCGACAAACTGATCACAGATCAAACAATATCGGCTTGCTTTACAAGTGATTCAGTCATAAACTACAATGGACAACCTGGTCTTTTCTGGCGTCATTGCAGATAGAGGGATATTACATCGATATTGCAGAGAGACAATTGCTCGTGCTACTCCATATAGTGTAGGAGAGCGGTAGATAACCCGCAGTTATTGCCATATGTAGATGAAGCTCTCTTGCAAAGGAAAAAATCTTCTAATGATTGGTGTGTCTAAACCCAAATGCTGATAAATTGCATCATGAAATAGTATCTATTTAAAAATAATGGTTCCGACAAACCTGTTTTCTATTCAGACAATCCAGAAGACAATCATGTGACTTAAAACCTTTCTATTATATTCTCTGCGACTATATCAATTCGTAAATAAACGACAACTCGAAACCACTCTACTTCAACAAATGGGAATTGACTGACGTGATCATTGTACCCATAAACTGATCCCAAATATCGGTAGGTATGTACCCCATTGACGGAGCTGTTGTGAAGAGGCCGTAGGAATTTCATACAACCAGTATTCAAAGCAAGGTAGATAACTAACGCAATTCAATCCGTCACAAATATGGGCAGAAAGTCAATCGAGAGTAAAGACAAAATCAGAAAATAATGCATCATTACCACTCTGGAGGGGGTCTAAAGAATTTCATACAATCAGTATGGCATGCTTAAAGCACGATTAAAAATTGTCTCCACTTATTGTTGTGAAGAGTTGCCTTAGCACTGCAACCACCCGATTTATTGTACATCTTCCAACCTAAAAGGGTATTCCTATAATGTCTCCTTCAAGCCTCCTATCCTGACAAACTTCATGATGCAGCTCGATGTGAACAATGCCAGGTCGTTACCCAGTATCTGGTATGCATCCAGGCGTTACCTTTTAGGATACTGTTAGGGCCTCAATAGTGTAGTCCCGCTCTCTTGTGTATTTTGTTAGTCTGTGTAATTCCTTTGCTTTCTCATTCTCCCTTTCCTAATTCCCCTCCTTTTTTCCTTATCTCCTCTATTATCCTCTCCCCCTTTAGGAGGTTGTACAGTGAGTCAACTGGACCCTCCGGGTACTGTACTTGTTTCAATTGGCAAGTACACGTCCTCTAACCTAAACCTAAACGTAATGCCCTACAGTAATGCCTGATGATTCATTCTAATCGTAACAGAATTTGCATGTTCTGCATGTCAATCGTGTGGAAGCTCCCCTCTTGCCAAACTAATCCGACAATTTCTCCAAAATATGCGGAGGGTAAGCCTCATGCATTTATTTCAAGTGGTAGAGTGTATCACGAGGTTTTACCACAAGGTTTGACGTACAAAAGGAGAATAGTCTTGAGTTTATACGCTATTATGGTGAGGAGCGACAGATTGAAAACGCTGGTAGTTATAGAAAAAGGATTCGTAAATTATTGTTACTTGTGATTCATACTTTTAGTCAAGCATACCGCAACAAGCATGAGCCAGCCACAATGAGTGACGTGATCACAGAACTAAAAAGACCCATGAAAAGATAAAGTTATATAAGACTTTGGACCAGAATACCTTATGTTAATGACAGAACCTCCCTCTTAAGCCAATGAAAAGTTCCTGTTTGAAAGCAATTCCACTGCTTTGATGCAAATGAATGATTCAATCGTAATTTTCTTTAATTACACTGCCAATGATTGAAGCAGTATTTTTATTAAAATTATCCATCCTGCTATTTTTTTTTTGCAACACCTATTACAATAATATTTAATAGTTCTACAGAATTAATAGAGAAGACAGTTAGAAGCTGTGTAAAGCATTGTTCCATGGCTTGGCTTGCCATGGGGCATAGAATTCAAGTTGCAAATACAATATGAATATTTATTTAACGGCATATTAAAGTGGCATGCCAATGCAATTGATCATGTTAACATTGAGCAAGCGAAGAAGGGAGAGGAAGAGAGAGAGACAGAAAGAGACAAGAAGAACAAGAATACCAACACGATATGGTAACATGTGGAAAGACTATTAATTGATCATTTAAAAGCAAAAACAAAAGCAAAAAACGTTTTAAAATGTTAAACGGAATACTTAAGAAATATGTAACGGATTGCTTAGCTAGCAGTGGAGAAAGAAACAAAATTGTTTGAAGAAAATTACCCACGATAGTAAACAATTACATGCTTGGTGTGGATGACTGCATTAAAATAAAGTAGGGAAGGGAGAGAGAGTGGGAAAGATAAGAACCACTTAAACAAGCACTAACTGACAGCTATTCAGCAGGCACTTAAAAAGAGATCATAGCATGAACACACTGTATTTAAAGGGTCCAACAATTCACAAACACACATTATTTACATGATCCACTCAAACAGCCCAACCCAAAAACGCTTAAAAGTACTTGTACTTGTCATGAGCCACCAAAAGTGCACTTTCATTCTGTAATTGTATCCCTTAAAGTACACAAAAAGCCATTGTATGTGGAAAATCTTTCAAATTCTATAGAAATCACAATTGTAATGGGATACTCGGAGTAAAGCAATGTTCTGTTCTAGTCTATGTTACTTTTTTTTTTAAATAGAGTCATCAGCAATTGTTTTGGTGACAGATTTTCTGGCATCTTTTGTTCGGAATCTCTTTCTCTCTCTTATCACTTGAAATGTGTTCCCTATTTTGTACGTACGAGTGCGCAAGTGCAACAATGTCTTGTGATTTGGAAAACTGGAAACAACGTCATCATTATCGTTTTACTTTTTGTTGTATTTGAAGTTGAAATGAAAAATGATACGAACATGAGTTTACAAAACAGAGATTCTGTTATTAAATTACAATTGCCGGATAATCACTTGAAAGATAACAACACCAAGTCCTTTGAAATAAACAAATACGGGATAGTGTTTATACATAGTCTTGTAAAGAGAATAACAATTCAATCAACAATAGACTTGAATTTCTTTGTTTGTTAAAAAAAAGAAATGTAAAGCGTTTCACACCTCAGGTTCAAATCATGCAGCCAAATGAGTTCGAAGATGGTGAATTAGAAGTGTTTTACTTCTTGTGCATTGTCGTCGTATACATAAGCTAAGGATTTGTTTCCAATTAGTAAGATTCATTTAAAAGTACTCCTAAAAATTTAAAATGGACGTTGAAAGGAAGACACCATAAATCCTTACAACCCTTTAGTCAGGCTTATAACCTAGCTTCTCTCACCACTTATGTTGGGTGCGTTAATTTTGCACATGAGCGGGGGAACCCACAGTTCAAAGTAGACACCGAACGACAGACTTTTTTGAGAAACTTTTCATGGCAATTTTATTTACTCCCAGAGTTTTTGCCAGAAATTTGCTGAGAGGAAGTCGCCGAAAGAAATATTGTGTTCATATTTCGTTTTGTTCGAGACGTCTGGCCTGGGGTTTGAAACGTGGATTCACGTCTAATACACCAACACACTATCTACTAAACTACGGCGACTATAGCCTTACCAATCGGCCTAGTCAACAGCAAAGCTGAATATTCACAACCGAATATGCTCAGTTATTCGATGAAACTATGATGATGTCTTTCATTATGAAGCGTTACTATACAAAGCGTTAGTTAGTCCAGAAACTCCCAGAATAGGCGACGAGATATGAAAACACAATATTTCATCATGACAAACTGGGCAACGTGTTGCAATAACAGATAAAATCTGTTTAGATTACTGCGTTTGTTTAGTCAAACCTTGCCCAGTCGACCAACCATTTGTTTCAAACGATGTTCAGGGTTTTCCAACATTCACTTCATACGTTCTTAGTGGGCAGTTCGGTTGGCTTGAGTCATATGTTTGCCAAAAATGCCGAAAGTAGAAGAAGAAGGTAGTTGTAGTTGCTGATAAAAGTCTGTACTTTAGTGGGAATTGAAATTGTTTTGTGATCTCCAAAATGTATTGAAAGATCCATAAAAGTCGTTATTTCCCTGCCAAGTCTGCTGTGTATCCTTTCGTGCTATTGAAATAATACCCCCAGGGGTGGCGTGATGCCATGTTAAATGAATTCACTATAAACCCCGGCAATGCAGATTCGATTCTGGGAGAAGTCGAAATAAATATTATCCATGATCTGCGAATTTTGCAAATAGTCCAGTCAGGAAGTCTCCTAACTCCTGTAAATACAATTTAATATAAAGTGCTACTTCTATAACACGATATATGGCAACCCTTTCATTCTAGAACTTGCCGCAGTAGACCAAACACCTCGCTTAGCTAGAAAAACTTGATTAATGAACTGAAACAAAGCAAAGACACAAAACTAAGTAACAAGGCAAAAGAGGAGTCCTAAGTTCCTTGAACGAATAAAAATAAATAAAAAAGCCGCTTCCTGCAATGAAAGTCTTTAACATTTAACGATTGGCTGATGAGTTGAGTGGAAATCGCGGAAGTGTAAAAAGTAGTGCGCTAACTTATTAGATGTGAGGCCGCGGACTAAGACCGAGCCAAGGCAACTCAAACATAACGAAATAGGACTTTTTTCATCAAAATTCCTGGCAAAAACTCTGAGAATAAATAAAATTGCCATGAAAAATTTCTCCAAAATCTTCCGTTCAGAGTTGACTTTTAACTACAGGTCCCCAGCCACTCATAGATAAAATTTACACACACAATATTAGAAGTAGGTGAAGCTCGGTCGCAATCCTGAGTGAAGGGTAATAACGACTGATTAAGTAAATAAGATGAGTCCTATAGATTTGGATTATCTCTAGACTTGTGGAAGACGCTCGAAAATTGCCTCTGACTAAATTTTTGAGTAGTATTGGTGAAAAAGTCGCCGTAGTCTAGTAGGTAGTTGAGACCCGAACCCGTGGTTCAAACTCCACCACAGATATCTCAAACAAAACCAGGTCAAAAAGAAATATTTGCTTGTGGTTTCACTACAATGCCTACATGGAATTGCGGCAATTTGGAAATGGTGTACTTTAGTTCTTTGTTTTTGCTTTTTTATTGCCTTTGAAGTAATAAAAAAGCTCTTTTAAGAAAACTATTAAAATATTTCTTTGCTCTACATACACAATTAATAATAATGCAAAGAAACAGACGTATGTATGTATGTACTTATAGTACAAGCAGATGCACAAAACTATCACAGATCATATGGGCAGCAGTAGACATATATGGTCAAATGTTTAGTAAGAAACAGAAACAAAAAATTATTACTCAAGCAACCTGATGATAAACATTTGAAGATGACGATGATGATGAAAACAAAATGAGCCTGAGAGGAAGAGAATACGGATGGACATATATGCATGAAACAATTTGAAAATTAAATGGAAAAACTACTGTTACAAATGGTATAATAAACGCTTTTTAAACACCAAAACACCACCTGAGTAACACATGGTGTGGTGTGTTTGTGCTGTGCTGTACTGTACTGTACGTTTTCCTAACAACACAAGGCAGATGCAAAGTGAAGCGGTGCAAAACGTGCAAGACATGATCCGATATACGTTGCGGTGCTGTTTGCATCGCATGAATTTGTTTATTAGAATCGGCCATTACAACATCGACGAATCATTTCATCTGTTAACTTAGCCGTTTGCCATCATTTAATAACTCGTCAATCAACTGTGATCTTCTAACAATAATCAAAGGCAACACAACAACAGCAATGAATGTGTTTGGTTGGTTGGTTGGTTGTGGTTGTATGATTCAAAACGGCCCACCACACACTAAACCATTACATTACATGCAGTCAGTCACCTAGTCATCCAACTATTCAAGCCAGTCGGCCATTCATTCTTTCATTCATTCAAGTTTGGCCAGAGCAAGCTAAGCAATCGCCATTTGACCATAATATGGAGCCGAATGAACGGCATCCAATCGAGTTGACTTCGAAAACTAGACATGCATCAGTGCAATTAAGCTGACGGTCAATAATGGGCGATCTTCCTTGTACGGACGTTAAGAGTAGAGTGCCGGAATGCACGATACACTACACAGAAAGAAAAACGGCGTGCTAAAATCAACTTTTCTATTCTCAATTTAAGCCAAAAAACGTGCTTGAAAAATTAAGCCCGTTTTGGCTATTGTTTGCTTAAAACAAGCAAAAAACGGGATTGATGTGAAAAACTAAACCTTATATTACTAAAATCAACACTAAAAAGCGTAAATCTATTTAAAAAAGTGTTATTTTGAATTATTTGTTATTTGAGTTATGGAATTGTGGGTTTTAAGTTCAAAAGTAAAAATTTTAATAATTCTCATTTAGTTCATGTGTTTTATACAATACATTTCCAACAAAATGTCGTAGTTTTCGCAAGTTTCATTTCTTTGGTAGATGACTTGGATTATTCCGGTCGATGACTTGCATTTTTTTGTGTAGATAACTTGCATTTTTTTTCAAATCAATCGATTTTAGGATTAAATCAAGTACGAGTTCGAGCTTAAATCAAGTTCAAAATTCTTGAAACAAGCTCGTTTTTG
This sequence comes from Sarcophaga caerulescens, assembly GCA_927399465.1. Lineage (NCBI taxonomy): Eukaryota > Metazoa > Arthropoda > Insecta > Diptera > Sarcophagidae > Sarcophaga > Sarcophaga caerulescens. The sequence continues at coordinate 88,810,771 of OV656867.1, forward strand.
GATAAAATTAGGTTTAAATCAAGTATAATTTAGGGCTTAAATCAAGTTCATTGTGCTCGAATAAAGTACGATTTGCCTCAATTCGATCCCATTTATAAGTTAATCTAGCCTAAATCAACTTTATAATTCTTGAAACAAGTGCGCTTAAGGATTACTTCAACTTCTGATTCTCTTGAATCAAGTACGAATTCGATCTTAAATCAAGAAAAAATATGCTTAAACCAAATACATGATGAGATCACTTTGATCCCAAAAAGGCTTAAATCGCGCTAAAATCAACACTTTTGTACTTGGCTGATTCGGGCTTGATTCAACTCTTTTGTACTTGATTCAAGCCAAACCGTACTTACCGTACTATTGTGACCGATATGGATTGATTCAAGCCCGGATGGCTTGATTCTTTTTTTCAGTGTACGGGAGTGGTGGTGGTTACAGTGGGGTGTAGTGAAATTCATGTTAAGACACATTTATTATTGGCAATTTTTTGTTTCTTTTTTTTTTTGATTTTCTTGTTCGATTTATAGATTTTTTATTTTTTTTATATAAAACACGTTAAACTATTTTTTTCTTGGACTAATGGAGTTAGTCTAAGCAACAGCAGAAGAAAAAAAAAAATTCAGTCTGTGTGCTTCCATCATATAAGTTTCTTAATAACTTCCATGTTTACAATGTGTCCTCTATAACAAAAAAAAAAATTAAATACTATTTTAACCCATTGGGTGATCATGGAATTTGTTCAATATTGACATCAGTCCAAAAAAGTTACCGATGCATCAATAATTTGCATCAATTCAGACTTAGCACAAAACATAAATTTCTCTAGAGACTACATTACAGGCAAGTAATCCATTATAAACGGGTATTTTGAGAGGGTTTTAAGCCCCTATCTGTACTTATATAATAACCCTGGGCTTTCAATAAGTATCTTCGAAGTGTATAGTTCGATAATACTTTAAATAACGAACAGACAAACCTAGCAATAACGAATAGAAGTCTAAAGTCTCTACCGCTTTTCATTTATTCCAAAATTAGTAAACTCCCATACACAACTACCGTGTTGTGTTTAATCTGTGCAAATACATAAAGACGAGCATAGAAGTGATCTCTTAAGAAATCCCTGTGGTTCAACCCTTACGCCGATGAACGAACAAAGTCAACAGTAAGCCTAATTTCAACATCTGGTGAGACTTTTTGTCGACGTTGTCTAGTAGGTAGGTGCTATTGAACGCGAGTCTAAGAAGATAGGTCTGGCAGTAAATGAGGGCAAAACAAAGTATATGTTATCGACATGTAGAGACGTGCGGCGTATTGATTCTCAAATTACGGCCGATAACTATACTTTTGATACAGTCAAGGAATTCATTTATCTTGGCTCCGCCGTTACCACCGAAAATGATGTCAGTCTGGAGATCAAGCGCAGGATTACTCTTGTCAACAGGTGCTACTATGGTCTCAATAGGCAATTGAGTAGCAGAGACCTCTCTCGTAAGACGAAACTAATACTCTACAAGACGCTCATCCTACCCGTGCTTCTTTATGGCGCAGAAGCATGCACCCTATTAAGAACTGATGCAGCTGCCTTGAGAGTGTTCGAGAGAAAAGTCCTACGTAAGATCTTCGGTCCAGTGCGAGTTGGCGATGATTTCCGCATCCGATTCAACAGTGAGCTGTATGAGCTCCTCAACGACATAGACGTTGTACAGCGTATTAACATCCAGCGGCTGCGCTGGCTCGGCCATGTCGTTCGAATGGAGGAGGATGCTCCGGCGAGAAGGGTATTTGATGCGGGGATCTGCGGAAGTCGGCGAAGTGGACGACCTTGTATCCGTTGGAAGGACCAAATCGAGGAAGCCCTGTCATCGATTGGTGTGACCAACTGGCGTAGGCGCGCAAGAAGCAGAGGCGCCTGGAAGGATGTGTTGCGGCAGGCCGAAATCCGTTAATCGGGTTGTTATGGCCAATTAAGTAAGTAAGTCTAGTAGGTAGTGTGTTGAGACCGTGTTTCCAACCCCGGTCCATACATCTCAAACAAACGAAATATTTCATCGGCGACGTCTGCTCATGCAAATAAAATTCCCATCAAAGATTTTTTAAACAATCTGTCGTTCGGAAAGTGGTGTATGAATCTAGGTCATAATCCTGATTAAAGGGTTGTTAGGACCAATCATGCATGTATGTCCCCAAGAATTTGCTTAACAAAATCTTCCCTAGAATATGCCAAAAAAAAGAGCCTCCCTTAAAATCTCTTGAAGGAACCTGTGAAGAATTTTGAAAAGAATATCCCAAAGAATCTTCTGAAGAAGATCCCAAAGAATTTGCTGAAAAAGAAAGAGGTAAAGTTATAGCGCAAGAAAGAGCACGAGGAACATATTGTGAGGCTGAGAGAAAGCGAGAGGCGGATAATTATAGCAGATTCTCGATGTAAATCCTACTGTTTCCTAAGAGGTAAATCTGCTTCAACCTCCTATGACAATTGTTTTGGATATTATCTCCTCTGAGTGGTCATTTGTAAGGGGTGTAAGGCCCCATATTAAAAGAAAAATAAAATTTGAAATGACAAACCTGAGATATATAAAAGGGGCTTGAAAAGAGAAACCGCATTGCACCGCATGAGGAAATTTCGCATTGTACTATAGAAAAAGGCCATATTGTGGGAAACTAATTTGCATTACTGATTCCTGCATTGGACTGCAGAAATATCACATCGTATTGCGCCAATCGTACCAATCCTAACCAAATAAAACGTAAAAGAGTCGTATATGCACCAATTGAATCAGCGAATAGAGGACTGTGTGATAACATAACCTAACTTATGTGCACATTTTTGTAAAATACCATGAAATTTTAATTGCTTAACGCCCCTAAATATTCAGATCATATGAACCGTTATTTTATTATGTTAAGAAATTTGCTGTTTCCCGTGACACTGAATCCTTCAAATAAAAGAAAATAAAATTTTTAATGCCGCGTTAAGACAACACGCTCGCTCGGTTCTATATTTAGATCGTAATTTTGCTCTTGAATTAAATTTTGTTTCTCTACTTACTCAGGCAAATGTCATGTGTTTGTTCAATTTTTTCAATTATTTTTAAATAAAAATCCAGCATAGAAGTATTGTGTATTTGGGGATTCATGGATGAGTTGCAAATTAAATGCATGCGTTTGTTTTAAATGAACTTTTCCCAAAAATAGATCCCCTTTTCTCGTGTGCGAAAGGAATGTGTTGTGTAGTGTGTACGCATACGTAAGTAAATGAATTTATTTTTAATTTTAAAGAAAGAGGGTTCCGAAATGAATCATAATTTTCTTAGAAATTTATTTTTATTTCGCTCTCAAAAATAAATAGAAATTCTTTTTTAATGACTCATCATTGTCAGGGTATGGCGCTTTTCATTTCTGGTGTTTTGAATGCATAAGGAATTAATTGCATTATTAACTGAAAGAGAACGTATGGTAAAATTGTTAGAACATAAAATAAAATCTGTAATCCTTTGAAAAGAGCTGTAAAATATCTAAAATCCTTAGGCCCTAGACAGAATTATAAATAAGCAATGAGAAGTGTGATGCTGTTTAGGAAACTATATATCGTATAATCGTACCTCTGCCTAACAGCATAAGGCTACCAGAAGGAGGAGGAAATTATACAACTCATCCTGGATATTTGAGAATCTCTGAATGAACGTTGACATACTGTTTGAACTGTTTGCTTCTTCGGAAATATCGACTGTAATTCATTGATCTCGAGAAAGCCTGTGGCAAATCAAACTACGGCGTCATTAAATAGATGTAACCACGTGCCCTTACCTGCTTTGAAAAGAACACTTCACCATGACAAAAATATAACTTAGGGAGTGAACCCGTATTACTCAAATATCTTGCCTTTAGCGCACAGCCTTAGGACAGAAATACGAGTCATCCCCATGAAAAGAGATTGGAGAGGAGTGAAAGCTTTGGCACAAGATAGGAACCTTTTCAATAAACTTTTTGAGGCCTTATGATCTTTTGTTATTACTTTTTTATTTAAGGCTCACGGTGGTGTCATGAAGCCCCTTTACCATCTTCTCATTATTTTGTTGCTTTATTTCAGTTTTATTCTCCAGTTAAACAATTTATTGGTCTATTATAGCAAATTCTAGATTGATAGAGTTGCCATCTCATGTTGCCTACAACTAACGCTCTTTGTGAATATGTATTGGTTTGTTGTTTTGGTGAGGTGGTAAGAAACTTTGCTTATTGCGTCCTACTCTTGAAGTAGTTCATTTGGGAAGAGATGATATTGTACAGTGACGTTGTTCGGGCTCCTTTGTTTACCGAAATATGTCGACATTTTGATTGCCTAGAACTGTCTGGAAAGAACATTTTCTGTTAACACGCATTAATTGAAGTGGTGAGGAACTATTTGTTAATTGAATCATATTATTTCTCAACAGGTGGCGCTGTACGACCTTCTTATAATGTTCATTGTTGATAATATCTTCTATTGGAGAATTTATCCTGCCCAGATGGATTTTTTATTTATTTTTTGTTCTTTGAAGGAACAATCACAGAGATAGTTGTGGTTCAGACACATCAGTCATTGTATAGATTGGAAGACCTGGCAGTGTTCTTCAAGCCAGAATTCATGGTCATACTGGAAACTGTTCAAAGTTTGTTAATTGATTTTTCTTTTTTTTTTAAATGTCTTAAATTACACAGACTTGGCTGCCGTTCCTTACGAGCGTTATCTCGACTTCCGTTGTTATTTATAAATACTGAAGATTTCTCAGAAAATTTAAATGGGAAGCTGAACATAGAACTGAACTGGCTAGGTCGGATGCATCGTTCAAGATTTCCACACAGGCACTTGCACTTATTTCGCTTTAGTTGTCTCAACTTCACCATGAGGGCTCGTGCAGTATTACTAGACTTTGTTGGACTGATGGTCCTTTTTCTTTTAAACGCATTGCTATCCATCGCACTACCATTACCTGCTACTGGAAGGCATGTTGATGAACTTTCCCTCGTATGGTTTCTGCAGGAGCTGAAAGTCTGAAAAAACCATTTTCCAACTATCTTGACGCATTTCACTGACTGGGTTTGAACGAAAATTATTTCTCCTGTATTCAGAACAAGGAAAGCCATGTTTGCAGTCAATCAGTGTCACCACTTCAATATACCCTACTTCCTTAAGACGCGATGCTTGGTATTCACATGCTTGTCGTAAAGTACAATCATATTTGTACGCACAAATGGGTTTTGTAGTGAACAGCGGTAATACATCATCATCTAGTAGCATAAAATGTGAAATGTGAGACTTGATGAAGTTTAGAATGCTCTTCACCGACATCAGGGTAACTGTTACCAACAAGGTAATATATTGTTATGTTTTTACCTTTTAAAAACGTTTAAAATATGAACTCATAGATTGCAAATAAAATAAAAATAAATTTGTGTTTAGTTTAAATTAAATTCACAACTTGATGTAAACAACAACAATTGCTTTTCTTTGTTATTCCTCTGTTTATACCCTTTGTATAAACAATAACAATTACTAGACAATTATACCACAAATCTTTGTAAGGGAGACCTACAAACCACTATTATTCTCTTCAAAAGCACCGCGTCTTCACAAAAGACTGACTGAACTTCACTAACTCACTCGCCTGCTTTGCCTTGGCTTTTATATAGTAGGGTCTGATAAATGTTCTTGAAGGCGAATATTCATGACTTCGCCTACTCGAAATCTCTATAACTGTAATCATTGTTGTTTACATTTATTATTGTAGTGTTGTTTGAGTATTTTTGTGTACTTGTTTACCATTTTTTATGCTGGTGTTTGTTATTATATTAAGCAGTACGATGATTAATAAACAGGTTTGTTGACTGCATTCTTTTGTTTTTGTAGCTTTTGTTTATAATTTTAACGTTATTTTCATTAATTCTATGAATTTTTTTTTAAATTCTTTAAAGGATTAACGAAATTATTGAAAACAAAATTAAAAGAAAAAAATCGATAAAACTTGTTACCAAATACCCCAAAGCCAACATTAGATGACAGTGTAACCATGATCTTAAACATGAGTTTCATGTTGAAATTAATGAAAAAAAAAATTGGAAAAAAATCGAAAAAAGAAAAACAAAATTATGTTTGTATATGACAAAAATCTCATAAATGCATACCAGCAATTAAAAGATACACCGTACCGTACATATCGATAGATATACACACACTTGTACTCTACCATTACCATCATGTGGCAGAATAGGTAGGTGTGGCCAGTGTAACCAAATGGTGTAATTTATGGATCACATGCAACCATCACAACAGCATTATGCGTGCAGGTGCGTTTACTTTAACTGCCGCATTACTAACATAAAAAAACGAAAATTTTTCTATTGTTTTTTCGGTTATGCAGTGCATGCTGAGAGCAAGGCAGAACAGAGTTAAAAAATATTGGTGTGGCAGGCACAACAAGGTGAGTTAAGGAAGTTTAGCTTTTGGAGACTTGTGTCTCTTTCAATTTTCCATAAATTTTTAGTGTCGTCGTCTGTCCCCTAAAGGTGCTTACGTTACAAGTGTTTTCATCATGTTCATCGAGTGAATTTTTTTTTTTGGCAAAATTGGGTCAGTAAACTCATTCATTAAAAAAATAAAAAAACAAAATTAAATTGACATACAAAAAAACAACAACAACACAACAAATAAAAGAGAAATAAAATCAAATATTTCTTGTATTTTTTTATTGTTTACTTAAGAAAAGGAAGGAGTTATACAAACAAATCAAAGCAAACCATGCCATATAAACCTCATCACACCATGCCACTGCATGCCATAATCTCAAGATTAAAAGCCTCTGACACTCTTAAACATTTTTGGCCATAACAAAACTGTGTGTTGAATATAATCAAACCCGATAAGTGGCATTTTATTTTGAATTTTTCTTCAAAACTTTCGCACTTTTTAATATCTTTTTTTCTTTCTCTTGCATTTTATTGCCTCAACATTGCAATTTCCATTTAATTACACTATTTGTAGTGGTAGATTTGAGAAATACTTCCAGCAGCTCACATATATAGAGAGTTTTGCGTTAAATCTTAAGCGAGGAAGTTTAATTAAAGATTTACTCATATGAAGTAATTAAAGCAGAGGAGGAGGAGAAGGAAATCTATAAAACTAAACTCGGTTGCCATTTATGAAAAATGATTTATACGGCTCCAACCGACCAGCCAACCAACCACAAGCAGCATTTGTACCAATTTTGGATTTGAATAATCGCCTTAAAGTGGCACAAAACAGCAAAGAGAAGTAAAACTTGATGCGTTAGCGTTACAATTACAATTTCAGTTTTATTACAGCTTTGACAAATGGCTGCAATTACCTAAGTGTGTCACATAATGTGCAAAATAATTTTAAGATAAAATGGTATTTTTTTAAAATACTTTTTTGAAAAAGTACTTTTCCAAAAAAAAGTACTTTTTCAAAATTGTACTTTCAAATAAAAAAATACTTTTTATGTTTTTATTATAGCTTTAACAAATGGCAGTAATTACTGAAGAACATATGTCACACAATATGCAAACAAGATACTTTTTAGAAAAGAAAAGAAAAAAATGGTACTTTTATAAACCACTTTAACAAAAAGGTACTTTTCCAAAAACTTTTCAAAAATGATATTTTAAAAATAATACTTTTAAAGGAAAGCAGTATTTTTACAATACATTTAGTATATGAAATTTTTAAATTTTAAAAAAAGTACTTTTTTAAAATTGTACTTTCAAACAAAAAAAAAAGAACTTTTTATTATAGCTTTAACAAATGGCAGTAATTACTTAAGTGTGTCACATAATGTACAAACAAGGTAATTTTATGAAAAAATGGTACTTTTATAAACTACTTTTTCAAAAAGGTACTTTTCCAAACAAAATAGTACTTTTTCCGTTTTTATTACAGCTTTAACAATGACGGTAATTATTTCAATGTGTCACATAATGTATAAACAAGATAATTTTAAGAAAAAAATGTACTTTTATAAACTACTTTGTCAAAAAAGGACTTTTCCAAAAACTTTTTAAAAAGGGTCTTTTAAAAGCAGTACTTTTAAAGAGAAATAGTACTTTCAGAACAGATTTAGTACCTGAAATTTTTAAATTTAATTTGATCGTAGGTTACCCGATTTAAGGAAGATCTGGTCGATGGTGGACAGACCAGGTCTGAAGTCGTACTGATGAGGACCAATCACTGTTTTGACGAGTGGCGTCAGCCTTAAACACGAGCGTACTCGTGAGAACCTTATATGCGATAGGAAAAAGGCTTTCAACTCTGTTGTTGGCTCATATCGTGAGGTCTACCTTTTTCACGACAGAAGAGCGCCCCCTGACATTCTAATATTTGGGCATACTTTCCTCTAGCCATATTAAGTAGATAAGCTGGTACATGCACTCTACCGGCTCATTACATCCAGTCTAAACCAATTCTGCGGGTAGGCCATCAGGACCTGCAGCTTTATTGTTTTTTGTTAAGTCAAGTCATCAAGGATTCCAAAACAGTCTTCGTTACGGTCGGGTAACTTTTGCGACCGAAGATATAGCCGACGAAGATAACTTTTTCATATGAGCAAAATAAGTGTAAAATGCGACAAAATTAAAAAAAAACATGCAAGTTATCGAAAAAAAAACGCAAGTAATCGATTAATTAATTGAACTTTTCAACATCTTACCTTTAATTGATTGGATTTTCCAAAATGGCAATTATTTGAGAATATTTCAAAGCATCTTACCTAAAAATAGAAGAAAAGAAAAGAAAACATAAATTAGTAATCAGGAAACAAATAAAAGAAATACAAAAAGAATTTAACTGCATTCCACAGCCCTACCTACATGGCCTGCATATTTTTTTAAGGCAAATGTTTGAAATTAATTGAAAACGAAAATTAATTTTTTGTGGCATCATTTACTTGCAAGAAAATTAATTGTAAACGAAGAAAACTAAACAACAGCACATTTATTATCTTCGCTCTTTATTATCTCGCTATCCGCAATTGCTGTTTCTATTTTAGAACAAAAAAAAAACTTAATCAAAATCGTACATCACTGAGGCTGATGTTGCGAAATCGTGTTTGTTTTTCGTTGATGAGTTCAGCAGACAACGAATAAATTGGCCACAAACAGACTGAAATGCAACTAAAAAGAAGTTCTTTTAGGAAGAATTTATGGAGATTTTTTTCAATGATTAGAAAAACAATAAAAAAAATAAACAAATAAGCAAGTTAAAGTATGTACTTAAGGGGAGGAAAAAGTAGATATTTAAAGAAGTATTTTCTTAAAAAAGATGGAATTGTGTGTGGAAAATCAGTCAAAGCATGTTGTAATGACAAGATTTCAGAGAGGAATTCTCAAACAGACTCTCCTTTACAAAAATAAAACTAAAGTAGAAGTATTTAAGCAGAAGCATTTATTTAGGAAAGCCGAGCTAGTCAAAGAGGCTCAAGTAAATTAACACAAAGCAAAAAAAAAGTTGTTTTTGAATAGGACCAGAAGGAAGGGAATCATTCGTTATCGACTGCTTGATCCATGCAATCTATTCAGATCTCTGTTGTTTACAACTCGTACAACGAACGAACTAAGGAAAAACTAACGAATACAATTCGCCGTCAAAATAGGTGGTATATTCCTTCACTTTAAATAGGAAGTTTTGATGCACCAATACAGATTTGCCGAAATCACCGTAATCTGGAATTATTATACAACAGCTTAAGGTTGAAACCGCAATACAACACCCAAACCAACTAACTAGCAGGCAAAACCAGCTCTTGGCAAAGAATAGCCCTTAATAGTTAAGCTTTTCACCAATATATCCATTACCACAACCCAATATATTTTTACAGAGGGTGTTGTTTGTGATGGCAACCCTATCATCATAGAACCTGCAGCAACATTAGTCTAATAACCGGTTCAGCTGGAGAAATCTCATGAATAAACTTGAAACAAAAGTAAAGAGATAGTAAGATGTAGTAGATTTAAGGTTTGGGACGAAAAACAATGGAAAAATACTAATTTCATAATACGAATAAGAAGGTCAAAGATGCTTCAGATGCCAGATAAAAGTGTTGTCAACGTTGAGGAAAGAGTACAGCTGGGAAAAGTGTAACGTGTTCCAAGAACAAAGAAGTCATAAGGAAATTTTTCCAAATTTGATGTATTTTCTTTATTAAATCAGTTTGTGTTAGCAGGGCATTGCCCCGTAGTTTAATATAAATACCAAGTACGGTTGCAGTTCATTTAAACACCAGTGCCACTTTTAATATTTCTCCCTTAGACTGATGCAACTTTCAAAACTTGTAAGCATTTAGAGGGATACTGATTTGAATCGAAGGTCTGAAATGGGACCAACAATGTGCTTCAGTAAAAAAAGCAGATGTCATCCAATATATTTTTGAAAAAAATTGAAGGAATTTTTTGAATAAATTTCAATGCTTACCGCAATTTGGGATTCTTTAAGAGATAAACATGCATAATTGGTGAATACAGGATTACGGACTTAGGATTACGAACTTAGCTTCTTACACCACTCATTTTGTGTGTGAATTTTATCCAAAAGTGGCAAGACCTACAGTTTAAAGTCGAACGACAGATTTCTGAGAAACGTTTTCATGTTTTTGTCAGAAATCTGTTGAGAGGCAGTCGCCGAAGAAATATTTTTCATATTTAGTTTTGTTGGAGATGTCTGACATGGGTTTTGAACCGTGGCCTAACGTCTAATAAGCCAACACACTACCTACAAAACTACGGAGACTTCAAACTAAACCCAATACAACACCCAAACCAACAATGAACTTCATTGCAAGTTCAGCCAAAGCCACGTCTTGAAAAAGAGTAGGACTCAACAGTTACGTTTTCCACTACTACACCCAGTACTACAACGCACATATTGTTTTTGATAGCAACCCTATCCTCATAGTACCTGCAACAGTAGTTTTTATATGTATCGAAGCTCTGAAATGGGATCAATAACGTGATTCAGTAATTAAAAAAAAAAAACTGATGTCATCCAAAATATTAAAAAAAAAAATTTAAGGAATTTTTTTTACAAAAATTTTATGCCTGCCGTAGACAATTTGGGATTCTTTAAGTGACAAAAACAGTGAGTTATTCAGCAAAACTAATGAACATCTCTTGAATATTAATAAATGCTTAGAGGCTTATCAGGCCTCACAAAAGTTTGCATTCTTTTCAGCTTCTGCACTCGTAGAAAACTTCAAAGCACACAAAAATTCTAAACAACTTTTTGCTCTGCTTCTAATTGAATTTGGGCTTAAAAAAGAAGGAAAAAAGAAGAGTTTTTTCCATATCAAAGGAATTTTACTGCAAATATTCGATTTAAATTAAGTCGTTGAAATATTTTCTAGGTTTTTTAAAACAAATTCCCGAATACAAAAATTATGAAACTCACACGGTTTTATTTAAAGACTTTCTTTTAAGAAAAAGTGAAAGAATAATTTAAGTTTTTTATATTGCATTGTATGGTATGGTATGGTATTAAAAATAAAAGATAAGAATCAACCTTCTTCTCGTTATCTTACAAATTACAGCTCAAGAAAACGAAGAGAAATCCCTTCTTTTCATTTTAAAAAGATTAAAACTGATCGTTTTAATTTCAAATTATGTTGAATCAATCTTATTGGCAAGGCAAGATAACCTGGTCACCCCATTTATAATCATAAAACAGAAAATATTGCGTTATTTATTATTAACATTATAACTGCTGCCATGATCTCTTAATATTATGTTGCAGAAACAGCAACAATAAGCCAAAGTAGTTCCACGTACCATAACAACTACTTCTACTAGTGGTGGCATTGCAAGTGCTGTTGCTGCTACTTCGTTACAACGTTGTTCATTTAATGGCACCTAATAAGTTGCCTGGTACTTTGGACCTTAAGAAGGAGGGCAAGGAGAAAACTGTTGTAAAGATACCAGAAACCAGAAAATGAGAACAACTATAGCATTTGGGTTTAAACAACACTGGCTGGCTGGCCAATTCGTATTAACGAGGAGCCAGTAAAAATGAAAAAGACTGAAGAAAAACAAAAAACACAGAATCTGAAACCATTAATAACAACACAGCAATAGCAGAAAAAAAAAGAAAAAAATTGTTCCAACAAATTCAACTGAATTAAAATAAGGAATGTGGTTGGTCTTGTCTCTACATTTATGCTTAAATTCAAAAAAAACAACAACGAAAATGGAAAATAAAAATCGGGAAAACAACAACAACAACAGCAACAACAATAATAATGACAACAAACAAAAAAAAACATTTCGAAAATAGCTGGGAGAGTGAAAAAAAATGTTTACTTTTGATACGAATATATTGGGCAGGGCTATAGTCTAAAATCTTAGGGCCATAAATGAATGAAATCACTACTAGACGAGGTTACTTTTTGTACCCGATCTAATTTGTTCTGAAGCAGTTTGTATTATCAGTGGGTATTCCATTAAGTTTAGCTGTACCCACAACCGGTTCCTGTACTTAGTCTACATTATAACAATTTCTAAAAGTCTTCTTTCGCACATGGGTGTCTAATTATCAACGCCATTATATAGGGTAAAGAAACATCTTTTCCGATACTTCGACGTTAGTATACCGTTAGACATGTCTAGAATAGAGTTCCTAGTATTCAAGCAAGCTTTTTTCTGAGTGGTAGGAAGTAAAACACTCAGAGACACACATGTCTCCCTCCTCCTCTCAATCAAAAATTTCACATAAATCACGTAAGGATGAGACTAGTCGACGGTCATGCCTCCCTATTAGGCAGAGTCCTGTGACAACATAGACTTTACTTACTTACTTAACTGGTCATTACAACCCTTTAACCAGGATTAAGACCTAACTTCTCACACCACCCATGTTATGTGTGTTAATTTTAATCCATGAGTGGCGGGTCCCACATTTTAAGTCGATTCAGAACGACAGATTTTTGTGAAACTTTTCAGAATTTTATTTACTCTCTGAGTTTTTGCCAGAAGACTGTTGAGAGGAAGTCGTCGAGGAAATATTTTTTCATATTTGTTGTTGCTCGAGATGTATGTGATGTGGCTCACCTCTAATAAACCAACGCACTCCCTACCAGACAACTTTGACTTCAGGACAGGGCGGAGACTACGCTATAAATTTCAAGTCAGGAGAGAAAAATTAGCAGCTTCATCATCCTTGGGTTAATCTAGAGTCAAACAAGTCCGCAATGCTACGCAAGAATCGCTAGCCATTAATTTCATAATTTCCAGCCCAATCATTGCTAAAAGAGGAAATCTCATCCGTAAATCACTGAAGAGGGTTTCCAGGCATTATACCCATACAGCTGCTGGATTTGGACGTACATAATGCAAAGCTTAGCATAATCCACCATTCATGGACTCGCTTGGTCATCGATATGACGTTCTAGACGACAAGGTTTTAATGGGTGTCTGGCTGTTCGAGTATACCAACATATTTTCAGAAAACGTTTCGCTATTGAGTAGCCATTTAGTCGGCATTAGAATAGCCATGACTATTGCCTGGAAAAAACTGCTGTAAACTGTGTGTAAAAATGACCAAATGTCAGTGTGCTATGTAAACAATGCTCCTTGTTTTGCCGTCCAGCTTCGACTCTTTAGTGTAGATTTCAGGGTTTGCATTCCAGTAACCTTTCGTTGGGTTGACGTTGTCTAAACATCACATCAGATAGTTTAATACTTTTCCAAGAGTTCATTGTTTCTAGGCAACGGGAGATGGCAACCCTATCATACTAGAACCTGCTACAGTGGACTTAATCACCGGTTAAGTTTAAAAAATTTAATTCATGAAACGGAAACAAAAAATTAGAGGGCCAACCATTTGCCCACACCTGCTGACTGTTTTTGAACATTCGAAAAAAGCCAAGGAAAATCAAAAAATATTTTCGTTTTACAATACAAAGCAACGAAAAACGCGAAAAAAAAGAAAAAAGAAATACTAAGTAAGAGACACTTGCATTTTTGTTGTTAATCTCCCAACTTACTTTTATTTTTAGCAACAAAAGAAAAAACATGAATATTTTCTGTCAGTATCGCTCATTTTTTCTTTTTCATGTTACAGGGAAAAAAATCGCCTGAAAAAAAAAAAAACAAGAAAAATAATTTTTTTTTTTTTTCAATTTAGCACACACATGTTGCACTGCATATTTGTAGCCAAAGATAAAAAGGCAAGAATGTTGCAGTTGTTGTCATCTTGCAACAACTTTTCATACCTGTAAGCTCGTACTTGTTGCCTTGGTTTTTATAAGATTTTTATTGGTGGTCAGTCAGTTCTTTTTAAAGCAGAAAATAAGAAAAAAAATGTTTTCTCCTTCCATATACAAGAAGAGGGTTCCACCATCAACACCATCATCACCAAACCAAAGTAACCAGAACGTGATTGGTAATGGATGGCAGAAGACGAAAAAGAACAGAAAAAGATTCTTAAAGACCATAAACATAAAACATCATAATGGGGATACGACGTTACAACGACGTGTCATATTGATCAGCAGCAACAGCAACCAGAGAAGCAGAAGCAACTGCCTCAAACAGGTACATTTTTGTTTTGTAGTTTAGGAAGTCGCTTCTATGGAAACTGAAGAAAAAAATTATGCTATACAAAATAAGAAATTCGGTATGTTTGGAATGTTTTTCCAAATTCGAAAGTTTTTTTTCTTCATCTTTATTACCATAATATTCATAGAGAGAGAATATTTTTAAATACGTGCTTAAAAATATTTCACTGAATTTGGAGAATAAAAATGTTAATTGTGCATGCTTTTAAAGGCTAATAGCTTTTATTTAAATGTGCTACTAAAAAGCAATTTTAGACATACAGTATGTGTTAAAAGTTATGAGTAAAATTCAAGGTAAATTTTTTGGTTTGAAGATCCCACTATTGATCGTAGTTAACTGGAACATTACAGTATTTTGGGCAGATTAGGTTAGTGGAGTTTAGATCTGCCCCCTCAATAAGCACAGTCTTAGCTATCCACTGTTAACTACTCCCAAGAAACCCTTCAGATTTCTTACGAGAAACAGTTTGATTTTCTAAAGTAACTTCGGAAATCCTTTTCAAGTTCCAAAATTTAATCTGCGCTAGAATAATGCAATAACAATAATCAAAAATATTTGAACAGAGACAGTATCATCTCATCTTCTAATAACACACATAATTGGTCATTACAACCCTTTAGCCAGGAGTACGACCTAACGCTAATTATGTAAAGGGCTATCCATTTCGTGGTTTCAAAAGTATGGGACTGGAATTCAACATCTGTCAAACTAAGTTGTGAAACCAATTTTTTTCTTTTCAGTTGAAAGTCTGACATTGACGAAAATGGATCGCTTAACTATCACACAACGCATAAAAATTATCAAAACCTATTACAAAAATGGTGATTCTGCCACAGCCACGTATCGTGATTTAAGAGGAGATTATGGTTTACATAATCGTCCAACTACGCAAGCAATTGGCAAAATTGTGAAGAAATTTGAAGAGACTGGAGTGGTTACAAATATTGAAAGGCCTGTGCATCATCGTTTCGCTCGTTCCGCTGAAAGTGTTGCCGAAGACCGGAATGTGTCGATTTCTCGTCGCTCTCAGGAATTAGGACTGTCTTACGGCACATTATGACATATTTTGCATTTAGATCTACACCTACATCCATATAAAGTCCAGCTCACGCACAAACTGAAGCCGTTCACAACGTCGTAGATACGTGGAATGGGTGCTTGAACAACAGGCGGTGGACGGCAATTTTTCGAACAAAATTTTCTTCAGCGATGAAGCACATTTCACACTCGGTGGATATGTTAATAAACAAAATTGTCGTATTTGGGGTTCTGAGAATCCTCAAGTAATTGAAGAGAGGCCATTACATCCAGAAAAAGTCACTGTTTGGAGCGCTCTTTGGTCCGAAGGTGTGATTGGACCTAACTTCTTTAAAAACGACGATGGAACGACTGTCACCGTCAATTCGGAGCGTTATGGTCATATGATAACCGACTTTTTTTTGCCTGCTATTGAAGAATACGATTTGGAGAATATGTGGTTTCAACAAGACGGTGTCACATGCCACACAACTCGAGCGAATATGGCTTTATTACAAGAGACATTTCCTGGCCGCGTAATTTCTCGTCTTGGCGATATCAACTGGCCACCCAGATCATGCGATTTGACACCATTAGACTTTTTTTGTGGGGCTACGCGAAAGACCGTGTTTATGCAGATAAACCTTCAACTCTTGTGCACTTAAAAACCAACATTCGTCAAGTTATGGCTGAGATACCGCCCAATATGTGTCAAAAAGTGGTCGAAAATTACCTCAAAAGAATCAATGCTTGCAACACTTCGCGTGGAGGTCATTTAAATGATGTAGTGTTTCACACATAATGTCAACGTTCAAACTTTACAATAAAAAAGAAATATCACGAAAAAAATATTTTATATGTGTTTTATTTACGTTTACTTTTGAAACCACGAAATGGATAACCCGTTATATGAGTGGCGGGACCTACAGCTTAAAGTCAACTCCGAACGACAGATTTTTGAGAAACTTTTCATGGCACTTCGATTTACTCGCAGAGTTTTTGCCTGAAATCTGCTGAGAGGCAGTCGCCAAAGAAATATTTTTCATATTTAGTTTTGTTCGTGATGTCTGACCTGGGGTTTGAATTGCGCCCTAACGTCTAATATCCCAACACAGTACCTACAAGACTGCGCAGACTTCTTAAATATTGCCCAAATGACTCATGACCTCGACCATTACATTCGCAGTGAGATGACTAAAATTCTTGGCTACCAATCTAATCTTTCCAGGTTCGAAGACAGCAGGAAGCAAACAATTGTTGATTGTTTCGAACGTTAAAGAAATAAGGCGTATCATTCACACTCCAAACAAGCCTTCCAAATGTTTCCATAGGCGTAGAAAAAATTATAAAGAATATCGTAGGATAGGATAAGAAAAAGTTACAGCTTCGTTGAATTTGAAGCTTACATACATGAGTACATATGACATCAATTGTAGTAATGCCGTCGAAGTAGCCACGATAAATCGCTCTCGACAATCAGTATTAGGGCTTTGAATTAAACCCATTAGAGCAAGGGTGAGGAGTATGCATGCACCCAGAGGCGAACACTACACTGGCTAATGGCGTGAGCAACACTCTGTACCGACGTACAACCACTCCAGAAGTCGTTAGTAAAGTCAACCCACGTGGCCACCCTCAACACCCCATACACCAATACTATACGTTTTCGTTTCTGTACATTGACAGTTGGCAACTCCATCATGCTAGTACCTGCTACGCTTAGATGTAAAAAAAAAATCGTGGTAACTCCATCTTTCTAGAACTTTCTGCACTAATTTTTTTTGCAAAACCGTCATTAATGAAAAGGCAACAAAATAAAGAAAGGAAATGGAAATAATATAAGAAGATGAAATGAAATTCGCGAGAAGAATAAAAAAATTTATCTTGTTTAACCCCCAAATAATCTTCTAAAGCCAGACCCCTGATAATAATATTATTAACAGCGAACGTCAAAGGCAACTCCACCACTTAGGAAAGTGTAGAATACAATGCAAAAAAATTTCTCTTCAACATAGCAAATGCAACAATATATTTTCACAGAGTGGCTGTCTCCAAAATACACCACATGGCAACCCTATCACTCTAGAACATGCAATAACAGAGGCAAGTTATCACCCAAACGTGATAGTTAAAACTGAAACAGAACAAAAGAAATAATAAAAATATGGAGAAGACATTTCGTTTATGAAAAAGAACGAAAAAGAAGAATAAGAACCACTTATCCATCAGATATTTTTTAGTTATTTCTGAAAGATCTTATTGAAAGCCTACTTGCGAAATGTCGTAGCTATTGGCAACCCGTAGTTTCAGAAAATTCTTTTCAGAAAACACCAACGTTAAGGGCATTAATTGGATTTTATTTCTATCAATCTGAATAAACAAACAGTCAATCATTATTAATGACTACAAACGGCCTAAACCCTTAAAAGAAGGTCTCTTTTAAAATATAATGAAACAGCGCTTTAGACCAAGTTTTTTTTTGGAATTTTTCAAAGTAATCTTGTTAAAATTTATTCATTCAATCGTTTATTACTTGATTTATGGATTGATTTTTATTGTGTCTATTCTTGTGAGATATTGAGTGACTGAATGAATCATTTCCTTTGAAATTTCTGTATAATTTTGTTTAATCTTATGCATGGAATGCATTTAAAATGTACACATTTTCATTATAATTAAATTAATTAATAAATTGTATGTATAGTATATAATGAATAATAAATAATATTGAGGCAGTTTAACTATTTATTGATGAAAAGCGGAAATGGTCGGTTTTTACAGCAATTATTGATTTAATTTGCATGTTAATAGAGATCTAATAAGAATACAAATTGAGCATCATTGACCTCAATCTATCGAATTAATTATTAGTGATGGTGTAAAAATAACTTGTAAAATAAACATGGGTATGTTAAATAGTAATTTCATATAAGAATACAAAGACAATAAGAAAAGTAATAAAGAAGCGTAAAATTTTCTTTATTTCTCAAGACTTTTTTCTTTAAGCTTGATGTACTTTTCCCAAATATTGCTTCCATACACTGTTTACTGTAAGAACTGCTTGTCTAGTTCCTTCCTGGTATTCAACTATCGAACTCTCTATCTTTTGCAAACCATCGTGAAATTTTTTGGAAAATAGAAAATAGCCCAACGCAGCTAAACCTTACACAGAAGATGCGTGATTGATTGATTGACCAGTATTGTCTTGATGATACAAAAGCTCTCAATTTTATCACTTAAACGCTTCAAGAAGCCAACATAATCACCCTTATTCTGGTTGTCGTCGTCGTCGTCGCCGTCGTCGTCGTTACCAAAAATGATGTCGATAAAATCAGAGTCGACACAACACAATATCGACGGCGTATTGACTCACAGAATACCAAATGTGTGTCGACAGTCATCTATAACTGTCAATAACGACATACAGAATACCAATTTTAAACTGTCGACGCAAGACGACGTCGACGACGACAACCACAATAAGGGTGAATACATATTCGCTTGTCCATTTGCATTTCAAAAACAAAACCCTCTGACTACATCTAGAGATATAGCTGTCCTTCCTTTCTTTGGCAAGGATTGTTCCAGTTGTCAAGCTCATAAAGTCATGTCTGTAGCAGTTTTCGCCACCATGAGTTCTTCCTCTACTCAGTATAGTTCAATTACTCTTCCCTAACACTTTGTCTTTGGCCGAGAATCGGGAGAGCAGGGCCCATAAATATGAGTTTAATTCTTTCCCAAGAACTAAGAACTTATTACAAGGCTTTGAAATAAACAATGACATTATCTCGATATTTGAAGAGGTCCCACTTAGGCCAACATTGTGATACCACAATCAATATTCAACCTCGGAGTCAAATATTACCTAGAGGAAACCAAATCGAATCCAAAATAAATCTTCCTATTGCAGCAATTTTTACTGTATTTTTATGACAAGAGCAGGGCAGGGTGACACTTGAAGTGAAAGCCAGTCTCTTTCTTCTCATCAGACCTACAGCTACTGCAGAAGTCAATTGACACAATAACAAGTCTTGTGGAACTCCTACTAAACGGGCAATGGCCTGTGAGAATCGCTATTGTGGTCATGTATGTGCTTTAAAGATAGAAGTGAGTCGGTCGTTCTCTTCTTCTAACAGAATCTAGCAATGTTGCACGTACCCTCTCTTGCTACCAGCGAGGTTGATCCTCCCCAAAAATGAGTGCATAATTTCCAATTTAACTGAGGCAATCGGATGCTATGTCGGCGTTTGTGAGCTGCGTACTGGTTCTGGCCAATTGATCAGTAATTTCTAACAATGTTCCCATGTCCCAGAACCCATATAAAAGTTACCTTTGAATGATCCTAAATTTCCCTGAAAATTCGTCGGCATTCATGGACAAGGTCAGTCTTTGAAACTACTTTCGTTAGGGACTTAATCGCTGCAGCCTGGCTGTCCGATTAAATGAAGAGATTTTCAGGGAAAATCCCGCCACCCTCTAGCTTACTAATTGAATTTCGAATATCTTTTGTTTAATTTTCTTTAGCCAAGTTTTACGTTCAGCTGGAAGCTTTTAGGATGATAGAGTTGCAATCTGTTATTGTCTACGAACAAAGCTGCTTTTGAAAACATATTAGGCTGTTGCATTAGGTTTAGGGGTGAGGAAATTTGCCCAAAAGAGCCTAGTCTTTCTCAGATGTAGTGGCATTCGTTCTTAATATTATTGTACAGGGTGGGGCAAAAGTCGCGAAGGGATTTGAAAAATTAATAACTTTTCTAATTGAATTTTTTTTTTATTTTTCTTTTTAGGACTTGTAAAATAAATCTGGGAGATTAATTATGGAAGGTTACAACGTTATCCAGCGAACCAAAATCATAGAACTTTATTTTGAACATCATCGATCAATAATTCAAACTCAACGAGCCTATCGTCGTCATTTTAATGTGCGGAATTCACCATCCGAATCAATTAGTGACACGTTTTCAGGAACAAGGCTCAGTAAGGGATCTTCCACGAAGCGGAAGACCACATTCTGTAATTAATGAAGCAAATATTCAACGCGTTCTGGAGAGTGTTGAGGAGAATCCTGAAACATCAACTCGAAGGCGCTCTGCTGAGCTGCAAATATCTCGGCGGTCTTTACGCAGAATATTAAAGGGAAATTTACATCTTTTCCCATACAAGCTGCAGTTAGTGCAAGAACTAAAGCCACGAGATTCTCAGGAACGATTAAACGATTAAACCCCTTCGTGACTTTAGCCTCACCCTGTATATGAAGTAGTCATAGGTAAGTAGGGTACTCCCTGCTTTTCAGTTTTTAAATTTCCATAATCACGATGAAAATCTAAAAATACTTAAGTTTCTTATATTCGTTAAAACTTTTTTTTATAGAAACTTAAAAGCTCCTGCTGCTTTTTTATTTTCTGTTTTAACATGACTTTCAATTATTTTCTGTATTTTATTTTCTGTATTTTCTTTTTCTATTTTTTTTTTTTTTTTGTTAATTTAGAAAACAGAAAATGACATTTTGTGCTGAATTTGTCAATTCCCAAAAGATCATGACACTCATTCGCCTGTCTATTCTTGGCGTTAAAAATTTTATTTTTTCGTTACAAAACAATTGTTAGTCAAGGTCATAAATTTGATCGTAAATCATGTTGTTTAATAGGAATACTAAAAAATTCATGTTTTTTAGAGTTTTATATGTTTGAAATTTATTGATCAATTCAATTCAATACATTACACAGTGCTACAGGAAGACATACACTTACAAGTTTATAATTTTAAGTTGTTCATTTTGTTATTGGTGGCAAATATAGGAAAATATCGTTAAAAACTTTTATTGTTTGTATTTTATTGTTTTTTATTTAAATGTTTAGAATTTAATTTTCTTTTAATTTTTTTAGTTACAAGAACAATTGATTTCAAGTGAAATGATTCTGAGGTAAGTAACATCGTTCGACTGAATATGTAATCGATTAAGTTGGAAGGTCTGTCTGTTTTCTAAGCCTTTCTTGTATACAATAAATTCATCAGCTTCTATTAAAACTTTACGATCTTAAAATGATTGCAGTTTAGAACGTTTGGCAATGATTCCTGTTCAACCCATCAATTTCTGTCTTGGCACTGAACAAAACAACTTATTCTACAACAATTTATTTCTTGTGATTTCCTCTCAGTATGTCCCTGGCAAAAACTTTGAGATTAAAAAAAAATTGCCATGTAAAGTTTCCCAAAAACCTGTCATTCGAACTGAACTTTAAACTGTAGACTCCACCACTCATGTTTTAAATTAACACGTTCAACATGAGTGTTGTGAGATGCTAGGTTGTGATCCTGGCTAAAGGGTTGTAAGGATCAATTAAATAAGTAAGCTTCTCATTTCAATAGTAGTGTCTCATAGTAAACCTTAAGATTTTTTTTTTTTTTTTTCAGAAATAGTATCATATCGATCTGTATCAGTCATGTCTGTGTCTATTGTCTGTAGTTAACTGTAGTTATCTTGCCACAATCTAGAGATCTACGGATCGATAACATTCGATCGATAAGCTTTCAATGCTTTTAAGGATATAGTTTCGCAAACTCTTTTTTCCCCTTAGTATGGCGAAATAAAGCTCTATCACGCAAGTTTCTATTGTTTAGATACAGAAATTCCTCCCAATTGCCTTTCTGATGTTTTTAACTGGCAAAACAGAAGGTCAATAAGGCTGTATTTCGTAGATATTCAGTTCCCGGGTATCACTGTGTTACAATCACGTTCAGAACAAGCTCATAGGAAGTAAAACTCGAGTGGTAGCCTGATTGTCAAATAGTATTATTATGTACAGTCAAGGAAAAAGTTTTACATACAGCGGTGATTCGTTTTTTTTTTTTTTTTTTTTTTTTTTTAATTCAAATAGGTGTTATAGCGTTCTTTAAGGCAGTCACAATTAAGAATAACAAAATCGAATATGAAAAAATAAAATCTAGAAATTATTAGAAAAAAACAAACAAAAAAAAAAAAAAAATAGCGAGAAAAAGTCTACACACAACGGTCTACATAGACTTTTTTCTGTGGCTGTACTTTTCACCTTCCGTGTGCACATTCACTACTTTACCCCGAATATTCTAGGCTACATCCAAAAATCCACGCTCCTGTACCACCGGCACCTGTCTTTTACCCATCCGTACACTACGCTATGAATCCTCTCTTAAGAGGGTATATTGCTTCCAAACTACCCCCTTTCACTTTTATTACTCGGTCTCGTTGCAAATCAAAATGACAGAGTCTACTAGATCCGGGAGACAGTTAAGGAGAGAGCTGACAGCCACTGGATCTGCTATGCAACGATATTTTCTGACGAATACTGTATTCGATCCGTCTCCCATTGTAGTAACCATAGTGCTTATGACTCTGGTCTTCACTACAAGAAGCAATCACCTAGCAGCAACTCGTTTCCTTGCCGTTCGCATCTTGAGATGTCCACAAACACTACTCCCTCTCTTCCACCTTCCTATAACCCATTTTCCTAAAAACCTGCACAATGCACTGCATGAGTGGGGGCCATCCCCTGAGTGCTGGTTTCACAAAAAAAAAAAAAAAAAAAAAAACGTCCTGTTGCTCTCTATATATTATCCAACCCCTAATAGGCGTTCAATCAGATGTAAAAATTACCATGACATCCAATGCAACAGTTTCTTGATATACGCCCAAGATTTTCTTACAAAACTTCTTATATAACATTATACAACGCCCTCAATGTTATTCCGCATCCTAATTTTACCATCTATTAATTTTTCTAATCCTATATTCCTATAATTTAATTCGTTATCCGCCTAATTCATCTTGTTGCCTAGATATATTCTGCCTGCTTCACGCCATATTGAAATACGTCTAGTATGGAGAAACACAAAGTGTTCAGGACTTCAGGACTATTGAATCCTCTACAAACAATTTACGTAAGAGCTGTATTTATTACAGAAGAGTTTACAAAAATTTTTTCATAAAGGCAACTTTTCATAGTTGAATTTACACCATATTTCGTATTGAGACTCTCTTCCAACGCTGTCCCACATTTGTGAGCATTATTTGCTGTTTCTTTCTAGCGGTTCATACCGTTTTATTATGAAGTCGTGCACTAAAGTGATCAATTTTTTCCAACTCATCAGTAAACAGATCTACCTTACCCTGGCTGCCGAAGTTTGACTTTTGTAGCACAGTGTTATTAGTTACATTCAATTAATTTTCAATGATTTTATTGACAATTTTCAAATCATATCGACTTGAAATTGATGCTTTTTATTTGTGTTTGTATTGGTATTGGTATTATACACTCATATATTTATGGCTGATAATTTGGTAACGTTTGGTAACGTTATTGTGGCCCTTGTTTGATGCCATTATTCCGCTTTTCAAATCAAGAAAAAAGCAAAAAAAAAACCAAGTCAATGCACTTGATTGTTTTCTATAAACTTTTGATGTTGGTTCTTACCACCACAGTTGTTTTATATTCTGTGTCTCTTTTTTTTTTTTGTGTTAAAGAACTTAGAAAAAAGCGTTTGTTTTTGTATTTTCAAAACATAAATAATTATCGATCGAACGCTTTAATCCAACAACCACCTACTTTACAGAGTTTGCAGTTGTTGTGCAATTTCAAATGTCGTCGTCAATTTACTGGCTGGCTGGCTGGCTGGCTTGTTGACTGCCAGTGCCACTTCCATTTCCACACTGCTATTGCGGCAGTTGCAATTGTCTACAGTTTTAACTACAGTCCGACTTATTGATGATGATAATGATGATGACTTTTGCTACTGCTTCAGTATTTGCTAGACTCTATTAGGAGCTCTGCTTTGCGCTGCTCGTAGTAGTGACACTGCCTGCCACTTCTAATGCGGTTTACCTCAAATCAATTGTAAACATTGTACCAGCCTGAGTACATGTTTGTTCCAGAAACACAAATTTCACACAAAAAGAAACTAAAACTGAAGCGAACTGTTGGTTTAATATAATCATTGTCATCATCGTCAACATCAACATCAACATCATCGTCACCGTCATCATTTATAAATTTCGTATTTAAGTTCTCTAGAATAATCTTACCTAGCAAAGCGTTGATTGATAGGGGCTAAAAATTAAAAAAAGAATGCGAATGCCATGATTTTTTGAACAAATTTTCAATAAAAATTAGTTTTGTTTGCTCACCATCAACGAATATCATAAGATCAGGCAGACATGGAATAGGACTCAATGAACAAAGTTTCTTATGATTTCACAAACAAAAAGTACATGGCAGCCCTATTATTCTACAACATGCTACTTCGAACTGAAACACATGAACATTAAATGGTTTCTTGAAGGAAACAAATTATTTCCATTGTATTTATGAGCAGTAAAGATCTGAAAACATATTCTAGAATAACTTGGCCCTCTGGAAAATACATTGTATTGGTCTGGTATTCTTTTTGAATGTCTTAACTTTTTCGCGGCGAATGCCATATATATACAACTGTCACTTGGTGCTTCACAGCGATATCATGTAAATACGGCAGTTATGTATTGGTCCACAGGTTCTGAAGCCGCTTGTACAGGGCAATCATTTATTTACTCGCTTGCCTTTTCACAAACGATGACAACGATTTATAGTCAATCGCGCCGTCGTGAAAAGTTGCAAAGCGTGGTACAGGCCGCCGTCAGGAAAGGTTTAAGCTGCTATATGCCGTCAAATCGAGTATTGTTTTCATAAAATCAAACCTAATAAACCAAAATCCAATCAGGATATCCTTCGTCTGTTTTGGAAAACAGAATGCTGATGGATTCAGGACACCTTCATGTAGCCTAAGGTTCAAGCAACCTATCTATTGTCCGAGAACCTCTTATCAGATTAGTTACGAATCCTATTTTTTATAAAGCCAACGACGTCCATCGTGCAAGTGATGGCCCCACTTATGCTGTTCATTGTATACAAATTAGGAAAAAAGGAGCAGAAAAAACAGGAATTCCCTGGTCAGAACGACATCAGCAACGACCATCGTAACAAGTTTAAGCAGAGTCATCTCTTGGAAATGAGTAGAGGACAATGAGTAAAGTTCATCCAATACCACAATCCAATATACTTTTACAAACGTCAACGTTTCTAGATAACAGACAGACAGATGGCAACCCTGTCATCCTAGAACTAGCTGAAATAGACCAAACCGTCTTCCTCTTAAAATACTGACATTAAAAGTTTCTTAAATCGATCGTTAGGAGTCGAGAGTAAGCACCACCGCTCAGGGATAAAATTAGCACAGAAACTAGGTAATCCTGGCTAAAGTATTGTAATAACCAATTAAGTAAATAAGTTAGCTTCACTTCATTTTAACTGAGTGTTCTTACAACACCTCTTGTTCTATTTGATTATTTTTTTTTATTGTTATTTTAGACGATTCTTCTTCTTCTATGAAAAGTATTAAAAGCTAGAATCATAAAAACAACAACTTATAAAGCAAATAACATTCAATTAATTTTGAAATTTATCTTTAAATATTGACGGAGAAACAAAGAAGCAGAACGTCAACTATACTGAGAGATATAAATACAATGACAACCACACCACACCAAACCGCTAACCAACCAACCAGCCATATTGATAAGTAAATTGTTATATGTATTGTTAAATTGTCATATTGTATCTGTCATAAATTGTTGATTATTTTTAATTTTTATTTCCATTGTAAATTTAATTAACAACAATTTGTTTATTTTTCTAAATGAGGTTATTTTGCTAACAACACCTTTGGCCGCTGTTTATAAGGCAAAAGAAAGAAAAAAAAACCAGAAAACATTTGAAAAATAAACGTTTTCGCATGTGCTGTATAATATATAGTATTGCATGGTATTTCCACCATGCAATTTTATATTTTTACGGTTCATTATGAACTTAATGTAGAGTCTGTGTTATCATAGGGTCTAAAACGTGAAATTGTTTTTTTTGAAACTTTTGCTGGTGATAGGTTTCTCTTAATAACACCAGGAGCTCATTTCGCCTTAATTTTTTGGATTGAAATATATCTGCCGCACAGTTTGATGTTCCATATGCAGTAGAGGAAGTCTATGGCATTGGAAGAAGTCCATCATTTTGATATTCTCTCTACATACCCTGCATCAGTCCACTTACTTTCTATTTATTGGCAAGAAATATAGTCGCAGGAATAATTGTCAACCCATTTTTGTCAACTTATTGCTGTCAACATACTCTTGTCAACATTTTCTTGTCAACATTTTCTTGTCAACCCACTCTTGTCAACATACACTTATCAACATATTCTTGTCAACATTTTCTTGTCAACCCACTCTTGTCAACATACTCTTATCAACCTACTTTTGTCAACATACTCTTGTAAAGATACTCTTATCAACATACTCTAGTCAACATACTATTGTCAACATACTCTCATCAACATGGTCTTGTCAACCTTGTCAGAGTACTCCTGTCAACTCAGTTTGCTTTATAGGTTATTTTACATTTTGCCCCATTTCTCAGCTTTTATAGCCTACGTTCTGCGGTCACCGTGTCCACTTTCCTGTTAATAATTGCCAGAATATTCAATCTTTTCCGATTAATCCATCGTGATAGAAGGTATTGTCTCATTGTTGTCATATCCTGACCAAACCAGGACTATGGACACATGCAGCTATTCTTGGAACAGATAGAGACATTAGGGTTGATTACATGGTTTCTTTCTGAATAGCTAATTCGACTATATGATGCCAACTAGAGATTTCTGGTCTAAAGACCTTGAGGTTCTCCGTGGGGTCCTCGAGATTTATACCGATGGCTGTAAGATGCGTGAGTAAGCGTAAGCTGTGGTATATTTATCAAGGGTTCTGACATCAAACTTTCTTGTAGGCTGCCAGGCTACAGCAATACTTTCCAGATCTCCAGACATCGGAGACTTAACCAAATAACTAAAATGATGAAAATGGAGAAATATCGGTTATACTATCAAAAAAGGAAGTCTGATACAAGGCACGAATGGCGCTAGAACAACTATATCTGGAGACATATTTTACTCCGAGAAAAAGGCAGGGGACGTGGCTGTTTTGAAAGCGGTGGAATTCTTGTTGGGTGACGAGATTTTCTATGAAAACTTCTCGATTTACTTGGTCAGCCAGACTGCAATGAAGCCCCTAACGAACATAGTTTCAACATCTGTCCTTGTGTATGAATTTCTGAGCAAATTTTGGATCATTCGGAAATTGTATTGGCAGCTCATCTCGGGAAATCTCTGACATGTTACAGGGCGTAGATACTGCGATTGCTTCAATTAAATCGAAAATTATCAACTCATTTTACGGAGAAGCTCAGTCTCACTGGCAGCAGGAAAGTAGGCGCAGTTTTTCTAGACTCTAATGGACACATATGGACAAAAAAAGGACGATCGACTTACTTCTATTCTTAAAGCGCATGGCCAAAGCCCAGCACAATAGTTGCTCTCACGCGCCACTGTCCTTGTGAAAGGCATGACGAAAGATTTGGCATTGCGGCAAATGATTGCTACAGAAGCTGTGGGTTTGAGGAACAGAGGAAGAGATTGTGTTTGATCTTATGTGCCAGTGCTCCTGCTCTTGTCATGAAAAAAAGGATATTTTTCACCTCTCATTGTCTGACATTCTCTGCCAAGCTCTCTAATATAAAGATTACGGCAATAGCAAGATTTTTTATGGGCTCGGTTTGGTAACTAAACGTGTAACTTAAACATTTTATCAAAATCTAGTTTCCTCTCAACATTGTCACATCATATAACCTTGAACAATGATTTCAAAAGAGTAAATTATTGGAAATTAGGCCACGACGTTAGAATATTTTTTTATTTTGCAATTTCGTCGTGCATTGTTCTAAAGAAACGTATTTAAATGTTTGATATTTAAATTTAATTAATCAAAAGACGTATGCCGATATTGAGGCCTTTGAAAAATTTCATTGAAGAGAACGTAGTATGTACGAAAAGTATTCGCCGTTTCAGTTTAGGCAGTGTATTGTTGTATATGACAACCTACCAATGCTATACTTTTATATGGAGATTCTACTTGCTAAGCGGAGAGTATAGCAGATAACATCATCGGGGAACCTATCATAGGAAGGTTAGGTAGTGTCATCAATGAACAATGATCGCCTATGTACACACCCAATCTATCAACCCCATGTACTTGTCACACGGAAGACTTCAGTTTCTTATGTGTAAACTTCTATTAAAAAAAGACAAACTACCGCAACAATATCTAGGTTGCGTAAACTTCTCTCGCCTACCTCGTTGCTTGTTGATTGTCTTAAACAATAAAATATTTTGGGACACTAAAATAAATCGAGAATAAAATAAATAAAAGCGTGATTAATGTGAATTTGAATAGAAAATCATTTGTTCAACAGTTCTCCACGCAAACAATATACTACCATGAGACACATACACACAGAACTGCTGGTATTTTTTGAATTGATTTCCAAATTTATGTGTGTGGCGTCGTTGTCGTCCATTTGTACGATTTACAAAATAAATAAAAAATGAAAGAAAAAAACCGTAGTTGTGACACATGTTTCTTTAATTTTTGTTTGTATGTCAACCAACATGTTCTTTTGATTTCGATATTAAAACTCTACGCTATCATAATTGGCGAGAGGTATACAGAGTTTAGGCAAATGTTTGAGACACTTGGGGAATTAATCTTTAAAAAGGGAGACTTCAATCTCCCTCCACATAATTCTTTCAGAAATTCCGGTTACCAAAGGGACAGAACAACTTCTAGAATATCAGTTGACATCCCGACTAAGCAAGATTCCTCACCACTATACCCAATACAACAACCCAACACATTATCTCACAGGGACGTTGATTCTAGATTCTAATATTCTAGAACTTGCTACGCTGTGCCAATCACGCAAACAAGGTAACGAGAAAAAAAGACGAAGTGAGATGCTTTGTACCATTTTTACGTACCTTAAGGAAACTGAGAATACTATATAACCTGAAGATATAATGACCGACTGTAGTGTTCTTATAGTTTTTAGTCTCGTAATTTATTTCCCACAATCGATTTTTGTCCGTCAATGTTTAAACTGACAATATTAAACAATTTGGTAACAAATCAGAATAAAAAACAACAATTCTATTGAATTTAAACGTGATGGTTTTGATTTTGTTTTTGAATTTTATTACACGATATTAAAGAACAAGGATTACAAAATAAAATCAAAAATTAATGTGACATTTTAATGTGACATTCAAAAACAATGATTTATGCCCATAAAAAAGAACAGAATTCTTAGTGAAAAATAAATCATTTTGGATTTAATTGCTTTGCTCCATTCTTGTATTTCCACATAATTTTTTGTCCTTCAAAATCACTATTTTTAAAATTTATTTTCTTATATGTTAATTAGTAAAGACAGAAACCAAAAAATTCAACAGAGCCCATTTGAATGTATATAGAATTATAGGCGTCGAAACTAATACAGGCAACGAAGTTAATATCTTTCTCATCAACAAAATTAAAAAATGCAATATACCGTCCAAGAAAATGCAAGTCATCGACCAAAAAAGGCAAGTCATGGCCTAAAAGGGGCAAGTCATCGATCAAAAAATGCATGTCAGCGACTAAAAGAATGCAAGTAATCGGCTAAAAGTACAATGGGTCAATTTGACCTCCGGGTACTGCACTTATCTCAATTGACAAGTGCACGTAATCTAACATAAAAAAATCGGCTAAAAAATGCAAGATATCGGCCAAAAAATGAAAGATATCGGCCTAAAAATGCAAGATAACGGTCAAAAAATGCAAATCATCGGCAAAAAAGTGTAAGTCATCGCCCAAAAAATTAAAGCCACCGTCCAAAAAATGCAAGATATCGGCCAAAAAAGTGGAAGTCGTACAAAAAATGCATGTTATTGACCAAAAAAAAAGCAAGTAATAGACACAAGAAATGAAAGACATCCACAAAAATGCAACTCATCGAACAAAAATGAAAGACATACACAAAAAAAGCAAGCCATCTACAAAAAAAAGCAAGTCATCGACAAAAACACTGCAATAAGACAATTTTGCCCGATTTATATTGTACAAAACTTTTTGTTGCCCATTTGAAGCAAACAATTAGCTTCGACGTCTATATCTCTGAAGTCTCTATCTTGAAGTCGCCGTAGTCTAGTAGGTAGTGTGTTGGCTTATTAGACGTAAAGCCAGGGTTCGAGCCCCAGGCCAGACATCAAAACAAAATACAAAAAGTATTTCTTCGGCGATTTCCTCTCAACAGATTTCTGGCAAAAACTCTGAGAGTAAATAATATTGCCATGAAAAGTTTCTCAAAAAATCTGTCGTTCGGAGTCGACTTTAAACTGTAGGTCCCGCCACTTATGTATAAAATTAACACACACAACATAAGTGGTGTGAGAAACTAGGTCAATAATCCTGACTGAAGGGTTGTAATGACCAATTATGTATGTGTGTCTATATCTCTGGTCCCCAACTAACGCTCGACCGTAAGGAAATCTGTTGTGGCATCCTTGACACCATAGCTATTCAGCCCACTACGTCCATTTCTGCCACAGGTCCATTTTTTATACGATTTAGCCCCAGACAGAACGGGAACACTTTTTCTTTCTCATTTGAAGAAAGCATAGCTTCTTCGGCTATATCTCTGGTTCCAAGTAACGCCCGACCATAAGGAAGCCGCCTGTTTCGCCTCATTACCTTTGCTAGTTAAATTCGAATTTAACTTCACACACATCATAATTACGCACTTATTCAATCAAGTCAATTGAAATCAATTCAGTTCGATTAGTTGCAATTATCAAAACTTGACATTTAATTCAGTTCCAGTTGCAAACGAAATGTCGTTTGTCAAATGTCTTTGGGACAATATGATTAAATATGATTGTAGAAATCAAAACACACATACACTGCCTCTGAATGCAAAAGTTTTATTTCTTTGTTAACTGAGTTGCGAATGCAACAGTGAAAGGATTTTTAATGCAACAATTGTTAACGCAATATACAAACGTTAAATCAAATTGCAGAGATGGGAAATTGTAAGTGCTAGAGAGAGATATAGTGAAATAACATAATAATTGGTCATTACAACCCTTTAGTCAGGATTAAAATCAAGCTTCTCACATCACTCATATTGTGTGTGTTACTTTTATACGTGAGTGGCCGGACTTAAAGTTTAAAGGCGACTCCGAACGACAGATATTTTGAGAAGCTTTCACTTTTCATTTTGTTCGAAGTGTCTGATCTGAAGTTTGAACCGCGGCCTTATGTCTAGTAAGCCAACACACTACCTACTAAACTAAGGTGATTATAACGATGTTATCGGTAAAGTTCTCCACATTATGTCCTGGTTGGTTCTGCTCATTGATTGGTTTCAAAATGTTACTTACATTCTGAGTTACTACTCTGAGTTGAATGGAAGGACAACAGGCATACTTGTTTGATGCCCGTTAATGTTGTGTAAGGAACAAATGATTGAAGCTTCTATAATAAAACTGATACTGAAAAATCAAAACCAGTAGATAACAATCTCTAGATCAACTTTACCTGGATTGTTCATCTCTGTTTAAGAAATGAAAGAAAAAAAATCACAAAATGAAAAATATTTTTGAATATTTTCCTGATTTTACACAGACACACACACACATACACACATACACACAACCAAACATATTGAAATTTCCTGTTTATTTTTCTTTTCTTTTAGCGAAATTGCCAATAAACAAAACAAAACGATTTTTAATTGTCTGTCGACTTAATTTAACATAAACGATACGACGACGATACAAAACGATACATACATACATTACCATACGATATGATACGTATACCATACAATACGATACGATACAGTGGTAAATTAGCATTTTTTGTGAAAATGTTTCCCCGTTTTCCCCAATCCGTGCAATACTGCAACAGATAGTCAACTGCTACCCGCCGCAAATTTCATGTGTCAGTCGAACATAGAAATGAAATCGAAATCGAAATCGAAAACTTAAAACCAAATAAATAGGACAACTTGGGATATATGTATATTCGCGTATTGCCACAGTTGAAAACTAGAAAAATTTCGCTTTTTTCGTAACAAAAAAAAAACATAAAAGCGACACTTAAAAGTGGGTGTGTTTATGCTGATTTGACATACTCGTAGACACAGGCTTTTAAACATGAATTTTTCGTTAAAAAAAAAAAAAAAGGAAAATAAAGAGAAACAAAAACAAAACAAAAAAAGGCTACAGATGTTCACTTTTTTTGGAAGTGATTTATGGGAATCAAATTAAATGAAAATTTTTTAAAGAATAATTTATACGAGCCACAAAAAGTACAAGAAAAATAGATTTTCATCACACAAGACACAAGAAGATAAACACATGAAACTATAGAAACAACATTTTTGTTTTTACTTTTTTTAACATGCTTCCGTGAATAAATTTTTGTGGTTCTTACAACCAAAATCCCAAAAAAAAAATTCAACAATTTTCATGATTTTTTTTCTAAATTTTTTCCATTTGTTGCTACACATCGAAAGTAATTCTCCTTGTTTTGTGATGATTTTCGGTAATAAATAATATTTTTATTTAATTGAGTATCAAAAAATAAAAACAAGAAAACTTGAAACTCCTCCTCAATTTAAAGTGTTTATTGGACAGAGTCTTAAAGGTATGATTTCAACGCAATCGAAAAATTAAATTTTCTGCTGTGTTTACAACACACAAAACTATTTTGAATAAGAGGTTCGTAATGCTATAAACACATTAGACGCAGCATTTGCAGCGCGGCAATATGGGCTGAGGTTTGCACGGCAGTCTTACGTCTAATAAGCCACCACACTACCTGTTAGACGACTTAATGATCTGCCCGACGAAATTACTTTAACATGAGTGAAAAGTAACAACCTCCAGGCTCAAAATTCATATTCTTAATTTTATGTAACCATGAAACCAGAATAACGTTCAAGAGATCCATAAAAAAAACATGAAATATGCGGGAGCGGTTACCGAATCAATTAAAACCTAGAGATGCAAAACATTACAGAACCTAAGACAGAGAAACCTTACAAGGGAAGGCGCAGATATAACAACAGTAGAGCATGCTTTGTAGAATCCATATATTCGAAAAGGTAAGTGGCTTATTAGACGTAAGTCCACGATTCAAAGCCCAGGTCAGACATCTCCGACAAAACGAAATATGAAAAAATATTTCTTCGGCGACTTTTTTTAGCAGATTTCTGTCAAAAACTCTGAGAGTAAATAAAATTGCCATGACTTTGAAATGTAGCTCTCCACCACTTCTGAATAAAATTAACACACACAACACAAGTGGTGTGAGAACCTAGGTCGTATTGCTCAGTAAAAGAGTTGTAATGACTAATTATCTATGTATGTATGTATGTATAGATATTCATAAGAGAATTCATTCCTTTACGGCACTGAATGTGAAGAGAATATATTTGAATTATAAATGAATAAAATTAACAGACACAACATAAGTGGTATGAGAACCTAGGTCGTATTGCTCAGTAAAAGAGTTGTAATGACTAATTATCTATATATGTATGTATATATATTCAAAGAGAATTCATTCCTTTACGTCACTGAATGTTAAGAGAACATTTTTTTGAATTTTTAAACAAATCCATTGGCCCAAGCATGGAACAGAGAGCAGTTGGAAAACACAGACCGAAACTATGAATTTGTTTTTTATCAGAACTTTATTATCTTCATGCGCCACATAATGAACACAAATAAATCCATGAATAAATGAAAACAAAAAGACTCAGTAAACAAATGAATGAATGAATAATTGTATGAATGAATGAATCAACGAACAAACGACTGAACAAACAAAGAACACACAGTCGAATTAACTCAGTGCTATGTGCGGCCAGCCAGAGGGAGTGAATTTTTTGTATGTGATCATACCGTCAATAATGCTAAGGGCAGTAGTGGTGGTTAATGTCTTGCTGTACAGCGGCAATAAACAGCAGCAGACAATAGGCATGTGGTGGCCATAATTTGTTAATTTTCTTCCTTTCGTTTCTTTAAGTATCCTTATGTACACAGAGCGTAGGCCTCATGTAATTGTTGTAGCAAATGTTTCAATTTAAAAAAGGCCATGTGTTTGAGAGTTTGCTATAAAATTTAACGAATTTTTGGACGAAAGAAAATAAATAACAGCTGTTGACCTTTGACATTGATTGTGATAAACATCTAACAGGCGTTTTATTATCAAAATTTGTTTGGAAATTTGTGACTACAGCTTAAAAGGAATCGTTTTGAAGATGACATAAAAGAATTAATTGAAAACTGTTAAACCAACTGTTGACCAAAAAGTTTAGATAACAAAACTCGTAACAAATTTAAGACCAGGTTGCATCAATATCTGCAAGCATTTACGAATTTCTGGCTTCCTGTCATAAAGTGTATTCAGTTGGTTCAAATTGAAGAGTGCACCAGAGAAGAGACACGTCGTTTACGCTCTGTATTAAGGGGAATACATCCTAAGGAAAATAGAACATGAATTACTTATCATCTCAATGTACTGTATCAAGATCTTTAAGGCTTAAGCACGATAAGATGATCTTTAGCTATAGACACTACGAGTCAATGCATGATCTGGCATTTTCTACTAAATTCCCAAGCAAATAATGACGAAAAACATAAAAGTTTAATAGATTCGGCAAATATTTCCAAGAAAACTACTATCTACTATCCTAGGGATTGCTCGCGAGATACGATCCGTTGCTGTATGGACAGTTCACCAAAGGGCGGTCATAACTTCCTTACTTAATTGCTCATTACAAGCCTTTGGTCAGGATTACAACGTAGCTGCTTACACCAGTCATGTTATGTGCGTTAATTTTACCCATAAGTGGCGGGACCTACAGTTCAATACCGATTCAGAATGACAAATTTTTGAGAAACTTTTCATGGCAATTTTATCCTACTCTCCGAGCTAACGAGTTACCAATAAAATGCCGAAAGAAATATTTTTGCATATTTTACATGAAGGTCATGCGATGTCAACTTTCATTACTAAAAATAATCCCAAACTTTCCAGTATAATATATTTTTATAGAATCAGCGATATATGGCAACCCTATCATTCCAGAAGTTGCTACTGTAGACAAATTGTCTGTCAAATTGGCAAAAAAAAAAGACCAGCATTAATGGAATTTAAAGTATAAAAACGATAAGACTTTTTGCTAAAATCTAAGGCCCCATTGCAAACTGTCTGGATTAAGTTAAAAGGACATTGCAAGCTATCTGTTATAGACAGTTATTCTCTCTCCGCAGATTTTGTTACTTGTCTTAAACAAAAACAATAAGAATAATTGAATAAACAGAGGTTGTTCTAACACAATTAAAACATTTTTCGCTTGGTAAACATTTTCAGTGAAATACACTGTTAAGATGCCCAATGTCTCCACCGCCATCCCTACTATTTTCTATTCCCCTACATTCCAATGAAAATTCATCAAATTCGTGTATTGAACAACATTTTTGTTTGCTACTTTTGCTACCTGCACATTCGGTGCCATTCAGCCGTAACTATACAGTTTCAATAACAAAAAAATTAAACGGGGCCAATCCCCCTAATATTATACCTCAATCAGTACCATTTTTCATCTTTTTTGTTAAAATTGTTCATCTTTTGTGCCAAAAAAAAAAAATAGCATTCGCGCTACAAGTTTAAAAACAATCCCTTTAACAACGAGGGCTGCTTAAAAAGTTATATCAACATTTTCTTTCCACATAACATCGCTTTGTTAGCTTGAACATTCTGTTAAAAAAAGTTGGTTCTTGTCTGTGCTAGTTAAATACAAACATACCAAAGATTTCATCAAAGTCTAAATCAGATTTTTTTTTTAAATTACATCTCTCAGGGTGACGCCCTTTTCTATACAAAACTTATTCGGTTTTTATTTGATTTATTAACACAGAAAAATAGCACAAAAGCACTGCAGGCATTTACTATCAAATTTATTCCTTCCCCGTGTAAAAAAAAACCCAAAAAATAGTGCGTAAATCTACTATTTTTACTGCCACCTAATCTACATACAAACATACATACACATGTAGATTTCTAAGTATTGTTGTTGTTGTTATTGTAATTTATTTATTTAACAACTCTACGCTGACAGTAACAGCAGCCGTTGGCTAGAGGGTTGGGTAGTGTTGGTTAATGAATTGAAATTCAATTTATTAGTAACGTACTCTACTAATTGTGGCATTTTCAGGTATTTTCTTGTTTTTTTTTTTGTTGTTTTTGTTGTTTATAAATCAAATTCCAAGTTTGCTTAAAAATTGTGCGTAAAATTATGTGTTGACTTACGAAATCTGTATGTATGTCAACAACTAAGATAAGAAATTAACCCCCTTGAGACGTTATTAAAATGTTATTTTTTTTTTTTTTTTTTTTTTTTTGAAAAAGCATTAATCAAATTAATGAGGCCTATAGGCTTTGAAAAAAGATATTTAGCTGAAGGCAACAATACATAAATTATGCAATACAAGGCTTTAAACCCTTTGGAAAGTTCTAAGAGCTCCTAAGTTTATTCATCCAAATTTTGTTGCAATGAAACTGACTGCCATAATATCTTATATCCTATCTATATCCATATATTATATCCATACTATATAATATCTTGTTCGTATGATGAGCGTAGTACTGTCACAAATTATTTTAATCTTATTTTCCTAACGAACTTAGATCCAGGTCCATCGTCCACGAATCTTCCAAAGCTAACAATTATATGAGTTCCGGGTCATAGGGATATCGATGGAAATTGCATTGCTGATGCAGGGCATAGGTATTCGGGTTACATACATACAAACACACATAATTGGTCACCACAACCCTTCAATCAGGATTACAACCTAGCTTCTCACACCACCCATGTTATGTGTTAATTTTATCCTTAGGTGGCGAGACCTACAGTTTAAAAAGTCAACTGCGAACGACAGATTTTTGAGAAGTTTTTCATGGCAATTTTATTAAATCCCAAGAGCTTTTGCCAGAAATCTGCAGAGAGGAAGTCGTCGAAGAAATATTTTTTCATATTTCATTTTGATCGAGATGTATGGCCTAGGGTTTGAACCATGCCCTCACGTCGTCTACTAAGCCAACACACTACTTACTAGACTTCGGCGATTTCAACTCAACTCATCAGCCAATCGTCGAATGTTAAAGAGTTTTATTGCATGAACTGGGTTTTTATTTCTTTTCATTCGTTTAAGAAACATACGAATGTCTCCTCTTCTACCTTAGAGCTTTATTTCAGTTCATTAATTTAGTTTATCTGTTTTAGCAGGATTGCAGAAAGTTCTAGAATGATAGGGTTGCCATCTATCCATTGTGTCAGTTAAATTGCAATGGAAGATCAATTTCGTTGGCAGCGGGAGGGTACGTTCAACATTGCCAGACTCAGCTGGACTAGTACGGATAAAAAGATACCGACTCAATTCTGTTCTTAAATCGCTTGACAATCTATTGCACAATACCGATTTCTAAGGGCCACTGTTCTTGTAGAAGGGATGCCGAAAGACTTGGTCACCGGCAAAAGACTTTTACAGGAACTGTGGGTCTGAGGAGAAGGAAGAGATTATCTTTCACCTCATGTATCAGTGCTCTGCTCTAATCATAAAGAGTTGAAAGTTGTTAACCTCCCATTTTCTGTCCACTTTGTCCAAAACTCTGCAATATAAAGATCGCGGCAATAGTATGACTCCAGTTGGTTTCCTCTAGGGAATGTTTGATCCCCGGTTAGCATTGATTGTGGTATCACAATGGGCCTAAATGGTGATCTAATGGAACCCTAATTCTTTTAAGCGGAATCCGCTACCTTTCCTAATCTACTATCCAGTTTCAGTTTCTGTTTTCTATGCGTTCACTACGTTTCAATTTCTTTAATTAAGTTTCCAAGTTTTTTTCCAATATTTTCACAGCGTTATTATTGAGAAGACTTATTTAAAGCCCTATTAACCCCAATTACAATTAGGAAAACTGTTAACAACTATTTTCAAGTGTCTAAAACAACTTTCAATCATTCTGTCAGTTTATTTGGCTTTCAAATAAAAAATCGCCCCACCAAATCAAACGATCACTCATTAAAGAATACCGCTGCACCTGAAATGGGTTAATCCCTGCTGTTTCGTTTATCTTTTCATTCATTCTTTGATAACAAAAAAAATATAGAAAAAAATTGAAAAAAAGCAAAAAAAAATAGAAAAAACAATAATTTGTGAACGTAAAAAAAATAAATTTAAACAAATTCATGTTTAAACAAATTGCCCCGCTTGAGATATTATTATGAATTTAATTAAAAATTCTTATGACTGGCAAATTAATGGCCAGTTTATGCGATTTTTTTTTTTCTCAACAATTTTTGTTTTTTTAATAATTTTTTTTATTATTTTTTTATTATTTTTATAGATTCATTTAAAAACAAGTTTTTTAAATTTAAAATTTGTATTTATTTTTAGATCAAAACAAAATTGACATTGAAACGCAACGCATTGTTTTGTTTTTTTCGTCAGAAATCAAATTTATTTTTTACACTGTGACGAATAAGTGCAACAATGTTTTGAAATTTAAATAACGTTGGCATGTGTGCGTATATAAATCTGTTGTTGTTTAATTTTGGAATTTTATTTCCAACCAAAAATTGTAATTTCCCCTTCACGCAAATTCTTCGTGTTTTTATCTACGTTTGTACATATGTTTGACACATATGATTGACAGCCAACAGAGTTGTCTCGACTCAACACGACTGTCGTCCAAATGTATTTATGAATTCCTGTCATGATAAATTTTGTAATATAATCTCCACACCTAAAATCATAAAAATAGTGTTTGTTTTGCACAATTTATGTATGTACATACGAGTACTGCACACAGAGTGACCGTTGATATATGAAACAATAAAATGTTGTATTCCTCATGTTATTTAAAAATTCTTATTATTATATACATAATTAAAATTATTGGCAGGACCCTATAGTGCTTTCTAGTTGTAATCCACTACACATCAGGGTTACCAACTTTTCCAAGAAATAACGAAATGTAATGAATTATTGTATTGTGTAGTGGTAATCAGAGATCAGCAACGAGTATTCAAAACGATGAGTAGATTCGAGTCATACTTATAATTTCAGCTACTTATACGCATTCATACTTATTTTAATATCATACTCATACTACTCATATTCAAAGTTAGAAATACTCATTGTACTCATACTTAACAATACGCACGATGTTGTTGATTTCGACTCTCCATGATTCAACATATACACGAAGCACAAAATAAGTATGATTCGAGTACGAACACCACAATACTCGCTAGAAGGTTGTGTGTGTGCTTTGCTTGCTGTCTTTGTCTTTTCTTTTCTCTTCTTTTGTAAATGCAACAATAACTACTACTGTAAATTTTGATGAATGATTCGAGTGACTCGAATCATTCGTAAGTATTATAAGTATTTTTCTAAATTTATGAATCTGAATGAGTAGGCGTATGAATCAAACAATGAATCGAATGTTGTGAGTTTGATGTCAACGTTGTACTCATACTCATTGCAACCTATACTTATAAATCAATGTTGTAGCGAGTACGAATGAATCAGAGTAGTTGAATTTTAATACTCTTGACTCACTCATACTCAAAATTTCATAAGTACCTATGAGTAGCGAAAATACGATTCATTGCTGATCTCTGGTGGTAATGTATGTGTAGATAAGTTCGAATTTAACTATCAAAGACACAAACAAAAAACGGAACCGACGGTCGCCGCGAAGGTACAAGGTTTGTATTTTGGTGACTTTTTTCACTGGGATTAAAGCAATTCTATCTGTGTATGAATGTTCTTTGACTAAAAAGGCATTACTTTCACCTGGATAGGCCGATAGAAGACTCGTATCTGTATCTGTTGTAATTACGTAGCAAAAGCTTGTATTGTTGCATAGGCGCCACAGCTTGAAAAAGTCTTTGCCTCTTGGTGCTAAATTCCCACAAGAATCGGAATTTTCTACTGGATTCCAGCAAATGGTTGCCTTGTAGAACTAACTAACTTGCCCATAATAACGTACCGAAGTACGTATCGTATCAAACTCGAGTAAATTTCATAGAACCTTGATGCGAAGAACAATTAGGGAGAAGACAGTTAACAATGGAGCTGTCAGCCACACAACTTATCTGGACACGATGCTGCCTAATAAACCTCGTGTCAGATCTGTATCTAATTATGCTTAACACGGCTTTAGCCTTCACTGCCATATGGAATCAGCTCAGTGCTTCGTTTATGTCAACGTATGACAGTCATTGAGTTATGTAGCGGCTTAGATTAAGGCGTGACCCACTATTTACCAAGAGTGGCCATGTGTGTGAAGATGAATTTGAATTTAAATAGCAAAGACAAGAACCAAAAAATATTAACAAACCCAATTTTAAACTTAACAGAGCTATGTTAAGTATTTAATAAAATTTTCAGAAAATGCTCATGAAGATAATCATCCAAATATAAGAAGATGGGGCATTGAATATGTATTCCACACTATCAGTTCCACTGATACTGCTCAAATGGTTTTGGCAAATTGAGTCGATATTGTGGGAAAATGGAACTTGCTGCAGGTATCCCACTATATACAAATTGTAGCGGAAAGGGTCCACCCCAATTAGTGGTATATGTATTCCAAATAATTTTGAAACTGGAGAAATCCGACTTAAAAAGTTCACCATGGTAACAGTGAAATGTTATGTTAACAGAAAAATCTGACTGTCTTGACAGTCTGTGGGTAGGATGATCGTCGACCTGTCAAGATTGTCGAGGCTGTCAATACAGTTAGATTACTCAAGTTCCAAGATAATTTGAATTAGACAAGCCTTCTATGTTTCGCAAAGTAGCGAAAAAGAAAGAGTCGAATTTTTGCCATCCTTTTCATTGGTCCCACTGTATATGTTTTAAAGTTTAAACCGTCTACCGTGTTAACTAAGCAAAAAGTATTTGAGTACAGACAAATATTTGTTGACTTGACGGACAAACAGGCAAACATAAGCTTTAATTAAATTTCAAATCGAGAGGAGAAAAAAAAACCCAAAACTTAATTAAAGTTTAAATAAAACGCACTTTAGTAATACCCGGTTGTCTGTATAATTGTAAAATTCCACATTTGAATGCCTTAAAATTATTTCACCAGTTATTTGATGCGGTTTTACATTTAAAAAGTTTTAAAGTTTGAATTTTAAATTTTAAATTTCAAAATTGAAAATTTTTTAATTCCATTTAAAAAATCAACATTACGACGTTACGTTGGTATTTCAAGGAATTTATTGAAGCATTCCACATGCATTACGAGAAAATGAAAAAACAGCAGAGTGGGGACTCAAAAACTACATGAAAACCACAAATCAGCTGTGAGTGAGTACATGCGTGCGTGCAGGTCTCTAATTAATCCAAAGTGCAGTCCAGTCCAGTTGGTCATTCAGTCATTCATTAATTCTTGTTTTTTTTTTCTTTTTTTCATGAATAGACATGAGGTAACATAAACAAACAGCTGAGTTGAGTTGAAATGCGTTTAAATACTGTGCTTAAAGACCATTTAAAATTTTGTTATTGCAGGGATGGGGGAACTGTACTGTACTGCACTGAAGTACAAAAATTGCAATTTTTTATTTTAAATTTTATGAATAATTTGTTACTTTTATTTATTTGTTGTTATATTTCTCAGCTTTATTTTTAATTTTTTTTTTTATGTTGTTGTTGTTGGTTGTTTATTGCGGTTTTAAATAGAATAATCAGTTGAATTATTATTGTACTATTGCCAGCCAATGGCCATTATTTTTAAATTGTGGTCAAAGCGTTAACACGTTTTTCTATTTCTAATTAGTTATTCACCTCAGGGGTGGTGAATAACAAATGAGGTGATAATAATGTCTTGATTTTTATACAAAAATCCTTCCACTCTGACTCATCATCATGCTATGTATGTAAGCAGCGGAAGACATATAAAATGAATTTAAATGATCTCATATCTAGACTTTGGCAATCAATTATTTTTTTACACCTCTGTGCTAATCACTAGAAAAAATAGTTTATAATTATTAAAGTCAAACTTAATCATTATTTTGAAGGCAGAAATTGAATTAGATTTGAGAGTTTTTAAAATGCGATTTTTTTTCCTGAATGTATTGTATATGTATATAGAAAGTGATTCCCCGCATAAAAATATCAGACTTTTGTAATTTTGGGTGTTAGAAGAGCAGCTCATGACTTTCTGAATTTTCAGCTAATTAAGGGGAGGAGCAAAACAGCTACTGTCAACACACATCTGTCCTATCAAACATCGCCAGGTTGTTTGTGTTTTCCAGTCAGTGCTAACAGACTGCGGTGCGACTTCAATAGAAAGTAGAAAAAAGAACTTCGTAACCCCCTATTGAGAACTATTTTTTGCGGAAAAAACTATCTCTCAGAGCAAGGCATCTGCATCCTCAGTGCAAAACACAAATGAATTACGTTGTGTCCAACACTTAAGATGTCCAACGTTCTGAATGTTCAGTTGAGGTTTCAACACCCCAAAGCAGTTGAAAGAATTCATAATATTGTGTGTTTTTCAATCGGTGATTGCATATGCTACAGCTTGTAGAAGCCAAAGGTAGTGGTTTGAATTTTGAATGATTACTGACTAGAGAGTTGGATTACTAAACGAGAACTTGAAAGTTCAAACCTCAGTTCTCAAAAAAAAAAATTCTTTTGGGACCCCCATTCAACAGTCTTCTGGCAATAGTTCTGAGTACTGACTAGAATGTTGGATTACCAAACGAGAACTCGAGAAAGTTCAAACCTCGGTTCTGCCATCCTCAAAAAAAATTCTTTTGTGACTCGCATCCAGCAGTAGTCCTCTGCCAATAGGTTTAAGATTAAACAAATTATCATGACAAGTTTTCAAATCTATCTTTCGGAGTTGACGTTAAAAACATAGGTTTCGCACTTATAGGATAAAATTAACCCCCACAACATGGGCGCTGTAAGCAGCGAGACCATAGTCCGGACTTTAATCTACTTGAGAAAACTTTCTGCAAGACGAGTATATTGCGTTTGCTAACAATTATCAGAATCGTAATATTCGGAGAACTTTGCTGGACTGTTTGGCATTGTTTAACCCCAGTATCGATGAGTTTTTGCACGGTTATGAAATCGCAGACCAAACCTGGGTACACCACAACATGGCAGAGACGAATCAACAGGCAAAAAAGTTAGTTTCTCCATGCGAGTCATCCTCAAAGATGAAAAAAGTAGGTTTGAACGAGAGAAATATTCTTTTGAAACAGAACGAAATGCAACATGTAGTCTTCAGGTTGGAGATCCCTGAATTAACCTCCAAATTGCTTTCTAATTCGACGGGTGTGGTATTTGAAAATCTGTTTAGGCGCCTATGATTTCTACGCCACAAGAAATGCTAATTATAGTTTAGAATAGAGGAGCAGTTATGCCAACATTGTGTGTCATTTCAGAGAGTTCTTGACGGAGGAAGGTCTGGTATACGTATACCATTAAGTTGCAAAAAGTTTTTGACTGATGTTGTTGATCGGTGTCATGTTATATTTGTTTTTATTATTTTCGGTTAATGCCAGCTTCGAATGAATTAATTGTGTTCGAGATACATACCTCCTCTAGGTCGATATGACACTATTTCAGCCATTCTTAAGAGACAATAGTCTTCTGGCATCGCTCCTAGTACAGAATCTTACCGTGGGCATGAATATTATATACAGTGGTGGTCATATAATTAAAACATTCGTAAACATAGTAAATATGTTGTAATAAATCTGAATAGAAAAGGAAAATAAAGAAGTAATCAATTGTAAAAGACATCAAACTTATCATTCCAATGGAAAAGTCCCGTTAAAAATTAAGAGATGATAAAAAAATAGAACAAATGAGAGATCCAAATTATTGTTTAATTATATGACCACCACTGTATATATTACATGAATATATCATGTAAATTTTTAATTATTTCAACGTTATTAATTTCTTCACTACAGATCACCCATTGTAGTAGGTATTCTGGGCTTTTTCTGTAGCTTTTAAAGTGTATTTACCTGCAAACTGGGATTACTTTAAAACTTAGTTTTTTTTATAAAAAAAAAACGGCAAAAACTTGATTAAATCGA
Organism: Sarcophaga caerulescens; assembly: GCA_927399465.1. Lineage (NCBI taxonomy): Eukaryota > Metazoa > Arthropoda > Insecta > Diptera > Sarcophagidae > Sarcophaga > Sarcophaga caerulescens. The sequence continues at coordinate 88,855,527 of OV656867.1, forward strand.
ATTGTTATCCTAGTAAGATAAGTTTCTCATAACCGTTGCAAATTACCAAAACATTAGTCCCCTATTGACCTCAGCTGGCCACTCACACATTTGGTCAAAACTTGATAAAAAAAAAAAATATAAAAAATTCAATAAATTCCACGCTAAGCATCTTAATTGCAGATGAAATTGAAAATAAAAGTTTTAACCTCTTGTCATCGCACATACAATATTTGGCTGTTTGTTGGTGCTGTTGTTATACCGGAAGTTATTTTCCACAAAGCGAAATAAAAACTTTAAAATGTCAACTCTGCACGAAACAAATGAAAACGTCAACGTTTTTTTGTTTCAATTTGTACCACCAGTTGTTATTTTTATTATATTTCTCACTCCCTCTCCTTCTCTCCCACACTCATCAGTATATAAATGCTTATGATTTGCCGCATAATAATTAAAATAGAGTTGATGATGAGTCGGTTGTTTTTCATTTTGTTTTTGGCAAAAAAAAAACATGGCATGCATTTGCCAACAGGAGACCGAGATGTTTTCCGAAAGAGAGTCAGGCAGAGAGTGTGGAAAGTAAGTAAAAGGAAAACAAACATGCATGCATATATACATGATTGCATACATATTGTTGTGTGTTAAACAAGATGTCAATTGAATTAGGAAGTCACGCTCTTATTGTTTTTATTACTGTACCGTGTTTTTATTGTTGTTTTTACTGTTTGCTGGCAATTTGACAAATTTTTTTGATTGTTAATAGCAAACAACATGGAATAGAAAGAGATAGTTGCATACGTTTTAAAGTGTTTTTATGTAGAAGAAGGATAAAAAGTGTTGCCAATAATCTGTTAATTAGGTTGTCATGAACACGCACAAATTCAGTTAAAACGAGTCATTACTTTAGAGAGACCGAAAATAGTTTTAGAAAAAGGTTTTAAATTGTTTTTAAATTAAATAAAGTTTACTAAACTAAACTACTAATGACAGGTAAAAAATATATTTTGGCAGAGGCAATTATTTCAGCATGGAAGTTAAACTGCCACCAAAGCAAAAAAAAAAACGCTTCAATGACAACACAAGAGCATACAAGATTACTTAATTTAAATGGAAATGTAAATAAAATGACTAGATGTTCACCTACAGTGTTGGAAAAATAAATAGGGACTCGCTAAATGCACACCAAAGCAATAATAGGGATATTCATTTTATTATTTCAAAACTTGGTCGAATGGCCTTTCATTTGTACATATAATGTCTGGGTATGACAAAATTTATTGAATTCAAAAGAAGAAAAAAATAAGAAAATATTTTGTTCGATATGGTTCAGGTTTAAGCGATTGAGAAGCACACTTCGTTAAAGCTATTACGATTTGACAATTCTAGCCGAAGGGTCGCCCAATATGTATACTCTACAGTATCCAGATATTCAATAAAGAGTTATAATTCCCTATCTAGCGCTGCCGTGCTTAATTGTCCTTTTAGTGTATTTAGGGTCATATTTTTATTTTGACGAGTGGCAAACATATGATTTTCTATTTGTACCAAAGAAATTAATCGCGTTTTGTCCGAATTTAGTACATTGAGCCACTCATTATGATACAGTCTTATCCATTTGCTAGGATAAGGTACTATCGGTGGTCTCTGGTTAATGAATTCAGCTTTCTCCAGCGAAATAACCCAACTGTTAATAGTGTTATACCAAGATATGACATGCGTAGTACTGCACAACCTGTTAATGGTCACGAGTTTTAGGGCAAATATAGGACTACCTCAGGTGGGGTTATTGTTCAATATAATATTGGAGGTTATAATATTACAAACGATCACTATAAGAGGAGACATTTTATAGGTAATGAATGGATGTCTGAAAGAGTTTAATTATGCTGATTTAACTAGTCGGGATGTACATACTTTTTAGGATATAAAAGTAGTAAGGGTACATGCATACATATGTACATACTTAATTGGCCATTACAACCCTTCAGTCAGGATTACGGCCTAGCTTCTCACACCACTCATGTTGAGTGCGTTAAATTTATACGTGAGTGGTGGGACCTACAGTTTAACGTCGCCTCCGAACGACAGATTTTTGAGGCAGGTTTATTTACTCTCAAAGTTTATGCCAGAAATCGTTTTGATGCCTGACTTGGGATACGAACCCGGGCTTTACGTCTAATAAGCCAACACACTACCTACTAGACTACGGCAACTTCATACCTGACCAATATCTCCTGCTGATGACTAGAGAGAGGAAGAGAAGATATTGGAACACGTATAAAAATGTTCACCGGGCTTCTTCACAAAACAACTTCAGTCGTTCAATGCATATTCAGTGGATTAATTGCGAAGGATTTTAAAAAAAAATTTGACCGCACATCTTTTCCAATATGGAATTAAAGTAGGGTTGCCAGAGCTAACATGATTTGACAAAGTTAATATGAAAATTATTGCCCAAGTTATTGCAGTGTACTAAAAAAAAATTCTATTTAGCTGGACAAATTAAATTTTAGCTGGACAAGCATCAAAAAGCTGGACAATCCAGCCAAGTCCAGCCAGGCTGGCAACCCTAAATTAAAGGCAGAAACAGAATAAGTAAAGCGAATTGGAACTGAATCGACCACGTCGAGAAGGAGAACCAAGAATGGTAAAGAAATCAAATCCTTACAGCACTAGAAGCAGCATAAGGCCAATCAATACTTGGAAAATACAAGCAGAAATTCAAGTTTGATCAAGAGAAATGAATTGATTAGAATTGAAATTATTGGTTTCTGACACTATTACTTAGAATGAATTTCATTGCGATTCCTTTCTCCACTCCTAAACTACAGGAATCAGTGTACATACATATGAAATACTGTTATATTTGAAAAAATGTTACACCAAGAAACATAATATCACAGCAATATAGAAAATTCGGAGATATTTTTTTTATGAGAAAAAGTGTCCCTATTTTTTCCACCAACACTGTGCATGATTCCCTCTCTCAATTGTTATAGGACAGTGTGTCATAAAAATAATGTTCTTCTTCTGTTATACTTTATCTTTAAGTATGTGTACTTGCCTTGCGAGTAGATTTTTCAAATTTCACTTAAAACCGGAAATAAGCCTAATCAATGGTTAAGTGCTTAAACTGGCACTTACATAACTTGGGTTTTAAGCGTTTTTAGTCTTTTATTTTTTATTATTAATTATTGCCCACTATAACTGCATTAAGTACTCTCGTATGCTTATGAGAGCTTCATACGAGCATGTAAAGTTTTAAAAATAAAAAAATAAAACACGCCAAGAACCTCTATATTAACAGGTACATTTCCATGCTTTAGCATTATTTTTTGTTTTTTTTTAACAAAAACAAAACAAAAATCAAGAAAGAAAAAAAGAAAGATAAAAATGCTTGAATGTGTGTGAAGTTAAAAGGTTAAATTATAAAATTATGGCCCGGCCCTGCCTGGCCCGCTCGTCTGTCTCACGCGCTTTATGATATTATATGTACATGGCAAAGAAGCATTTACAAAGTTGTAATTTTTTTTATGTTGTTGTTGTTGCTGCTGTTGTTGTTGTTTTTGTTCCAGCTCATTACATACAGACTCTGTGAGATTTGAGATTTTTTTCTTTCTGTTTTTAATTTATTATACCCCCCCCCCCTCTCACATACTATAAGAAAAATTAAATTTTCAAAAAGATAAAAACAAGAGATTTTTTTCTCGAAATTATAATTATAAACATTGAATAGAAGAAAAAAAAAAGCAAAAAAAAAACAAAAAAATTATGAAATTGTTTCTAATGGTTATTGTAGGCGGTTGTTTGTATTAATAATATTGCTGTGACTATGTTGCTGTTGTAGCTGCTTTGATTTAACGCTTTTAAGGAAGTGCTAAGACATTCCATCAACGCTTCAAAGGCATGAATGAATAACTGAATGAATCCATCGTCGATGTAGCCGTCATCATCGTTGGCTGTCAGTGTTTGTTGCTACTCTTAATGGCACGCAAACTCCAGATGCTTAACATTTTCCATTTTTATTTAACGCTGTAGATTCAAAAACGTTGATTATGTTATAATATTATTATTAAATAATAATTATTTTGTATGATCAACAACAACAGCAGAAAACGATAAAAACTTTAACTTTAAATGCAGTTATAAAATCTGATTATGTTGCCAGTCTGCCAGCCAGCCAGCTTGGTTGCAAGTTGCAGGTTTTTCTTCTTTGAACTGAATTTCAATTTTCATGAGAACCTTTTGTTTTTGCCCCATTTTAATAAATATTAATTTGTTGCTTAGATTAGGCCTTATGAAACCGTTATTGGCATGCAATTAAAAAAAAGAAAAATTAAAAAATTTAACTTAACCGCTGGAGTTAAAAGAACAGGCACACATAAAGCATATTTTTAAAGAAAGAGAAGGGCTCAGTTTTATTTCAATTTAAAATTAAAATTTCTTAGAAAAATATTGGATTTAATTTTGTGAGCAGCTAAAGTACTTCGATGGTACTGCCCTTGACTAGCAGTGGGTTTCCCACGTTTCCCTGACGTTTGTTTTTAGTGTCACAAAGAATATCTCCCTGCCTAATACTTAATTAAAGCCCAGATGCTTCTTCTGGAATGCATCAATGGCACACAAATACCAAATATGCTTTCCAAATGATCTCTGACTCTGCAATGATAAATTACTAACTCAAATTTTCTTTTAAGACTTTACCAATCTCAACTGGCTTGACAAGATTGAATGCCGTTTCCCTAAGCATGCTCTGCCAAACCGCTCCTACACCTAAACACATACATAATTGGTCTTTACAACCCTTCTGTCAGGATTACGATCTAGCCTACTCACACCACTGATGTTGTGTGTGTTAATTTTATACATGAGTAGTGGGACCTACAGTTTAAAGTCGAATCCGAACGACAGATTTTTGAGAAACGTTTCATGGCAATTTTATTTACATCTCAGAGTTTTTGCCAGAAATCTGCTGAGAGGAAGTCGCCGAAGAAATATTTTTCCATATTTTTGTTTTTGATGTCTGACCTGGGGTTTGAACGCTGACCTTACGTCTAATAAGCCAACAAACTACCTACTAGACTACGACGACTTCAAACATCTCCACCCATTTCAAACTCCCTCATTGCGGCAAGTTTATTTGACTGTTTGTTTCCCGGTCAGAAGGCCGTTTGCTCTTCTTACGCTATTCCTAAACAGTTTGCTTCAAATCTCTTCGCTAATCTATCGGTCAAACTGATTTGGTTTAAGAAAACCTTTTTCCCCTTCGCTAAGCTTGCTCTATCAAAAACCTTCTTCCATTTTACAGTAATAAACTGGTCTCCTCGGGCAAATTTATCGGGCTGTTACTTTCCCCGAATTTCTACATGGCGATCAACGTGTCCTGTAGCCCTAACCATACTTCGTAGCAGCAAATCGTTAGGATAATGGTTTGATTATCACGCAGTACTGGAATGTCCTGCAGAATGCATTCAAAAGAAAGGAAATTGGGAAGTTTTGATTGTTTAAAATGCTGTTTCATCGCCTAAAAAAATAATTCTTGCATCGCATTATCAGTAGCAACCAAAAACGGTTTCATTAGGACAACCCCAAACGAAAGAAATCATATACTATTAAGCACGGGCAACGCAGGCAAAATCTGCGGCCAAACAGAATATCCATTAAGCCAAGCTAATGCTCTGTATTCTGTGTAATCCAGTATGAGCTACTAAAACCGAGCCAAGCTACCGCGGAAGACCTGTACAAGCAACGATTAATTCGTTTGAAGAGAGAATTTGCCAAAAAAAAAAAAACACCCTGAATATGCAACCAGACACATAAAGCGGCGCCGGTTCTATTATGCTTTTTGGAAAACAGTAGCAGGAAAGTGTTCCCTCAACCGCCGTATGTCCCAAACCATGCCTCTTCTGACTATCATTTGCATCTCTCAACACAGAACAATAATATAATATAAACGATAAGTTTAAATACAACAACACACCAAAAATATTCATATTTAATGCAACAATTTTCAAAAATATTGATTGGATGTTAAAATCCAAAAAAAAATCCAATAAAAAAAGAGAAATAAACAGAGAAAATAAAAGAAGTGGGTTTCAATTTTTATGTTATAGTTGGCGACACCGTATATGTCAGTTAAAAAATTTCGGAAATTCCAAGTGAAAACAGAAATACAATACAATACATACACACACACACACATGCATATGCCAATAAGGCCGACCGCCTAGGTAGGCAAAGACCTGGCCAGACCAGGGCACCAATACATAAAATGTATCCAATTTTTATTCATAGTTAAGAAAAAGGGCAAAAAGCATACTCACATATACACACTCAAGAAAACGAGGAATTTTTCATGGGGAGTAATTTTTCTTTTATGATGGTGTCAGCAGGGAGATAGTAATGGCGCTGAGAGTGAAACAGAGAGAGAGAAAGACAAAAAAACACATTAAATGAAATGAATCTGACCCCATAACCCACCACCACCAACAACAACATACTGCCAGACATATAATACTACAGACAAACTACCAACAAAACAAAACTGTTAAAGAGCGGCATTGCATGTTTTATTAATGTATTGCGATTATTGTTGTTATTACTGTTGTTTTTGCTGTTCAATGGTATGTATTTGTAAAACATGTTGTTTTTTTGGTTGTTATTATTGTTGTTGCTGGTGTACACATGTACATATACACGTATAATATTGTAAAACTAAATGGTCATATTAAATTTGTAAACATTTTATTATATTTTCTCACAAGGCATTTTTCTTCAATTTTTGCTATATTCGCAGTTTTTTTATGTTTTAGTGAGAAAACCAACACGTTTTATTTTTTAGAGGATTTTAAAAGAAACTCCTGACACAAATTATTATTTTTTTTTTTTTTTGCTGAATTTACGGAAGTTTTGTTTGTTTACGTACTTGCTGAGATCTCATAGTGTTTTAGTGTTAGTGTTCTCTCAACTGAAGAACTTTCTCCCTTTTTTATCTCTCCCTCTCTCTCTCTCTCTCTGAACTAAATAACCTTCATAAGTCTCCTCTACCAATATACTGCCCTTGGTATGACACATGCAGTTTCTCCTTTATCAGAAATTGTTAGCAAAGCGATGTTATTATAAACACATAGGAGGCACTAAACGGTGCGCCACAATTTTGCCAAGCAGTATGCGCTTTAATTATTTTAAAGACAGAAGCGCCAAATTATAAGTAAAGCAAATAAAAAATTAACAGTTGATTAATCCTTTATCAATTGTGCCTCTAAAATGATTTTCTAGCGTTATTATTAATTATATTATATGCTGCGTTTTTTTTAAACCTCTATTTCATACAACTTTTTTGTATTAGCAGCACTAATCTGTTTATTGTCGCAAGTAACAATTCAAATAGCATAACAGTCCAACCTAAATAAAAGCGTCCCAGCGTTGCCGATAAATTGACGTACCAAAATAAAAGCGTTAAAGTTATGTGAGAAAACGTAACGTTAGGTTAAGTTAGGTTACGTCGAAATGGTAGCTTTGAGTACGCATAGCGGCCCGTTGTGACTCTATAGGTGAGCGCAATCCCTGTACTGACAGAATTCCATCAAACTAGGGAAGAAATTGGTCAGCACAATGGCTGCACAAAAAGCAACGTTAACTTTCTATCAAAACATACAAGCAGACATGAAATAATGGATACTAAATCGCGCAGTTTTACCTGAAAACAGCTAAAATACAATTATTTTTAAGCACTAAACAATTCTTAGTAGCCATCTGCAAGCTTTAACGTGCAGCCAAAATCGAAATTTCAAATTATAAAGCATTGACGGCGCGCTATTTTGCTTGTTTCAAAAAATTTGTACGGCCATGAGAATTTTTGACGGCCAAACAACGCTTAGTGTATACTCTGTGACGCTTAGTGCTTTGATTAAATTTGGCTGTAAGTGCGCAGCAGCATCTTCGTTTATTTTCGCACTGATTTTTATCATTTCCATGCCTGCGCAGTACTAGTCGCGTTGAATCTGTTTATAGCTTAATACTCAAATATTTTGGGAGACAAGTTCGCCTATGAAATATTAAGAAAAACATCAGATGGGAATAGGGAAATACTACCACCACCTTCGTAATTTCGCATTGATTGTCTGTAGTCAAATGCAGTTGTATTTATATGTAGTAGTATGTACTTATATGTAGGTATATTGAAACAGTACGCACGTTAAACAAAACTTTTCCATGACAGCTGTTTATTAGGACAATTTGTCCTATGACAACTAATAATTCATAATAAATTTACTTAAATTATTGGTAAAAGAAAAAAAAGAAAGAAAAAGCAAAAACAACTCACCTGTTCTTTGTAACTGTTTTGTTATCCATAAAAAACAAACGGGATCACGTGACAAACACAAAAAACGCGCGGCGCATATAAATGAACGGTGATTGTAATCCACGGACAATTAAAAAAAAATCACATAAATATTCCAAAATGAAAATTTCCTTTTTGAAATTTCAATTTATTTTCCTTTCAATTTACCGGAGGGTTTCTTAATTTATTTGCCCTTAAAATAAATAAAAAAAAATACAAGAGACGACATTATTATCACACACAACAATTAAAGCAACAGCCAAAAAGAAAAAATTTATATTGAACTGATGAAAAATATTACAAAACAACAAGAACAAAAATTTCTCATGCTCACACACACACACTCACACAAAAGAAACAAAATCAAATGGGTAAACAAACCTAAGGAACAAAAACAAAAAAGAAATGAAACATTCGGGAATATTATACTCTCATGCACGAATCTATATTAAATAAACGAAATAAGTTTTTGTTTGTAACGATAACACAACAACAACAACGTTAACGACCAATAGCGTACACAACAACAACAACACTTGAGTTGGTAAAGTGTTAATGGTAGTTCGTTGTGTTTGTTGTTATTGTTTTTGTTGCCGTTTTGTTTAAAAACAGTAAAAGAAGAAAGAAGTGGTTAAAAGCAAAAGATAAGAGAGAAGAGAGCCTACTAAGTACAACTTAAAGAGACAAGTGCAATTAATTGGAAGAAGAAAAAAATTTTTCGTTTTATCTGACCAAAAGAGAAACGTGTTGAAAAAGAAGTATAACAACATAAATGTGCAACAACAAACAAATGAAAATGTATGAAAAGAACTTGAAAAATACAAATTTTGTTTAGAAGTTAACATACATGTATTTATAGAGTTGCCATTTCAATTGGTAGAAGGGAAAAAAACGGATTCTGTGTTTTATTCAATGAATTATTTATAAAATCGAATATTTTAAATATTTCAATTCAATCAATTATTACATTCATTAAGATGTATTAAAGAGAAGTTCTATTCTGAATTCCTCAACAATAATAACAATTATTGAAAATTACAGGGCATAATAATTAGCATTTTTTAATTACTAATCAAGGAAATTAATTACAATAATTTATAATATTAACCAAGATGGAGTGCCAAGATTTTGAACTGTGTTTAATTAAAATTGCTGTAAATTTGTGAAATGGCATTTTATTCTAGCGTTTATCAAAAATATTTCAGAAAAATTTCTAATTTGGCACAATGCTATTAATTATTAGTTCTAAAAAAGGTTTTCTGTTTGAATTTGAATTTATTTATCACTAGCATATTGTACCCGGCGTTGCGCGGGTTATGTAGTTTGGATTAGTTTAAAAAATTAAAAAAAATTATTGGGTAATTTTTGCATTAAATATAACAATAAATAAAAAACTGGTTTATCGGTTTCGAAACCGGTTTTGAAACCGGTTTCTTAAAAAATGCAATTTTTCAAATTATTCGGAAACCGGTTTAACAAACAACCCAGTTTTTTGAATACTCTAAGTCCTAAATATAAATGCACTCAATTTGCCCGTTTTTCGCCCCTTTCCCCATTTTTGGACCCCTTTTGGTTCAACTTTTGAAACGGAACACCTCCAATAGCTATTTGGGAAACTTAACCAAGCTAAATCGTAAAAAAATACATTTAAAACAGATAAAATACAGCATTTATGCATAAAGTACTAATTTAATCTATATCCCAAATTTCAAGAAAATCGGTCCAGGCGTTCAGGCGTGATTGGCTAACAAACAAACCAACAAACAAAAAAACAGACTTACAGAAAGATTTATAATATATATTAGGATTTGCTATGAGATCCCAATAACACCAAATATGGACCATATGGTAAAATACCATAAAATTCCTGAATCATATTGCCAAAGGCGATAATTTGTACAAAATTAATCTTTGTGGACAGATTGGTAATCACTTCACGTCAGGGTCAAATCAAAAGGCTAATGCATAACTACCTTCCGGAATATCAGTTGACTATCGATAGCTCCCATATGTCCTGGCGGTACTCTGACAGAATAAAATTTCTATTGTAGAACAATATGCGAATGGAGAAACTGTGGACAACATAGGTTCTAACTAAGGTTTCTATAGTGCATAACTCATAGTAAGTACTACCCTGCCAATACCACTAAGAAACACACATAATAACAGCCAAATCCAACAAATTATATTGTTGTAAGCAATCTGTTTCTTTGTCTCAGTCACCATCCACTGCATATGTTAATTTAGCAGTGGCTAGAAGATGACATTTCGGTACTTTGTATTATATTTAGACTCATTTGTACGATTCCAAACAATTATAGTACAAGATGTCACTAGAACATCACGATGAACATGTTTAACGCCCAGAGAAAAATATACATACACCATATATTCTATTATCTGTCAAAAAGTTTTCATTCAAGCAGGACATATTTACACTAGGTGAACCTAATAGCATGGCTGCTAGTTCGCTAAGTTTTATGTCTTTTTTCTCCTCATAATCAACTTCGTATTAAATCAGTCCAAACATGAAAATTCTCTCTACAATTATATTTGTAGCCCAAATACATAATAATCTTATTAATATCATTCTTAACTAATTCGCAACTGGTGCCGTTTACATACAGTAGTCACTTGGTGCATTACAGGAGCTGACGTTACGTAAATATGGCAGTTACTTATTGATATACAGAGGCTTATGCCGCATAAACACGACAGTCTTATATTTTTTCACTTCCGACGATGTTTAGTCAGTCGCGCTATAGTGAAAAGTTGCTAATGTCAATTCATTTCTTTTATTTATTGAGTTGTCTTAACTAATTTTGAGAAAACTTTATTATTATAGAAAACATTTTTCGAAATATCTTGGCTGATATTGATGTTTGGCTCGACTATACATTTGTGATTGACAAATTAATTTGTATGTCGTTCTGGCTTGATTGTAGAAAAATGAAATTACAAACATTTGCTAGAATATATGCAAGAAACAAATGCCCGCATATACTTTTGTATCGATAAACTCAAATTTATCAACCTAAAATTAAACAGCATATGTCTTATCGTTTGCAGTCGTTGTTTTGCAGCGTATCTGACTATTAATATCTAAGTATACCTTTCATTTAACGATAAGATTGTTCTTCAACAAAAAAAAATGCTTGTTTTTGTAGAAATAATGCCATCTGGTATAAATATACCGTAGAGAAAAGATTCATTACATATTAAAAGCAGCGTTTTATTAATATTTCAACTAATTTCAACAGAATTTCTCAAAAATATAAAATTTTCTTATTTGCAAAACCTTTCTTTAAACGTCAATTGTTCCTTTTATTACTATCTTAGCTTTAAGCTTTAAACAACAACTTGGCAACTCTGTAAAAAGAACTTTGATATTATGGCGGAAGGAGCAAATAATGAGAAAAGGTGGATATAAAAAGGAAACATTTTTAACAACAACACCAATTTCAACACTTTTACTGTGGTTTATTGCAAGTCTATTTTTACAAAAAATATTCTTCTAATATTTGTGGTTTAATTGCTAATTGTTAACAACAATAAGAACGTTATAAATAAAGTCCGTTATAAATAAAGTCCATATTGATCATTTGTTGTTGTTACACAAGGTTGCATTTGCTGATTAGGTTGGATTCTCTAATTTTAACTCACTTTTTACGCTCTCACACACACACACTCAATTATAAAATTAAATACGTTTCTTTGATTTTATTTGTGCAAATTTATTACCTTTTCAATATGAAGCACTTGATAGACGATAATATTTATTTTTACACAAACTCACTATTTTATGATGATGTTATAAAACTAAAGCACTAAAAAAAAAACAACATGAAAAACACTTTGTTAAATAATAAATTTTATTTTTTTTCCCATAAGGTTTGCGATGCCTTTTTGATTGTAGTAAGGTGGTGGGTTTTCCAATGGTTTCTACGAGTGACTCTTATTTTTTCGATTTTTCTTTCGTAAAACTCTTGGTACAAAATGCGCAAGTGTAACTGAGTAGACTTTTCGTTTAATTTAATATAAATTTAATATTTAAATATTTTGTTTAATATTATTTGCCTTTTTAATCAAATTTATTTCAATATTTCTTTCTTTTATTTAATTTTCACTTCCAAGATACACAACAAATTGAATTTGTTTGATTTTATTTTTTTTTTATCTCTTTTACTTCATTTTTACTTTATTTTTTTCATATATTCTCTTGTATGCTTCTCTTCTTCTATGGTAAACACAGTCAGAGAGCTACAAACACACACTTGTACACCTTTAGAAACACAACGAAAAAAAAAAAAAACTCAGAAAAACTTCACAAGAAGTTGGCAAAAATATAATGATTTTTTTCTTTATAAATTCAACACCAAATTTTTGTTTAAAAGGTTTTATCAAAACATTGTAAGATTTTTTGTATTGATTCCTTAACTTTTATTTAATGGAAGTTTTGTTAGTCAACTTCCTGTTTTGCGTTTAATTCTGCTTTGAAAAACACTTCTCTACTTCTACATCTTCTTCTTTAATGCACTTTTTTTTTGGTGTTTTTCTTATTTTATTTTGTTATTGTTGTAATTGCATTTGTTAAAGGGGGAACACTATAAAACTCCGCACATTAATCAAAAACAATAAATAAAACATAACGAGAAGATAAATTTTACACACACACGCCGTTTCTTTGCGCAACCATAGACTTTCGTGGAAACGGGCAAAACAACAACTGACTAATTTCTGTTGACGAACGATTGGAAAACGAAACGAGTCTTTTTTGTTTTGTGGAATATACGAAATTAAAACGTTCTGTTTCACAAAACCGGCAATAATTGGCAGTTGTTGTGTGTTCCATTTGTCAAACGTTTTCTTACCGGCAGTGTTGTATTCAATGGATGTTGAATGTTTGAAATAAAAAGTGTTGTTAATATTTATTTACAATATGATAGTTTTCTTATAATACTAATATAAAAATAATAACAATAGTATTATTTAATAAATAACAATAAGAATAAATAAATAAAATTCGAAATGTTTATGTTACATTATTTAAACAATAAAAAGCTGAAGTGAAATTGAACTAATTTAAGTTCCAATGCAGTTATTGAGTGGTTAATATATATAGGGTGATTTTTTAAGAGCTATAGGAAAATTTTTCAAAAAAAAAAACACAAAATTCAGAAAAATGCATAAAATCTTTATTTGAATCGATAGTACGGTCCATATAATTTAATGTTTGAAGATTATTTCATGCAAATGTTGACCGCGACTGCGCCTCAAACGGTCCATCCGCTTAGTCCAATTTTGGCATACTCTTTCCAACATTTCGGCCGGTATCTCACGAATAAATGCTTCAATGTTGTCTTCGAATGCGTCTATTGAAGCGGGCTTGTCTGTATAGACATGAGCTTTAACATAGCCCCACAAAAAATGGTCTAAAGGCGTTAAATCGCACGATCTAGGCGGCCAATTAACCGGTCCCGAACGTGAAATAAAATGAACTCGCCTCTCAATAAGTCCATTGTTACACGTGCTGTGTGGCATGTGGCACCGTCTTGTTGAAACCACATGTCATGTAAGTCAAGCTCTTGCATTTTGGACAAAAAAAAGTTGGATGAATAGCCGCTTCAGTGGGTCGATTAAACTGACCATAAAATGGAAGAAGCGCGCGATGAACTTTCTTAACAGAGCACGCATTTTGATAATAAAATTCAATGATTTACAAGTGTTGTTCGTTTGTAAGACGATTCATGGTTAAATTATAGACCAAACTGAAGATGTTTGACAGTGAAACAAAACACGAAACGTGCGTGAGCTGTTTAAACCAGTGTTGCCAAAAAGATAATAGCTAAAAAGTCACCCGATAGTATATAGATATATATAATATATAGATATACATACATATAGATTTTAGCATACCGAATATAGTACAGCTATCTCTGATTGCTGTTTATTACAATGCTGTAAAATTTACGACTGTATTTGGATCTAAAGATAGTACAGGCCAGTGTTTTACACTGATATTGCTATATCCGAATCATTTCTTAGGTCACTTTGTAGTGCACTCTTTAGAGTGTCATATTTGCTTCGATATGAAGATGCATAAAATTTAGGAGTACAACATAATGCGATAATTTCATAGGGCACTGTACACGATATGGTTACTCGACGCCATAGCGTGGAAATGATGCCTAAATAATAAACCATTGCCACCGTCGGGCTTTAATGCCTTAAAAATGGACGTCAAAAATAAATTGATTGAAATTAAATTAAGGTCTTCATACTATTTTCGGAATAGCCTAGTCTATAAAGCTGTCGGACCACAGTAGCGCCTTTCAGGCGGAGGTGGAAACATCTCCAAGCGGAACATTGCCATACTTGCTGATAGCTAGGCGGCTATAAACCTCAAGACGGTGGACAGCTGTCCCAGATATCTCAACAAAACGACATGATGTCCATTTTATATGGGTGCCGGTACACTGTGATATTCCGGGTGACTGTAGACGTATGAACTGACCAGGCGGGGCATTACTTTCGGACCCTCCGACGAATTCTCGGCTTTGGGAATCCCTATGAGAACCTACAAACTTATAATTGACAATGTGATTTAGGTCCCCTCGAACAAGGGTAGAACAACGCGAAAAATCTGGCCAAATTTGAATGAAACCTAGGCGCACCTTATGTCTGCTTAAACTCCAGAGAGGTTATCGGGGTAATTACGGTGCAATGCATTATGGCTGCACATGGGAGGCGAATTGGTCTTGGACACCTAGCTACAAAAATCTGCAGAAGCTGCAGAGATGAGGAAATGGAAGAGACTGCCCTTCACTTACTGGGAATATACCCGGCACTTTGTCAAAGGAGAAAAAGACACGGATTGACTTTAACAGTCTAAGTCGCTTCATTAGGTGTGGTTCCGTAACTAGTTGAAAAGAGAAAAGCTGTGATAACACATTGGGCCCTGTCTGGACAATCTATATAGAAGCATATAAACAAAATTTCGTTTATATTCTAAATCTCGGCCAAGGTCTTTCAATTTCTGCTAGGTCATCAAAGGTGTTCGTGGCCTGATAGTTTTTTTTAGATCTTCAGTCGCAAAAAGTTGAATTTGAATTATGTTAAAAGGTTATATACGACAAAATATACCTTTATTCGATGGTTATTTTACAATAGTAAAGGATCATTCAATTACACATACCAATTATTATGTATTTCTGATCTTCCGATAACAATTATCTTTCCTATCTTAACCACAATAAAAACCAAGACCAATAAAAACCAAGAGAGTATTTTATATTTCTATCGGGTCCGCCAAATAACTTTTTTTTTGTTGAAAATGCTTTAAAAAAAAACTACTGTACAATCCTTCCGGTTAATAATGGAAAATAATTTCATTCAAATGGCTGCCTCGGCTGGCCATGCAGTAGCCTACACGATCGGTCCAATTTTTAAGCAAAAAAATCATCTTTTCAGATGAAGCTCATTTTGATCTTGGCGGGTATGTAAACAAGTAAAATTGTCGCATTTGGGGCACAGAAAACCCGCACGCATACTTTGAAAAGCCGACACACCCAAAACGAGTCACTGTTTGGTGCGGAGTTTGGTCCAGAGGCATAATTGGGCCATTTTTTTTCGAAAATGAGCAAGGAGTGGCCGTTACAGTCAATGGAGATCGTTATCGGGCCATGTTGAACGAATTTTTGTTCACAAAAATTGAAGAGGAGGATATTGGCAACATTTGGTTTCAACAGGACGGTATAGCCGAAGCTACACTCGATGTTATGCGCCCTGTTTTTGAAGATCGCATTATCAGCCGCAGAGCTGATGTCGTTTGGCCACCTAGGAGCTGCGATTTGACACCGTTGGACTATTATTTGTGGGGTGCCGTCAAAGATAAGTGTTACGCCGACAAGCCAGAGACAATTGACGCTTTAAAGGACAATATTCGTGAAGCCATTGGTGAAATACAGCTGCACGCAATCGATAATGTGCTTAAAAATTAGACCGATTGTGTAGGCTACTGCATGGCCAGCCGAGGCAGCCATTTGAATAAAATTATTTTCCATTATTAACCGGAAGGATTGTACTTTCAAATAAAAAAAAAGAAATTTGAGAAAATATTCAGTAGTTTTTTTTTTAAAGCATTTTAAAAAAAAAAGTTATTTGGCGGACCCTTATATTCCCAAGAAATCGTTGATCATTTTTAAAATGATAAGCAAATATGTATGTACATATATGGATGATATGCTTTAGTTTTTAAATATTTTATAAACACATTCATTCATTATATTGTGTTTGCCGACATGCAATGTACATACGTACATATACTCAAACCTGCTGCACATATGATCACCATAAAAGCCTACTATCTGTCTACAAGTATGTTATGGTCAGGTGTACCGCCCATTTGCAGTAACTGATAATCGCGATAATATTGTAATTACACTGTGCACGCTAAATAGAAAATCGTCATTACGTTATGGAAAAAAAAGACATTAATAGTGGCTACAGGTTCATATCTGCTATATACATACATATGTATGTAGTCACATTTAAACTTTTTATTTAATTTTTATTTTGTTTATCTAACGGTTAGCAATCAAAATGTATCTGCGGAAATAGAAGACAACATTTCAACACATTTTACAAAGAAAAAATTAAAAACAGAGAAAAGCTTAGAAAGTGTAATGTGATCACAAACATTTAGAATCTTCTGTTGAAGTTCACCTAGTTTACGAGAAAAACGAAAGCGTCGTGGCGACTCTAATGGTCAAATTTGAATTTCTTTACTAACTGAGTGACAATGACAAGTTTAGAGTGTATCGTCGAGACTAAAACAATTGCTTTTTCCAGATTGTTGATCCACAAAATTATTCATCACAGACATGAACCTCCTAACCAAGTTCCCACACTCTGAAACCATTGTCAATCAATGTGTATGGGCTGATGTAGTTTTGATAGCACACAATTCCTCTTCGATTCCCAAAAACTAGCCTGTAATGGCAGAATGTTTCTTTAAAATGATTCAATTGTTGCCATTATAGAACCCAATTCGTGCAATAGTAGTCATATGTGATATGAAGTCATCGTTGTTTAGTAGGTTGTGCGTGAATAATAAGTGAGCCTGTGATTCTGAGAAAAAGACTAAGACTAAATGAAAATGTCATGAAAAGTTTCTCAAAAAAATCTGTCGCTCGGGGTCGACTTTTATACTGAAGGTATAGCCACTCATGGATAAAATGAACAAACACAACATGTGTGGTGTGAGAAACTAGGTTGTAATCCTAACTGAAGGGTTGTAATAGCCCATTAAGTAAGTAAGTAATATAGTGCCTTACTAATTTGGCCTAACACACCACACCTTAATAGCAATGAGTTGATTTTGTTGTAATGTGACGGTGATTTTCCATAAAGTTTTTTGTTTTACCTCTTGTGGTAACTTTGCCTGTCCTACGAACAGATTTTAGTCTCTGAAGAACCAAAAAAAAATATGAGCAGACTAGCTGGTTATGACTCACTTCTGCGTCTAAGAATCGAGTGCATACATCTTGCCTAGAAGCAATGTTTAAGTCAAATAGCTATGAAACCATTTGTTGATGAAAATCCTATACGTTTATCATCAATTGACATCGGAGGGGATCAATTGACATCTATAAGGGATCTCAAATTAAAAAAGAAAAATTAGCTCGATGATAATTTATCATCAAGAGAATATTTTAGATTATCTTTGCAGAATGTACATTAACAGAATACTTCATTCCTAACTACCGTTTTGGAGGAACTTTGCAGAAACTTTACCCAGAGAATTGTATTCTTTCTCAAGAAGTTGTGCTACCTGATCTTCCTATGATGTTCGTTGTTGAGGATATTCTTAGAGATAAGTAAGGAGTAAGGGAGCATTCCGAATGGACTATTTGGAAAAAAAATTAACGACTTTTAATTTTGAAAATTATAATAAAAATTTGTTCGCTTTCACATGGATTCAAGCACCTTTTCCACTACGCCATGCACTATTTAAGTACAAAATTAGGTCAAGTAAAAAAAACTTAAAGCGCTATCAAACCAATTTGAACATATAACATCCAGCTTTGGGAAATTTCTTGAGCTATTAACATAAATAAGCTAAAGAGAATATAGTCAAAGGTCTTTCAAGTGAGCAACGTCAAGCCTTAGTCTTTGAGAGTGAAAGTTACGTTATACTGGAAATTAGAGAACATTGTTGAAACCACGTACTCAACATATTTTCTCATCCAAGCATTCTGCCCCAATTACTGTTAACGTTTGAAGGACTTACGCTTAACAGAACAATAATAAACGTTGACATTTTTCATTTACATATCGACGCCTCCGTTCTATAACGTTCAAAGTCGAAAAAGTGTGTTTTGAGTTATGAGCTCTCAAAGTTTTTACGCGACGTACAACTATATGTGTATTCTAAGTAGATTTTTCCCTATAACTTCGGAACGGATCGGCGGATCTTAACCAAATTTTGACAGTATTTAAGTTAGAGAACGTAGAATTTAAAAATGCTAAGTACACTTAGAACGTTATAGAATGGAGGCGTCGATATGTACATACATAATTGTTCATTACAACCCTTCAGCCAGAATTACAACCTAACGGGCATGTTAAGCAGAATGATGGCAAATATTGGCGGACCAACACAGGCCAAACGAAAAGTGATTACGGCGGCGCCGAACTCGATAATGCCGTATGGAAGCGAGATATGGGGAGATGCGCTGGAGATTAAATCTAAGCGAAAAGTATTAGCAGCGGTGCAGCGAACAGCGGCACTAAGAGTTGCCTCGGCCTACCGCACCGTATCGAGCTCCGCGGTCCTCGTGATCGTCGGTGAGATACCTATTGACCTACTGGCATTTGAACGAAGAAGATCTTGGAAAACAAAGAGAGAAAATCTTGCCATTAGTAGCGCAGATCTCAGATATCAAACACTACGGCGATGGCAAAGTAGATGGAGCGAGAAAACAAGTGGAAGATGGACTTGTAGACTTATTCCGTCTATAGAGACATGGATACGGAGAAATTTTGGGGAAATTAACTATTTTATGACCCAGTTTCTTTCGGGTCATGGTTATTTCCAAAAATATCTATACCGCATGGGCAAGGTGATTTATTGCGAGGAAATGAGTGACGACGCTGAACACACATTCTTCCATTGCATCAAATGGCAAGACGAGAAGAACATGTTGATAGAGCAAATTGGTGAATTTACACCCGACAACATTGTGGACGCAATGCTCGAAAGCGAGACGAAATGGAGCGCTGTAAGAAGATTCGTTGAATGTGTACTCCGCAGGAAGAAGGTCGACCTTGATACAATTCAACGAAATGATTCATGAGAAGACGAGCCAATAGCATGAAACTGGCTTCAAATATGGAGTACCCAGACGTGGGAGAGTAGACAACGTGTTACGCGCTGGATATTAATTCATATGAATAACAAAAAAAACTGAATACATTTTGTTGAATTTAAAATACAGGGTTTAAAAGGCATATCAAAGGATTTTCCCGACTAGTAAATATTGGTAGATTGGTTCTCAACCCGTATTAAAGCGCATAAACATATAAATACTCCTAATGCCTATACATACCAAGGAGTATCAAATATCTTTTAGAAATAAATTGGAAAATAAAAAAAAAAACCATATCATGACGAGGTGTGATGTCATGTAGGGTAATATGCTTCCCTCCCAATTGTCTAATCGTTCAACGCCTTGACAGACAACTTACCCTAACAGTGTTAAATATCTGTCCCTAAAATAGACTGACTTTACTCTACACACCGCGTATTCCCTTAGCCATCCTTCCCACTTAAATGAAATTTAGTATTGCATTTTATAAAATCAAAGAGTACAATTTATTAAATATAAAAAAAAAAAAAGAATAAACATTAAAAGAAAATGTAATGATAGACCTAAGGCTAAATAATGATCATTACGCAATGAGTGCGAAGATCGCAATAAACAAAAATAAAAGTAATGCAAAAGAGAGTATGTAATATTTTAAATAATTATATTAAAGAGATCAAAAATGTGTTACTCACAACGCAATTGTTATTGTTCCATTTAAAGTTGTCTCGATTGAAGGGCCCAGCAAAGCGAGATGGCAATGATATTTTTTGTTGTTGTTATTGTTGCTTTAAAGGAAATTCTAATATTTTTTTTTTGCAATCAATAATTATTTTAAATATACATACTGAGTTATTTATAGAATAGGAGAATATAATAAAATAAAATTAAAGGTATTTAGTGTACAATCGCATCAAATATTATTCGTACAAGTTATTTTAATTTAGTTATTTATGATTTAATGCTCAATAAACTTTAATATATAATAATCATTTAAATTCAATATTAATTCTTTAAAAAACAAAAAAAAAAAAAAAAAAAAAAATAAATATATAATTTGTACATTGATTGATTTATATAATGATAATAAGACTTAAAAGTTTATGCTTCATTTCAAATTGTTTTTTTTTTTTTTTTTATTTTATAGATTAAGTTAGACAAATCAGTTTTTAAGTTTTCATTTAATAGATTTATGTAAATTAGTCTTTTACAAGGTTTTAATTAATTTAGGAAAATTTTGATTAGATGTACGTATATTTATGCAATTATATATAATAATGGAATGTCTTAGCAATGGTTTAAAAAAAATAGCAATAGAAAAATAGGTTAACAACATTTCATAATTTTAAATAATAATAGTCACAAATTTTAAGAAAAAATTCTAGGGAATAGCTCATAATTAGGTTAAGTATTATTATATAATGTCAAATTTATGGTTTATAGTTCATTTTAATTAATAATTTCAAATTTTTAAGAGTAGTTTAGATAACATAATTTATATTTTCTGTGCTAATTTTAATTAGCTTTTAAGCAAATTAAGTTAATTTATTTCAACAAAGATTTATAGTGATTGGACCTGTCAGAGTGGTGGTTCCGCATGTGGAAACGTCTTGCCAAAAAAAAAAGAATGGGCTTGGTGTTTTTCGGAAATTGGCATCAGACAATTCATGGGACACTTTCTGAAGCAATTGTTAGCTTTTCCTTTTAGTTGTTAGCTTTTCCTTCTACTTGTTAGCTTTCCCTTTATTTGTATAAATTTTCCACCTTTACACTTTTTAATTTTTATATCTTAGTTTTAAACTTCCTTTTTTTTTTCCTTTTTCTTCTTTACTTTTTTTTTTTACTTGTTATTGTCACCACTTTCAAAATGTTAATGATCATCGTCTGATTGAAAATTACGTTTTTTGGTGCATATTGCAAAGTGCGTAGTTAAAAATGATTGTCGATTCTTAATGAGAAAAAAAAAAGAAGTGCAATATCATTAATTGATCTGCAGCGAAAATAGGACAAAAATAGTAGAGGTCATAAAAGAAAAATGCGATCACAAAATTATTACCATATATGGTCATATAATTTGTCTTGAGTTGAGAATGCGACTAAGTAAACACACTTTTACAAATAAGTATGTACATTCAGCTATCTGTGTGATGTATATGTATGCTGGCAAACAATTTTCTAGCATGCTAGAAACTGATGATGAACCCTTATCAACATCATTCAAAATTTGCTAAATGAAGTTGAAACAAAAAATGTGAGAATAAGTATAGAATATATTCTTTCAGAAAAAGAAATCGCATCAAACGGTCCCTAACGGGACGTCGTTCTGGACCCTTCCCGAAGTAATGCAGATAGCCGTCCCGGGAAGGGAGTATCCCCAGAAGAGGAGGAGGGATTGTTTTAGTGGAAGCACCACTCGACACAGTTGACGACGGTCACTGTAAGTGCGAAGGCATTTTGAACCCTACCTCACACGCCAAAAAAAAAAAAAATTTTGTGAGTGTTAATTTTATACATGAGTGGCGGGACCTACAGTTTAATTTCGACTTTTATTTACTCTCATAGTTTTTGCCAGAAATCTGCTGAGAGGCAGGCGCCGAAGAAATATTTGTTCATATTTCGTTTTAGTTGTACATTTCTGACCTGGGGTTTGAACCGTGGTCTTAGGTCTAGTAAGCCGACACACTACCTACTAGACTACGGCGACTTTAGAAAACTTTACTTTACGAAATTAAAATAAAAAAATATATTAATTATGCTTAATTATATTAATTAACTAAAGTATATTAACATGAGGTACTACAGTGGCAGTAGAGAGCTAAAACTTAGTGGAAGATTTGAAAACTTTTTCTCATTTTCATTTTTCCCATGGAATTTTTAAAGGAAAATGATGGCAGAAAAAATTCTTTAATAAATTTTTAATTGACTAATTCGGTTAGACTTACATTCTTTATTTCGCTGTTCAAAATTTATAAAAAGATTCTGCAATAATTTGTTTATCGAGGCCAACAATAAATTTTTTTTTTAAAAATTTTTTAAAACAAAAAGAAAGAATACTTGTACAACGTGAATCCAAATCATTTTAATCCACCTGCTGACACTGGCATTTTCTTTTCATTTAAGACTTTCCAAACTCATTCAGCGTGTAAATGAGAATCTCAGCAATGAATATAAGAACGAAAGGGCGAGTAAGAGGGGCTCGTTTTATTTCATTTCTACGAAAACATTTCAAGATGACAGCTTTAATACTGGGCTGTTGAGTATCCCAAAAAAAATAGAATTTTTTCTCTGGTTTTTCTTTCAACTTGAATGTAAAAAATAAAAGAAAGGGATTTCATTATGCAAGTTCACTGAAGCCTGTAACATTATTTGTAGCAGATTTATCAGCTTATAATAATAATTAATTTTATTGTGATTTGTTTTATTAACAATGCTGGAATTTATTTATTTTGGTTTTTTCCTTTTGCTTTGAAAAATCTCAATCAATTTCTATTGTAAGTATTTCTAGGAAATTTCTCAAGGTAATGTTAACAATAAAATTCTCAAACCATTGTATTAAAGACTTAAAGCCTCATTATTACTAAGCTTTAGTCAAAATATTAGCCAAAATATCTAAAATATATTTGATCTGAAAAGTATTCTTCAGTTTCTACTTTCTTTTCTTGCATCTATGGATGCATTCTACAAGCTACAGCATCATTTGCCACTTCCATGGCTAAGCCATTGCAGTTATTGAATTTTTATGCTTCGGTACACTTAAGTCGTCATAAAACTAGCACAGTTTAGCGACCCTATACCTTTTTTTTTTAATCTTCAAGCCCACAGTGAACTACCAACGAAACGCCGGAATATTGGGAATCTCTGGAAAATTTCGGACCATTAGAAAGTAGCTGTTATATGATTGCCAAGCCAAATACTATCGCTGATGAACTGGCCAATGCTGGTATAGAGCTTACAATCATCGACTTGTTTAAGGCATAGGTGTTGTCCCAATTGCCTCAGTTATACTGGATATTATTATTAGACGTAAGGCCACGCTTCAAACCATAGGCCAGATATCAAACGAAAATATTAAAAAAAATTTTCAACGACTTCCTCTCAGCAGATTTCTGGCAAACGAACTGAGATTAAATAAAATTGCCATGAAAAGTTTTCTCAAAAAAATCTGTCGTTCGGAGTTGACTTTAAACTGTAGCTGCCGCCTCTCATGTATAAAACTAATACACATAACATGAGTGGTGTGAGAAGATAGGTTGTAATCCCAACTGAAGGGTTGTAATGACCAATTATGAATGTATGTGTACTGAATATTTTCCGGTCGTTCCGGTTCAACCTCGTTCACAGCATCGATTGGCTCTAACAGATTGGTGTGGACGACGAGTAGTCTAATAGGGAGTGTGCTGGTTCAAATCCTAGCACAGACATCTCGTAAAAACGAAATATGAAAAAAAAACATTTCTCTCGGCGACTTCCTTTATCACAACGTATCTAGTTGCCCGTTCTTTCAATTAGCGTCACATTATTTTACCTTCTTCTACAGCCTACTTTCCTAATGTCTAGATAATACAGTGTATGAATTATGACTCAGTAAGGAAAAAATATTCAAAAACTCTTACCTGCTACGAAATCTCCAAGTAAAGTTCCTCAACATGATCATTGATACAGTTCTTTCCAGCTTTCTATTCGGTAGGCTGACGAGCACAGAGCTTAACGCGTATTACAGCCGTATATTGGCAGGCCTGGAAGTCAGCAGAAGTATTCCTAGTCATTCTTTGGAAAAGAAACCGTGTGATTTTGTTCGCTACATTTGTAGTAAATATCTCTTGATACAATTTTATGGCATTCTTCCTTTACCATATTCTCTAGTTTGCAATTTATTGTCTCCTATTAATTTTCATTCCTTTAAAGAAACTTGAGGCTGTCACAGAGCATCAGTCACAACTTTTCAATGCTATTTTTTTTTTTTTTTTTTTTTGCTATGTCTCACCGTCATTAATCAGGTTTATCTAGTTGAGAGGTTGTTTGGTCGGTCTACTATAATAGGTGCTAGAACAGCAGTGAGGGTTGCCATCAGTCGTTGACTAGTGGTGACAATACTTGACCTTCTTCTGATATTCGTTGTTGACGTTATACTCATTGCGTAGGGAGCAGGATTCTTCGTTCATAAATTCTTTGTCGGTGGAGTATTTTTAAAAGTCGAAGGCGTTAAGGAACCTGGATTTCTTGAGTTTAAATTCATGCATTTTAGCAACCATACTACGTCATTTGTCCTGCCTGATTGTAGTAATGTCAACTTCATATTTTTCGGAAGAATTTTTTTTTAGCAAATTTTTGCATCTAATCTTACATACTTACTTAATTGGCCCAGAACAACCCGATTAACAGATCTCGAACTGCCGTAACACATCCATCCAGGCGCCTCTGCTTCTTGCGCGCCTACGCCAGTTGGTGACACCAATCGATGACAGGGCTTCCTCGATTTGGTACTTTCATTGCGAAAAAGGTCGTCCTCTTCGCCAACTTCCGCAGATCGGCGCATCAAATGCCCGTCTTGCCGGAGCATCCTCCTCCATTCGAATGACATGGCTGAGCCAGCGCAGGCGCTGAATGTTAATACGCTGCGCAACATCGATGTCGTTGAGGAGCTCATGCAGCTCATTGTTGAATGGGACCGAAGATCTTACGTTGGATTTTTCTCTCGAATACTCTCAAGGCTGCGGCATCAGTGCTTAATAGGGTCCATGCCTCTTGCATCTAATCTATGCAGTGATAAAATATTTCTAGTGTGTATGCTTAAGCAATGATCTTTTAATCGCGTTGCGGGCACTCTTATCTAAAGGGGGTTCAGTTTTATTATTTAATTCATGAGGTTCACGTGAAACATTGCTTACTTACTTACTTACTTAATTGGTCATTAAAAACCTTTTAGGCTGGATTACGGCCCAGCTTCGCACACCACCCATGTTGTTGAAATATGAAATATCTCCAACTAAAATTTAAAATTAAAAGCGCTGACATACCTTAAAAAGTCACACAAACTGTTCATTCACTGTGACATTTAAAATTTAGAAAACTTTAAAGAATCCTCGTTCCTTGTAGGTATTTTAGTAAGTTATGTCAACTGCTAACTTTTTAACTTTTAGTTGATGTACCAAGATGTGTTCATGTTGTAAGACCGTCTAAAGTTTAAAACAAACATTACAACCATAATTTGCCGCATTTACAACATGTTGAACAATGTTGAACATTTAGAAAGAAAAAGTATCTACGTAAACATGAACATCTAATTGGGGGTAATCGTAAACTCCTAAATTCTGTATTTGTCTTCAAATTTAATTTTCTATACAATTTATAAAACACAGTACAACAATGTTGAGTTTATATAACAACAAAAAAAAAGAGGAAACAACTTTTTAGCTACCATCTCTGCTCTGTAGGACTAGACTGCTAGCACAAAGGACTCTGTCTGTAGTTCCATACACAATGTATCACAGAATTTTGTTGTCTGGTGTTTTATTACAATTTTATTTCCAAAGGACACTAATTGCCTGCAAAATATGTCTGCCTTTAAATTCATGTATGTATGTGTACGTGTACATCTATGTGTATGCAGATAACCGTTACTGCATGAAACGTTTGCGTTTATTGATGCCAAAAAGGTATCCATTGCAGGCGCAGGAATTTTTTAATGAAAATTTTAGAAATTATTGCATGAATTTTATTTATTAATTTATAAGCCAGATTATATATCCTTATTATGGGTTGTATTTCATGGCACTCTGTAGTTAATTAGAATTTTTTATGGCATGAGCATGAGGTCATATGAAAAGTTGCAACAGTTTTTTGTCGCTAGATGGCATTAGTGCTTATATATCGAATACATACATACATAATTGGTCATTACAACCCTTCAGTCAGGATTACGACCTAGCTTCTCACACCACTTATGTTGTGTGCGTTAATTTTATGCATGAGTGGCGGGACCTACAGTTTAAAGTCGACTCCGAACGACAGTTTTTTGAGAAGCTTTTCATGGCAATTTTATTTACTCTCAGAGTTTTGGCAGTAATCTGCTGAGAGGAAGTCGCCGAAGAAATATTTTCATATTTTCGTTTTGATGTCTGACCTGGGATTCGAAATCGGGCCTTCAGTCTAATAAGCCAACACACTACCTACTAGACTACGGTGACTTCGAATACATTTTTTAAATCTATGATCACAGGTTACATATTTGATTAATCCTTCGAACATATTTTCCTCTAATGTTTCCTTTTAAAATGAAAATAAGTGCTCTGATGATTTGTTTGTTCTCCACATCACAAAATCCATGTATATATTGGGTAATTGAGCTTGAAAAGATTTTTATAAATAACCCTTGTGTATACACCGCTTAGTCAGAATAGCAGTTACTACTTCTAAACTATTCCCGATTAGGCTGATAAAAATCTCTTTCTACTATACTTTACCTAACAAAAGTTATGATTTTCTCAATTTCATCTGGCTTGAGGCGAGTCTTCGTCTTTCTCGGTCAACCCTTTTACTGTGTTTATTCTTCAAAATTTATCTTTCCATTCCACAGAACAATTTTTTGGCCTCATCAGCGGTATGGAAGTTCCCTATCCTGTCAAGTTTTTCAAGCATTCATTGCTTTAAATTCCCATACGATCTGAAATCTAGCAAAGACTCTCTCTATTATCCCTGTCTAGCTGTTTCAGCTTGACTAGACAAATCCTTATTATTTTTCAGTCAACATCATAGGATCTAAGTACTCAAATGGCGGTCTGACTGTACCGTCTTCTGAATCCTCCCTCCAATTTGATTGAGTACTTCTTCCGATTAAGTGACATGCGCAGTAATTAGATCGATTCCATTCAAAAATTTCGTAGCCTATATGGATCTCGTTTTATTTGCCTATCACTGAAAAATCAAAAGAAGCTGTCAAGATAAAGTAGAGTAGTTTGAAGTCGCCGTGGTCTAGTAGGTAGTGTGTTGGCTTATTAGACTGAAGGCCCGAGTTCGAATCCCCGGTCAGACATCAAAACGAAAATATTTCTTCGGCGACTTCCTCTCAGCAGATTTCTGGCAAAAACTCTGAGAGTAAACAAAATTGCCATGAAAAGCTTCTCAATAAAATTTGTCGTTCGGAGTCGACTTTAAACTGTAGGTCCCGCCACTCATGTATAAAATTAACACACACAACATGAGTGTGAGAAGCTAGGACTGAAGGGTGCGGGCTTCTTGGGGACGATTGCTGTAGACTGTCTAATGGTGAAGGTATAGCACTGGCCATTTTATAGTCACCTAGCAGCAACTCGTTTCCTTGCCGTTCGCATCTTGAGATGTCCACAAACACTACTCCCTCTCTTCCACCTTCCTATAACCCATTTTCCAAAAACCTGCACAATGCACTGCATGAGTAGGGGCCATCCCCGGAGTGCTGGTTTCACCAAAAAAAAAGAGTCACTAAACATTAACCACAAGATAATTTAAAATTCTTTTAAAATGTCTTTAAATTAAAATGCAACGAAATCGAAGAAATATGGAAGAGTGCAGAATGCTTTATAAGCCACAATATTAGTTAGGTTAGGTTGGAGTGGTTGCTTTGATACCAAAGCTCACTTGAGCATTCATAGCGGCTCGTTGTGATGCCACAGGAAAAAGCAGTCCCTACACTGACCGAATTTCACTCAACTCATCGAAGAAGATAGTCAGCGCAGGGGCTGCATAGCCAGAATATTAAACGAAAACAAATTTTTATTCTGAGGCCGGTTACTTACTTTAGCCAGGACTACGACCTAGCTTGTCACACCACTAATGTTGCGTGTGTGTGTTAATTTTATCCTTGAGAAGTGGGACCGGAGAAACTCTTCCATATAATTTTAGTTGCTCACAGAGTTATTGCCAGAAGACTGAAAGAAATATTTTCTATATGTCTGAGTAGTAGGTTGAACCATAGGCTCTCGCCTAATAAGTCAACATACTACCTACTAGACTTCGGCGAGTAGGACGCTTCACAACGAACTTTAAAGCCTAGCTTAACCACAAGCGAGGATAGAGCGACAACGTGGTAAAACGTGCAATTCTCAGCTTAACTGCTTACAACTTGACTGTTTACGCAAAGCGATCAAAAAAGGCGAACGGATTTCACTAATATGGCAAAGCTACACTTATCTTTGACGACCGATTACAAAATGGCGGCATTTAACTGTTTTGTGAATATGAATAGGAGTTCTACAGTAATGGAATTATGAAATTAACAAAAAAAAATAACAAAACATTGGAAATAAAATTGATTTTCCTTTGAAATAAATCTTAATTCACAATACTTGTAAGTACTAAAAAATAATTTAATTTCCTTTTAGTCGAATAGATTCTTAATAAAATTTTCAATAATTTTCTTAAATTAAATTTCAACAGAAATTTAATAACGTCTCCTACTGACTGCGTTTACAAGCTAATGGTCACACGTCAATTTTAACGTGAACTTATAATAGAAGTTTTTGCTTAAACTTTGTTGTACCAAAAAAGAAACTTAAAATACCAAGAAAATATTGGCTAAATAGCTAAAAAAAAATTAGAAGAAATTCGTTACAATATCGTTAAAGTCTTGGTTTTTCTTTTTTACGAATTTTAAATTCTTGAACTTGAAATAAAAAAAATCAGTAAAAAAATCTTGGAAAAGCAAATTTAGGCAATAGACGATTAAAGGTCATCATACGCCGAACAATAAGCAATTAGACGCGAGCCCGTGGTACAAACCACAGCCTAGACATCAACAAAACGAAATATAAAATAATTTGGCTTAGGCGACTTCCTCTCAGCAGTCTTCTGAGAGTAAGTGAAAGTGCAATGAAAAGTTTCTCAAATAATATGTCGTTCGGAGTCGACTTTAAATTGTAGGACTCGTTCTTCATGGATAAAATTAATAGACACAACATGGGTGATGTGACAAGCTAGGTTGTAATCCTGACTAAAGAGTAAGTAAGTAAATAACTTCCAAATTAGTTCTTGGCCAACTATGTTGCGTTTTCAGCTTAATGCTGCATTTTTATGGTATTGTTGTATTTAACTTCTGAATTTTGCTGCACTTGTATTTGTAAATCGATGTTGCAAGGATTTATTGCAGATTTTGCAGACTGGTTTCTTCAAAGCAACGAAGTGGTATGGCTCCAGTAACTTCGATAGCTAGTAAACCGGTAAACCGCAGTCTTCTTGCAGTTGGCTTCTGGCAGTTGTAGGTCCTTTCAATCATAGATAAATTTATCACACTCGACATGGGTGGTGTGAGAATCTAGGTCGTTATCCTGACTAAAGGGTTGTTATGGTCATAAATGTATGCTCGTATGATACAAAGCGTTGTTTCCCCCTTATAACCTGTTGATTTAGGACAAGCATATTATTGTATAGCATAACCTCATGTCCATAAGGCCACATGAGTACCATGCGGGTTAAATGTTTTACGATTTAAAAAGCTTTAAGAAAATACAAAAAGTCAGGAAATTACAAAAATATTTACACAACAAGTTGCTGTTGCCTTTCTTCATTAAAGGCGTTAATTTGGAAGAAAACTCCTTTTTTTTGCTATGATTGAAGGATTGAAAAAGAGTAACTGAACCGTGAAGGACAAGTATTCACATTAAAATAGATAAAAAAGGGTGAAAGTTAAAGGGGAACTTAATAAGAAGTACAGGGTGGGCCAAAAGTCACGAAGGGGTTTGAAAAATTAATAACTTTTCTAGTTTAATTTTTTTTTATTTTTCTTTTTAGGACTTGTAAAAAAAATCTGGGAGATTAATTTTGGAAGGTTACAACGTTATCCAGCGAACCAAAATCATAGAACTTTATTTTGAACATCATCGATCAATAATTCAAACTCAACGAGCCTATCGTCGTCATTTTAATGTGCGGAATTCACCATCCGAATCAATTAGTGGCACGTTTTCAGGAACAAGGCTCACTAAGGGATCTTCCACGAAGCGGAAGACCACATTCTGTAATTAATGAAGCAAATATTCAACGCGTTCTGGAGAGTGTTGAGGAGAATCCTGAAACATCAACTCGAAGGCGCTATGCTGAGCTGCAAATGTCTCCGCGGTCTTTACGCAGAATATTAAAGGGAAATTTACATCTTTTCCCATACAAGCTGCAGTTAGTGCAAGAACTAAAGCCACGAGATTCCCAAGAACGATTAAACGATTAAGCCCCTTCGTGACTTTTGGCCCACCCTGTATTTCTAAAGGTTTTGTTAAAGGAAAACCCAGAGAAATGTTGGTAAGAAAGGTGAAATAATTTAAAATATTTAATAAATTGGTTACGGAGATTTATTTTTCTTTAGTCTTCTTTGGAAAACAAACTTCCCTAGCCGTGCTTAATAAATTAGAAGCGCGTAATTGGAATTCTCGTATACCAACAGGTCATAAAAAGAATAAGAAAGTCCTGGAAATCATATAAAATTCGCTTTTGAGTTATCCGAAATCGTGATGATTTGAAGTCGCCGTAGTCTAGTCGGTAGTATGTTGGCTTATTAGACGTGAGGCCATGGTTCTAACCCCAGGTCAGACTTCAAAAGGAAAATATGAAAATATTTCTTCGGCGACTTCCTGTCAGCAGATTTCTGGCAAAAACTCTGAGAGCAAATAAAATTGTCATGAAAAAGTTTCTCAAAAATCTGGTATAAAATTAACGCACACAACATATGTGGTGTGAGAAGATAGGTCATAATCCTGACTGAAGGGTTGTAATGACTAAGTATGTATGTATGTATGTATGAAACACCATATTTAAAGCCGTTTTAAACTTTTGCAACTTAAACCATTTTTGTTATTACAGGCTTCTATATCGTATTTAAGCTTCTCTATTATACAG
This sequence comes from Sarcophaga caerulescens, assembly GCA_927399465.1. Classification (NCBI taxonomy): domain Eukaryota; kingdom Metazoa; phylum Arthropoda; class Insecta; order Diptera; family Sarcophagidae; genus Sarcophaga; species Sarcophaga caerulescens. The sequence continues at coordinate 88,887,078 of OV656867.1, forward strand.
CCTATCAATTAGAACATAAATTTATTTCCATATATAGGGTCCGCCAAATAACTTTTTTTTTTTGAAAATGCTTTAAAAAAAAACTACTGAATATTTTCTCAAATTTCTTTTTTTATTTGAAAGTACAATCCTTCCGGTTAATAATGGAAAATAATTTCATTCAAATGGCTGCCTCGGCTGGCCATGCAGTAGCCTACACGATCGGTCCAATTTTAAGCAAATTATCGATTGTGTGCAGCTGTATTTCACCAATGGCCTCACGAATATTGTCCTTTAAAGCGTCAATTGTCTCTGGCTTGTCGGCGTAACACTTATCTTTGACGGCACTCCACAAATAATAGTCCAACGGTATCAAATCGCAGCTCCGAGGTGGCCAAACGACATCAGTTCTGCGGCTGATAATGCGATCTTCAAAAACAGGGCGCAAAACATCGAGTGTGGCTTCGACTGTGTGGCACGTAGCGCCGTCCTGTTGAAACCAAATGTTGCCAATATCCTCCTCTTCAATTTTTGTGAACAAAAATTCGTTCAACATGGCCCGATAACGATCGCCATTGACTGTAACGGCCACTCCTTGCGCTCATTTTCGAAGAAAAATAGCCCAATTATGCCTCTGGACCAAAATCCGCACCAAACAGTGACTCGTTTTGGTTGCGTCGGCTTTTCAATGTATGCGTGCGGATTTTCTGTGCCCCAAATGCGACAATTTTGCTTGTTTACATACCCGCCAAGATCAAAATGAGCTTCATCTGAAGCTTTTTTGCCAAAATCGGCATCTTCTGTAAGTCGATCGCAGGCCCACTTAGCGAAGGGAAAACGCATTGGATGGTCAATTGGCTTCAACTCCTGAACCAATTGGACTTTGTATGGCGTCATACCAAGGTCTTTATGCAAAATTCGTCTCAATGATGTCTCCGAAATGTTCAATTGTTGAGAACGACGGTGAATTGATGTTGATGGCGCTTCACGCACACTTTCTGCCACAGCAGCAATATTCTCGGGTGTACGCACTGTTTTTGGCTTTTCACGCTTTGGTTTATCGATGAGGATGCCAGTTTCTTTCACTTTTTTCACAAGATAACGAACATACGGAGCTGACGATGCTTCTCTTCTTCCAAAATCCGTACGCAATTTTCGCACACATTCTGCAACATTACCATGATTTTCAAAGTAATGTCGCAATATTTGCCAGCGTTGTTCAAGCGTATACACAACCATATTCGTTCAGCGGAAGGATAAAACTAATTATCTGTCAAATCAGACATGAGCTAAGTGTTACCATTCACGAAATAAGCACTAGTTGAAAAAAAAAAACGTTAGATGGCGGACCCGATACTTGACACATAATTTTATTTTCGTTTCTTTTTCATTGATTGTCTGCTCTAGAGGCACAAATATTTCCAATTTAAGCTGTAATTAGTGGAAATCAAAAGAAGCAAATAAGACAATAAGAACTCAAGCAAAATTTAAATATTTTTAAATGCATTTCAATTTAAATAAAAATTCTCTGGGCAAACGTTGACCTTTTAGCAGCTAAAAAACAAAACTTAGTACATTTTAGTACAAAGCTACACTTCAATTGATGAGCAACACAAACTGCTTCAAATAAAACAAAAACGTGCTTAAAAAATATTCTAATAATTATAATGAATAAATAAATAAAACAAACCATTTAAGATTATTTATCATAACAATAATAGATTAAAGCAAATACCACAAACAAATAAACTGTTTACGGTATTAGCCCTACTGTGTTATCATATTAAGACAAGTAGTATGTGATGATAATGAGAAAAAAAAAATAAAGAAAGACGAACAAACACAAATTATTAGCGCCTGAGTGAACAGTGTCTGGCCGTTTGATAAGATTTTTGCAAATATTTAATTCCAAAAATGTGTCTCCTTTAATATTTGGGTCATTCTGTCTGTCTGTGCCAGTTTGTGTCAGTGTGCCAGTTTGTGTCAGTGTGCCAGTGCTTTTTATTTGAAAGTTTTAGTGAAGATTATTTTTATTAATGCCAACATCTTTTCGAATCCAATATTTTCATTCATGGAAGTTATGTTTTGTCTACGACAAAACAAGAATTTGTATCAGTTTTTTTTTTGCAATTTTTCGATATTTTTTTTTATTTTATATTTCACTTCACTTCATTACAACAGGTGCACAGTGGGGTTGAAGGCTGGAATTCAAGATTAAAAATAAATTGTTCAAGAAAATTTGTTTCCAAAATATAAGAAAATTATAGGAATTTAAACATGCACAAATACATACATAATTGGTCATTACAACCCTTCAGTCAAGATTACGACCTAGCTTCTCACACCACTTATATTATATGTGTCAATTTTATACATGAGTAGCGGAACCTATAGTTTTGAGGAAATTTATCCTGGCAATTTTATTTACTCTCAGAGTTCTCGCCTGAAAAATGCTGAAAGAAAGTCACCAAAATATATTTTTTCATATTTCGTTTTGTTGAATATGTGTGACCCGGGGTTTGAACCGTGGCCTTACGTCTAATAAGCTAACACACCACAACTAACAATTTAAACATCATTTGTAAATAAATTAAGCTTATATTCCCTGTCCCCTAACAGTGATTAATAGTAACTTTAGTTTCATTAAGAAACTTTATTCAAATTCTAGTATGATAGAGTTGCCATCTGTCGTTAACTATGATTAATAAATGATGCCCTCTATGAAATTTATTAGATGTCTGTAGTAAGTGTAATGGAAAGAAACTTTGCTGATAGAGTCCACCAATTTTCCGTTAAAATGGAAGCTGAGAAATGATGAGTTCAATGAGAAAACAGCACTGCAGTTGGTATTGTAAAATACACATGCGACGTAACTGTCGATAATTCAAGTCTTCTATAAAATATGTCAGAACTTCAAAAGAAGACAGAAAGTCTCAATTCTATGACAAGGACGAAGAGTAGACCACTGAAGATCTCTCTGTTGTCTTATTCCTCCACTGATATGAAATATTTCTAGGGATTCAGAATTTATTGGCAGAGTTTGTCTAGCTAGTTTCGTAGCAGCTAGGTTCAGCTGTTTTTCTCAGTTTCCTTAATTTATTCTACATTCGCTAGGCATACATATATGTATGTCCTTTGTTTTGTCTCTCGAAAGTTTTTTGATTATATCTAGAGTTTGGGGTTCGGGAATTCCCGTCCGGGAATTTAAATTAACGTATTCTTGTACACTTTTTTGGAAAAAAAGGTCTGTAGGCTAGTAAATAGACCCTTCTGAAGACTAGTAAATAGACTGGTCTGTAGGCAAGTCTACAGACTAATCACTGACTACTCTTTTGACTTGTTTAAAAATGCTTCTCTTCAAAAATATGTAAAGGAAGAATTCAAAGAGTATCATCTAATCCTAGATGTACGAACTAGGTGGAACAGCATGGTTGGAATGCAATCATTTCTAAAAATTAAAAATGCAATAAAAAAGGCTTTAATAGATTTACATTTATCATCATTGTTTGTTGAAGATTATGTCCCACACTTGGAAACATTGGTAAACGTCTTGAACCTCATAAAAGACGCAGTGGAAGCATTAGGCAGGCGTGAAACCAATTTGATAATAGGTGATGCTATTATGAATACGCTTTATGAACAGTTATTATCTGTTGATTCAATACTTTCGGAAAAAATGGTTCACACAATTAAAAGTAAAGTAAATGAAAGATATAATAAAAAATTGATGTCATTAGTAAATTATCTAAACACTTCACAACACAATAATATTAACATAACAAAGACAATGTTAAAATCCTATGCAGAGCAAATGTACAAACGCCTATTCCAAGGTACTGAAATAATATCGGCTGAAAGTGATGAAGATATTTCCGTTGCACGAGTATATCAATGTTTTAAAGAAAAGTTGGAAAACGCCATTAATGGGGCTAAAGAAAAAACAAGAAAACTGAAATTAAAGACAGACAACTTATTTAAAAGAGAGCTTTATTTGAAGCTAGTACAAACAGAACCAAAAATTTAGACATAAGTACTTTTTAGTGCGTTGTTAACGCTTAAGCCCACTTCTGTAGAAAGCGAACGTGTTTTTTCGTTAGCTGGTAAATTTTCAACAAATTTACGAAATAGAGTGTCTGATGAGTTATTAAATGCACTAATAATTTTAAAAACTCATTTTTTGAAAACTTAGTTCTTCGAAATTTTTTTGTATTTTTATTTTTAAATAATATTTTAATTAATTCTTAATAGTAACTGATCTCAAAATGTTATCATTAATCTGTTTGTTTCTGTTTATACAGTATGAATTTAGATGTATTGTTTTCTTTTTTGTTAATAAAATAACATTTTAATAAAAATCTTAAGCATTTTACTAGTATTGTGAATTTTAAAAGATTTCCCGGGTATCCCGGAAATCGAATTTTTCATTCCCGTTTCCCGGAAAATGAAAAAGTCCGGGAATTCCCATGGGATATAATTTATATATGGATATGGTTCAATACTCATCTAAGCGTTCATTCATAGTGGCTGTGAGCACACTACTTTCTCACCTACGACTATGGAAGATTTTCCGGACTTTTTAGTATAGAAGTGGTCTGTTTGACTACTTGTGACACTGTACCCTTGCGACATGATTTATGTGTTAATAGCTATGTATATACTTTAACCAAGAGTTCAACGTCGCCCATTCTATGCTTTCCCGTCATCCATTCCAACCTATGATTATCTCTACCGATCTTTGCCTTCAGATTGCTCATGACAATGAAGACATCACCCTTTCCTACCTTATTCTTCTTTATTTTGACATCCGTGGATTCGGTTAGAGGATAAACATGTACGATGATATGATTCGTGCAATTTGGTTTTCAATCCAGCAGATTTTGGACGATTAAGCCCTTTAGAAAACTAATTGTTGGTCCACGGTGCTTCTTCTGTAGAATAGGATTTATAGTCTTACCCTGTCACTTTCCATATACATTTTTCCAACTCAATTAACTGAAGTTTAAGTTTCTTGAGTTAATTTGACACTTATTACGAATCAATCACTTTCTAAAGGGTCCGCCAAATAACTTTTTTTTTTTTTTGAAATTCTTTTAAAAAAAACTACTGAATATTTTCTCAAATTTATTTTTTTATTTGAAAGTACAATCCTTCCCGTTAATAATGGAAAATAATTTCATTCAAATGGCTGCCTCGGCTGGCCATGCAGTAGCCTACACGATCGGTCCAATTTTTAAGCACATTATCGATTGTGTGCAGCTATATTTCACCAATGGCTTCACGAATATTGTCGCTTTGTCTCTGGCTTGTCGGCGTAACACTTATCTTTGACGGCACCCCACAAATAATAGTCCAACGGTGTCAAATCGCAGCTCCGAGGTGGCCAAACGACATCAGCTCTGCCGCTGATAATGCGATCTTCAAAAACAGGGCGCAAAACATCGACTGTAAGGCTCGTAGCGCCGTCCTGTTGAAACCAAATGTTGCCAATATCCTCCTCTTCAATTTTTGTGAACAAAAATTCGTTCAACATGGCCCGATAACGATCACCATTGACTGTAACGGCCACTTCTTGTTCATTTTCGAAGAAAAATTGCCCAATTATGCCTCTGGACCAAAATCCGCACAAACAGTGACTCGTTTTGGGTGCGTCGGCTTTTCAATGTATGCGTGCGGGTTTTCTGTGCCCCAAATGCGACAATTTTGCTTGTTTACATACCCGCCAAGACCAAAATGAACTTCATCTGAAAAGATGATTTTTTTGCCAAAATCGGCATCTTCTGTAAGTCGATCGCAGGCCCACTTAGCGAAGCGAAAACGCGTATACACAACCATATTCGTTCAGCGGAAGGACAAAACTAATTATCTATCAAATCAGACATGAGCCAAGTGTTACCATTCACGAAATAAGCACTAGTTGAAAAAAAAAAACGTTAGATGGCGCACCCGATATAAGTCAAGCGATTTCTAGTTTTCTTGAAAAATTGTGCATTCAGAACTACTGTGTCACTTTTCGCTTCATACCATACCATAAAATAGTGTGTGTGTATTAAACCAAAACCACAAAGTAATGAATCCGTGAATCAGTGTATGTATACGCCTAGGTTTGTGACTTTCGCAGTGCTAGTGAAAAAATGGAATGAATTTTAGATTAGTTTTCTTAATGCCTATTGCTTTTGTTGAGGTTGTCGTTGTCGTTGTTGCTGTTGCTGTTAATATTTCCAGCTTCTCAAGCCTGCCGCCTATGGTTATATTCCCCAACTACATACTACGTTTATTAAGACATGGCATCCGTAATTCAGCATATTTTCCTTTGAATGTTGAAAATCTTAAAGAAACAAGGAAAAACTAAGAAAAGGAAAGCAAAGTAAAGTATGAAAATCATTCCGTCATTTTTATTTATTTCTTTGATGATTATAACAACCGAAATAATCTCCTGAGTATGTGTTATGCTTTTGCAAGCAATGGTTATGGTTTAATGCCGTTAAAGATTTAAAGACCTTCACTGATAGACATTTTATTTTTGCGTTTTATTATGTGTTTTTGTCTATGATACCTGCAATAGGTTTTGGAACAAGAATTTGCAACAAAATATTTAAATGATTACGGGGATAAGACAGACAGAGGATAAGCAACTGAATGGAATTCAATCTTGAGACAATTTTTTATTTGCGGCGTAAAGTAAAATAAATAAAGTAAACAATTATGCACTCTCGTTACCAAATTTTCTTTAAAAAGTTTCCCGTCTCAAGGAGGTATTAAACCTATTATATAGGTAGTATACACCCTTGCATAGATCTTGTGTAGTACATGCTTCGGTTAGGTTAGGTTAGGTGTACTTGTCAACCTGCGACAAGTACAGTACCCGGAGGTCGAATTGACCCATTGTACAACGTCCTAGCGTCTCACACCACACGTGTTGTGTGCGTTAATTTTATACATGAGTGGCGGGACCTACAGTTTAAAGTCGACTCCGAACGACAGATTTTTGAGAAGCTTTTCATGGCAATTTTTACTCTCAGAGTTTTTTTTTTTTGCCAGAAATCTGCTGAGAGGAAGTCGCCTAAGAAATATTTTCATATTTTCGTTTTTGATGTCTGACCTGGGATTTAAACTCGGGCCTTTCGTCTAATAAGCCAACACACTACCTACTAGACCACGGCGACTTCGAACAGTATAGTACAGTAGGACCTTGATTATTCGTGATTCGATTATCCGGCAACATCAATTATCCGGGATGGAAAAAGAACATTTTTTGCATCGACTTAATTTTATTTTGGATCGACTTAAATTTTTCTGCATCGTTTAACCGTGATTACCTCTATTATCCGTGATTATAAGCAAAAAATTTTTTCTATTATTTTGGACAAACAAGCGAAAAAGGGGAATTCCCTCTTTAGTATACGAAATCCTTATATAATGTTCACTCTTTTCTGACAAAATTATTTTTTTTTTATATTTTTGAAACATGTATGTACATATATAAAATCCATGAATTATTTAGTTTTTATATAAATATATACATATTCATTTATCAATTAATAAAAATATCTATTAAAAAACTAGCCAAAATTGGTACTCAATTAACCGGGAAAATCGATTATACAGAATGCTTCCGGTCCCGACCGTCACGGAAAATCGAGGTCCCACTGTACATACATTTTCGAACAGAATAGTACTTGCTTAACTAACTGTAATTTCAATGCAATAACAGACACAACACCCTGCAATGTATCCATTGTAGCAGTTGCTTGATTTTTTCACGGATAGGGTTCACCATCATCCTTTTTAAATTGTTTTGAATTCTGAATTTCATCCGAGGCACGTCTTTAATCATCTCTGAGGTACAGCCTCAGTAGAAGTACCGCACTAGATCGCCATTATATAGCCAAAAATTTGTTTTGAAGTCCATAAGGCATTGACTAGATTCACTGTTGATAGTGTTCACCGTCATCCTATTTAAGCTGCTTTGAGTTCTGAATTTCATCCCAAATACTGTCACTTATTCAAGCTTTACGTCTTTAATCATCACTGAGATCCATTGCCAGCGCCATTGTCCATGAGACATTGACTTGATTGTGGTGAAAGCACCATGACACCACGAATTCTGTTTTATGTCATAACCAATGTACAGAAAGCCTTTTCCACATAGCAAACAAGTAAAGCTGGGGTAACAGCATTCGTGATCTCGATAAAATAAACGGCGTCAGAAAGTATTCATGATCTCGATAAAATAAATGGCGTCGATAAAATAATAGAAATTTAATATGCCAACCGGTGCAATTGATAAAAACCGTATAAACAAGTTGAAGAGGTTCGGTAGAAAAATAAATTTGTTGATCGGGCCATACATGCACATCGGGCCATACATGCACATTGGGCCATCATTACCACAAGGCAATGGCGACCGATCTACACGCAAGCTTTAAATTCACACCTGCTCTGCGATCAATTGGATCAATATAGTTGGCGTTCCTGACATACATACATAATTGGTCATTACAACCCTTCAGTCAGGATTATTGACCTAGTTTCTCACACCACTTATGTTGTGTGTGTTAATTTTATACATAAGTGGCGGGACCTACAGTTTAAAGTCGACTCCGAACGACAAATTTTTTTGAGAAACTTTTCATGGCAATTTTATTTACTCTCAGAGTTTTTGCCAGAAATCTGCTGAGAGGAAATCGCCGAAGAAATACTTTTTGTATTTTGTTTGATGTCTGGCCTGGGGCTCGAACCCTGGCTTTACGTCTAATAAGCCAACACACTACCTACTAGACTACGGCGACTACGGCGTTCCTGACAAAAACGTCAGAAATTATCTTTTCTTGGAAACAAATAGGACTCTACGAGCAAAGTTCTCCTACACACGTTCAAAGAGTGCGTTGTTTTAAGGCAGCGACAGATAGTCCATCCTAGTACATGAAGCCACTTTTCTCGCTCCCTTTGTGAGTTCAACAGAATGAACTGGTTGAAAGACAAGCATATTGAAATGATTCCCACTGTTTTCTAAATTAGTTTTTACTACTACTACTATTGTCTTGATGGTATATTAAGCATTCATATGTCATGACATATCCAGAATGATTTTCAAATAATGCTCGCTTGAATCACATCAAATTATGGAACACTTATTGGCCGACTAAATATAGATCATTGTCGTGGCATTATTGGATATTCTTTCTTGGCGATTGCTTTGGTGATGGTCTGGCCTTCATTAACGATTTGTGATCCAGGATCCAGGCTCCAGGCTCCATTTAATATTAAATTAATTTCTTTTGTTTCGTTCAAGTGGCATTTCTAAAATAAAATCATTGTTTCATGTCTTTGCTAATAGTAGGCATTTTCAAAATACTCTCTTATAAAACAAACAAAATTCTGTTTAATTTCAAAAATTCCCAAACCACCCACGTACATTTTTAAGACCCCCCAAATTAAGTAGTCTATTGAATTTCATTTCCTCTTCAACAGCATACATACATATCCACATACACATACAGAGACACATTGTTATAACATCCTTACAGGTGTCAGTAACTATTAAAAAATGTTAATGAATGAAGAATGCATACATTTTTTTTTTGTTCTCCCATATTTACTATCTCGGTCTCTCTCTCTCGCTCTCTTTCTCTTTATATGTAATAAAAACGCAAACAAATTGCGCAGCATCCTGTGAGAGTGAAAACTAAGAATGGAAAACAAAAACCACAAAAGTTAAATTGAAAAATTGTTTGTAGTATAAAAGGACTGACCTTGCCAGTGAAAGCCGACAGTTGAAACTTGACCGTGAAAATGTCGACATGTAAGAAGAAAGAATACCGGTAAAATACATATAACAATGGCAACAACAATATGAAACCCTATATCAAATGAACAAATGCAACAACAAACAAAATAAAAACAACGGGTCGGTTTAATATGATAACGAACGTTGAAATTGAAATGTCAGTTGAATTAAAAAAATCATTCATTCACTAGGCGGTAAATTTTGAAAATTACGAAAGGAAACGGAAGTGCGGCAAAACAAAAAAAATATAAAAATAAAATTATAACGAAAATATTTTGAATTTAAAGAAAATAAAACAGAAATTAAAAACGATTTTAAGGTGAATTTAAAAAAAAGAAAAAAAATTCTTTTAAAGAAAATTAATAGAAATTTTTAAAAGAAAATTTAAATTTAAAAAAAAAATTTAAAAAAAATTTTTAAAAAAAAATTTAAAAATTGTTGAAAAGCATTTAAAATATTGTGAATTCTAGTAATGAAATCTGAAAAAAATTTTAAATAAAAAAAATTCCACTTAAAAAGGACGAAATTGTTCAATGAGTCCGTCCTTTTATCTACGACCTCATTTAGTTTGTAAGATAACCGATTATTTTCGGTTAAAAACCGCTGCGTATATACTTAGTATACGCGGCATATCTTTCACTATACAGGGTTACCTCTTATTCAGTCACAAAATTAACGTTAAAAATATTGATTTTTAGAATAAAAAATTTTTTAATTAATAAAAATGCTTGGACCTTGTCTTTATAAACAAAATATATAATGTCACTGAAATGACCGACTTTGAATTGATGGCAGTAGTCGGTTCTTTTGAGCTAGTTTCTAATTGTTCGCCTATTTTACGCGGTAGCTTGGCCATAACTTGACGAATGTTGGTTTTTGAAAGTTCCATTGTTAGGAGATTATCCACGTAGACACATTCTTTGAAGCAGCCACACAAAAAATAATCTAACGACGTCTATTCGCATAATCTTAGTGGTCAATTGACATCGCCAAGACAACAAATTGATAAAATCACAAAAAAAAATTCTAGTTGTCATAGTCTAGTAAGTCGTATGTTGGCCTATTAGATTGGAGACCATAGTTCAACCCTTAGCTGAGGCATCTCTAAAAAAAGGAAATATGAAAAAATATTTCTTTCAGCAGCTACCTCTCTTAGCAATCTTCTGACAAAAACTCTGAGAGTAAATAAAAATTGCCTTGAAAAACTTCTCAAAACTCTAATTAAACTGTAGGTACCACAACACTTACATAAAATTAACACACACAACATGAGTGGTGTGGGAAGGTAGATCGTAATCCTGACTAAAGGGTTGTAATGACCAATGACGTAAGTTAAGTAAGTAAGTAAAAATGCCAAATTGATTGTCATGTAAAAACAGGATATTCCATCCTGTAGCTTGTGGCATCGACTTATTGAATCCACATACCTTCCAGTTTATAATCTTCAATTGCAGGCCAAAAAAAGTGGATTATCTTACAACCTCCCTCCCTCTTAGTTGAGGGCAACACCTCTGTCTTCTTGAGACCAGAAATTTTACCGAATGTAATCGCCTTTCAAAAGTCACCCTTATGTTCTTCGAACTCCTGATATGACAACTGCCTACAGAGAATTAAATGAAGTCGCCGTAGACTAGTAGGTAGTATGTTGGCTTATTAGACTGAAGGCCCGAGTTCAAACCCCAGGTCAGACATCAAAACGAAAATATGAAAATATTTCTTCGGCGACTTCCTCTCAGCAGATTTCTGGCAAAAACTCTGAGAGCAAATAAAATTGTCACGAAAAAGTTTCTCAAAAATCTGTCGTTCAAAGTCGACTTTAAACTGCAGGTCCCGCTACTCATGTATAAAATTAACGCACACAACATAAGTGATGTGAGAAGATAGTAGGTCGTAATCCTGACTGAAGGGTTGTAATGACCAATTATGTATGTATGTAACAGAGAAATAAGAAGAAAGAAGATTTGTTTGCTAACACCCAATCAACACATCTACATTGCATTGGAGCACTGTTCTGACCATATCTATAACGTCTGCAGACTCTTAGAATTTATTTACAATCTTGAGAACAGGTTAGGTTAGGTCAGGTCGGAGTGGTAGCTCTGATGTCACAAAGCTCACTTGAGCACGCATAGCGGCCCGTTGTGATGCCACGGTGAACAGGTAATATGCTTGAAAAGTGTTGAAGTTTGAATCACCACATCTGTAGTGATTTTAAACTATTTTTTATGTGTTATTCGATTGTTCAACGATGCATATTCGTAAATGACAAACCTTTCACTAAAAATTACGTTTTAGATGACAGGTATTTAACAGCTGATAGCCTTGCTAGACCATCTTGTCAGGTGATTTTAAAGCCAACAAATGGATAACACGTTGTTTGCTTACTGAAGGTACATAGTTGTATAGCCTGTCTAATAAATCATTTCCAGCAATTTTGATTTATAAGTCTTACCTTCAGTTTGTAATGCCAAGATTTTCGTATCCTCTTTATAGCATCATCATACCAAAGTAATCCAAATAACGTGAGATAATGAAAATTGATATCAGTATTTTACTACACCTAATACTAGACAATTAAGTGCACTTAAAGACCCTCAAGTAAAATGCCTTTTTATGCCATCTATTTTTAATTAAAAGTGAATTGATACACAAAAAACATGTTTTCGTTTTTTTTTTCCTTTTTAATTAAAATAACATCAGGTATGTTTTTGGAAAGGAAATGAAAGGAAAAGGAATTTTACAATGTTTACAAACACGCACACAAACACACATGGTGTCAAACATGGTAAAATAAAAATTTTTAATTTTGATAGATTTTTTTTTTCAAATCGTTTTTATTATTTGAAGATTTTTAAATAACCCAGAGCAATAACCCATTTTCCCCATAAGGACCCGATTATCAATTTGTAAATATTATTTCTTAAAATTATGAATATTAAATGCTAGTCACGTTTAATGTGACATGCATTGCTCCTATTTTGCCTTTGTCAACCGAGAAAAACAAATTGAAATATACGTTTTCGTAAGTGCTTTGTATCAAATGAAAGGTATGTACTTCTCTGTTAAGGCAGCGAGTGAAGTTTGGCAGCTAATTTATTTTGTTTTCTTCTGTTCAGATTCTTTTTCAGCAGCGAATATGTTGTCACTCACCTGTCAGTCGAAATCATTTTTAAATCCGTCATACATTGTAATTTGACTTTTTTACTCACATACTTCCTAACTTACTTACTTAATTGGGCATTACAACCCTTTAGCCAGGTGTACAACCTAGCTTCTCACACCACTCGTGAATTTTGTATATAAATGCCGCAACCTACAGTTTAATGTCGACTCAGAACGACAAATTTTAATAACATTTCAAGTCTCTGAAAGAAACTTTTTTCATATTTAGTTTTGTTCGGGCTTTCGTCTAATATGCCAACACCGTACTAGACTATGCGACTTCACTACCCAATCCACTACCCAAATATCTTAAATATTGAACATCCGGTATTTTGTGTTCTTTTGTAGAGGAGGTCATATTATTGAGAGATTTAATTCGCACTGATTTTGTTTTGTTGATACAAAATCTTCAATGCGTTCATTAAGACTTCTATTTATCTTCCGTTTGTTGGCAATTCAACCAACCCCATCAACAGTATTGCAGGTAATTGAGGCAACTTTATTGGTCGTGGCTTGTTCCGCCTAAAGCATGTTGTAGGATGAAGTGTGAAAATGACCATGAAGGACAGATGTTCGTTATGTAAAGGACAAAGTAATTGAACAGCCAAATTAATGAAAAAGTTTTAAATTGAATTTCCTATGGGTGAAGTCGCCGTGGTCTAATAGGTAGTGCGTTAGCTTATTAGACGTGAGGCCTCGGTTCAAACCCCAGGTCAGGCATCTCCAACTAAACGAAATATGACAAAATATTTCTTCGGCGACTTCCTCTCAGCAGATTTCTGGCAAACAACTCTGAGAGTAAATAAAATTACCATGAAAAGTTTCTCAAAAATCTTGCGTTCGGAGTCGACTTTAAACTGTAGGTCACACCACTCATGTATAAAAATTAACGCACGCAACATGAGTGCTGTAAGAAACTAGGTTATAATCCTGACTAAAGGGTTGTAATTACCGAATATGTACATTAGAGCATTTCAAAAAAAGGTGAGACCCGTATTTAATTAAATCTACTTAAGATTAAAATATGTTAATTTGGCATTTTTATTATAAACAACCCCGAACAAAAAATTCAAAAACCGTTTTTTTGCACAGAATATCCTTAAAAAAAGGACATGGATGATCTTCTTTGGAAAAATTGTATATACAGTTGGACGCGCCTTAAAAAAACCTTTCATATGATATACATATTGTATATGTTGGTAAGGAAACAGATCCTCAAATTAACAAAACATCCAAAAATAGACCCTTTTTCAAAATGGTCCAGCTCACGAGAGGTCAAAGCTGGAGCCGAAATATTTTAAATGTCATCTTAAAAAAGTCCAAGGTTCATTTTTATTGGGGTACATCGAGGACTTTTTTTGGTGAGTCGCTCTAATGTACATATGTGCACCCATATTGTTTGCAAATTTACCTCGAAAGTTATCTCAGATGACCTGAAATTGTGATAGCTTGAAAATTCCATCTTCTTAATCCAGTTTGAATTTGTCGTAGTCAAGTAGGCAGTGTGTAGAGTTACTAGACACGAGTCTGTGGTTCAAACCCCAGCTTATATATCTCGAACAACGAAATATGAAAAAATCTTTCTTCGGCGACTTCCTATCAGAAAATTTCTTGCAAAAAGTCTGAGAGCAAAAAAAATTCCCATGAAATTTTTCTCAAAAATCTGTCGTTCGGAGTCGAATTTAAACTGTAGGTCCCGCCACTCATGTATAAAATTAACGCACACAACATAAGTGATGTGAGAAGCTAGGTCGTAATCCTGACTGAAGGGTTGTAATAACCAATTGTGTATGTATGTATGTAATGAAATGTTTCTCAAAAATCTGTGATTCGCAGTCGACTTACAACTGCAGAACCCGCCATACGTAGGTAAAATTAACACACATAACATGAATGGTGTAAGAAGTAATCCAGTTTCACATTCCACAATCCATGTATATTAAAAACCAATCCATTTCCGTCAAAAATCGTATTAGATTCGACAGTGACATATTCATATTCAAAGTTAGAAATACTCATCGTACTCATACTTAACAATACGCAAGATGTTGATGATTTCGACTCTCCATGATTCAACATATACACGAAGCACAAAATAAGTATGATTCGAGTACGAACACCACAATACTCGCTAGAAGGTTGTGTATGTGCTTTGCTTGCTGTCTTTGTCTTTTCTTTTCTCTTCTTTTGTAAATGCAACAATAACTAAGACTGTAAATTTTGATGAATGATTCGAGTGACTCGAATCATTCGTAAGTATTATAAGTATTTTTCTAAATTTATGAATCTGAATGAGTAGGCGTATGAATCAAACAATGAATCGAATGTTGTGAGTTTGATGTCAACGTTGTACTCATACTCATTGCAACCTATACTTATAAATCAATGTTGTAGCGAGTACGAATGAATCAGAGTAGTTGAATTTTAATACTCTTGACTCACTCATACTCAAAATTTCATAAGTACCTATGAGTAGCGAAAATACGATTCATTGCTGATCTCTGATACATACATACTCGTACGTACCATTAGTCCAATCATACAGTTTCTAGTAATTGTACCTGTAAGAAGTCTGGTTGTATTCTTGCCCTGAATACCTTTCTTTTCCCTACAACAAAAAGAAAACATTTGTTTGGTTTGTACATTCATATTCGTTGTAAAAACGCAGCCACCTTTGTACAAATATGGTATGCCTTAACAGGCTGCAAATTTAAATTCAAATTCTTTAATTGGCCTGTCTGTCTGTGGTTCATACATATGTTTGAAGGCATTTATTTATTTTAAAAGAAGCTTTTTAGTCAAATGGCAACATCAAATTTTTACAGACGAAAGAAGAAAGAAAAAATTTCATTTTAACAATTTTATGCTCGAGCAGAGCAAATTTCATTAAAAAAAATATTTTCCATTGCAGCAGCCTATTTTCGCAGCAACAGGATTTTAATTTAATTTAATTGATGGAGTTTTCGAAACAAGTATTGTATGATGCTGTCTGTGTGTAAAGAGTCTTAGAGGAACAAAAACATTTTAAATCTTCTTTCAGAATAGTTTACAAGGCAAAATGGAAATGAAAAATACGTTTGAAATTCTAAAACGTTGTGCCTGTAAAGAAATAAGAGGCTTTGGGAAACAGGAAACAGGAAACAACAGCAAATTTGTTAAGGGTTCATTAAAATGGGTCAATAAGGTTTTAAAACTGTTTAAAAACTGTTAAATTTTTTTTCATTCTTCTTCTTCTTCTTCTTTAGAACATAAAGGTAATTTCTGTTTGAGAAACGTTGTTTGATGAAACGTTAAAAGACATACAAATTAATGATTTTCGGTTTCCAAGAAAACCAAACCAAAAGTTATGAAAAGTTATTCAAAAAAATTTCTCTTTTTTTCTCTTTTTTTTTGGAATTTCATAATGAAGTTAAAAGCAACAATTCTTAGCAATTTTTGCTTTAAAAAAAACTTTAATTTTCTTTTCTTTTTCGATTTATTGCAAAGAAATATTATGTTGCGAACACTTTATTTATTCAACGCTATAGTTGAGAAAGCAACAATGTTGGTGTTGGTTTTATAGTGAGATTTTATCAAAAACTATTAGCAAACAATGCTTCTTTTAAGACCTAAAAAAAGTTATTTTGAAGGTACTCTAACCTACTACATCAAGGCTAGAAGTTAACTTCATTCACAATCGAGGACGTAGTGTTGTGGTCAAAGTACGTGACTACAAAGCTTCATGTACAGTAGCAGCCAAATCTTTTTAAATCATGATTATTACAGGTTTTAAATCAAAGTTTCAAATGAATCCATAATCCCCTTGGCCCAAGTGAGGGGTACAAAATAGAGTGCCAACAAATTTATGTGCATTTACTTCTTAACCTCATGGTTATATATTCATGGTTATATATTCAATGTTCGAAAAACTTCGATTACGAATATTCGTTAGATGCCACTAAATTGTAATATATCTGGTAACACTCTAATTTAAGCTTTACTTTATTGGAAGGCGTTATTAAAATAACGAATAATTGTAGAGGAAGCCAGCT
Organism: Sarcophaga caerulescens; assembly: GCA_927399465.1. Classification (NCBI taxonomy): domain Eukaryota; kingdom Metazoa; phylum Arthropoda; class Insecta; order Diptera; family Sarcophagidae; genus Sarcophaga; species Sarcophaga caerulescens. The sequence continues at coordinate 88,904,037 of OV656867.1, forward strand.
GAAGCTTTGGAAACAGTAGCAAAGCTAGAATTTACAGCAAGAAAGGTAAAACTATGTGTCTTGTGGATTTGGAAGGGAATTATTTATCTACCACCTGGTCAAACCATCGATTCTGATCTCTACTGCCAACAATTCACAAAATTCAGCATCCTAATTAAGCAACAGAAAAAATATATTCCATCATGACACATCTTTAATGACTCGTCAGAAACTGAGAAAGCTTGATTGCGAACGCGTTAATGTCTACTATATAACCCAGGCCTTGCATCTTCAGATTACCATTTGTTTTGACACCTAATATTAAAACAAAATTAAGTGAAAAAACTAAGACTATATACGATAGTGACGCTGAATGAAAGTTCTGCCCTGAATATAAAATTCATTGATTCAAGAGCTTTGTAACTGGTGAGAGGTTAAAAATACTGTAGCACATGTCCACAGTATCGATTTTGTACTCTGTTGAGTATAAATACTATAGGATTTGAACATGGTTTGTGTCTTTAATAAATGCTTATGATATTTTTGACAGTTAACATCTGTCATTTAATTATTGGTTGCATACAAAATTAACGTACTTAACTGGGTGACGTGAGAAGCTAGGTCAAATTTTCGCTGCTCATAAGTACTCATGAAATTTTGAGTATGAGCGAGTCAAGAGTATTGAAATTCAACTACTCTGATTCATTCGTACTCGCTACAACATTGATTTATAAGTATAGGTTGCAATGAGTATGAGTACAACGTTGACATCAAACTCACAACATTCGATTCATTGTTTGATTCATACGCCTACTCATTCAGATTCATAAATTTAGAAAAATACTTATAATACTTACGAATGATTTATAGTAGTAGTTATTGTTGCATTTACAAAAGAAGAAAAAAGAAAAGACAAAGACAGCAAGCAAAGTACACACACAACCTTCTAGCGAGTATTGTGGTGTTCGTACTCGAATCATACTTATTTTGTGCTTCGTGTATACGTTGAGTCATGGAGAGTCGAAATCAACAACATCATGCGTATTGTTAAGTATGAGTACGATGAGTATTTCTAACTTTGAGTAAGTATCTGAAATTATAAGTATGACTCGAATCTACTCATCGTTTTGAATACTCGTTGCTGATCTCTGGTCGTAATCCTAATTAAGAGATTGTAATGGCCAATAATGTATGTGTAATCATTATACAATATAGTATAAGCAACAGCTAGCTTTTTTTGCTTTGACAATGCTCCAAGTAAAGCTGGATCCCTTGCACATCCTGGTTTATCTTTTGAAAATTGAAAAAAAGTACAGCTGATGTCGAGGATTCTCAATATGTTCTATCGAATGGAATGCGTGGAAGGCAGTCTGCGTGATTAAGAAGTAATCGGGATAGAAAGACCATTCAGGTCAGTTAAAAAAGGGGAAATATGATGAATAGGAAGTACTTTTAAAATCATTGGAATCCCAATTACGCCATAGTTTCATAACGTTCGAATTCATGCAAAACCTAGAAAATTGAAGGCTAGTGGAGTTGAGGCTGAGAAATATTGAGAGACATACGCTTCACTACCATAAAATTGAACATTTGTGCAACGACCTGCCAGAGACAGAGGAAATTCAAATCTAATATCCATGACACAAAGATTATTCTCTGAAATTGCATTCAGAAGTCAACTCACAATCCAGAGAATTAATGAAGGCAGTACAAAGAGAGTCTCTTTCGATATGGTGAAATTAAGACGGTAGCATTTGATGCCCTTTCAAAAATTTTGCTTAGTCTTTGGCCAGTAAGAGGAGTATTAAACAATTAGAACAATTCAAAGCCACATATATTGGTAACTGGAGGTCTGAATCTGAATGAGATTGGTTAAGATGTTCTTCTAAATCAACATTATAGTCCACATCGTACACAAATGAGGCGTTATAATAAAATTAAATTATAAAATGGATACCACAAGGGACCATTGTGTATTTGACAGTCTTATGCACTCAATTCCATATAAAAATTATATATTTTTTCTAAAAGAATTTAAATATCGATAACATCCACTCTTACCTTTACAATTAAAATTTTCCCCTTGCTTAGGTCAATATGATTTGTATTCAAGAAGTAACGCAACTACTGTGAGCGTCAAAAGAAAGTGTACAATTCAAAAAAATATACATTAATAAATTACCGTTAATTTTTTTTTCAAATTATTTTATTGCCAGTTTTTAAAATTGAAACAAGAAGAAAAGAATTAAAAATTTTTGGAAATATTGTAAAATTTTTTCGGGCACTCTCCTTAAGTGGAAAACTTGAGTTGAGATTGTTAGAATTTTATCCATAGTGTACACTTTCTTTTGACGCTCACTGTATATTATAACAATCATGACATTATGGGCAATTAAATCCTTTAAATAGAAATTTACGTTTACTTGTTTAACTTTTATTTCGTATTCTTTTTTCTTTTAATTTCTTTTTTTTTTTCATGTGTTTTATAAAGTTTCTTATGCTCAATTTAAAAAAAAAATAACAAAACAATGTAAACCATCCTGGTAATTATAAAAAAAGAAAAATAAAACAAAACACAATGACCATTAACATCTTGGCAAACATCATTATGACATTTAGAACAATAACTTACAGGATGAGAGAATAAAAAAAGGAATTGTTTAGAATCAAAAACAAAAGAAATTCTTAAAACATTTGTGTGCATGTATTGTAAACATGTATGTATGTAAATATGTTTCTAGGAATTCAGAACAATAATTAGAAAAATTACAAGAAAAAAAAAACACAGAGAAAAACATAAAAATTAAATTATGAATCCATTTGAACACAATCGAAAAAAAACCACAAAAAAATTGCAAACAACTTAATTAATTGCATGATAACTTCCAATGAAATCGATAATTATTTAAACAGAATAAATAATTAAATTATTAACGAATTATTATTCAAATCAACGCAAAAAGCATTTGTGTGTAAATACCAGGATTTTTATTCACATTTAATTTAGTATTGCTGTTGTTATAATTTTTCCAGATATTTTATATTCAATTGTGTTCGATTCTCATAATAACTGAGACACGCAACTGTCAATTGCTTAGTGTTGAAATTTGAAAAAGGTGTATGATTTGGTTTGTATGTGACAGCTATCGATAGCAGACTGCCATGTGATTTGAGAAGAAAATGGAAACAAGTTCTTTTTGTAGGGTTATTACAACCCTTTAATCAGGATTACAACCTAGCTTCTTACGCCACCCATATTGGGTGTGTTTAATGAGTTGTTGTGTATTAATGAGTTGTGGAATTGTCGCCTTAGTCTAGTAGGTAGTGTGTTGGCTTATTAGACGAGAGGGCACGGTTCAAACTCCAGGTCAGACATCTTCAACAAAACAAAATTTGAAAAAATATTACTTCGCCGATCTCCTCTGAGTAGATTTCTGCCAAAATGTCTATGGGCGAGTCATCTGTATCCGTAAGTGAGTATGTAGATGAAGTTCTTTGAAATATGTATCAAAGGGATCTAATGGATCGTTTAAAAGCGTTGTAAAGCAGGTTCAGCTATCGTGTAGTCGGTAGATATATTCCAAACTATACTTCACTGCTCTTATGACGCTGAGTAGAGATGAGCGATCCAGTGATTTTTGAAGAACGTTGTTCTCAGTGAACGTGATTTGTTAATCACTGTTCTTTAAAACAGTGATTGTGATCACAGTATTCCAATAATACAATAATGACAATAACGTATTTTATTAAGTCGTAAGAAAGAGACAACTAGATACATACTACGAAAAGACTACTAAACAAAACCAAAGTGGTGTCATCAATGTTATTATTTTTAATGTAATTTTTTTTTATATGAAGTTTAACAATTAAGTTTCACAGAAAGTTCATGTATAAAAGACAAAATAAATAATCAGTATCATCTAATAGTAATTCTGCCTCGCTCAAAATAAAATGAAATAAATTTGAGTATGTAACAATTTTGAAAGAACGACATTATTAGTAACTGTTATTTGGCAATTTCAATCACTGTAGATACCAGTGAATTATCAATCACCGTGATTAAATCACAGTTTTGAAAATATCTCTCATCTCTAACGCTGAGTGTAGTTACCGTATTTGCAGCCAATGGTTTCGCCAAAATGTCTGCTGGTATTTTTATTAAAAACTTTAAAGGATTTTTCAACAATTTATTCTAAATCTTTACAAATGTTACAAAAACATGAATTCATGATTTCACTGTTAACGAAGGCAATTTATATAAAAAATGAAATAAATTCTTGAAATAAAATAAACCACCCTTCAGGTTAGAACACCAGCCAGCCTTTGGGTATTTGCACATGTAAATGATGTTTAAAATAATCATTTAGATTTGCATACACGACTGTAGACATTATGAAGACGATATTTTATATTTTTTTATGTTAAATCTTAAGGTTACCAGGTCTACCAAATAATATAATTATTCCAAGTAATATGATAATACAAAACATATGAAACAGGGTTATCAGATGTGTTTCCATGAATTTTTTGTTATTCTTAGAAAACATTAGACAAACATTTAGAAATATTGTCTGGCACATAATGTTATTTGCCATCTTTCTCTAGAGTTTTTTAATATTTTAATGCCTTATCATTGCTATGCAGTAATAACAAAACATGTCATTCGAGATTATGTTTTTAGATAACCATTCCCCCTTTTCAGACAATGTCATCGACAATCATTCGGTTAATCTATTTCATTGAGTTCATTCACAGTCATGCAATTGATTGAAATTCCTATAGGCATAATACTTTCTCTACTTTTGACAGCCTCTTCCACCTCCCCATTTCCCCATTCTCTGTCTTACAAATGGCTGTCAAATTTTAAAATTATGCAAAATGAAAAAAACAGTGGCCCACAAATGTTATGTAAATTGTTAAATTTTTTTATGAATTTAAGCGAGAAAGAATGTTATTTTGACAGTAAAAGCAGGCTGTATAACAGTTTATGTAATACCTTTATTGTTCATTTTAGTTTCCTTAAGAAGCATATACAGGGTGGCTGATATACATATAATGCAACAAAGTAAAGCGCTATATTTTTTTAATTTTTTTTTTTAATTTTATTGTTCAAAAGCAAAAAATGTTGGAAATAACATCAAATTTTAGAATCAGTTTAGATTTGTTCGAATTGGCCACCGTTGGTACGAATTATGGCCTTCAAACGGCCAACAAAGCCATCACAGGCTGCACGAAAGTGGCTCTGCGGTATTTTGGCTCATTCCCGGCGAAGCGCCGTCTTGAGATGATCGACACTTTGGTATTTTTTAGTGAGAACCTTACTCTCCAAAATGCCCCAGGCGCAAAAGTCCAACGGTTTGAGATCCGGAGATTTTGGTGGCCATTGTGCGGTAGAAATGAAGCGAGGAACCTCCTTTTTAAGCCATTCTTGGTTGACGCGTTCTGAGTGCGGTGGTGCTGAGTCCTGTTGGAATGTCCATGGTCTGCGGCCGAAATGTTTGTCTGCCCAGGGCTTTAATACTGTCTTTAAGACATTTTCCCGATAATATTCGGCATTTATTTTGACCCCAAGGTCGATGAATACGAGCGGGGAGCGACCTTCGGCAGTTACGGCGGCCCACACCATTATCATCGGCGGCGCTTGAGTTCTGGTGGCCAATCGCAGGTGTAAATTTTCAGCTGACCTCTTTGGCAAGTAAACCCGATCATTTTGTTTGTTCACAAACTGCTCAATTTGGAATGGCTTCTCATCGGAGAAAACCAAATTCGGTAACTGGCCACTTTCGTGCAAGCGAAGTAACTCCTTGGCTCTTTCCAGTCTAACCTTTTTTTTGTCCATCGGTGAGCTCTTGCACTTTTTGGAACTTCAATGGCTTTAGTCCAAGCTCATTTTTCAATATGTGTTGCATCCGTTCTCGCGATATGTTCAGCTCACGAGCAAATTTTTCTACCACTGCGGCATGGATTTCGATCAAATCTGGCCTTCACTTTTCGAATCATTTCTGGTGTTGTTACCGTTTTTTTTCGTCCACTTTTTGGACGCGATGCAACACTGCCAGTATCACGGTAATGAGCAATGGTACGAGAAACAAAAGATTTATTCACATTTAAATGGTTTTCCAACCAAATATAAAGCAATCACACTATCACGCTTGAATTCCATCACGAATAACTTTTTTTCTGAATGCAATAGATAAAAAAGCTTTTGTAAGCTTGTAAATAATAAAATGAACTGTCACTGGCATAAATCTGTCAGCTGTCAGACGAGCGGTTTACAAATGATAACAACCTGAAGTTGGTTGCAATACATATCAGCCACCCTGTAGCTCTTAGAAAGCATATCCGTTTTATTATTCGTTGTTTTCTTCTTTCTTGGCAATAATCAATTGATTAGTCTGCTATAACAAGTTCTGAATAGTTGGTCTTATGCTGTTTATACTCATGCCTTTAGTTATCTTCTTATTAATTTTAATTCCAACACCATGGGCTAATCCTTAAAGCTTTACTTCCATTTATAAATCATATTTAATTCCAAGCATTTTTTTTTTATTAAATCTCACCATAAACTTTTATTATCCTCGGCATTAATGTGCAAAACAGTTCAGAAGTCAGGGCTGAAATTCTAATGCGGCTATTTACCTTTGGAAGAATACAAGGGAACGGAAAGTGAAAAATCATTGAAAATGATGCACAAAACACAAACAAAAACAAACAAAAATGAAATACAATTTAACACAAAATCAAAAACTATTCACATTCGTAGGATTTATTGATTTTCGCTTAAACAAGATTCTTTTGAAATAAGAAAATCTAAGTTTTTATTCTGTGTTCAATAACCACTTGGAATATTAAATCTTGACAAACATGTTCACGCTACCGCAGGTACATATGTTGTGTTTGAGGTTATGTTTGTAGTAAAGCAATGAAAAATTTCAATTACAACGACCCTTTAAAAATGTCGTTATTGTGGGGCATGAGAAAGCTTTGTTCATTAATCAACAATATTAAGAAAGTACCAACAAATAGTACCAAATCTTAAGAAGTAACACCATTAATTAGTGTCCTGGCAAAATCCCTGAAAGTAATCATGGAATGGAAAGTTTTACAAATCTGTTGTCCGCAGTCGACTTTAAACTGTAGGCTCCACCACTCATGTATAAAAATTAACGCACACAATATAAGTGGTGTAAGAAGCTAGGTCGTAATCCTGACTAGAGGGTTGTAATGGCAATTTCGTGTCAAGTGACCAAATTTTTAAAATCGATGTCTTTCTATTTGGATGAGATTTGCACCAAGGTTAGTACTATTGGATAGTGGGCCAGGCACAAATTTTCAGCTCTATCAGTCAAGAACTGCCGGAGTTAGAGGGGGTCAAAGTTATACATTTTGGTCACACAGGGTTTTTTAAAATGTGTGTAACTTTTCACCTATTGGTTCTAGCAAAAATTTTCCAAAGGATATTAGATATCTATTTCTTCAATCTTTCCAAAAATAATTTTTTTAATTTTTAAAATTTTTTTTTTTAAATAATTTTTTTTTAATTTTTTTTCAATTTGGGCCCTTTTTTTTTTTGCTTAAAAGAAAGCTTATACAATTTCCTTTAAGGCCTTTATAATCGCTTAAAGGGATGCGAGTGGGATATCTATCAAAAAAAATTATTTTTTAACTCAAGAATAAGATTTTTCAATATTTGGCACATGTACCATTTTCATTTTCCCCCATTTTTTTTCGAACTGGAGTTTTTTTTATTTTTCCTCAAAAGAAAACTTAGTAGCAAGAGGCATATCTATAAAAAAATATTTTAACTCAAAATCCAAAGTTTTTAAATTTTACCATATGCACTATATTTTTTTTTTTAATGGATTTTTTTTTTTGCTCAAAGAAAGCTTAGTTCTTTTCCTTTAAGAGCTTTGTGGTCACTTAATGGGATGTGAGTGGAAAAACTTTAGCGTGCGAAACTGAAGTGCCCTTGGTGCAAATTTCATCCAAATCGGAAGACATCGATTTTAAAAATTGGGTCACTTGACACGAAATTGCCCATATATATATGGATACACATATTGTTTGTAAATTTATCCAGCGAGTTCTCTCGTATGATCTGAAATTGTGACAGCTTGAAAATTCCATCTTCTTAATCCAGTTTGAAGTTGTCGTAGTCAAGTAGGCGGTGTGTAGACTTACTAGACACGTGTCCGTGGTTCAAACCCCAGTTCAGGTTTCTCGAACAACGAAATGTGAAAAAATCTTTCCTCGGCGACTTCCTCTCAGAAACTTTATTGCAAAAAGTCTGAGAGTAAATAAAATTCCCATGAAATGCTTCTCAAAAATCTGTCGTTCGGAGTCGAATTTAAACTGTAGGTCCCGCCACTCATGTATAAAATTAACACACACAGCATAAGTGGTGTAAGAAGCTAGGTCGTAATCCTGACTGAAGGGTTGTATGTAATAACCAATTGTGTATGTATGTAATGAAATGTTTCTCAAAAATCTGTGATTCGCAGTCGACTTACAACTGCAGAACCCGCCATTCGTAGGTAAAATTAACACAAATAACATGAATGGTGTAAGAAGTAATCCAGTTTCACATTCCACAATCCATGTGTATATTAAAAACCAATCCATGTCCGTCAAAAATCGTATCAGATTCGACAGTGAAATTGGCGTATGTACAGTGCAATCGAATTGGCATGCAGGGCATTACAAATTCGACTGTGACCACCATTGATTTCTTTACTTGAATTTACCTTCACTGTAACATTCTATCATTTTATTTATTACTTATGGTCTCTTTTCCTTGGTTGCATTGCAATTGAAAGGAAAAAAATAAAAGAAAAAAGTTTAATTTTTAGTTTCAATTCGAGTAGTTTTTTTTTAATCTGAAATTGAATCTGAATAACTGAAAACCCATCTTAACAACCATCATTTGCTTTAGTTTTTTTTTCTTTCCATTCTCGTTGAAAAGGTAATTGTGTCGGCTGGTTGACTAGCTGGCTGAATGGTCTGTTATCCGACCATCGAAAAAGTTTTTCTCGACTGAAAACTATTTGTAAGTGGCATAATAAAGTTGTTCTTTTTAATATGAGATTGGTTCACTCTCTCTCAAACAGGAAGTGTAGTTGGACAAAAATTTTTTTTATAATAAAAATTTTAAATACAGATTTATTGTATGCCGGCACTGAAAATACCGGTGGTTTTATCAATATTTGAGCCGTTTATTTTGAAAGTGGTTTAAGTCCAATTTTTCTTATATTGAGATATTTAAGGGTTTGCGTTTGAATTGTTTCCAAAATATTGTTAACTGGTATTAAGTTGTTTTTATAGCTTTGTAACCTTAAACATGTTAGAATATATAACGTAATAGTTTTTTTAAACATTACTAGAAAAATAAGCCGTGTTTCAGAAACTAAAATGGACTTAAACCACTTTCAAAATTAATAAAAATGACTTTTTTGTTTGTGAAAAGGAATAAGTCCACTTAGTGTCCTTTGTTTAATATTATTATAAGTCAATTTTTTCACTTAAAGTTACTTCACTACGTTTATATAATTCCAATAGAAATATTACATGGGGTTTATTAGCACACAAAATACTTTAGTTTCACAATAATATTAAACAAATTATCCAAAAGAATTGTATACCTAGTGATTCCTCTAATTCTGTAGTTAGGTTTTTAAGATAAGTTCTTGAAATTATTATTTTAAAGATATTAAATAACAGAAATTGTAAATATTTTATTTTTGATGTAGATGAGTGTAATAGCTTTAAAACAAATAGAGAAGCTTTCAATTTAGATACCGATTTTTATTTATGTAATTAGAAAAACAAGTTTTTAAAAATAAATATTAATTCATATATTAAAAAATTAAACCAACATTAATTTTTTAAGGATAATATTAAAGATTTTACCATATCATTTCTCCTCATTTAGATTATGTGTGAGGTTATTAAAATATTCATGGTGCTTAGGTAGTATATACCTTAGTAACTCCATCATATTCTTATACTTAGGAGTTGAAATAGGACGTACATTTTTGTATAGTGGTGTTAATTTTATTTATTGAAGTTCCTTGGTCTTCCGCGACAAGGTAATAAATCAAGTATTTTGAACTCTGTATCCACTTCCATAGATTCTTTCTAAAACATTTTATAGGCTTCACTTTTTATAAATCGCATCCAACATATCCTTAACCAATTTACAGGTTCGCCGCTAATGTTTTTTAATATTTTATGAAAAAAATTATTTCTTTCAATGGACTTAAACCAGTTTCAAAATAATTTTTTTTTCCATTTCGTTAACTAGCTAATTTTAAAGTGCCCCAAATCATAGCAATTTTTATGATACTAGACTTAAATTTTTTATAAAATAAAAGATTATATAGGATTATGATTACTGTTATCGTTAATTAAATTTTTTTAAAAAATAGACTTAAACCACTTTCAAAATAAACGCCTCATTTGTTGGGATTATTTTTATATTTGGATGTTCGAAGAAGTTCAATTGCACGTATTATACTTTTTTAACTTCGAAACGAGCTCTATCAAATCAAACAACTATATTTGAGGGAATTAAACCACTATTCCATCAATATAACACTTCTGGGTTTTTTCAGGCCTCTATATACATTCATGCATAATTGGTCTTTACAACCCTTCAGTCAGGACTACAACATAGCTTCTTACACTATTTATATTGTGTGTGTTAATTTTATACAAGAGTGGCGGGAACTACAGTTTAAAGATCGATTCCGAACGACAGATTTTTCGAGAAACTTTTCATGGATATTTTATTTACTCTCACAGTTTTTGCCAGAAATCTGCTGAGAGGAAGTCGCTGAAGAAATATTTTGTTAGAGTTGTCTAACTTGGGGTTAGAACCGTGGCCTCACGTCTAATAAGCCAACACACTACCTACTAGACTACGGCGACTACATCAGTATAACACTTCTGGGTTTTAGCAGGCCTCAACGTAATTCAAATTTATTAAAAGAGTTCTGAAAAATCGCAACAGCCAGTATTGGTCATTAACATAATTGGTCATTACAACCCTTCAGTCAGGATTATTGACCTAGTTTCTCACACCACTTAGGTTGTGTGTGTTAATTTTATACATAAGTGGCGTGACCTACAGTTTAAAGTCGACTCCGAACGACAGATTTTTTGAGAAACTTTTCATGGCAATTTTATTTACTCTCAGAGTTTTTGCCAGAAATCTGCTGAGAGGAAATCGTCGAATAAATACTTTTTGTATTTTGTTTTGATGTCTGGCCTGGGGCTCGAACCCTCGCTTTACGTCTAATAAGCCAACACACTACCTACTAGACTACGGCGACTTCAGTATTGATCAGTTTTTTTTCTTTCGGGCCATCAAAGATGTGTATCGTTTGGCTTTGCATTTGTAAGACGTAATACCTTTTCTGTTGATCAATTCTGGCCATTTATTATCGTTAATTTCTGGCAGTAAAGTTCAGAATCAAACGCTTGACTAGATCGTAAAAAATCATAATAAAGAAATCCCTTCTAAACCCACTATGCACAACATTACCTTGGTGTTATTATGACTTTGCCAACGTTTGCAAAAGCTTTAGTTTGCTTCGATGCCGTTATCCTTGGATGTTATTGCCCTACTTGACGTTTGAGTATCAGTAAATATGTTCAAATCCATACATGTCAAGTTTTCCAAGTGATCGCGAGTAATATGTTAGATTTCCTGCGGAATAATTTCACATTAAGCATCCGTCCAGTATCTCAATTGTACTCTGGCATTACGACTGGTAGCTCTGGTTATCCATTCCCTATTATCTAGAGATGATACGACACAAATGTCACGTCATACAAAATCGTATCTTAATCAGTTGCATGAAGAGTATGGTTTCCAATGCCCCTAAAAGTGATGTCCTCATCGCTCCACTTATTCCTAAGAAATACCTCCTTTAAACGCTCTGAATTATTCTAGCGTAGCACACATAAATTAGTATGGGTCTAATTACGCTTCTGTACAATCATTGTGTCATTCTCAAAAAGAGGCCCTATTTAGAAAGAGTGACTCTTCTATATATGGGCCAGCTGCTGTCAAATTTTGCAATCCTGGCCTCCAGATGTTATCTGCATTTCAATTTTCTATCTAACACCCAAGTATATATTTGCTGGTTGGTTGCAGAGATCAGCAACGAGTATTCAAAACGATGAGTAGATTCGAGTCATACTTATTATTTCTGATACTTATACGCATTCATACTTATTTTAATATGATACTCATACTACTCATACTCAAAGTTGGAAGTACTCGTCGTATTCATACTTAACAATACGCATGATGTTATTGACTTCGACTCGTCTCTACTTAACATTTACACGAAGCACAAAATAAGTATGATTCGCGTACGAACACTACTATACTCACAAGAAGATTGTGTGTATGCTTTGCTTGTTGTCTTTGTCTTTCCTTTCTTCTTTGTTTGTATATGCAACAATAACAAAGGCTGTAAATTTTGATGAATGATTCGAGCCACTCGAATCACTTATAAGTATTATAAGTATTTTTCTAAATTTATGAATCAGAATGAGTAGGCGTATGAATCAAACACATTTCGAATGTTGTGAGTTTGATGTCAACGTTGTACTCATACTCATTGTAACCTATACTTATAAATCAATGCTGTAGCGAGTACGAATGAATCAGAGTAGTTGAATTTCAATTCTGTTGATTCACTCTTACTCAAAATTGCATGAGTGCTTATGAGTAGCGGAAAAACGATTCATTGCTGATCTCTGGTTGGTTGGTTCGAGCAGCCTGCAACGTATTCTTTCCCATTCTATAATAGACCAGTAAGTCTTATGTATCTTTACTTAATCATTAAATGATTATCACTCAAACTCATCATAAGCATTTTAATGCTTCTTTTTTGGTTAACGAAATGCCTGTCACATAGGTGTGACTTATTGCAACCTAAATTGTTAACATTCCAATTGGACTAAGAAATTTTAAGCAAAAACTTATTTGTTTCGATAAAAATTCTTAGGAAAGAATGTTTATGAACATAAAATTTAATTCGAATCTAAACTGGCATGTTTTTGAGACATAATCCTGTGGTTTTAATGTTCTCTTATTAAATAATAAAATATTTATTCTTGTTTGCATTGTAAAGGGTGATTTTTTAGCTATTATCTTTTTGGCAACACTGGTTTAAACAGCTCACGCACGTTTCGTGTTTTGTTTCACTGTCAAACATCTTCAGTTTGGTCTATAATTTAACCATGAATAGTCTTACAAACGAACAACTCTTGCAAATCATTGAATTTGGCATCATTGGACCGTACTTCTTCAAAGATGCTGCGAATCGTAACGTAACTGTGAATGGTGAGCGCTACCGTGAGATATATATCCAACTTTTTTTTGCCCAAAATGCAAGAGCTTGACTTGCATGACATGTGGTTTCAACAAGACGGTGCCACATGCCACACAGCACGTGTAACAATGGACTTATTGAGATGCGAGTTCGGTGAACATTTTATTTCACGTTCGGGACCGGTCAATTGGCTGCCTAGATCGTGCGATTTAACGCCTTTAGACTATTTTTTGTGGGGCTATTTTAAAGCTCATGTCTATACAGACAAGCCCGCTTCAATTGACGCATTGGAAGACAGAATTGAAGCATTTATTCGTGAGATACCGGCCGAAATGTTGGAAAGAGTATGCCAAAATTGGACTAAGCGGATGGACCATTTGAGGCGCAGTCGCGGCAAATATTTGCATGAAATAATCTTCAAACATGAAATTATATGGACCGTACTATCGATTCAAATAAAGATTTCATGCATTTTTCTGAATTTTATGTTTTTTTTTTTGAAAAATTTTCCTATAGCTCTTAAAAAATCACCCCTTAGATAATTTTCTTATTTTTCCTAGTAACTATATGGGAATGTTAATTAAATATCAAGGTTTCTATTATTTGTCAAAGGAAAACTAAATTGTGATTTCACATTGTTTGCTTAAATAGTAATAGTTGTGGAGAATATGTAATCTGAAGTTTACAATATGATTATAACATAATAACACAGTGCTGCAAAGAAAAATATGCAGAGAGTATCATACAGGATATGTAGTTTATTGGAGCCCATAAAGGAGATGGTTAGCCCATATTGCCGGGTTCACTTGATCGTTAATCGGTGGTCCCATAAGGTATACTTAAAAGATCAGCCGCTCTTTTTATGTTCGTAATTCACTTCACGGAGTATACATTGCATATAAGTTGTTATTCAGTTTCTTCATCTTCCTTGTGAAGCCATTTCCCGGCGGTTTTCTTGCCCCTATCATTTTGCTGATCACTTAGTGATTTATAATAAATTCGACAAATACTGTCCTTTATAACTTATTTCGTAATTTTTTGATCCTGTTTTCATACGATAAGGCTACCCGATCATTGCAGCGTCTTTCAGGCTGAATTATCGACCATACGGGCTGATGTTTTCTCATAGCCAAGCAACTGTGAAAGTACTGGACTCTAACATGATAACCTATAGGATGGTTTACGGCTGAGGCAAGGCTGTCAACGAGATGTAAAAACGCTATAATTGCCATATCACCTGAGTACCGAGACATAGTGCCATGCTAGTAAACTTCAGAGCGGATGAATTAGCCAAATATTGTACAGCCATCGATATTTTGGGAAACTTCTCTACATTTGGAATCCTATTGAGAACCAGCAAACTCTGAATTGAATTGATAATGCAGTAATGAATACCGTTGCACCAATTTTGTTAAAAGAGGAGGAAACTGTTTTTTCGCATAGATCTTTGTTCATCGTTATGCCGAAGAAGAAAGGAATCATTACCCTTCTAAAGGGTCCGCCAAATAACTTTTTTTTTGAAAATGCTTTAAAAAAAAAAAAACTACTGAATATTTTCTCAAATTTCTTTTTTTTATTTGAAAGTACAATCCTTCCGGTTAATAATGGAAAATAATTTCATTCAAATGGCTGCCTCGGCTGGCCATGCAGTAGCCTACACGATCGGTCCAATTTTTAAGCACATTATCGATTTGTGCAGCTGTATTTCACCAATGGGTTCACGAATATTGTCCTTTAAGGCGTCAATTGTCTCTGGCTTGTCGGCGTAACACTTATCTTTGACGGCACTCCACAAATAATAGGCCAAACGACATCAGCTCTGCGGCTGATAATGCGATCTTCAAAAACAAGGCGCAAAACATCGAGTGTAGTTTCGGCTGTGGGGTACGTAGCGCCGTCCTGTTGAAACCAAATGTTGCTAATATCTTCCTCTTCAATTTTTGTGAACAAAAATTCGTTCAACATGGCCCGATAACGATCGCCATTGACTGTAACGGCCACTCCTTGCTCATTTTCGAAGAAAAATTGCCTAATTATGCCTCTGAACCAAAATCCGCACCAAACAGTGACTCGTTTTGGGTGCGTCGGCTTTTCAATGTATGCGTGCGGGTTTTCTGTGCCCCAAATGCGACAATTTTGCTTGTTTACATACCCGCCAAGATCAAAATGAGCTTAATCTGAAAAGATGATTTTTTTGCCAAAATCGGCATCTTCTGTAAGTCGATTGCAGGCGTTGTTCCCAGCGTTGTTCAAGCGTATACACAACCATATTCGTTCAGCGGAAGGATAAAACTAATTATCTGTCAAATCAAACATGAACTAAGTATTACCATTCACGAAATAAGCACTAGTTTGAAAAAAAAAAACGTTAGATGGCGGACCTGATATTATGCATGCAACCACACAGATTTATCATTGGAAGCCTAAATAGCTTTATCAGAAGCTTCAACCTAAAGAGAATTGCAATACTATGTCTAAATGAATCTATCCTATATCTTCAATGATGCTTCACAGGTGGTGATACTTAAAAATCTTTCTTTCCATTCATTATATGCCCAACTAAGAACATCCAGCAAATATTTTGCGTTTTGGTTATTTTCAAATTAGATCTACTTCTGTATGGGTATCCAAGCCAGTTGCTATCTATAATCGTAGTAAAATGCCCCGATTTTCCTGTACCCTAATATTTGGTTCGTTCAGTCCTTTTTAACGCTACATTTGTGGTTATACGCTTCCAAAGATGTTGTCAAGATGAAAACAAAACAAGATTTGGACGAACTGTTATTTGACAGCCAACGGTCAGAATTTCACCTGATCATTAAAACTATACCTTCGTGGTCCTAAGTATCTAAACGTGGACTATAATTGGCATAAGTTGTTAAATGTTAAATAAATAAATAAATTGATGTATAAACCAGAGATCAGCAACGAGTATTCAAAACAATGAGTAGATTCGAGTCATACTTATAATTTCAAATACTTATACGCATTCATACTTATTTTAATATCATACTCATATTCAAAGTTTGAAGTACTCATCGTACTCATATTTAACAATACGCATGATGTTGTTGATTTCGACTCTCCATGACTCAACGTATACACGAAGTACAAAATACGTATGATTCGAGTATGAACACCACATACTCACAAGAAGGTTGTGTGTTTGCTTTGCTTGCTGTCTTTGTCTTTTCTTTCTTCGTTGTTTGTAAATGCAACAACAACTAAGACTGTAAATTTTGATGAATGATTCGAGTGACTCGAATCATTCGTAAGTATTATAAGTATTTTTTTAAATTTATGAATGAGAATGAGTAGGCGTATGAATCAAACAATGAATCGAATGTTGTTAGTTTGATGTCAACGTTGTACTCATACTCATTGCAAACTATACTTATAAATCAATGTTGTAGCGAGTACGAATGAATCAGAGTAGTTGAATTTCAATACTCTTGACTCACTCATACTCAAAATTTCATGAGTACTTATGAGTAGCGAAAATACGATTCATTGCTGATCTCTGGTATAAAAGCAATCTCATAAGCCTTTATTTTACAGAATATTTAATTTGAATCGAATAAAAAAAAATTTCTAAATTTAAACAATAATAACAATACAGTGACTGTGAGTTTTTATTGAAATAATAAGTATTCCACGAAATTCTCTCCAATTGTTCAAAATCGAATCAATTGTATCCTTTAACTCGACGAATGAAACAACACTTCCATGGCAACAAGTTAAATGCAGCTGCTGCCGTTGTTTTTACTTCATGTGCTGTTAATAATCAAAATACAATAACAATAATACTAACAACACTAACAACGCTAATACTAATACTACAATGGATAAACAGGGTACAAGTATTAAAGCAAAGTTTAAGTCAACCTTTGGCACGAAACTTAAAAATCAAATGCAAGTAACACAGCAACAAGCAGATCATAAACATCGAAAAATCAAAATAAAATCGGCATTTGAAACAAAAACTGATTCACCCACCCTGACTACAATTCTAAGCAGCCTATTTAGTTGGCAACACTATCAATGTTTCGCACTTAAAAACACTGTCTTTAACTACTTTATACCGCTCTATCACAAATGCTGTTACCTGTTGGACTTTCTATTCAAGCTTAATCAATATACGGTCTCATCAATACTGTTAAGTTTGATCTCTTTGGTAAAGGCCTATTCAACATTTGTACCTTCTAAGGAGTCCTTGGAAAGCAGCGAATTGGTGGTGTGTCTACCGGCTAATGATACCAACAACTGCACCAGATATGTCAATTCCTCAAGGAATGGTTTGATTGAACTGAATGAAGTGTAAGTATTTAAAAGTATTTTGATGTTAGCACTTACTTTTGTTACACACTGTTACACTTTTTTGACTAAACACCCTATAACAATATCTAGTAATTTAATTTATTTTTGTAAATTTCTTACCAGTTTATATCCGGCATTAAAAGGTTTCCGTGGAGCTTACGATTATAGGATGATTGCCCGCATAAATCCGTTTTGGTTGACATTTGAACCTCCCAGTGATATGTCGTACTATGTGATGGGTACCATGTATATACTTACATTTATATTTGGCGTTACTGGCAATGGTCTGGTGATTTATATGTTTGCAAGGTAAGTGTGAACCACACTATTAATTGTGCTGAACCATGGATATCGCCGTGGTCTAGTAGGTAGTGTGTTGGCTTACTAGACCTGAGGCTTTGGTTCAAACCCCAGGTCAGACATCTCCAACTAAACGAAATATGAACAAATTTTCTTCGACGGCTTCCTCTCAGCAGAATTCTGGCAAAAACTCTGAAAGTAAATAAATATAACTGTAGGTCCCGTAGTCTAGTAGGTAGTGTGTTGGCTTATTAGACGTAAAGCCCGGGTTCGTATCCCAGGTCAGGCATCAAAACGAATTATGAAAAAAAAAAATATTTCTTCGGCGACTGCCTCTCAGCAGATTTCTGGCAAAAAACTCTGAGAGTAAATAAAATTACCATGAAGAGCTTCTCAAAAATCTGTCGTTCGGAGTCGACTTTAAACTGTAGGTCCCCTAGGTGGTGTGAGAAGCTAGGTCGAAATCCTGACTGAAGGGTTGTAATGACCAATTATGTATGTATGTATGTATGTAGGTCCCGCCACTCTTGTATAAAATTAACACACACACATCATAAGTATGAGAATAAGTATGAGAAACTAGGTCATAATCCTGACTAAAGGGTTGCAATGATCAATTATGTATGTAACGACGGATATGCAAGTCTTTTTAAATGAAGAGCTTAATTTTATGGAGTCCACAGGGTACGAAAATTATCTTTCATTCTGTAAGTATAATGTATGGAATCTGATCGCTGTACCACAAAGATGGATAGGCAGAAGGCAGTGCTAGTGAAAAAATCGCGCTAATCGTACACGATTATAGGGATGGTCAAGGTTTATCGATAACACTTTTATCGATAACACGGTTGGAAATGAACTCGTCATATGACTAATTAGATTAACTACTACGAAGAAGCTTTTTTTAAAAGAGATTATCCTATCGTATCCTATTCTACCCTATAGACTAGAGCACGTAATTCAAACTCTAACCCGGATACCTCAAAAAAATATTTCGTTATGCGATTTCCTCTCACCAGTCTTGTGGCAAAAACTCTGAGAGCCAATAAAATTGCCATGAAAAGTTTCTCAAATCTTTCACTCCAAACAACGTTTGTTCCACTATAACACATAACCTAGGTTATGTTAAGGTTAAGGGGTCGCCGTGGTCTAGTAGGTAGTGTGCTGGCTTATTAGACGTAAAAGCCAGGGTTCGAGTCCCAGGCCAGACATCAAAAAATAAAAAAAATAAAAAATACAAAAAGTATTTTTTCGGCGATTTCTTCTCAGTTTCTCAAAAAATCTGTCGTTCGGAGTCGACTTTAAACTGTAGGTCCCGCCACTTATGTATAAAATTAACACACACAACATAAGTGGTGTGAGAAACTGCAGGCTTCTTGGGGACGATTGCCTGTAGACTGTCTAATGGTGAAGGTCTATACCACCGTACTGGCCATTTTATAGTCACCTAGCAGCAACTCGTTTCTTTGCCGTTCGCATTTTCCCCCTTTCCACCTTTCCTAAAAAACCTGCACAATGCACTGCATGAGTAGGGGCCATTCCCTGAGTGCTGGTTTCATAAAACAAAAAAAAAAAAACCTAGGTTATGTGAGATGCTCGGTTGTGATCCTGACAACACAAATCCTGGAAAACACTACAAATACTGAAATGAATTGTATTATCTGCTGAAAGTGCCATTCATTATTTCAACACTTCATAACCTCGGTTATGTGAGAAGCTAGGTTGTAATCTTGACTAAAAGGTTTGTAAAAATCCTGGAAAACGTTTCGAATACTGAAGCGAATAGTATTATCATTTTTTCAACACCCTGTGGACTTCAACAGCCTATATCACATCTGATATACGAGAACACCAGCATATTGTATATTTCCGTTTAATTTTGTAACACACTGTAACTGTAACTTATGAAATTTTTACTTTTTTTTATCTTCCTTTCAGATGTAAATCTCTAAGAACTGCATCCAATATATTGGTATTCAATCTGGCCGTAAGCGATTTTTTAATCGTAATCAAAAATCCCATAGCAGTGTA
Source organism: Sarcophaga caerulescens (assembly GCA_927399465.1). Taxonomy (NCBI): domain Eukaryota; kingdom Metazoa; phylum Arthropoda; class Insecta; order Diptera; family Sarcophagidae; genus Sarcophaga; species Sarcophaga caerulescens. The sequence goes on from OV656867.1 coordinate 88,924,010, forward strand.
TAATAATTTTATGCGTGGACCAGCTCTAGGTGACTGGGGTAAGTAAGTCTCAAGGTGGAAAACATTGTTATCACTAACAAAAAAAAAATGTTGTCTTTCAATTTATTTTTTAGGCTGTCGCTTGTTTGCCTTTGTCGGTGGTTTTAGCGGCTCAGCATCAATTGCCATGTTAACAGTTATATCTTGGGATCGCTATAGCGTTGTGGTTAACCCTTTAAGTCCGCTGCGTTTGAATTATAAAACGAAATATTATTATTTCTTAATGCTAGTGGCTTGGTTGGATGCTTTACTCTTCTCGTCAATTCCTCTGCTAGAGATTGGACTTTCGGTTTATGTGCCCGAAGGTTATTTAACCACCTGCTCGTTTGACTATCTGGACAAGAGCATGAATGCTCGCATCTTCATGTTTACGTTTTTCTTTTGTGCCTGGTGTGTACCGCTTTTCATTATCGCTTACTGTTATTTTCATATACTGAAGGCTGTCATCACGTCCAAGGATATACAGAGCAATTGTAATAAACACAAGGTTGAAGTGCGTTTGGCTTTCATTGTACTATTGGTGATTGGTTTGTGGTTTTTGGCATGGACCCCATATGCTATTGTTGCCATGTCCGGGGTTTTTGGTCTTGAACGTTATTTGACACCCACCAGATCCATGATACCGGCTTTATTTTGTAAAACAGCCGCTTGCTTAAATCCATTCCTCTATACAATCTCACACAAACGTTTTCGCAATGAGCTGCAACGTTTATTCTGCAAACGTCGTACATTATATCGTAATTCCCTGACACGTTCTTCGTATGTGACCAGAACCAGCAAACGGCCACAAAATCGTGCCGAGTTGTGTAAGAATGAAGGGCAAGAAAATACCAGCAATAGTATAAAATCCAAGGTAGGCATCGATAATATAACCATTGGCGGTGTGGTTAATACAACACTTTATGGCACTGGTTCAGCACACGGTACCAGTGTATACCGCCATCATCAGATACCACAGAAGCGCCCTAAGAAATCCTCTCCTTTTAAGAAACACATCAGTCCTGTGGTATCTTCTGAAGATGCTGGTGTTTATGTTTTGGAAGTGGATGATTTGAATGTGGATAAACCAGTTCAAAATCCCGCAACAGAGACTAGATTTTAAAGAGCGTTTCCCCTCCAAACTGAAATAAAGGCCTTGAAATAAGTTTTAAAAACTTTAAAACAAACAAATTTTTTATTATATAAAGAAATGGGTTTCTTTACGACCGTCTTAATGTAGAAATAAAATTCTTATCGACAGGAAAAATGCTTGTTTTTTTACTGAGAATAAAAATAGAATAGGGCAGCTTATGGATCTTAAAAAAAGTTTTTTTTTTTTGTAGTTTTCTCACAATTAAATACAATTTTACACCATTTCCACTAGTAAACAATATTTCAAATTAGAATTTAAGTACTCAGGAATTAATTTGTCATTTAAATATTTTACACCATTTCCATTGAAATACGATAAAAAAATACTGCAAAATTGTAGACATTATTTTTGCATAAAATTCTGATTGCATTCTGCTGCAGTTTGATAGATAACATCGTTATATTCGCCTTTTAAAAAAGCCAATTTTCTAGTACCCTGATGGGTATGCGTAAACCCTTGCAATGGAACAGTTCAAGGAGTTTCAAATGAAAGAGCAGAGTTGGCTTGTAAACAGTTGCTTTAGCGATAGTAGCCAATTATTGATTGCTTGAAGGCCAATTTTGGAAGTGAGACAAGAGAGAATAAAGTTTATGGCCATGAAATTAGAATATCTTACTTTAAAATTGTAAGAAATAGGAATAGTTTACAATGACAAGGCGTTCCACAACCGAGTAGAATCGTTAAAGACCAAATTCTTGTTGTAACACTTACCCAGCGCCAACAAACGGATATATTCGCAGAGAGAGAGAGACACAAGTCCCCAAATGAAAGAATAGAATTGGATGTACTACTCTCTTAATAATTCCTTACTCCCTCCCGTATACGCAGTTGAGAAGGTTCAAGAGTAAACTTCGAAGCATCGTTTGATTAGTTTCTTTAGGTTAGGTTAGGTGGCGGATGCCCTCGAAGAAACATTTCGTTTGATTAGTTCCTTTAAAAGCCGAAAAATATGCTAAGTCCACTGAATATCAAAATGCAATACAAAGACAATTGCGGGATCATCACATCATCAATGTGAAATGAATGTGAGATAGGGCGCTAAAATTGTTCACGAAATCGGTAGATTTTCAAGTTGATTAGAAAGGTAACAGAGTAGATAGCCTTGCAGTTATTAAACCAAATGTACAGACGTAAATTAGAGATAGTTTATGGTACCGGAATAGATACGGAAGAATCTGTTGAAAATAATGCAATAAGCTGCATATGCCTAATTTTTCCATTTATTTTATGCAAACATAATGGATTACATTTTACTACACCTTATATTAATACCGCGTGTTCTTTCTTTTATAAAGAGTTTTTTTTTTTTTTTTGCTTAATATCCACGAGTGTATTTGGTAACATTATGGCAAAAGTGAGCTTTAAAATAAAAAATTTATATTTAATGTAGCAATTAATTGTTAATATCTGTATAAATGTTTTTATGTTTTATAAAAAATAGCCTAAATAGTACAATTGTTTAGATTTAATTGTGTATTTAAAATAATATAACAAAAATTAATTTTGTAATAATTTTAAGCAAAAATATTTATGTATGTATGTGGGTACCAATTTTGGCATATCATTGAGCGTAAAATCTTTAACCGGTCATTAAAAATTACTTTAGAAAAATATTTATGATTAAAGCCTCTACTTATTTAAATATAAACATAAAACCACAAGATATTTAAAATTTTTTTTTATTTATTATTTTATTTTATATGAAAGTTATTATTTCACCATAATCCAAAGTGCTTCAAACCCTACAAAATAATCAAATTACTGACCATAACAGCTGTGACCTTTTTCCATCTTATTTTCTGAATAGTTTTCGACTGATCTTGTAACATACTTTCCGAAACGGCTGATCTGTATACCGTACAGGTTGACTGGCAGGCCCGATTTCACCAACTCACAATACATGAGAACTTTTTGGTTTCATCAAATATGTACCTTGTCATCCGTTTACCGTATTCGTATAATACCTTCTAGTACCACCAAAGCAGAGCATTCTGATTTGTCGTACTTTACATATGATTTCAGTCGTTTCAGATCGTTCTACATTTTTATATTTTTCATACAAAGGGACTTCTAAAATTCGACATCAAAAATGGTCTTTGAACTTATCTCAGTTTCAAATCGTATGGTTTTAATTTTCTATTTTTTTACTGCCACTAACTTTATTAGAACGAGTACAATAAGTATGATTATTGGAATCATAACTTGGCTTTGCATTATGGGCACTCATGCAAAGCACATTGGTCTTGAACACTTGACAAATGACTTCTGCAGGAACTGTCGTGATGAAAAAGAGGAGGAGGAAACTTTACACATATTGGGTACACGCCGATCACTATGTCGGAGGAGAAAAAGGCATCTTGGTGTTCACTCCGTAGATTATTTAAACGAACTGTCAGTAAATCACTCCATCAATAGCTCCGAATGATTCCGAAAATACTTGAAAATTAATAAATGTGGTATCACAATAGGTCTTATATGGCCTAAGTTGGTCTATCCTAACTTCTTTGAGTGCCACCTCCACCTACCTACCTAACTACTCACACCAACACTCAAGGCATTAAAAGAAAACAGACAGTATTGTGCGACAAATTGGTATTAAATTTAATAAAAATTTGTTTTTATTTCTTTAATGATCTAAAAGATTTCACAAAGTGTAATAGACTACTCACTGATGGGAATCGAAGCCACTAGCCTTACTCTCACAGATTTAAACTCACAATATAACCGCCTTATACCGGGTCCGCCATCTAACGTTTTTTTTTTCAACTAGTGCTTATTTCGTGAATGGCAACACTTAGCTCATGTCTGATTTGACAGATAATTAGTTTTATCCTTCCGCTGAACGAATATGGTTGCGTATACGCTTGAACAACAACGCTAAGTGGTCCTGCGATCGACTTACAAAAGATGCCGATTTTGGCAAAAAAAAAATCATCTTTTCAGATGAAGCTCATTTTGATCTTGGCGGGTATGTAAACAAGCAAAATTGTCGCATTTGGGGCACAGAAAACCCGCACGCATACATTGAAAAGCCGACGCACCCAAAACGAGTCACTGTTTGGTGCGGATTTTGGTCCAGAGGCATAATTGGGCCATTTTTCTTCGAAAATGAGCAAGAAGTGGCCGTTACAGTCAATGGCGATCGTTATCGGGCCATGTTGAACGAATTTTTGTTCACAAAAATTGAAGAGGAGGATATTGGCAACATTTGGTTTTAACAGGATGGCGCTACGTGCCACACAGCCGAAGCTACACTCGATGTTTTGCGCCCTGTTTTTGAAGATCGCATTATCAGCCGCAGAGCTGATGTCGTTTGGCCACCTCGGAACTGCGATTTGACACCGTTGGACTATTATTTGTGGGGTGCCGTCAAAGATAAGTGTTACGCCGACAAGCCAGAGACAATTGACGCTTTAAAGGACAATATTCGTGAAGCCATTTGTGAAATACAGCTGCACACAATCGATAATGTGCTTAAAAATTGGACCGATCGTGTAGGCTACTGCATGGCCAGCCGAGGCAGCCATTTGAATGAAATTATTTTCCATTATTAACCGGAAGGATTGTACTTTCAAATAAAAAAGAAATTTGACAAAATATTCAGTAGTTTTTTTTTAAAGCATTTTCAAAAAAAAAAAGTTATTTGGCGGACCCTTTACTTGGTTTTCGATGAAAGCCGTTGTTTTAGAACACTTTGAAATTTCTGCTTGAGGGATTTTCAGCGATTTCGCAGTACCAAGTCGCTGTTATCTAGTAGGTAGTGCGTGGTTCAAATCCCATCTTAGACATCGCAAACATAACGAAATATGAAATAATTTTTTTTTTTTTGAGGACATCCCCTCAGCAGTCTTCTGGCAAAAATTCTGGGAGTAAATAAAATTGTTCTGAAAAGTATCTCAAAATTTGTCGTTCGAAGTAGGCCGCTCATCAATTAAATTAACACAAGCAATTTTTTTTAATTTCAAAGATTTCAAACAAAACTTTGTGCAAAGAATGGTTTGTTGGTTAACAATGGTTAATAATTTTAAAGCTATGCAAAATAAGTAAGGTTAAATCAAAGTTCTTAACCCTCTAAAGAGCTGTATTAGTTAGTCAAAAAATTAAAAATTTGTAGTTACTTAAGCAAAACTGCTCTTTTAGACCTTCTGTATATGTTGAAAAAAAAAATCAGTTTTATATCCCAAGCTGAACCGAAGTTATAGCAAAAAGTGTTTGCGGCAATAAGATCATAGAACTTATGTCTTGAAAACTTAAATCGCATTTTGCCAAGTTCAAGTTTTTTTGAGATATGACTATGTTGCAATAAAGGAGCGATATGTAAAAAATATGCAAACTTTACTAAATCCTGGATATGCTACTTTTTTAATTTAAAAAAATTAATTTATAGTTTATCTTAAGTCCTATATGCCAATTTTTTTCTGTTCCCTTTTTCTTGTTTATTTTTTATGGCAACACATTTTTATAATTATTTTTTAAATAAAAACAAATAAATACTTAGAATCAAAAGAAAAACATAAGAAATTATTTAAATGAATTAAATAAAATATAAATAAACAGATTATACATTTTATTAGCCCAATTACTTTTAAATGTATGTATTGTTATAATAAATGTGATACAAATGAAATATCGTATATATTTTTTCTAAATGTGCTTTTTTAGTTTTAAGTAATTGAAATATAGGCAATTATATTAAAAGAAAAATCAATAAATAAATATTCAGAGAAACCTTAAGAAGACGTCTTTTCATAATAGAAAATAATTAGAATAACTTTAAAAAGGTAAGAACACAGTAAATACTTAAACAAATAATGGATGATTTTTTAAGAGCTATAGGAAAATTTTTCAAAAAAAAACACATAAAATTCAGAAAAATGCATGAAATCTTTATTTGAATCGATAGTACGGTCCATATAATTTAGTGTTTGAAGATTATTTCATGCAAATGTTGACCGCGACTGCGCCTCAAATGGTCCATCCGCTTTGTCCAATTTTGGCATACTCTTTCCAACATTTCGGCCGGTATCTCACGAATAAATACTTCAATGTTGTCTTCCAATGCGTCAATTGAAGCGGGCTTGTCTGTATAGACATGAGCTTTAACATAAAAAATAGTCTAAAGGCGTTAAATCCCACGATCTAGGCGGCCAATTGACCGGTTCCGAACGTGAAATAAAATGTTCACCGAACTCGTCTCCCAATAAGTCCATTGTTACGCGTGCTGTGTGGCATGTGGCACTATCTTGTTGAAACCACATGTCATGCAAGTCAAACTCTTGCATTTTGGGCAAAAGAAAGTTGGATATCATCTCACGGTAGCGCTCACCATTCACAGTTACGTTACGATTCGCAGCATCTTTGGAGAAGTACGGTCCAATGATGCCACCAGCCCATAAACCGCACCAAACTGTGACTTCTTCTGTATGCATTGGTAGCTTTTGCAATGCTTCTGGCTGATCTTCACTCCAAAATCGACAATTCTGCTTATTTACGTATCCATTGAGCCAAAAATGAGCTTCGTCGCTGAACACAATTTTTCGATAAAAAAGTGGATCTTCGGCCAACTTTCCAAGAGATCATTCAGCAAAAATTCTGCGTTGCGGTAGGTCGTTCGGCTTCAATTCTTGCACCAGCTGTATTTTGAAAGGCTTCACACCTAAATCCTTCCGCAAAATTTTCCACGTTGTTGAGTAACAGAGGCCCAATTGCTGCGAACGGCGACGAATCGATAATTGATGGTCATCATTAACACTGGCCGATACAGCTGCGATATTTTCTTCAGTTCGCACTCTACGTAAGCGTGTTGGTGGTTTAATGTCCAACAATGTAAATTTGGTGCGAAATTTAGTCACAATAGCCCGAATAGCCGCTTTAGTGGGTCGATTAAACTGACCATAAAATGGAAGAAGCGCGCGAAGGACTTTCTTAACAGAGCACGCATTTTGATAATAAAATTCAATGATTTGCAAGCGTTCTTCGTTTGTAAGACGATTCATGGTTAAATTATAGACCAAACTGAGCGTGAGCTGTATAAACCAGTGTTGCCAAAAAGATAATAGCTAAAAAATCACCCGTTACTTATTTAAGCAGCAAAAACTCTACACAAATAACAATATTTTACTCACAAGCAAGAAGATGCACAAAGAGAAAGTAAATAGAGAGCCAAAGGGGGAGTATAACAATTATAAAAGCAGGCATCGCATGCCAGCATAATTTGTTTAAACAAAACCGAATTTATTGTATTTGTTTATAAAATAAAAAGATTATAAAACAATACATAGAATCAAAAGCAATAAATTTTAAAGAAATTATTTATAATAAAGCGCCAATAATTTCAAAACAAAACACCATTAAAAAAAACCGTTGTTTGCAAACAGAGATTGCCAACTGTTAGTACTCGTTTTTAGCCATCCTGCATAATAGAATAACAACCAATAAGGGAGGTGAATTTTATTATTTTAAGAGTAAAATACCGCAAATGTAAGAGAGTAAATACCAAAAACCAAGAGAGCTTAATATAAACAAAAAGTAAAAAAAAAAAACGGAAACAATTTTCAACAATTTCATGCACACATAAATTTTCAGTTGATTTTGTAAAGCTGCTGTGTGATGTAAAATTCTTTTTATTACCAACAAAAAGTTTTTAAGATGAAATAATTATAAAAAAAAACACATAAAATCAAAAAAAAAAAAAAAAAAAAGAATGTTTAATTAAATAAATTAAAAAAAGTGCAAATTGTTAAATAATTAAAGTAAAATTATAATGAAAAGTAAAACGAAAATTATGGCAAATTTATTTAAATAAAGAATATTCCAGTGCTTTTACATACTAAATGGATGCTGTATTAAAAAAAAATAATAAAAAAAACACATACACTGCCACTAAGCAAAAATTATTTTAAAAAATATTTTTCAAGTGTGTTTTTAAAGAATTTGTTTGTTTTTAATTGATTTCATAACAAGAAAATTAAATAGTTGAGAGTGAAAAGAAGAAACACAAGACAAATTAAAAATTTCTCTATATTTGTTTTTGTTGTTTTTGTTTTTTCTTAATTCTATGTCATTTGCTTTCTTTTTTTTTTGTTTTTGTTTTTTTTTTGTAATGTATGTATACTTCTTACCGGCATCTCGGTTACTAACCTCGTTCTTATTTGCCTTTAATTTTGTTGTTGGATTTTCTTTTATATTTACATTTTATTTTCAATTTTTATACATCGTTCTTGTTATTGTTGTTGTTGCTGTTGCTGGTGCTGCTATTGCAAAACACAACACGATTTATTTGTTTACATCACTTTGTCTGCAAAACATCATCACTCTTACGCGCATACTGTTAATAGAGTTGCCATGTTTTTCCGTAAAAAAAGGATAAAATAAAAGGAGATGAATCAATGCAAATTTAAAGAAGTAATATCGGTTCCCGAATTGAAAGTGTGGAAAGACAGGAAACATGGTGAAATAGATTACTATACAACCCAGATGTTGACCGGTCACAGATACTTTAGAGAGTATCTGCATCGCATGGGTAAATGCCTCTCCCCATTCTGTATATACGAGGAGAAAGAAACGTTAGACGATGCCGAACACACATTCTTCAGCTGTTGTCGCTGGGCCGAAAGCCGTCAACGACTCAAAGTTGAAATTGGCGTCATTAGCCCAACAAATGTCGCGACGAAAATGATGAACAGTATAGAGAGCTGGAACGCAGTAAAACAATTTGTGGAGTACGTCCTACGAAGGAAAAAATCTGACCTAGACGCAGCAGAATAAGAATAAGAATAAGAATAGAGCGGAGCCTGGACGCAGGCTGACGATGATGTAACTGGATCACATGCCAGAAAAGGGGCCCACCTCGAAGTAATACAACCGTGGTTCCGAGGTGGAATGATTCCCCGCTGAGGAGACAAGGCGGGTTTTTAGTCGGTATACCCGGTGGGAGAGTCCGACATACCATGTCTGGTGACGACCTTCATGAATGCATAAAGCATTTTCCCTCCTTCCCGAAAAAAAAAAAAAAAAAATATCGGTTCTTTCATAAAGCGCTTGCCATCTTTAAAAAATAAAATATTTTTTGTAAAATATTTTCAAAATTTTCAATTCGTTTGGAAGACCTATTGCTGCCCTTATGTATGGAATACAATATCGTCCAAATATCTAACACGGCTTCTCTGGGTGGTCATTACAACCCTTCAGTCAGGATTACGACTTAAATTCTCACACCATTTAGGTTGTGCGTGTTTATTTTATATATGCATGGCGGGGCCTACAGTTTACAGTACGATTTCGAACAACAGATTTTTAAGAAACTTTTCATGGAAATTGTATTTACTCTCAGAGTTTTTGCCAGAAATCTGTTGAGAGAAAGTCGCCTGAGATGTCTAATCTGGGGTTTGAACCGTGGCCTCACGTCTAATAAGCCAATACTGTACCTAGTAGACTACGGCGCCTACTTTGGGTGGAGGGCATCGAAAATATCATATTTTCAATGAATTTGGCGCATAAATGAGGGTGAATTTAAACGATAGCATGGATTATATTGGCTTTGAGGACTGCTGTGATTTGTGATTAATTCACATACACCTATGACTTCAGAAAATCCCACAAGAAAAAGTCTAACGAGGTCAAATCGTACGATATCGTTAGCCAATTCGTATCACCTCTACGTGAGATGACCATGTCCTCAAATTGCTCTTGCAGATTATCTAATGTATCATAAGTTATGTGGCACGTAACACCGTTCTGTTGTCGTTGGTGTCTAGGTCATCCAGTTTAGGCGAAAAGACGTTGGTAATCATCGACACTGATGGCCTGAACATCGTCGTCTCAAGCAAATATGGACCAATGGCACCGCCAGCTCAAAATGCACACCAAACAGTGATTTTTTCAGAATGCATTAGACGATCTTGGGTCTTATGTGGATTGGTATCGTTCCAATTCTATAAATTCTTTTGTTTTCGTACCAAATGAAGATATGCAGAAAAAATATTGCTATCGATCGGATTATGAACTCCAAATTCGGCTATATATCTACACATATATTCATATTCTCTAACTGCTTGGTCGATTTTCGATAAATTTTCGTTTTTCTACAAATCACTTTAAAGTCTTCAAGCTGTTAACAGAGTCAAATTATGGCAACTCTTTTTATAATTGTCAGCAAAAGAGAGAGACACTATGAAATATGCATGCAAATATTCTGCATAAATCCAAAAATATCATTCAAAAAATAAAAAAAAACAATTTTTTTTATTCCCACACAAAAATTATTATTTTATCGAACAAACATATCGCGCTATAAACCCCCACACATATCACTGCTACCCCTTGTCCTACCGTATACACATTGCCACAATGACAATTTATTGTGTTTTATTTGTAATTTAATGCTTATATGCATTTATGGTAACAAGAACAACAACACTTTGAATAATTTTTGTAACTGTTTGAAAGAAACAGAAATTATGTTACTTTGGCAACTCACTTGCTTATTGTTGATAATATGTTGAAATATTTATAAAAGTGTGTGTATGTATGTGTGCGTATTTATATGCATGTAAAGTGGCAGTTTTAATGATGCACGTGCAATTACGAACAAAAAATAATTTCGAACTCATTTGTGCCTGACAATCATTTTAAATATTTCAACAAATGCTTTTAATAAATTAAACTTAATATTGTGCCGCTATGCAGCTGTGTTGCGAACTGATTATCGGTGTTGAAATATCTATACACATAAGGGCAAAATAATAGCAAAAATCTTATGGCTATAATTCACACTAATTTCTCATTGGTTTGTAATTTGTATGTTCTAGATAAAGGCTATTTTAAACCATGAATCTTGATCATGTACGTAGCCCAGGTCAGGTATCTCCAACAAAACAAAATATGAAAAAATATTTCTCCGGCCACTTACTCTCAGCGGATATCTAGCAAAAACTCTTAAATTAAATACAATCGCCATGAAAAGCTTCTCAAAAATCTGTCGTTCAGAGCAGAAATTAAACTATAGGTCCTACCACTCATATATAAAATGATCACACACAACATAAATGGTGTGAGAACCTAGATCGTAATGCTGCATAATAGTTATGACCTTTTCCCATCTTTCTCATAAAATCTATACGCTTCAAGGGATTTGGTTATTCTTTGAGGTCAAGATCTAATCAGGCTGATTTTTGCTATTCAGTGGTATCTTATTCTCTCAATTGTTTTCTACCGATCTTGCAATATATTTATATGCCTCCAAAATATATTCCAAAACGGCTCCTCTGTATACCGTACAGGTTGACTACTAGGCCCGATTTCAACAACTCACATTACATGAGAACTTTTTGGTCTCACCAAATACCTTGCCATCAGTATTGGGAACCTTCTAGTACCACCAAAGCAGAGCATTGTATTGGTGTCATGGAAATCCCCTTCAAAGCTGGTCATTGCTTTGGATTATCGGAAAGTAAATTATAAAAAAAGGAAAACAGACAGTATTGTGCGACAAATTGGAATTAAATAAAAATTTGTTTTATTATCTTAATAATCTAAAAAATTTGACAAGTGAGAAACGAAGCCACAACCTTTACTCTCGCATATTTGCACTCACAAGATTACCGACTTATACTTAGTTTTAGATGAAAGCCGTTGTGAAGATACTTTGAAAATGCTGCTTGAGTTGCATTCAGGGGTTTTGCAAGTTACTCATAAGGACTCTAGTAATATGCAGTGTATTAGTTTATTACACGGGAGTCCGTGGTTCAAATCTCAGCTCAGCCATCTCAAAAAAAAACGAACAGTCGTCTGGCAAAAATTCTGAGAGTACAATAAAATTGCCATGAAAATTACTCAAATCTGTTGTTCGAAATTGAAGTTGAAACTGTAGGCCAATCACGAATAAAGTTATTTCAAAAAACTAAAGCGAATCTTCCTGCAAATAATGATTTGTTGGCAGAAACCTTTTACAATTTTAAAGCAAAACAAAATAAGTGAGGTTGAATCACAGTTCTTAACCCTCTAAAGAGCCGTATTAGTTATTAAAGACAAACAAATCATATGTAAAAAATATGCCTACTTTTTTAAATCCTGGACATGCTATTTCTTAATTTAAAAAAATTAATTTATAGTTTATCTTAAGTCCTATATGCCAATTTTTTCTGTTCCCTTTTTTTTGTTTATTTTTTATGGCAACACATTTTTATAACTCTGAAATTAAATACAATCGTCATAAAAAGTTCTAAAAAATCTAAAATTGAACTGTAGGTCCTGCCACTCATATATAAAATTATCACACACAACATAAATGATGTGAGAACCTAGATCGTAATGCTGACTGAAGGGTTGTAATTGTCAATTGGGAACATGCCATAATATCTCGATCGTCTATCCATCTGTTAAAGTTTATAAAACAGTAAAGATCAAAGTAAAGTACTCCTTTCTTCATATAATTTCCTTCAATGTAAAGATTTTCGTTAAAATTTTTAAATTAATATTTTCCGACTATAAACGAACAGTAATCATAGTCATAATTTTCTCTCCCATAGTTTTTATTACTGCTATAATTCTTCCCATTACTGTGTATCTCATTAAAATTATAAACCATAATTTTTCAAACATATGAGTCTCTAGAGAGGTGTTACACATATAGATTTTTTCTTTTCACTTTTATTTATTTTTTTTTTTTGTTCTATTTTGTTAACCAAAATAACAATAACAATAGCTAAGCAACCCTCAATCCCCCTTTCAGTATACAAAATAATACATATTTATTATATTCATATGTGATTTCATTGTTTAATATTCTTTTGAAAGGAATTAACAAAAAAAAACGTTTTTCATTTCCAATTGCATTTGTTTGACTTCTCTATGCAGAGAAACTAAAATTGTTGTGACACGTTGAATACTGTTTTACCAGTGGGCGTATGATTGATATTTTATACGGGCACATATTATTTTTTGAAATAAAGTATACGTTACCAGTTGCTCAAAGTGAATCCATATTTTTATTAGAATGGTAAGCGAAAGACATTTTATATAATTTTGATAGATTTTAAATTCGAGATTTTTTGGTTGGCTGGTAAAAATTATGGACTGATTTTCATCGAAAACGGTATGGTTTTGTGTGATATATTCAAGCCAAATTTCATTTATAGAGGGTTTCACAGAATTCTAGCAATTTTTTAAGATGAACATAAAATTGTTAAAATATTATTCAATTCTTTAAGTCATTATTACGAGCTAATGCTATGCTGAACTTGAGACTACCGAGGTTTTCCTCAATTGCCGAGATAGTATTTTTGAACCAGTTCGTGGAGCAAATGCGAAAAATAATTGTATTTGTTAGGAAAAACAACCTATGGGGAGTATCAAGTCTTAGCCAGGAATGTTGAATGTTTCCACAGACGTTTGTAATCTCTCCGTTGGGACGTTGATGAGATCTAATCTTCGCTTTTTTACCAATTTTAGTTACATTTTTACAGATGACTGAAGATAACTTTTGTCGTAGGCCCACCCTTTGGGGATTGAGGTATGTGACTGAATGAAGTCATATGACTAGAGTCGATTTTTAAGCACATAATACTTAAAGTTAATTGATAGTATAAATACTGGGTAGCAGAGATCAGCAACGAGTATTTAAAACGATGAGTAGATTCGAGTCATACTTATAATTTCAGCTACTTATACGCATTCATACTTATTTTAATATCATATTCACACTACTCGTATTCACAGTTAGAAATACTCATCGTACTCATACTTAACAATACGCACGATGTTGTTGATTTCGACTCTCCATGATTCAACATATACACGAAGCACAAAATAAGTATGATTCGAGTACGAACACCACAATACTCGCTAGAAGGTTGTGTGTGCTTTGCTTGCTGTCTTTGTCTTTTCTTTTCCCTTCTTTGTAAATGCAACAATAACTACTACTGAAAACTTTGATGAATGATTCGAGTGACTCGAATCATTCGTAAGTATTATAAGTATTTTTCTAAATTTATGAATCTGAATGAGTAGGCGTATGAATCAAACAATGAATCGAATGTTGTGAGTTTGATGTCAACGTTGTACTCATACTCATTGCAACCTATACTTATAAATCAATGTTGTAGCGAGTACGAATGAATCAGAGTAGTTGAATTTTAATACTCTTGCCTCACTCATACTCAAAATTTCATAACTACCTATAAGTAGCGAAAATACGATTCATTGCTTATCTCTGCTAGGTAGCCAGAAACTAGATGTTCTATGCTCGTAATTTTTATCCAAGAATGGATGAAGTCGGAATATTTCTCAAGTGCCAATGAAGCAAGTAATAATTCACTCCATCGATTGTCTTACTACATATTTACACCATCCGTATTTGACCGAGAAGGGAATACAACTCTTAAGTGTCAAGAAGTATATATTTTGGCTGCTTAAGCGCGTACAGGAGAAAGAGCTTATCGATTGGTTCATTGTGGCTTGTGATTGTTCTATCAAATGCAATTGAAAATTAAATATTTTTTATCGATACTACAACGGAATGTGCTTTAGTGAAATACATATATTGAAAATCAAATACAACTCTTAAATGCCTACAAGTCTATTTTGTTGCTTCTCAAGCGCTTACAGGTAGAGGAGCATATTGATTCAATGGTTCATTATGGCTTGCGATTGTTTTACCGTATTATACTACAACGGAATGTGCTCTAATAAAGCAAAAGGGAAAATCGTATATTTTTATAGAATAGAACAATAGATTGGCCGTTGGATCGCTTAATGCGTTACATAAGGAGTTCATCTTTTAGCCGCAAAAGCCTTTTCTGTAACTTACAATATAACGAGATTCAAATCTAATAACGATAAGTATTACTTCACTCTTTTCGCTCTCCTCCAAAGCTGTTTCTCTAGCGACAACAGAATACACTACATGTAAAGCGACTATCCCCTGCATGTTTTTTATATATTTGTATGGAAGACAGAGTAGGACGAGAAGTTTAAGGCTTTAGTCAGACTGGAAGTGGGCGAAAGTTTTTGGCAACGATATCAGATCTTTAGGGATTTTTATTTCTTACGATTTTACTAACCTCAGAGCGACATTAATGGTCAATGGTATAATTATGACTCAGTTACAGTATTCCCTCGATTTACGTCGTAGAATGTTCCGGAAAAAGGCGACGTAAATCGAAACGACGTAAATCGAATTTCATACTGCTCATACTACAAAGTAGTACGTTTTTAACAAGGAACTTAAAAAAGATACAGTAATCTCTCGATTTACGTCACAGTTGGTTCAAAAAAAAGGCGACGTAAATCGAATGACAACGCAAATCGAAGTTGAAGGGAACAAAATTTTTGACGACGTTAATCGAAACAACGTAAATCGAGACGACGTAAATCGAGGGAATACTGTAATAGAAGGTAAGCACGAATTCAAGGTTGAATAATAATACAGTAGGACCTTGATCACGGATAGATTATCCGGCAACATCAATTATCCGGGATGGAAAAAGAAAATTTTTTCTATTATTTTGGACAAACAAGCGAAAAAGGGGAATTCCCTCTTTAGTACATGAAATCCTTATCTACTGTTCACTGTTTTCTGACAAAATTATTTTTTTTATTATATTTTTGAAACATGTATGTACATATATAAAATCCTTGAATTGTTTAGTTATGTACATACTCATTTATTAATTAATAAAAATATCTATTAAAAAACTAGCCAAAATTGGTACTCAATTAACCGGGAAAATCGATTATGCAGAATGCTTCCGGTCCCGACCATCACGGAAAATCGAGGTCCCGAGGACTTCCTCTCAGCAGATTTCTGGCAAAAACTCTGAGAGTAAAACAAAATTGCCATGAAAAAGTTTCGCAAAAATTTGTCGTTTGGGGTCGACTTTAAACTGTAGGTCCCGCCACCCATGAATAAAATTAACACACACAACATGGGTGGCGTGAGGCACTAAGTCGTAATCCTGACTGAAGTATTGAAATGACCAACTATGTATGTGTGTGATCTGCCTGTAAATATAAGTTTAGAAACCCAAAGAAATATAAAAATTAGTACATTTAGTTTTAGGCAGCACCTCTACAAATACACAAAGTAATACACGCTCAGGTATACTTAAAGAAAAACTATATCCATCAATACTTAGAATATATTTGTAAATATAAACTCCTAACTAACATTATTATTGTCATTATTAATCCTTTAAAATCTCAACTTAAACAGTTTTCTTTCAGCTTAAAGTGCAACAAACTATCATTGATAAACAGACTACATGTTGATATAAAATTTGATTTGAATATTTAAGAAGTAAAACTTTCAAAATTTTGTAGCATAAAACAAAATGTTCGATACAAAATGGTTGCCAGCCGCTTGTGGCAGCTTAGCACCAGCACTTATACCACCTGCACACATTGCCATACTCTGGTATTTTTGGGAGAATTATGCCCGTTACGTTGATAAGCACTTTTGTACGTGCTCATGCTGGGATACAGTGTTCAAGGGTCCCTACGAGTCTGGTGTGGCATCCTACAAGCACATGTATTTCAATGCCACACAAAATACATTCAAAATGTGGCTGTTGACTGTATTTGCCGTTATTGCCTTGTACGAGTGTATTAAACGTTTAATAGCCTTAATACTACAGCAACGTTTACGCTACTCAATGTTGATACTATTTAGCCTGTCGATATTTTCGCATTATTATGCGTGGTGGGCATATATGAACTATTACAACGATGACTACTATCAGCAATGGAATCATCAATTGTTTTTTACGGTATGTACGTAAGCTAATGGGAAATTTTTTATTATTTTTTTAACTCTGCTAAGAAAATAATTTTTGTGTGTATTTTTTGCCCTATAGATAACCGAAATTTTATCAACTGTTATGGTAATGCATTTAGCCGATAGCACTAATACGGTTACAACGAAGAAAATCTTTTGCATTGTTGGCATAGCCATACTACATGTTATCGCCAGCAGTTTTGATCAGTTCTTCTTCAATGTTTTACGCGGCGAAGGCTATGCTCATCAAATTGTACGCGATATTGGTTTTATGGTGCCGGACATTATGCAATTGGTTATACCACTGTGGCTGTTAAATCGCACTCGCAAAGAATCGTATATAACGCGGCCATTTTCAAAAGATCGCAGTCTCCACAAGGACATTGTGGCCATGATGTTTTTCGTTATTGCCCTGTTTGTGGTCTGCACAATATTGTGAGATAAACTGTTCCAATGGCTTTTAGATCGTATGAAAAGTGTTGGTAATGGTATCACTTTACAACCTGGTGAAGAAGCTATTGATTAAGAGCATAGGATTGGATTGGATTGGATTGGACTATTTTTATTGGCAGCATATTTATGTGTTTGAACATGTATATTTAAACGTAAAAAGAAAATCCATTGTTATGATGCCTTTGAAAAGCATCAAATATTTTTCTATTTAAACGACTAACAAAATCGAATTGTATATATAAAGAATCAATCATATTACAAAGACAAACCACATATTTTTTACAACCCGCAAGAGAAAAAGAAAAAGGAAATGTTTTGGGAAAATTCCTCATTGAAATCGAAATCGAATCGAATCATGAAAGTAGTGAAGTAATTATAACGTAATGTACGTACATATACATATATAAGAAGAAAACTGAAACTTATTCATGTGAGTATTATTTAGCAAAGAAAACAAAAGAAACTTAACTTAGTTGATATTTGTTTATGGAACAATACTTAGTTATTAATATTTCAAAAAAAAAATTTTTTTAAATTTTTTATTACCACCAATGGAATTCTATAATATCAGCTGTAATACATTATAAAAAAATTTATTTTCCTACGAAAATAAGGTAGAAGAGAAACCCTACTGCATTTCCCTACCTATCTATGTATCTATTAATTGAAGCAAACTAAAGAAATTAAGTACAAACGTGGCTGTAAAGTCTCTGGGCGCTGATACTAAAATTTTTCATACAAAATTTTAAGATCTCAGCGGTACTAATTTGGAAGACATGTGATTTTAAATATTCGCTCTTTATGAGAGATGCTTTACTTACTTGAAATATTTAGAAAGTCTGCAAATAGTAGTCTGCTATAGCTACAGCTTTTTCAGATTGATCGATCCCATAAGATCCCATAAGACCTCAAAAAAAGCCATTCTCCCTAGCTATGTTCTCAACCTCATTTCAAGTTTTCCTTGACTTGACAATTGCCTTTTCGATCTGTATCCTTTATAGGTGTATGAGGCTTCCGTTTTGAGGGCTACATTACAGAGAAAAATTTGTTGCAATTCGTACAATGCAGTCATGGGCTTGAGTATTTTCAGAATCCTTGGCAAGTATACATCGTATGAATTAAAACCTATACTGTTTACGGTTACGTTAGGTTTTTGCCCACGTTGACAAAACCTCCAAGCTATATTGTACATAGGGATATAAACGTTCTTCTTCCGGATGCAATTGCTTTTCTGCAATCAGTTATTGGTTCTCTAAATTAAACTTTAAACTGTAGGTCCCGCCACTTATGTATAAAAAAATTAACACACACAACATAAGTGCTGTGAGAAACTGCGGGCTTCTTGGGGACGATTGCCTGTAGACTGTCTAATGGTGAAGGTATAGCACTGGCCATTTTATAGTCACCTAGCAGCAACTCGTTTCCTTGCCGTTCGCATCTTCCCCCTTTCCACCTTTCCTAAAAACCTGCACAATGCACTGCATGAGTAGGGGCCATCCCCTGAGTGCTGGTTTTATAAAAAAAAAAAAAAATGCAACCGCCGTGTGAGAAATGAGCTGAATCGCTCAAGAAAATTTTTATAAAGCCTATTGCTTTTTCACTCAATCAGTTCACGATGCTGTGAATGATCAGCCGGTTTAATCTATTGAGTGAGTTCAACTTAACTTGGGTAAACGTAAAAAACCAAATCAAACAAATTATCGCCAAACTTCCTATAACTTCCATTGATTCACAAGACGGACCACATCTCATTTCAAAATTCTATATAACCTTACAAATTACAATTATCTGTTGTTGCAACAACTCTGTTGCTGTCTCCGGAAGTATATCCCTGTTGGATATTAAGAAAATTAAGTTTATGTGTTTAATTGTATGCCTATGTGATTCTGGTGGAGATGATATGGATTAAGAGATGGTATTATGAGTTGTGTATGTTGGTGGTCGTCGTTAAGTAATTGGTAGTCCTAGGATGTCCGTTACTTGTGTTGGATTCAGCCGCAAGTCTACTAGTCGAAGGGTTGTCGGATTTGTGTGGTCCTTTGTTGCTTGATGAGCAATTATCTAAAGTGGGGTGAGGTGCCTAACAGAGATCAGCAATGAATCGTATTTTCGCTACTCATAGGTACTTATGAAATTTTGAGTATGAGTGAGTCAAGAATATTAAAATTCAACTACTCTGATTCATTCGTACTAGCTACAATATTGATTTATAAGTATAGGTTGCAATGAGTATAAGTACAACGTTGACATCAAACTCACAACATTCGATTCATTGTTTTATTCATACGCCTACTCATGCAGATTCATAAATTTAGAAAAATACTTATAATACTTACGAATGATTCGAATCACTCGAATCATTCATCAAAATTTTCAGTAGTAGTTATTGTTGCATTTACAAAAGAAGAGAAAAGAAAAGACAAAGACAGCAAGCACAGCACACACACAACCTTCTAGCGAGTATTGTGGTGTTCGTACTCGAATCATACTTATTTTGTGCTTCGTGTATATGTTGAATCATGGAGAGTCGAAATCAACAACATCGTGCGTATTGTTAAGCATGAGTACGATGAGTATTTCTAACTTTGAATATGAGTAGTATGAGTATGATATTAAAATAAGTATGAATGCGTATAAGTAGCTGAAATTATAAGTATGACTCGAATCAACTCATCGTTTTGAATACTCGTTGCTGATCTCTGGTGCCTAAGTTCTGCGACCATACGATCTATTGTACTTTCATCAAACTTTGTAGGGTATCCAAACCTTTTGCCCTGATGAATTTGAGGATTCGGCTCAGAATTCACAGTAACAATTTCCTGCCTAGCACTTGTTATGCATCCGTATATTCCCTAAATTATCACTTTTTCGAAATCACGTTTTTACTTTTTTTTTTTTTTTAATTTTATTTATAAGTATTAAAAATACTTTAACTTTTCAAATTATACAAAATTATTACAAATCATTCAACAATACAAGATTAATACATTTTCTTTTAAAAATATTTTCATTTACTTCATTTTTAATGTTCATTGGCAATAAATTGTATAGTTGTAGACCTTTATAAAACAACGTTTTCTGCATATGGGTTGACTGCACTCTTAGGATTCGAAAGTCGTCTGCATTCCTCAGCATATATGGTTGGCTTTCTCTCACAAATTGGATCTGCTCGCATAGGTATTTAGGCGCATCACCTTTCTTCATTTTTCTAACAAACAATAATGTATTAAACTGTAACCTTTGTTTTATATTCATCCATTTCAACTCGTAGAGCATTGTATTTATATTCGTATTGTATTTATATATATGTATTTATATTTTACGCCTTTCTTCGACTGTTAAGGGTTCCAAATTCGTAAAGGGCAAAGCTTTAACTAAATAATGGCACATCAGATGAAAGATATTTAACAGCTGACAATTTTGCCAGACAGGCGATTTTGAAACCACTAAAAGGATAACCCTTTGCTTCAAATTATATACGTTGTTTAACAAAAAAAAAATGCTGAAGTTATATCCTTAATAATATCCCGCAATTAGCCACCTGATTGCCTTTGTTGGATTTTTAATTATAATAGAACGTCAATAATTTATCGAATTAAGATGTATTACAGCTATTGAAATGTATATGATTCCATTTAGTATTTCATTAAATTATTATCCAATATTAGTTCATATAAATTATTTTTTAAATTTCGGTTCCCACCTATGGGAAACCAATATTAATTTCTTTTTAATTTCCTTTTTTTTTTAATTTATTTAAAATTATTAAATATTTTTTTAGTTCAAATAGTGCAATTAATGCATATCAACATATATATAATCGATAGTATTAATAATTAATTAATTTTCTAGCAAAGAATTTATTATAGAATTTTATCAAATTAATGAAACTCTTTAAAATTGATGTCTATAAAGATATGTTTAACTTTAACTCTTTTTAGAAGAAAAAAAAAAAACAAGCATAAAAATTATTGTATAATTCTCAAAATATTTATTTTATTTTTTCAAACGAAACGACAATAATTAAAAAAACAAAAACATAATCAAAAATTAAAAACAAAAAGTATTCGATTAATTTATTATTTTCGATATTTCTTTAGAAATCTTACAACGTAATGCGTAATATACTGCAACGAATTCAAAACAATGATAATGCAGTTTAAAAAAAATTGAAAAAAATATTAGAAAAAATAATTTAAATATTTTGTAATTAACTATAGTACTCTAGTCATATATAATTAATATTTAAAATTAATTACAAACATACATAGAAACATACATATTTACAAAATAGAAATTGTTTATGAAATTAGATTTTATTTATTTTTAAAACATACCCAAAGAACTTTTACATTGAATACTTTTTAATAATGGTTATTATGGTTTTAAATGTTATCATAGTTTTAAATAATTATGGAATACAAGTATACATATATACCATTTGGAACATCATTCAATAAGGTTATTGGTTGCTAGTTTAATATTAATACCACCTTTCTCGAAATCAGAACAATTTATTTGCTGCTCGGTAGCACTGAAAGTTTAAACTGAAAGTTTAAACAAAAACGTAATCGTTTTAATCTCTATTTTTATTCGAATAATAATTGACCTTTACGACCACCATTTGTCAGCATTACGTTCTAGAATTTTACACCAGCCTTATACTATATTCAGACATGCACTTTTATTGAGTCAATATTCGGCTTACTGATTACAATATTTTAAGTGTTTAGATATTGTTATGATACGCAGTTCAGCTGCTTATTCAATATTCATTTGACAGCTGGTAAACAAAACAGCTGGTTGTTTCAACAACATTGTTTTTGTTTTGTTCGTTGTTTTTTGTTTTGTTTGTCGTTGTTGATATTTGAGTTATCAAATATTAATAGAAAGTGTTTGGAAAATTGTAATATGCTCACTGAACGTACTTATGACAGTGCTGTATTTCAAGTTTTAATCAATATTATAACAATTTATGAATTTATTGAGCAATAATTAATTGACATTTTATATGAAATATTGAGATCAATAATGCCGTTTATTGCGATTTACTCAATATAAGTGCATGTCTGAATATAGTATTTATTATTGTGTGTGAACCTACAATTTAAAATTGACTTCGAACGACAGATTTGCGAAGCTTTTGCAAGCCAAATAATTATTCTTAGGTTCTGCTTTTCCAAAAGACTGCTGAGAGGAGGACGTCGAAAGAAATATTTCTTAAATTTTTTTATCAAGGTTTCAAAGCTAAGGTTTGAACTCTGTAACTATCCTTTAGTATCCCAACACACTACTCACTAAACATTTGTTTAAAAAAGTACGTCTGCAATGTATTCTATTTTCTCCATTATCAGTGCAAGTTTTTAATTAATGCTTCAAAGCCCGGAATGAATCACATACAACATATGGACTTCAGGTCTAATGTATATGATGGCCAATATTACGATGAAATCAATCGGAAAGCTTGTTACAATAAAATGGTTTTGGTTTTCATACGCCTCATAAGCCTTATAAGAGCAATTACTTCTAAAGACTTGTTTGAACGTCAAAGACATGTTAGAATTGCCTAAACCAGTTTACGTTAGAATTCGAACGTGTGGAGCTTTATGTGGCTTATAAAAATTGACTAAACTCGACGCGTAACCTCACAAGCTGATTCGCTGAGCTGATATTAACATGATCAGCTAGCTGGTAACTCATAAATGGACCGTAAATTGTTAATCAAATAAAGTTAAAATTGTCAAAATCGATACTATCGTGCAAGTACCGGGTTATCCATTTCGTGGTTTCAAAAGTAAACGTAAATAAAACACATATAAAATATTTTTTTCATGATATTTCTTTTTTATTGTAAAGTTTGAACGTTAACATTATGTGTGAAACACTACATCATTTAAATGACCTCCACGCGAAGTGTTGCAAGCATTGATTCTTTTGAGGTAATTTTCGACCACTTTTTGACACATTTTGGGCGGTATCTCAGCCATAACTTGACGAATGTTGGTTTTTAAGTGCTCAAGAGTTGAAGGTTTATCTGCATAAAGACGGCCTTTCGCGTAGCCCCACAAAAAAAGTCTAATGGTGTTAAATCGCATGATCTTGGTGGCCAGTTATATCGCCACGACGAGAAATTACGCGGCCAGGAAATGTCTCTTGCAATAAAGCCATATTCGCTCGAGTTGTGTGGCATGTGGCACCGTCTTGTTGAAACCACATATTCTCCAAGTCGTATTCTACAATACCAGGCAAAAAACTTCAAACGTTTGCTTTATCTAGACAAACAGCCTTTTGTGTTGAAATGAAATTTTAAACTTTTTGCAGTTCAAAGCATTCCACAGTAAAAGCGATCATATGGAGACTTTACGCAAATGAACTGAACTCTCGAACCACCATTATCATCACATGCGAGCAATATTTTTTGAATGTAAATTTCATAATTAAGCAGACATTCAATAATGTTTTTACGAAATATATAGCAATTACACTGGTGTGCTTAAATTCCACTTTGAAAACTATGATATATACTAGGTGGTGGACACCCTCAAAGAAAGAGGTCCCACTTAGGCCAGCATTAAGGCCCATTGTGATACCACAATTAATTCTACCCGGGGGTTAACGGTTCTCCAAAG
Source organism: Sarcophaga caerulescens (assembly GCA_927399465.1). NCBI lineage: Eukaryota > Metazoa > Arthropoda > Insecta > Diptera > Sarcophagidae > Sarcophaga > Sarcophaga caerulescens. The sequence goes on from OV656867.1 coordinate 88,948,035, forward strand.
AAAACCATGCCGCGTCCAAAATAAATCTTGATATTGCAGCAATCTTTATGTAAGAGAGCTCGGCCAACGATGTCAGAAAATGAGGGGTCAGAAGTTTTTCGTCTCTTCATGATAAAAGCAGGTCCTCTTCCTTCTCCTCAGACCCACAGATTCTGCAAAAGTCGTTAGTTTGAATGCTGAGCATACTATCATTGCTTTCAATTTCCAGCAGCAACAGTTCTTTTAAAGGCGCCGTAGCTTAGTATGTACTGTGTTGGCTTATGAGACGTGATTGTTACGTTTTTACCTTTTTAAAAACGTTTAAATATGAGTTCGTTAATTGCAAACCAGGTAAAAACAAATATGTGTCTTATTTTAATTAAACTCTCTTTATTATTATTCACACTACTTTTATGTCACTGTTCAAACTTAACCGATACAACATTAATTGCTGGTTCACTATTATTCACACACAACTATTCGCTATACTGCTCACAACGGATATCTTCGAACCACGACTTTTTAGTTCACACGCAACATCACTCAAGACTGACTCAATTACAACTGACTCACTCGACTGCTTTGTCTTGCCCTTTTATAGTCCAACACGAACAGTACATCGAATTATGAACAAATATTTCTCCAGCGATTTCCTTTCATCAGATTTCTGGCAAAAACTCTAAGAGTAAATAAAATTACCATGAAAAGTTTCTCAAAAATCTGTCGTTCGGCGTCGACTTTAATCTGTATGTCTCGCCACTCATGCATAAAATTAACACGCATATGTGGTGTGAGAAGCTAGGTCGCAATGAAGGGTTGTAATGACCAATTATGTTTTTAACACATAGAGCCCCAATAGAAATACTTGGAATTTTTCTTTATAATTTTTAACAAAATTCTTAACCATTGCACAAGTATTCATTGCTTATAACTTTTATTTCAAATTTAATTTAATTTAGTTTTTCTTTTTATTATTATTTGTAGAAATTAGAAAACAATCAATCTCTTTTATATTTATTTATTTAATATAAAATCATAATAAATAATCAAAATTAATAAAACTTAGAAACAAAACAAAGTAATTGAAACAATTCAAGACTTTCAACAAAAAACCATAAATTATATCATTAGAAATAAATATAAAAAATAAAATTAACAATTTAGCCTTAGAAATTACTTAGAAAGTATTAAAACCAATATTGTGTGTGTATTTATATGTCTTTATTGTTAGAATAACTTCTTAAAAAAACCTAAAGAAAAAAATACAAAATTGAAAAAATACCAGAAATTGTTTTAAAATTTCAATCTACTTTGAACCCACCACCAACTTTGAAACATATATTTTACGACACACCTCCCTCCCCCCCCCCCCCCCCCCTCACACTTTTTGTAAAAAATTTGTATTTTTAAAAAGAGAAAAATTATAAAAAATAAAATAAAATAATATTAAATGAAATATAAAATTAATGAATTACAATTGCAAATAATATTTACAGACTTAAAAATCTTAAAATTGTTACGCCTACTTTGGCAATTTTTTTTTTTTTTTTTTTTGCATTGTAAAGCAAATAGGCTCCGAGTCTTCAAATGGTAACTTCGATGCTGATGGCACTGTATTGCTCTTATCATGAAATGTTGAAATACAAATCCAATCTTATCTCGATCTTAAGCTCAGCGATTGCCACTGGATTACACGCCTAAAGTCAAGATTAGACTAAGCCCAGAGAGAGACATCCCATATCTTGCAAATCACTTTAGGTTTTTTTACAAATTTCTCCAGAAATTTTGCTAACATATTTTTGTTACTGGAAATATGTTCACCAATCAATCCTCATCATCACGTCTTAAAAGCATCATTCCGGTCAAGTAGTTTTTACTAACACGCGTATAAGTTGCGCGCACCCAGACGCTTTGTACTATTTTACGTTCTTCTCCTTCTTTTCGTATCATTTGAGGGAAAAGAAAGATGTCTACCTTAATTCTATGGCTCTAAAGTAACTAAAACCATGAACAAATCGCTTTATTTTGTACATTAGAAAGTATACTAACCCCTTAATACAGCCTGGTTACATACCTTGTTAAATTCTTAGAACTTAGAAAGTAAAGGTTTTCCATCGGTGGACGTATTTTTTGGAACCCAGCTCTATCTTTTTCTCGTAAAAAGTTTCTGAAAATCCGTGAAATGAAGGTAATGAAACTTCAACCCAGTTGCTTAAGCTTGTAAAGATGCTTTAAAAAAAAACTACTGAATATTTTCTCAAATATCTTTTTTTATTTGAAAGTACAATCCTTCCGGTTAATAATAGAAAATAATTTCATTCAAATGGCTGCCGCGGCTGGCCATGCAGTAGTCTACACGATCGGTCCAATTTTTAAGCACATTATCGATTGTATGCAGCTGTATTTCACCAATGGCCTCACGAATATTGTCCTTTAAAGCGTCAATTGTATCTGGCTTGTCAGCGTAACACTTATCTTTGACGGCACCCCACAAATAATAGTCCAACGGTGTCAAATCGCAGCTCCGAGGTGGCCAAATGACATAAGCTCTGCGGCTGATAATGCAATCTTCAAAAACAAGGCGCAAAACATAGAGTATAGCTTCGGCTGTGTGGCACGTAGCGCCGTCCTGTTGAAACCAAATGTTGCCAATATCCTCCTCTTCAATTTTTGTGAACAAAAATTCATTCAACATGGTCCGATAAAGATCGCCATTGACTGTAACGGCCACTCCTTGCTCAGTTTCGAAGAAAAATGGCCCAATTATGCCTCTGGACCAAAATCCGCACCAAACAGTGATTCGTTTTGGGTGCGTCGGCTTTTCAATGTATGCGTGCGGGTTTTCTGTGCCCCAAATGTGACAATTTTGCTTGTTTACATACCCGCCAAGATCAAAATGAGCTTCATCTGAAAAGATGATTTTTTTTGCCAAAATCGGTTCTTCTGTAAGTCGATCGCAGGCCCACTTAGCGAAGCGAAAACGCATTGGATGGTCAATATACACAACCACATTCGTTTAGCGGAAGGATAAAACTAATTATCTGTCAAATCAGACATGAGCTAAGTGTTACCATTCACGAAATAAGCACTAGTTGAAAAAAAAACGTTAGATGGCGGACCCGATATATACAGTATTCCCCGGATATAAGCACTTTCAAAAATTCAGGACAGTGGTTATAAGCGGGGAATTCTTATATCGAAATTCCGCAACTGAGAGCAAATAGCCGCATGCCATTCAAGCTGATAAAATTTTATTTGTCTCATTGGTATCATTGGCTTTGTATTCAATGGAATAACGGCTAGTCGGAAGGGTTTTGATCATTTTCTACACCTCGGTGTGGTGACCAAAGTTGTAATTTGCTGAGTACTAAGTGTCACTGCGAAGAAATTGCTGAAATAGATGGATCCGCAGCTGACTTTATAGACATAGTCAATAAGTCCAATTGTAGGAGGCAGAGAATTAGGCCGTTGACTCACCAAAGGCCAGAGACAGATAAGTAGAAGAATATTTATTGAGATTGCGTTGCCTCAGTTGGTTATGCCTTCTGGATGGGACAGAGTGCAACCTCTGCCTCAAGTAGAATGAAACCGTAAGGAATATTCTATCAATTTGCAAGTTTTTCACTACTTTTTCCAATAAATCTGCCATATGGCGTTAATGATGAATTTTGGCTTCCAAGAAATCCAGAAATGTTTAATCGCGCGAACGTGAGAACTACAGGACAGGATCAATCTTGGAAAGAAAGTTGTCATAAAGCAGAAAGCGGATGCATATAAACGAATTTTTTTAAGGTGAATTTAAAATATGAGGAAGAATTTTTCGCGTTTATAAGCGGGGAATACTTAAAAGCGGGGTGCAAACATCGAAATAGTTTCAGTACCTTTTAAAGCAAAAATTAAGATAAAAATTAAGTTTCAGTGCTACTAAGTAGGGAATTATTATATCCGGGGTGCTTTTATCTGGCGAATACTGTATTCGTAAGCAGATTTATCTATTCTTAGTTTTTTCGCGAAAAATATACTTCGTAGAGTATAAGGGCTCCATCAGCGTTTGCGGATGGTTTGGTTGCCGAAATAATCTTGTGTTGTCTCTGCTTTACAAGGATATCGATGTGCAAGGGCTTGCTCACATTGTGCTTACGAGTGATAGTCTCCTTTTGATGTTAAGAGGCGTATTTAGGCGACAGCTACAGTTTTTTTTTGTTTTTTTTTTTGAGGACGTCAGACGCCTTAATTTATAACGATTGCACCGGCATGCTCACATTGTGCTTATGAGTGATAATGTGCTCTCAAAAGTTTAGAGGCGTCTGAGCAATTTCTATAGTTTTTCTGTTCACAATTGTCTCCAGAATGATTGCAATTTAATTTCTGTTTAAAAAACCTTCTCTTTTCGCATTACTATTTGCAATTGTAATTCGTTTTCTACAAAAGAAATCAAAATTAAACCCTATACTTGTACAACTCCTCTGTCTATTGTACATAAAAATAAAATTAAAATTTTTAATACAATAATTAATTAAAAAAATAATTTCATTTGAAATTCTTAGTAATTAATTACATACATACATATATATCTATTACAACTATTACAATTATATACATACATACATACATAGCATTTGTATACAACAGTTAGTGACAAACAAATAATTGTCATAGAAATTTAAGAAAGAAGAAATTTTATTTGTTTTGTTTAGCAAAACTAATAACGAAATACAATATTTAGTGACACTATTGATCTTATGGACAACCCATGGAAATACATCTATGCATACATACATACTTACATACATATGTATGTGTATACATACTAATTAAATAATTTAGAAGATTAACTTTAGAATCTTAAACTTTAGATAAAGCAAAACAAATAAAAATTTAATAACGAATTATAAAATGATGATAACAAAAGAAAAAAAAAAAGAATTTAACAAAAAATTTGTTTTATTTGGAAAACTCACTAAGACAAACAAAAACAATGGTAAACTAATTCTAACCACAACTCAAACCCAAGGGTAAGTAGTGCTTACAAAAAAGAAGTGTTTTAGATAAAATGGCTATTTTGTAGTGCTTTTCACATAAAAACTGCTTTTTTCTGTACCCCCTTAGGCTTGAAAGTTATTTCCTTATACTTGACGTATTTAATGTCGTACCATGGTAGTATTAAATCATATTAGGAACCAAAAACATCACTAGATTGGATTTAAAAGGTCATTCATGATTTACTAAAGGGTGATTTTTTAGCTATTATCTTTTTGGCAACACTGGTTTAAACAGCTCACGCACGTTTCGTGTTTTGTTTCACTGTCAAACATCTTCAGTTTGGTCTATAATTTAACCATGAATCGTTTTACCAACGAACAACGCTTGCAAATCATTGAATTTTATTATCAAAATGGGCTCTTGAAAAGTTGGCCGAAGATCCATTTCTTTATCGAAAAATTGTGTTCAGCGACGAAGCTCATTTTTGGCTCAATGGATACGTAAATAAGCAGAATTGTCGATTTTGGAGTGAAGATCAGCCAGAAGCTACCAATGCATCCAGAAAAAGTCACAGTTTGGTGCGGTTTATGGACTGGTGGCATCATTGGACCGTACTTCTTCAAAGATGCTGCGAATCGTAACGCCTATACAGACAAGCCCGCTTCAATTGACGCATTGGAAGACAACATTGAAGCATTTATTCGTAAGATACCGCCGAAATGTTGGAAAGAGTATGCCAAAATTGGACTAAGCGGATGGATCATTTGAGGCGCAGTCGCGGTCAACATTTGCATGAAATAATCTTCAAACATTAAATTATATGGACCGTACTATCGACTCAAATAAAGATTTTATGCATTTTTCTGAATTTTATGTGTTTTTTTTTTTTTGAAAAATTTTCCTATAGCTCTTAAAAAATCACCCTTTATCATAATTTAAAACCTTTACGCCGGCGCTTTAATTCAAGCTTGTCGCCTACGGGCGGCTGATACATTTATAAGACGTTATTATTTATAATTGTTATTAAAAATAAATGAGAACGTGACTCTCGGTATTTTTTTCGGCATTCGAAGTGCTAAAGCTCTAAATATTTGGTATTACGTATTGTCTAATAACTTGATCAATTGCAGTTTAATCGGGTGGTACACGCAGCCCGATAAGGCAGTCTAGTGCGGCCCAACGGTGCTACGCGCCGACGTGAACATGTTAATGGCCAAATAGGCAGCTGAGAATATCACATGATACTAAAAGCGACAACCGTATAGAACTTAAAGTTTCAGTCACGCCAAATGAAATAATGAAACTGTCGATATGTACCTCCCTACTAACTACACTTCAACAGAGGCCTTAGCCTGAACAAGAATGTCTTAACGATAACTTCGGTGGAATGTTTTCAGATCCCTTAAATCTCAAATTGTTCCCTAAGCTATCATTATTACGCCAACATAACTCAGGCTGAATGGCTATAAAAACAGACGCAACACAAAATCATTATTAAGGTATATTGAAGAACACCAAGCTGCTATTAAGCCCCTAAGCAGTAAGCACATCACACGGAAAATTCTTCAAGAGGGTTTCAATAGAGGGTTCGTAACATACATACATAATTGGTCATTACAACCCTTCAGTCAGGATTACGACCTAGCTTCTCACACCACTTCATTTTATACATGAGTGGCGGGACCTACAGTTTAAAGTCGACTCCGAACGACAGATTTCTTGAGAAGCTTTTCATGGCAATTTTATTTACTCTCAGAGTTTTTGCCAGAAATCTGCTGAGAGGAAGCCACCGAAGAAATATTTGTTTCCATATTTTCGTTTCGATGTCTGACTTGGGGTTTCAAACGTATCTTTACGTCTAATAAGCCAACACACTACCTACTAGACTAAGGCGACTGGGATGTTTTCAGATCCGTTAAATCTCAAATTGTTCCTTAAGATATCATTATTAGGCCAAAATGGCTATAAAAACAGACGCACAATAATATCTTTATCAGGGTATCTTCAAGAGAACCAAGATGCTGTGGGTACATCACACTGAAAATTCTTCAAGAGGGTTTCAATAGAGGGTTTCTATCGATTACTCTAATATTGGTTCTACAGTTATGTAGAGGTTGACAATACAGCTGACGTACTTGCGAAACTTATTTCGATAATATGCCTGAAGGTAATCGCATAACAGAAAGCCCAAAGGTCCGATGGAAGGATCAGTTTGAAGACTTATGTTTCTAAAATTGATGCAAGAATCGTATATGATTAAAGCGCTTAGAAGTCGATTATAACTCAAACTAAACACCAATAGGTTGTGATATATAAAGCTATTTAAGTAAGTAAGAATTTCATCGTAGTCTAGTAGGTAGGTACTAAGTTGTCTTACTAGGCGAGAAATCGAGAGTTCAAGCTCAGCTCTGACATCCCAAAACAAAAATTATAAAAAATAAAAATCTTTCAGCGACCTTCTCTAATCATTCTTCTCAAGAGATCTGAGAGTAAGTGACCGCATTAGAAAAGCTACTCTCATCCAGCGTTCGGATTCAAAGTATCACATAATATCAACGAACACAACACAAATCGCATGAGAGGCTTGGTCGTAATCCTGATTACTTATTTATTTATTACAATACGATTACAAATACAAGTAATTATTATGGGCGAAGAGCATATGTGCATACTCTCGGTGTGGAATAAAGGCTAGGGTCACTACACTATCTGAACGTATGTAAACCCATTTGTTTATATTTATTAAAACAATTTGTAATTAATATTTAATGTATTAAAATTTATTGTTCTCTTTGTATTCTTTTTTTTCTCTCACTTATACAACAATTTATTAATATAATTATTTTTTTATATTTTTTTCATTCTTATAACTAAAACAGAAATTTTTTTAGCATAGAAAGTAACGAAAAAATCGTAATAAAATCGAACGAAAGAAATTGTAGACAAAGTTTTGACATTTAGTTTTAAGTTTAAAAGGAAAGTAAGCAAATTAATTTAAAAATGATCCTTTATTACAATCCGGTCAAAATACATAGAGATGATCACCAATCCTAACAGCAGTTGACCGACTATATTGAAAAGCATCTTCTACGTCCTCGAGGAGATGAAAATTTAAGTCTAATTTTTCAAAAAGTATTATTAGTCTCCATAGGTATTAATGGCCCCCTAAATTATTTGCAAGATATCGAATAAAGGACAAAACCAATACAATTTAACAGAAGTATCCTCACACAATGTATTCAAATTCTGACAAATTCAATCAATTAAGTTCAAGTACCCATTAGAAAATTTGATAAATCCTAATATATGTTATAAATCTTTCTGTAAGTCTGTTTTTTTGTTTGTTTGTTGGTTTGTTTGTTAACCAATCACGCCTGAACGCCTGGACCGATTTTCTTGAAATTTGGGATATAGATCGAGCCATTGCCGGTGCAGGTTATAGGCTATAAATCTTTTCAAAATTTTGACCAAAAGGGGAAAAAAATGGGACAAAGGAAGAAAAAATGGGCAAAAATTAGTACTTTTATGCATAAAATCTGTATTTTATCTGTTTTATAGGTAATTTTTTACGATTTAGCTTGGTTAAGTTTCCCAAATAGCTATTGGAGGTGTTCCGTTTCAAAAGTTGAACCAAAAAGGGTCCAAAAAGGGGGAAAGGGGCCAAAAACGGGCAAATTGAGTGTATAGCCAATCACGCCTGAACGCCTGGACCGATTTTCTTGAAATTTGGGATATTGATCGAACTTTTGTCGGTGCAGATTATAGGCAATAAATATTTTCAAAATTTTGACCCAAAGGGGGAAAAATGGGTCAAAGGGGAGAAAAAATGGGCAAAAATTAGTACTTTATGCATAAATGCTGTATTTTATCTGTTTTAAAGGTATTTTTTTACGATTTAGCTTGGTTAAGTTTCCCAAATAGGAGGTGTTCCGTTTCAAAAGTTGAACCAAAAGGGGTAAAAAATGGGGAAAGGGGCGAAAAACGGGCAAATTGAGTGCATTTATATTTAGGACTCAGAGTATTCAAAAAACTGGGTTGTTTGTTAAACCGGTTTCCGAATAATTAGAAAAATTGCATTTTTTAAGAAACCGGTTTCAAAACTGGTTTCGAAACCGATAAACCGGTTTTTTATTTATTGTTATTTTTAATGCAAAAATTACCCAATAATTTTTTTTAATTTTTTAAACTAATCCAAACTACATAACCCGCGCAACGCCGGGTACAATCTGCTAGTAATTAATAAATTTTAATATAAGGAGTTTGAATAATTTTATACACTTAATTCAGTTAATTTAATAACTTGGTGGATCAAACTCAATAGTTTATGTCTGGTATGTGCAAAATTGTATTGGTAGCGTTAGCCTAAAGTGGGAAATAGAATAGTCAGTGTAGTCTTTTCAAATTGATATCAACAATAAATAGTTCAAGTTGTTCACTATCCTGTTCGCTTTTATATTTGCTACGCTACTCACTACAGCGAGAGCTCCAGCTTCTACTACAACTAATTTATTCTGTTCCCCGCTTAAGGCTTTTGATCTTACAAACCGTGAGAATTCAAAGCGATTTTCGTTGAAAACAATATATTTTTTAAGGTGTGGAAGAAAGGTGTCAAGTGCCTTAGCATTGTAAAACGGTACAGTAAATCTGTGTGTGATTTCCTCTCTATATACACCATTGAGATCCTCCAAACGTATGGCGAGAAACTGTGGTAGCGTTTCCAAGAGTGCAAAGAAGAATGTCTAAAGTCTTGAGTGCGTGTAGATGATCGGTTGCAGAAGACAAAGGTTTTGTCACTGAAGTCACATAATGTGACACTTTCCAAACAATTTTTCTTGGCATGTTTTCATCCTTACCACGCCAAAAATCACCTCAGACAGATTCGAAAGAATACCAAATGTTTGAAATAAAGTTATCGAACTGAAGAAACAAAATAATAAAATCGTTACAAATTTTCCAAAGACAATAGAACTTAAATACTAAACATTTGTCCCAGTTTTAAAGTTAAAAGTGTTTTAAGTTCACATTAATAAATATTATTTAATACAAAATTATTAATAACATGCCTAGCACTACAAATAATTTTATAATTCAGTCGACTTCTTAACCATTTAATTTCAGCATCTTAATTATTGATGTCTTAATTATTTATTTCTTTCATAAATATTGAAATAAAAAAGAAATTTAAAGGGCTTACAATGGTTGTCGAATCATCTATCTACTACACAATGACTGCCACGACTTAAAAATGTTCTCATAGGAATTATAAAGTCGTTCTTTCATTATAAATTTACTTCATTTTAGTATTTAAATTTTTTGTTTTATTTTTTCAAGTTTAAATAAATTAAACATTTGTTGTGGTATTAATAAATCATTATTTTCTTTTGTTTTTCGTTTATTTTTTAAATTTGTTTGTAAAAATTTTTAATTTATAATTTTTTTTGTTTTGTTTTTATTTTATTTGTATTATTAACAAACCTAATAGCTACACATAATAAGAAAAATAAAATAAATACAAAGTATGTTGTATGCATTAAAAGAAAGATAAATTATTTTAAAAATTATTGTTGTAACACAATTATACATATACTATGTATTTATGGTGTATGCTTAGAATGGAATGTAATGACACGTTTCTAATTATTTAGCTTGGTATATAACGTGTATACTACAATAAGAATTGTAAAATTATTATCATATTACAATTAATGCTTCGTTTGGACTTCGTTACAAGACTTTATACTGTTGTGTAAGAGATTTACGTACGTATATACACAAAACGCAAATTTATTAGAATTTTATAACTTAAGAAATGTATATATTTAAAATAAAAAATAAAAAACTGTATACGTATATATTGCCATAACTTAATTAAACAAAAAAAAAAAAAAATGACCTAAAAATTAAATTATAATTAAATTAAACTAAAAAAAAAGTACAAAATAATGGACGGCATAAAGAAAATAATATGTAAGTAATTTAAATTATCAACGAAAAACAGTATTTGCGACAAAAACTATGCTTAAGTAAAATATAAAAAAAATAATCGTAAGTTTGGTAAGAAAAAAGAAATTCTTTGCGTTGTATGTTGGAAGTAAGTAATACAATATTAAAGCCTGATAAATTAAAACAAAACTTGAAAGATTTATTAGTGGAAAATGAAATGCCTTCAATACTTAAATAAAAAATTTAAATAAAAACATTCCTTTAATTTTGTAAATTTATGCGCAAAATAAAATTGGCAGTCGGTAACTTATTGATGAATGCAAAAAACGCATTTCAGCATTGTTAATATACGTGTTTAAAAAAACGTGTTTCTGGTTTTGGTGAATTTGTTTTCATATTCAGTTTACAATTTCTTTTACAATTTTTGTTTTAAGGCCAGCTTTTATTTGTGTTTTTCTAGGTAATTTTCGTTTTCATTTTCAAATTAGATTTTTGTTTTTTTGTTTAAAAAGAAGTCTTTCTATTCTGTTTCAAGTCGTCTTATATTGTTTACATTTTTTCTCTTTTTTTCTCTCTGTGGTTATTACAATTTTCGCCTGGATATCGTTTAATCGTTGATCTTTAGTGTATTCGTGTATTACTGTGATGACCATTCGCTTGACGGTGACATTCCGAACTATATAAACCATTCTTTTCGTTTGGTAACTTGATGGCCAGTTGTTGAATGAACTACAGCCTCATCGGGATCGTCAGCACCATCAGCACCCTGGTCTTCGTGTGTGAGATAATCACCTTTGTGCCGATGCAAATAACGGCCAATCAGGAACACCATCAAGCACAACAAAAGGAAAAGTATAACAAGAAGACCTGAAATACAAGTTTATAGTACAATAAAAATTTAAAATTGTTTTCCTTTCTTTTTTTTTTCTTCATTAAAATTAAAATAAAAGTTACTTGTTTTTACTCTAAGGGCCATTATTACAACTTCCCGTTAAAGTTGGGGTTAGTTAAAGGTACCTTTAGCTAAAGTGAACGGCAAAGTTACCTTTAACTTATTTTCGTTATTACAACTTACAGATAAAATAAAATTAAAATATGGCAGTGTCGGAGCAAAGTCGATAAAACTGCTCAATTAAACAAGTTTTTTTTTAACGCAGTGGCAACAGCGGACTTCGTTTTTTTGTTGTATATGCTCATTTTGTTTAAATTTGAAGTTGCCATATCGAAAATAGTATATGATATGGCAAGTTCAAACATAAAGTGACCTTTAAATGTTAAAGGTAGGATGATCTTCCCTTTAGCTTAACGATCACTTCTATCTTATTGGGTACTCATAATAATGAAAAACAATTTATCTGTCCGTTAAAATCCTCCCTTTAGTTAACGGCAAGTTGTAATAATGGCCCTAAAGGTTTTATTTAGCATATTCCATTGTAAGTCCTTGCCATTTTAAAGTTTAAAACCTCGCCTCTATATTGACAAAGACTGTGTCAAATATTTCTCTACATAACCAACAATTAAGAATCACTTGGTGACTAAACGCATAAGAATCTTCTAGCCAATATCCTATTGATCAAAGCTGCTTAGGAAAAATTACTGTATGAGACAGAATTTGACAGTAGAGGAGCAGTTTATAATACATTATTCCCTGACCACTGCTCAACCTCGTAAATTATATTATATTTCTGTGAACCTAGCTTATGTTTTCCCTATTATCCCAATGTTGTTATGCGTTTTTTACGCCTGCTTCAACAATACTCAATTTAAACAGTAACAAAAATCGTATCTCATATCTCTAGCACCATCTAACATAACCCAATCGCAGTTATACGAAATACGGTGAAATACGGCTTACTAAAGCCATATATTCCAAAGAGAATTGAAATTTGTTTACTAAACCTTACTTATCATTCCCAAAAAAAAAAAAAAAATATTATTTAAAGCAATTGCATTTCGCTCCTAAGAGACAATTAATCAAGAAACGTTAAATTTTAATACGAATATTATGCTACTTACAGCCCAATAGCACAGAATCAACTTCATTATATGCTTTGCGTAGTTTTTCTTCATCAATTAAAGGTGGTGGTCTGGTTTCAATTTCAATAGGTGGATGGGTAACAGGTTCTACACCGCAGAAATCTTCGGTTAATTGAGCTACAAAACAAAATCAATTGCACGTTAAGGAAACATATTTAAAATTATTGCGTGTGTGAATACTTACAGCCCTTTGATCTAACATTTGATGGTGGATTTTGTTGGAATAACAATTTCAATGGATAGATATCATCAAATTGTACACGCGATACACAACCCACAAAGCCATCGGTCATCGATTCATTTTTGCCAATGTACATGTATTGAATATTATTGAATTGTGCATCGGCCGATGCTTTTATATCGAAATTATATTCGACCGGTTCATAATTATCAACCTGCAAGACAACGGTGGAACCACTATTTTTACGAGAAAATCGAACATCATGATATTGACCAAGACCAAAATGCTTTTTCGGGAATGTTATTTCCTGGCGTTCAAAACCAAAATCAAATACGCAACGTAAATGTCCTAAAAAATAAATAACGAGCATTATTAATTAAATAAGTAAGCAAATAATAATTTCCTTCTCTTTTTACCTGAGTTAGATATTTGTATGGTTAAATATTCGCCAGTTAGATTTGATGAGAAGCCCAAAATGAATCCTTTGGGTATGGTAGTTGTAAAGCCAACACGTATATTTTCAGCAATAGATGAACGGAAAGAACCTTCAAAATCATAGCGTATCATAGAGTCACTGCGTAAATTGACACCAATTTCTAAAACAAAAATTGGAATGTTAGAAACGCTTTGTAATAAATAGTGTTGCTTAATTACCATCGGCACAAATAGGTCCTTTAAATGCACTCCAACGACAATCACAGTTATAGCTGTCGTAACGTTCAATACAGGTACCATTGTTAAGACAGGGACTTGATTCGCAACGACCCACACAGCCCGAAGAAATACCATAAAGGCCACGTTGGGCGTATTGTTTCAAATCAACCATTTTACCATTTAACAATAAAGCGCGTATACAACCTACATAACCGTCACGATATTCTGTTGTTGCGCCAATAACTAAATCTGAAGTCAAATGTAACGCTCTAACAGGGCCTGGAGGTTCTCTTACCTCTGCCTTAATAGAACCATCCAGCACTAGACGAGCTTCTTTTCTGCAAGTTTTTTAAACAATTAAAATTTCTGGATAAATAATAAAAAAAGCACAGCAGATCTTTACCTATTACGTTCCACACTAACAGTATGCCATTTATTATCATTCAAATGATAACTGGTGTGTACATTAACACCTAGTGGACCACTGCCGGCTTGGTATTGGAATTGTAATTTATTGCCACCATTAATGGACAATTTTATGTAATCAGTTGGGCCTGTGGCATGGAAAAGTACAGCATTCTCCACAGTGGTTTTAAACTCCAAATAAACATCACCGGAATGACCCATATCGAATGGAGGCAAATTGATTGTGGCATCAGCTATACGGAATGTTACCTCATTGCTGAATAAATCATCGCCCTCGCAACGTAATGGTCCTAATGTATAGCGGCCCTGTTTTTCATCCAGTGGTGTACCGGTATCACCAAATTTAACTGCTCTTACTGGTAAATATTCTTTTTCCTTAATATCTCCACCATCTTCCCTCCATTCCAAACTGTTTGAATCACAATTACACCATTTAGTAGGATCATCACATTTTCCCAAGATACCACATTCACATTTTCGCGAGCCTGGCAAAGCACCAGCCCAATAGTCCATAGGTTGATTATGACGTGAGATCCACCATGAGAATGGACGGAAATTACCCGGTTCCGCTAAACAAAATGAAAAAGTTTTATAGAAATAAACCACAAAAAATGATTGTAATTTAGTTGTCTTAACATACAGGGTGAATTAAAGAGTCTGGACGACCGGCATGAATAGCTTAATCTTTGCCAACATGTATGCGAGCGATTCAGAAGGGCTTCGATTTGTTTCAAATCAGCATTATACAATATATTCTGTTCAAAAGAGCCAGGCTCTTGGAAACCATCTACGGTTGTGGTATGTTCTTGGCTATGGCCCAAGGTGGTTATAATTCGGCCATCAGCTAAAAAATGGAAAGGTAAAGTTGTGAGATAAATATTGTGTATATAGACTACTACATACAAAGAAACACTTACTATAGTATTCACATGTGACTGGGAAAGGTGCTAATGGACCGCTGCCATCAACATCAATATCAATATTAACCCGATTTTTAACACTCTGGGCATTTTTATACGCTGTACAGGATAAGGGATTATTGGCTACAAAATAAAACAATATTTTAGACAAATTTATATATGCAAACAATTACAAATGTCTTACAGGTATGGCACACTGCTCCAGCATAGCCGGTATGACTACATTCACAGAAAAATTCCATGGAATTTTGATGACAAGCTCCATTATGCTGACAAGGATTGGGATTGCAACGATCGATCATTTGACAAGCATCTACAACAACTTCATCGCCACAACAAACTTCTTCACCTTGTACCCAGTCCTTGGGTAATCTGTAATTGCCATCAACTAAAATCAAACGCATGCATCCAACAAAACCATTACTCTTCTCAACACCTCCGGCTATGTAGTAAATGCTGCCAGTGGTTATTTGTATATTCTTGGTGGTAGCCATGGGACGTTGATCGATATCGACTACCAAACGATTACGTTGTATGGTCAAAACAAACGAGTGCCATTTGCCATCATTGAATTGATCATCGTAATTGTCTAAAATAATGCGAGGCTTATCCGACAACTTCAAATCAACTTTAACTTTTCCATTATCGAGAAAAACACGTACATAGCCACCGGAGGCAAATTCGTGGTGGAACATCATGCCCTTATCTTCATAGGTACGGAAATAAAATGAAACATTAAGAGATTTTTGGCCTTCAAAACCCTTCAGACGTACAAATGAACCACGTGTTGTAAACGTAACAGGGTAAATGGGTGGAGATGGGCAAGCGTATATTGTATTAACTTTATTATATCGATAGGTTTCACCTCTGTCATAGCTATCTTTCATATCCCGTATGAAATTGGTGGAATTGAAAAATATATTTTCCATGCAGCCGGTAAAGTTTTGTGTAACAAATATGCCTTCTTGTACATTGGGTACACCGCCCAATAGTAATTCGCGATTAAGATTTAAACGACTAAATTCACCTTTGATGCGGCCACGTACAATAACTCGATCTACAGAAAATATAATATCACGACGATTACGCGATATAACAACATCATGCCATACGTTGTCATCCAATAAACTGCCTACGGATAGTGAAGTCATTATGCCACCACCCAAATCCAAGTTTAAAATCATTTTATTCTCCATCAATTGTAATGCAAAATAATCGCCTTGAGTGCCACGTGAATACATTAAAATACCATTGGCATGGGCTGTTTTAAAGCGAAAGCGTATAGATTCACGTGTGGATGCAATAGGTTCCTGCAGCAGATTGTAGCGCACCAAAGAAGTGCCATTAAAATAGAGATTTTCAGCAACTACAATTAAAGCAAATGTTATTAAAATAAATACATTTTTATTAGGATTTTATTTGTGTATAGAATATTACCATATTCACAACCATAAAGTTCAACACGCATAGAAATTCTATCGTGCCAACGTGTAGGATTAATGCGTATCCACTGTGCTATAATCGGTACTTCGAAAATGTTATAATGTATGGCATTACCATCGGAGTTGCCTTTAAACATCTGATAATAAACAAATGAAATTGGTTTAGTCTTGTGTCTTGGTCTGTATTGATTAACATAAAAAATTGGTGTTTTTGTTTTAATTGTTTTAATTTGGTGTTAGAAACGATGAGTACCAAACATAGATTAACCACAACCATAAACAGAAAAAATAGTTTACCTTCAGAGCCCATTGGAATTAACATATTCCTTCATTCTTAGATAAATAGATTCCATTCTTTTTTTAGCTTAAAATATGAACATTATTTCTGAACATGACCGATTTTTTAGGAGACTTAAAGTTATGTTAAGCGCTATTAAAATGTAATCTTTGTAATCCTGCAAGGGATCAATTTCGTGTTTATTTTTCAATATTGTTTTATTTCTTTTGGTAAATTTTTCTTTAGTTCTTCTGATGCTTTCAGGTAAAAAAAACCTAATTCATGAGCTTCATACACACATAATTGTTCACTACAACTTTTCAGTTAGGATTACGACCTAGCTTCTCACATCAGTTATATTGTGTGTGTTAATTTTATCCATAAGTGGTGGGACCTAAAGTTTCAAGTCAAGTTGAGTGTGTTAATTTTATCCAAAAGTGTCGGGACGTAGATTTGTTAAAGTCAATTCCGAATGCCAGATTTTTGAGAAACATTTCATGACAATTTTATTTACTCTCAGAGTTTTTGCCAGAAATCTGCTGAGAGGATGTCGTTGAAGATATATCTTTTCATATTTCGTTTTGTTGGAAATGCCTGACCTGGGGTTTGAACTGAAGCCTCATGTCTAATAAGTCAACACACTACCTATTCGACTACGGCGACTTACTGATATCGACGCTTCCGTTCTATAACATTCTAAGTCGAAAATATGTGTTTTGAGTTATAAGCTCTCAAAGTTTTCACGCGATATCTCGTAAACTATATAAGACACGCCATTGATTCTTTCACTGTTTTTTGTAAAATTTGAGTAGAATTTTTATAGCAGTTTCTGAATTTACAAATTTTAATTGGATCCCAGCTAAAAATGACATAGAATGTTTTTGCACGGAGAAAATATTGACGATTGGTCGTCTAAGTGTACTTAGCATGTTTTTGATAGGTCTAATTGTCTTTTTTTCCAAACTAAAGCATACTATGTACACTTACACGCACAAAATTCTTTTTTTAATTCGGGGAAGAACCTTTTAACTACACTTACAGACACTGAAAAGAGCACACTAAACATACCAAGTACACATAGAAAATACAACGTTAAGAAATGTCCCTTCCATAACATTCTAAGTGTACTTACTACATTTTAGAATGGAAAATTTTTACGACTATATGTGTATTCTAAGTAGATTTTTCCCTATAACTTCGGAACGGATCGGCGCATTTTAACCAAATTTTGACAGTATTTAAGTTAGAGAACGTAGAATTTAAAAATGCAAGAACATTAAAAACATTCTAAGTACACTTAGAACGTTATAGAATGGAGGCGTCGATATGAGCTTAATACCACCTAAAAACCCTTTAAAAATTATTAAAAACCACAACCAACAAAACTGTGTTACATTTTAAGCACGGAATCGCAAAGTTAATCGAAAAATTAGAGTCGACTAGCTCGACAAAGGATATAAAAAAAACTCCATATTCATTACAGTCGTTCAACTGATAATATGACCGCTAGCGTGTATAGCAATTGGGCATAACTGCTACGATTTTTCCTCTTGAGTGTTAAAAGCTTCAGCAAGAATTTACGTGCTCATTAATTTCAAGTATAATTTTGCTGAAAGTATTTGGCCATGGAGGAACCTGTGCCAATATGTGCGATATACATTGTACATCCAATGACAGGTTAATTCACTTTTGAAATAGAAACTCGAAGTTGAAAACTTGTCCCCTATAACTAACTATAACTTTCTAAATTTAAAATAATACAGGAATATTTTTTATGTTATCAAATATATTTTCGACATACATGTAGGACATGAATACCAATTCACAATGTTTTTTTTTTTTTAAATACCAACAAAAAATATATATAAGAATACCTGCTGCAACAAAATAATTACCTGCGGTTCACTTGATGGATTTACATATGAACGCCAATATTCACCATCGTCAGAATATTGTACAATATATTCAGTGACAAATTCACTAGTAAGTGGCCGTCCCATAGTGGCAATTTTACGTGTAGTGCTTTTATAGCCCAAATCAATAGTTAAGAAGTGATTGTAAGTATTTTCAACTGGAGTCCATGCCGAATTACCTTGTGACATATATTATTAATTTGTTAATCATTAGGAGTTAGTTGGTTTAATAAATTATTAACAGGATAAGTAAATTTGTAAAATATTAAAAAAATAAAATTTAATTATAATAGAAAGTAGTGTGTGTGTACAGCGTATAGCTTACTAGTAACTAAATATGTAACATATTAAAGTGCTTCCGTTAGGGTAAATAAATTAAATTGTTTAAAGTAGTTTAGTAATTAAAAGCATTTTATGTGAATCCTTCACCTTGTTTTATTTTTAATATGTACATATTATATAATACCTTTACATTGCCTCCAGGTTCTTTATAATCGGCAAATTCTAAATCAGTTATGCCATAACTAATGGCATATTCAGTTACAAACTCATTACTATGTGGTCTTCCTTGCAGGGCAATATGTGTAACATTTTTAATACTACCCAAATCGATTATCAAACGTTGATCAAAATCCGAATTTTTAGCAGACCATGATGTACCAGCTAAAGTTGTGTGTATGTATACAAAGTGTTTACCAAGTGTGTTAATAAAATAAAAACGAAAATAATTAAAATTAAAATATTAATCAAATAAAAACAAAATTCATATAAATAACTCCGACGACTCTGTTTTATATATGAGTGCCTTTAAACTAGCCATACAAAATTCTCTGTTTTGTAGATTTCCTAAATGACTGATGACTGTTTTGTCAGCAATATGACAATTATTTCACTTTCACAATGTTTTTAGCAATTTCATTATCTATTTATCAAAATTGTATGCCCTCCCTTTCCACAAAAACGTTGACAATAATAATGACCCTCCTTTTGTGTAAGAAAATTGTATTCCACCCAAAAATCAAAAGGAAAAAAACATTGGCATGACCCAGTATTCAAAATCAAATGCTTAAGAGGTGTTAACAGCATACAAATAAAGAGAGGGTGGATGGGAAAAACAGCAAGAGATTAGAATTTTTAGAATTTAATAACCCTAAACACCGTCACTCAATTTAAAAGTTAAAAAAAAACGTGACTTGACAAAAGAGACGAAGGAAAAACGTGGAAACTCAAATATTTGGCATGGATTTAATTTGGAAAATAAACGAGTGAATAGGTCAAGGCTAATATGGTGTAGGGATTGTAAAATAATTTAAATTACCCCCAAAACGCAATCAAATAATTACAAAAAAAAAATAAAAAAAAACATTTTTATTGTGTTGCGCAATGTATTGTATGTACGTGGTTGGTCAAAGTATTGTCGCATGACTATTTATAATTTAAGTCTTTAAACTGACCAAATAATCATTACACGCAATATGCAATGTTATCGCCTAATCTCATTAGGCAGGGAGCAGTAAGGATAAGTATGGTGAGTTTTTTTTTTTTTGAGGATCACAAAACCCCCAACCAGCGGTGACAGGGAGCATAAACAGATATTAAAATATCTAAACTGTACTCTTATTCTAAATACAAATTCAAGCTCGACTTTATGCGAGGTAAATTGGATACTTAGCTTGATCACATGCTAGGAATCAGGCAATAAAGGACTTTTAATGCTTGCATGTCCTTGTATCCTGGTACGAGTTGATGTAGAATGTTAAGCCATCTCGTTTTGAAGTGTTTGACACTTCTAAATCAGAGCAAATATAAAAGGACTCGAATATCCATACCTCAAGTCCTTTAAAAAGCAGATATCATAGCCTCTTCTCCTGAACATTGAAAAAGTCAAATTTGATCCGCCGAATAGACCTCTTTCTGATTTATTTCGTTATGGATATAGGATCAATAACGAACTGAACAAAGTACTCACAGACAGCAATCAATATTTCTGGGAATAAATCCAACATTACAAAGTGTTTAGCAAAATTATTCTCCATCAGTTCAATATGAAACCAGCTTAATATCAGCAGTAGTACTTGCGATATTAACAAGAAGAGCTGGCGATATTAAAAATTTCTCCAAGATCCTGTGAATAAAAACAAATCGAACCAACATATCTAAGAGATTTTTACTACCGCTCTTCCACTGACTTAGATTTCAAATCTAGAAACAAATTTAATTAGTAAGTTTGATTCATTCTCTACAAATAACTTTCAAATGTTTTATTGATATTTTGTTCTAAAATTTAAACAATAAAATAACAATTAAAAGTAACGCCCTTTAGAATACATACTATATCAATTAAAATGAAATCAAATTTTAGTTGCTCAAAGAAGTTAAATACTTAACCAACAAATTCCTCTGTAATTTTTTGCTAACAAAAACCAACCCCTCCTCTCTAATACTTGTTAAACATCTGCACATGAAAATTAATAACGAGGAAAAAAAACAAAACAGAATTAGACGTATAGCGATAATAATAATAAAAACAAACAGTTGGAAACTACTTTCAAGATACTTTAAACCATAATAGTGCAGCAGTACAATTAAAAGTAAAACGATAAAAACAAAAATTGCATTCCAATCACTGCACAAAGTGTAGACAATAATAATCCTGTAAAAGTGTATTCGTTTATTGTATTTGAAAAATAAATTTACTTTGAAATACACAACAAATAACCATTGTTTAACGCTTTACTACAACAACAACCGAAAAAGAAGTACTCGTACCTAAATGGGGTGCTACTCGAAAGCGTACATAAGTGCCGTGGTCTTTGCTGTAACATGAAGAACCTTTTCAAATTTACTAAAAGGGGGTGTGAAATAAAAGTGGCCACAAATTCAAGTTGTTGGGTTTTACTTTTAAATATAAAAAAGAAGAAGGTAAAGTCTACTTTATTGCAAAACTATTTATTAGATATTGTTGTAAAGTAAATAAAGTTTTTATCATTTTAAATTTCTGCAACTAAAAAATATAAATCAAATGGTGCATAAAATCGTTTCACATGAAGAAGCCATTTCAAAGAATGTCCTATTAATGACTTCTACTACCAAATGAAATACGCTTTAAAGTATGAGAAGCTTATTCACACTATGAATGCTTTTATTGAATTATATTCATGTCGGAATACTATTCCATTCAGCTGGCATTACAAATGAGTAATGAGAGTGCATTCTTATGCACTCTAAAGAAAAACAAAAACAATTAGCGACAAACAAAAGCTTTATAATACGCTCTTTTTATAATAATAGGTGTGTTTTGATATCCTTTTCAAAAATAACTTAGCATGAATGGGAATTTAACTTTTATTCTTAAGGTACCAAATGGCTGTGTCATTAAATTTCACACAGGGACTATGACATTTTTTGTATAAAAACATGCTATATTTATAATGAGAACTTTGGAGAAGATGTAAAAGAAACGATTCAACATGCAATAGTTCCCCTAAACATTAAATTTTAATTCTTTAATAAGTTTTTGACTTTGATTTTTATGAAAGCAATCACCAGCTTACAGCTTACTACCTAAGCTTCTCAGACCATTTATGTTGTGTGTTTTATACGTGAATGGCGGGACCTACAGTTTAAAGACAGATTTATGAGAAACTTTTCATGGCAATTGTATTTGCTCTCAGAGTTTTTGTCAGAAATCTGCTGTGGTTAAGTCGCCGAAAAAATATTTTTTCATATTTCATTTTTATGTCTGACCTGTGGTTCGAACCGTAGCCTCACTTCTAATAAGCCAACACACTAGTTACTAGACTACGGAGATCTCACTTTTTAGAATCACGATTGAAAGTTCTTGGAGATTGCTGTTGATATAGTCGGAAGTGTTTCACTGTTTCACAGGTGAAAAAAGAAATTAATATGCCTAAGGATGAGAACAGATGGATTTATGGCTAGTATATCGGACTAAAGACAATGGGCGTGGCACGACAGCTGAAAAGGCGCATTGTGTTATGTGGGCTTTGGTAACAGCGGACAAATGTTTGCGACCTCGGCAATAATCCTCTCTCCATAACAGTAGATAATGCCCCACCAACCGAACCTCAACTGCGCCAGTATAGATCTTGTTTTGTTTGAAATGCCAGGAGAGTGTTAGTTTAGCGTCCTGTTGCATGGGTAAATATTATAGCTTCTACGACCGTCGACTATGCAACACATGCAGCGCATTTAATACTCTTCCATATCCATTGGATTGACATCCGGGATATCAGTCTTGAAGCGTCAGAAATCCTGCCGGTTACGAGGAGAGGGCGTATTTTTTTAAATGATGTGTTGGTTCGGGATGCACGCAGTGTCCTTCGTGCCAAAGTATTTAGAATTATAGAGAACTAAGGAATTTTGAGTAGGGTAAGGTTTTTCAGATTCGTATGTATAGAACTTTGGTACGATTATCGGGTTTCTATTAATTTTAACACCTGGTTAGCATAACAACGCAAGACAGAACCTGATTTCGCTGTGTTAATGCAGATTTAGATTTAAATAAATCTCGAATTTAAATTTTAATAATAAGTGGCACTATCTAATATCATAAGAAGCTAAAAGATAACATTAAATACATTATCGTAATATTTATTTGTTATTTAAAAAAGGTTTAGCCCCAAAAATTTAATTTTTTGAGAGTGTTTAGTTGTAAAACTAAGTGATATCGGCACATACTTATGTAAGCATGTTGTATGCATACATTTTTTTCTTTATTTCTAAAAATCAAATGCCAATTTAGCCCTTTTCAACTTTTTGTTCGATTCATTTACGTTATTGGAACCCATTGTCCTAAATTATGATGTTGTTTGAAATGCATAGCAAACTATTGCTATAGCAACAGAACTTTAAAACTAACAAATTAAAATAAAAAAACATGTTTTCCTAGTGAATTGATTTATTAAAAACATTGATAAAACTTCTAAAGAAATTAATGCAAATATCAAAGACACAACGACACAAATTCCTGTCACAACATGATCATAAATAACAAACTTTGTTGGCTATTCTCTTACATGTCTAACTGTAATATAACACTAAAACAAGACAATAAATAAAACTAAAGAGGGATATTTATTTATTTTAAGGGTTTATTTAAAGCTTGACGACAATAATCTATAATTTCTTGTTCATCTTGTAAAGGGGACGCTTGCAAAAGTTCGTCGATTTGTAATACTTCAAATTTCTCTAAAGCTTCAGGTTTAAAGTTGCGAAATGCAATTGCAGCACAATATTTGGGATGTAGCATGTGTTCCTCGAAATGCCAGTCATTCATTGGTTTGTCATTGCATTTTAAAGTCGTTGAACATAGAGTTTGAGATTCCATTGTTAGATCTTTACTGCTTTCTACTGAAAAAACTATTTTTTCTAAGTCTACTGTTATACCAACGCCTAGCTCCTTAACATAGGCCTCCTTCAGGCACCAGTGGCGCATAAATGCTTTGATTTGTTGTTGCTGATTAAAATGTGGCTGGCGTATATATCTCCATTCACTATCAGCAAATTTCCTTTGCATTATACGAAAGAATTCCTTTAAATCTTTACCACCCGAATATTCTAGTTTCATAACGTCACAGCCAATACCAAAATCATTTGCATTATTTACGTGATCCACTGCACCGGCTAGTATTACATATCGACCATGATGTGACACATTAAAACTAAGATTTGGCATACGACAACTTTCTTCATCCGCCGTAGTCTGTTCATTCTGCAGCCAATAAGGTTTCCCTCTTGCATCTCTGGCAAATTTAATATCTGCATAGGGTAAATTACACGATTGGCTGACATATTTACGCATAAGTAAACGTCCCACTAATGACGATAGGAAATCATTGATAAAATAAAACTTCATTAGTCTAATCCTCTCCTCTGGTTGTATTGCAGCAATTGCTTGTGTTAGTTGATTCATTGTGGGCGATGGCCAAGTGCTTAGGTCAACTGCCCATCGTGTTGTTTGTAATTTATTGGTCATTATCTACACTAAATTATTATGTTCTTCTATACTTTTACTTTAAAATTCTTTTATTATTTTTAATTAAACTAAAAACTATTAAATACAATAGAATGGTGAGTTGTTTTATGCTTAAAAGTAAATACGATTCTAATAAGAACTGTCAAAATAAAGAGAAAACGAATAGCTTAAAAGAGAGAACAAAATAGAAGCAGTGATGCCAACATTTAAAATACTATAGCGAATACACTATACCGTAAAAGCAGAGAGAAATTTCATTAAATTTATTGAAATAATTTGACAAGCTGAAATAAAAATATAAAACTAAATACATAATACATATGTATTCGAAAAAAGTATTTAATTAAATAGCTCATTATCGTGCTTTCATTATAATAAGCTAATCAAAGTTCATGGTGAAGGATTGATTTCTACAATTACTACCGTAAGGAAATTTAATTTAAAAATTAAAAATAATTTAATTGCGAAAAAATAAAACAACTTTATTCAAAATCATATCGTTGACTAACAATTGCACTAAGAAATCTAATTACACAATACAACAAAAAAAATTAACTGCTGTGAACAAAATATTTGGCTCCATGATACATGATGTTTGAATGACTCTGTTTCAAAATAATAATGATCTTAATTGAGATGATGTTCATTGTTATTGCAACTGCAAAAAATGTTTATTAATATTAAAAACTTAATTCTGACAATTTTTAATTTGAAAAAAAAAACTATTGTAGGACGGACATAAAAAAAAATATTTTCGTTATAAGAGTTGTTAATTTGTTCACAGAGCTTTTTTAAATAGGTTCTACAAAAAACTAAATTTAAATAAACTCGACAAAGCTGACAAAGCAAAGAAAAGAAGAAATCTTAATGAAAAATATAATCCATAGTGGTGGAATTTACAGCATAAGACTTACCATTTAAGCGAGCCTTTTCAGGTCCACGATCATTTAAAGCTGAAGTGGCCGTTAATACGGCATTCTCCATTAATGGTGTGTTGCATTCGTAATCAGAAAAATAATCACTATAGGAATCTGAAATAAATTTAGAATATTTATATTTAAATAAGTGAAGGGAGTAAAATATTTCAAACAAAATTGTTTGTTATGAAAAAGAAAACAGCATTTGTTTTAGAAAAAAAGTACACAACAAAATGCAAATATTTCGTTAAATTATTAAATAATTCTTTTTTTTTTCAATTCATTGGCAAATTTCCAAAGTTTCTTTTTTTTATAAAATTTAATTGAAAACATTTTGGATAATGAATGAGTACGCGCCGTGCTCATCGTCATCATTTGCTAAAAATACTATATACATATATGTAGATAGTCGTATGTAAAAAAGAAAGTATCTCTTATCAAAATAAAAACAACAACAAATATATATTTTTGTATATACAATAATTGAAATTTTCTTTGTTTATGTTTATATTAATTCATATGTTGTAGTTGTTGCTTATTAATTTAAGATAGACTGTTTGTTTGACATGACATGATTTTAAGTAGGGGTAAGTAAACCAGAAAACCAAATGTATAAAGAAAGGGAAAATGAATAACGAAAGAAATCCAATTTATATAATTTAAAATATTTTTTTTACGGAAGGCATATTGTGTTGTCGAAATTGTTTATAAGAACATAACTTATTCAATTCATTTTCGTCTTTTCCTTAAATTAAAAGATCTAGTACCAAGAAATTCATTACTTTTGTATGAAATTGGAGGTTTTATTTAGAAAAATTTGAACGAACATATACACATACATGTACAGTTCTAGATAGTAACTCCAATACAGAGCTCCTATTCGTATTGGCAAAAAGCAGGCTAATAATAATGGAGAAGTTTTCATTAACAAAATTATTTGCCATAGAAAGCACCATGAAGTAATCAATAATCACTAAGAGCCATTTTTTGAGTGCGAGTTTAAGGATTAAGTTAACTTTAATCTTTGTATTCAGTTTTTGAGTTCACTTAATCTTACGTTTAATCTTAAGTTTAAACCATCAACGTTTGAAGATTGAAAATAATTGAAAATTGAAAATTTAGCTCCGAATTAGGAGTTTGGTTCAATAGAAGCACTTTTCAGAAAATAATTTCATGACCATCATATCAAACACAGGCATCGCACTGCCATTATGGACTGTCCGCCGTTTGTTTCTTTCAGCTTAACATATGTAGTTATTGACTTTGCTGCGCATCAGCAACAATTTGCTGATGAAAATTCAGCCAGCCAATAGGTTTTTGCTAACTCTAGTATAATCTATTTATCAAATTTCGTTTCATTTTCACACATTTTCAAGTGATTTCGAATATCTTTCTGCTTCTAGTCCAATGAAAAAAAAATTAATTTACGTTTTCGCCTTTATATAACTAAAACTATAGAATCCGGTGTATTATCTCTTTAATAATGTAAATTTTAATTCGTGATTAGACAGAAGAAAACGTCAATGAAGTTGGTTTAGTACAAAGTCTTATATTTCTGACCTCAACTTTCGTGATTCAATTACAAGTACCTACACAGAAAGAGACAAAAATAATTATTTTTACTACACCTGAGAAATATGTATGTGAGACAAACCCTCATAGGATGGCAATGCTGTTGAAATACTGAAAGTAGTTTGTGAGAAATGTACATATGTACATACATGGGTAAAATTGTGTCTGAATTTTTTTGTTACTTTTTGATGACCACACTAGGGTTATGCCCGACAAAAGGCTCTGGTGGGACTATAACACACATTATTTATTAGACTATCGGGACACCTCCAATTAAAAAGGTTGAAAAGGATTTAAATCCAGACAAAATAAGAAAAAAGTATTTAAATAAAAATATTAATACAAATATTATTTAAAATTGACTAAATTTACACGACTTAATTTCATAATTAAATTTTGATTAACATGTTGGGTTTATACTGTTTTTTAGACCATTATTAAAACGGACATGAAAGGTATTAGGGTCACACAGAAGTATAAAAACATGCAAACGCCGTGATTTTTGCTGGACAAAGAAAAAGAAAAAACGATATCGTTAGATTTTTAACACAAAATGAACTTCCTTGAATGTTTGAACTTTTGCTCTAATTAAATGTGTTTGCGCTATAAGTTAGTTATAATAGAAAAGAATAATTACAAGCATGTAAAACTAAATGCTAAAAAAGTTTGTTATACTTTGCGTGAAGTAACTACAAAAGAAAGAAAACAAACTAAATCTGACAGCAAAATGCAACAGAGAAAAAGCTGAAATAATTCTAACAAATGTAAGAATGTAAATTTAGATTGAAAAATTTGTAGATTTCTGTTTAACGTGATTTAAATCCATTTTGTAACAACCAAACAAAGCATATGCATGTAGAGGGTGGTTTTTTTACTAAGGACCTTTGCTGTTGTATATCCCTTGTATCAGATAAAACAAAACATCACCTTATGCCAGTTCAAGTACGCCATTCAATGAAGTACAACGGAAAAAGAAGGGTTGAATGGTAAATACTTTATTCAAGATTCATTCTACAATGTTTATTTGGTTTGTAAAGCTTACTCCTTTCTTTGTCCTTTTGGTCCACTTTAAAAAAAAAATTTACAACTTCCTTAAATACAAATTCGGAACTGAAAGGTCTGTCCATGTATTCCTACTGATTAGTAATAATATTAGAAATGCTAGAAATAGTGGTAAATATACGATAAAAGTCCCGATTGTATACAAACACAAGCTTTTTCCATACAGTTAAAAAAGTATTAACAAGAATTGTTTTAGACTAAAAGCATAAATTCGTAATGGGACTTTCTAAGAAAGAGATGTTTTGTTTAAAGTTTTTTACAGTCGTGTAGAAGTAAGCTATTGATCTACAGTATCCAAAGAAACTGTTTATGTCAATCACAACTAATTCATGGTTATGTTCTAAAGTAATTTTATACACTTTTTGCCAAATTGATTTCATAAGAATCTTGTTCTTTTGACATAAAAAATCAATAAATTTAAGCTTTTAGAAGAAAATAAAGCAGAAACTGTTTAAATTCGTAGTAGTCTAGTAGGTAGCGTGTTGGCTTATTAGACCGTAAGGCCACGGTGCAAACCCCCAGGTCAGACATCAAAACGAAAATGAAAAAAGATTTCTTCAGCGACTACCTCTCAGCAGTATTCTGGCAAAAACTCTTGAGAGTAAATAAAGTTGCTATGAAAATTGTCTCAAAAATCTGTCGTTCGAGGTCTTATCTGCAGGACCCTCGGTGATGTGTGAAAGTAAGTCGTAATCCTAATTAAAGGATTGTAGTGACCAATTAAGTATGTATGTAGGTAAGTATACTTTTAGAATTCAGAATAACATGTACCTACATAGTTTTACTAAAATGTGATCACAACATTAACATGAAATTGGGGTCTTTATTTTGTATATAAGTATAGGATGATCCCACTGAGGTCATCTATGTATGGGTGGGTTTTGTTTGATGGCTTGTTGACACTTTTCATATAAAACGGTACTCCTATATGTGACAATATGTAACAATCGATTTTACCATCCATCCCTTTTATTGAGACTAATTTTTTGTCAACAAAGTTGTCAACAAGAACGACGGGTCGTAATAGTTTTTTTTTTTTAATAAAAAAAAAATATTTCCACCAAAATTGCAGTTTTCATTTTCTACAATTGCAAAAATTTTAAATTTTTTTGTTCAAAAAATTAATCAAAAAATATTATGAATAAACAATATTTAATTATTTCGAAATTATTATTTGACTACAAACTATACTTTTTTTCTCCCTTTTGGAAAACAACAGTTTGCATTTGAAAATAATATTTGTAAACAAATAAGAAAACCAAAACAAAGAATAACGAAAACTTAAAAGATCACATTACAAAGAGAAGGTGTCTTTCTAATTCTCTCATTCCATTCGGCATTACTCTTAAAAATTAAAGTCGTTCTCAACTCTTTAAATTAACGACGATTCATACGGAACACGCCCAAAAGAAGAAATAAATAATTAAAGCCTGGCTTAATTAATTAAAGTAATAAAAGGGTTTAATAGATTTCACAACAACTTCTTAACTTACCAGCTCTTGCATTGCTTTGTAAATGTGATAATAGCAGTAATACCGCTATAATATTATACCACATATTTGCAAATTGTTTTTCTTCTATTCGCTGCACATAAAATATGAATTTTCTCAAATTTTCATTGAAATTAAATTTTATGTATAAAAATACATTAATTTTACTTGCTTTTAAAGCTATAAATAACAATAATTATCAACTTTTTCTTAAAAATATGTGATGTTTTTCAATTTTCATACACAGTCAGTGACACACACACAAAATACAAAGGAAATATTAGATATTTTTGTTAATTGTAGAGCGAGAAGCACTTTTTCACTAGCACATAATTAAAGGATGGTGGACACAGATGTAATCGGTTCTGTTCTTTTATTTTGCAACAACATATATTAATTAGTTTTTACTTTTTATCACAATAATATAATTCTAATGATGCGATGAAAAAAATCTAGTTAGTATTGACTAATTTCTTATTAACAGTAAAAACAACACAATACACGTCCACGGCCCACCGCGTTTAAATTGGTTTTGAGAGTAATTTTCTTACTAGTAAAGAGAATTATATGGCAGCCAATAAAATATTTACATATTGGTAGCATTGATTTATGGAATTTACACTACCAGAGTTGCCAATGACTAATTGTTTACTAATCATAATTCTAGCTAATTTGTACTTAATTCAAATTTTTGTTCAATAACTTTTTGAACTTATGCGATCGTCATGTAGCCCCAAATCAAAATAAGCCCTGAGATTTCCGATGAATTCACCAAGATTTCTTTATTATATGAAGATTGTTCACAAAAATCACCAATTTCGAAATGCAAACACGGTTGATGACAGTATATCTATATTAATTAGTTTATGACACACCCTGTTAATTATAATTTTTAAGCCTGTGAAATAAGTTTGTTTATCAGTGTTGCCAAATTCAAATTTTGAAATAGTCTGAACTATAACTGAAAGAGTACTTTTTTGCATCAGAGGTTTTTATAAAATTATATATATTATTTACTTTACGTACGGAATGGAATAGAAAAACTAACATGTTTCTCATTCATATTACAAAACAAAAACAGTTCATTCGAAACGGAAGGTTTAGTCAAAAATGTCAACGCAACGGGTTCATTCTCAGCATCATTGCTTTTCGTCATCTAAAAGCGAACGTAAGTAAGAGCATACCATACATAGCATACGTGTACATGTTAGCCGGAGCTATAAAAGTCCTTTACCATTATTTATTTAGCCTCTTAATTATTAGCCTTATTTATAGTTAGTTGAAAAGCGCAAACCATAAAATTATATTAAAATATTTCGACAAAGAATTTCCATTTTGCAAAAGCATTTTGGGAATAAATAAAACATAAAAGAAAGAAATTATTCAAAAATTCATTTACAAAATAATTTAAATTTATTATTTTTTGTATCCAGTTTTCTAATTTTAATTTTTTAGAATATTAAATAGAATGACACAATCAATGGCAACATTGTTTTAATGGATGGAGTAACCAGACATATCGGTGAATGCCTGCACTAACAGATGTGAAAATTACTTATTCTAGACACACACCGTCCAAATCACGATGTACAGTACATGTATTTATGGTAATACAGTACTCATTTCGAATAACGGCACTTTGGTGAGTTTCGATTTTATTCACCACACCGGATAAATTCACCACATTTTGTAAAAACTCACCACACTAGAAACTCACCACAACTACAAAATTCACCACACTTCAAAAAAAATTTAATTTTTTTTTGCTCTTCTTTCCTTCCCAACCAGCCAACAACAAACACACTTTTTATATAAACATATTATATACATATTATATATAAACACCACACAAACAAACACATTCCACATATCCTCTTCCCTTATGTTTTCGTTTTGTCCGAACAGGGGCCCTCTTTTTGGTGAGCAAACTAACCTACCTACCTACCTAACTAAGCAAACTACCTTTTTTACCACCCACTCTACAACATCATTATTCTTCACACACATACATATTTAATTACGCCGTTATTGTTTTTTGTTTTCGTTTTGTCTGACCTGGGGTTGAACAGTGGCCGTTGGGCGTCTATCTAAATAAGGCTACTTTAACTTGTAACTACTTATTAGACAGATAGACCACAATAAGTACATTAAACATACGGGGTTAATTCTTACTTAATAAACCCGGAAACGGAAAAAGAATGTTCGAATTATTTATTAAAAAATATATTTATTTTTTGAACGAACAAAAACAAATTTGATGAAAATAGTACTGAAAACTTGGCGGTGGTATTGCGGTATAAAAAAGTACTGAAAAAAATACAAAAGTGCTAAATTTTTCAACACTGTTTGTTGTTTATATTCTTCTGCAAAAAGTCGGAAATTAAAGTCTAGAATAGTAGAAATATATTTTTTTAAGTTATGAACAGTTTAAATATTCCTACTGATTTTGGTCCCGATTCCGGTGGTCGTGTTAAAGGATTAACTATAGTTAAACCAATAGTTTATGGTAACATTGCACGTTCGTTTGGCAAAAAGCGTGAAGAAGATGGCCATACTCACCAGTGGAAAGTGTATGTGAAACCATATCACAATGAGGACATGTCTGTCTATGTTAAAAAAGTTCACTTTAAACTGCATGAAAGCTATGCAAATCCAAATCGTATTGTTACGAAGCCACCATATGAAATTACCGAAACTGGTTGGGGAGAATTTGAGGTGGTCATAAAGATTTACTTTCACGATCCTACAGAGAGGCCCGTTACCTGTTATCATATATTAAAGCTGTTTCAATCACCCATTGTAGATGGAGAACTTTCTACAGCCACCATGGACCCCAAAAAAGGTTTAGTCTCAGAATCTTATGAAGAAATTGTTTTTCAAGAACCGACACAGCTAATGCAACACTTTCTTATGAACGTTCAGCCGTTAACCAGTGGGCCATATACACACGACACTGATTGTAAGTTATTATTAAAGATCCTGTAATCTAAGTTTATTATAATGTATTTACATTTTAGTTGAAGCTAAAAAACAAAAAACTCTGGCAAATATAATAGACGTCAAGCACAAAGTTAAAGGTGAAATTAACACTTTAAAGGATAAACTGAAGTTGGCTCGTGAAACTATAGCTAAATTTAAGGCAGAGTTGGCGAAAGTTCAAAAACAACCAAATACATAAGAGAATAATAAAATAAGAACTATTAGGTGTAAATAAAATTTCTTTATTTTTTAAAAAAATATAGTAGATAGATGTTCATTTGTTAATTTCGTTGAAAATTTGTACTGTTACATCAAAATTAAGCATGACTGTCCATGAATTGTAGTTCTGAAAGCAATAGTAACGTGTTGGGTAGCGGTCGAGGTTGCGGTGACAATACAGTTATCGCTTGACGATCCATATCAACACCAGTTCTGGTAAAAAAAGGAAGAGAATGAATATTTTTAATTACAGTTTGAGATACGAAAATTATTTCAATAATTTTTTCTTCAAAATTCATGGCTTCTGCGTGCTACAAGTTTTAAGAATCTTAATTAAATAATTATGCAGAGATAGTCTAAGTTTCCGTGATTATATGTATACCATCAAAATGTTTTTTGAATACTTATGGTGTTTTCTTTTCTACAAAGAAAATGTCACCTTCTTCCAAGGTACATTAAAAAATTTTTGACCAACTCTGTTGTAATGTTATTTTTTATTTGAGAAGAACATAACACAAATATTAAAAAAGGGTATGCCCTGTGTTTACCACTTATTAGGAAAATGAATGAGGAAATGCCAATTTGTTCAAAGGTGTTGCCAGATCGCTAATTTTTCGACTTAATTTTTTTGCACGCTTTTTTTATAACAAAAAAAAAATATTTTAACACTGTTCTAACATTGAATGCAATTTTTTATACTGCTGAAAATGTAGCTTTAATAATCTAATATTTCCTTAAGATTACTTCACAAAACAATGAAAAAATTAACTTCAAATTGGATAACAATACCAGGCGACTTTTTTTAAATTTCATCTGGTAGCCCTATAAATAAACAAAAGTCATCTGCTTTACAGGGCATTAGCAGCACTCTCGATTTATACAGGGCATAAAATGCAATGCCCTCCACCATTGGCAAGTGCGAATTATTTAGAATAAAACATATCACCTTTTTAGAGGGCGAAACATTTTTAAGAAACAAACGCAAAATTTCATTTTGCGTTAATAAAATGCACATTTTTTGGTAGAAAAGAAAACACCATTAGTTTCATTTTTACTTACACACATACAAAACCAGCAACATTTGTGCCTATGACATCTTCCTCTGTAGTTTCTGCAAAACTAACTGATAAAATGTGATGTAAAAGTGAATAAGTTGGCGTTACAGCCACCAATTTTGTCTTATTGTCTTCAGCCTGAAACGAGTTTAAATTAATAACTATTTGTAATTAAATGAATTGTATTAATTGGGATTATACCTTCATACCAATGGGCATACATGAATCTGGTAGAGGTGGTGCGCCTATTTTATACAATTTCAAGTCAGCAAACTTTACTTCTATTGAAAATGGATAGAACGGCGTTTTTAAACCGTAAAAATATTCCTTTATACGTTGATCCCTACATTCTGACCGTAGGTGTTTGCTACGTTCCACCACACCACCACTTTTCGGTAATAGTACAACTTTCACAAAGGATGGCATATCTCTTAATAGTTCGTTGTAAAGGCGTTCTTGATCCAAAACAAAAATGGCATTAACTTCAAATGCCTGAGCAGTGTGTACCAAATTGGCATAACCATCGCCTTTCACCCAACCACAAGTGTTGATTATAATACCAGAGTGTTTTGCTAAAATATAAACAAGAAAAGAAGGCGTTATATTTTTCATTTTAACATAGTTTTCACCACTCTTACTTCTTTTATTTACATTCATGGATTCTAAAATGACATCGGCCATTTTACTTATTGCAACCTTATATAGGGTACTATTTCCAGATGGTGATTTGTAACCAAAATGGTATATCAAAGGTGCAGTTTGAGAAAAGCCATCTTCAATGCTAGCTGGTCTCTCTATTAGTATTGTGCCTATAGTGCCGGGTATTGAAAGTGCACCCTGCCCGACATCAGTGTCAGTGTACAATGGTCTTCTACCCAAGCGTACGGCATAGTTCAATAATATACGGCATAGTGTACTTTTTCCCACATCCATTGGACCTACTACCATAGCCACTGGGCCACGTTCATCTTTTTCTTCCGCCTGTTCACGTAATTGTTCCAACGCCGAGTGGCAGTTTAAATATTGCACCATGGGTGTCTCCTTTGATATGTAGCTCACATCTGTTTTGCCGGTTAGATGTAGAACACAACCATGGTACGTGAATATGGCCACTTTTGCTCCAACGCCAAATTCATATTTTTTCTTTTTCACCAATTCGGTGCCAAACATTTCTGCAAATCCTGAAATAAGCTAAAAACCAAAACACTTGAGTTTTTTGTATAAAATTTCTCACAAAATGTCTTCAGCCCCTACCGTTATATGAACCTTGGCATTTTTATCTTCAATTTCAAAACGCAATTCAGAATCGGCTTCTAATGTGTATTCCTTGTAATTGTTTGCCTCCTCGGTCGTCATAATTATCAATTAAAGTTAAGATATTTGTATGAAGAATAACGATTCTACTAATAATTTGCGCCACAAACAATGTGTTGCACAAAGCGTCTGCGAAAGAAAATGTAAACAAACCAAAATAAACACGGTGGCGAATTGATGGCAGTAGAACAGCTGATTACTTTTTTTTCGAATAGAAATCTGACCAGATGTCAAAAGTTTTGTTTGCATCAAGGCGAATTCATGCATTCGTCTTGTCTGCATTGTCATGCATTGTCAGTTTTAGTTTAAATTTTTTTTCTGTGATGCTTTCATTTTGTTTTTTATTAATCAATGTAAAAAGTGATAAAAATGGTGAAAATAATTAATAATTTTTTGTTTATTTCATAATTCTTGTGTTTATTTGTGAGTTGTGTGCAAATTTTTTTTGATTTGTTGTTTTTGATTAATAATGTGAATGATTTGTGATTTCAATTCGTCTTGGTACTTACCAAGTCAAGGATGATTGAAATGAATCTACTTGGACTCGTCTTAACAGCTAACCAGCTAATAATAAAGGGTATGTTGTTGAATTTGTTATTATTATAAAATA
The DNA here is from genome assembly GCA_927399465.1 of Sarcophaga caerulescens. Lineage (NCBI taxonomy): Eukaryota > Metazoa > Arthropoda > Insecta > Diptera > Sarcophagidae > Sarcophaga > Sarcophaga caerulescens. The sequence goes on from OV656867.1 coordinate 88,984,006, forward strand.
TTTATGGTGTGCCCGTAAAATACACTTCAGATTTAAAAGAAAACTACGAAAGAAAATTACAATCAAAGTCAAAAAGAGTAGGCGTCATTGCGTGCTCATAGAAAGTGATATTACTAGCCAAGCTAACAGTTTTTTTTAATTGAATTTAAGTGTGGCCCAAATCTTAAATGTTTTCTTATTCGGCGACCCATTGTGAGTTCCTGTCTATCGCTGCTTTGAGGATCTTATTGGCGGGTTTTCTCAGAGTACAGCCCAAACATTTTCACTTTCCCATTGCAATGGCTCTGTTGGGTGATATGGCGTAAGTTGAAATTGAAAACGATTGCTGGATCGAATATTTATCGGATCTTTCTTAAGCATCTTTTAATAGAATCCTACTTTGTTTAGATTTCTCGTGAAACAACAATTAGCGGAGATTATACTGTGAAAATAGCAAAACTGGTAGACGTTTTCAATGGCTTGATCTTAAACTGTTGACGTTGTTGTATTGACTTTGGCAATGCTTGTTCCCAAACCAGCTTCGCCCAAGGCGATATTGAAAACGTTTGGTGACATGGTCAACTGAGTGCTCGCTTCCTTGTATATTTCTTTGATATTTGATTAATATATCGACGCCTCCGTTCTATAACATTCTAAGTCGAAAAAGTGTGTTTTGAGTTATGAGCTCTCAAAGTTTTCAAGCGCCATACGACTATATGTGTATTCTAAGTAGATTTTTCCCTATAACTTCAGAACGGATCGGCGCATCTTAACCAAATTTTGACAGTATTTAAGTTAGAGAACGTAGAATTAAAAAGTACACTTAGAACGTTATAGAATGGAGGCGTCAATATGAGCTGGCATTGTATATGGTACCGAAGGCTTTGACAAAATCTATGAAGGAGTGGTAAAAAGATGAAAGCCATTCCACACTGTTTGTTTCACTTCTACTAACTAATTCATGAGGTCGAGATTAGTCTTCTTTTCGTTTGGCAGGCAAGCAACTATCACAGACTTGCATCATTTTCAAAGGAAATACAAAAACATAGACTCAATTATAAAGAGAATATCTTTATGGATGTACAGATGTCAATCTGTATATCTACCAACAAACTGTTTCACAATAGAATGAGGATTCTTAGACAACTGGAAACCATTGGCAGGACTTAGTCATGCCAGGCCAAAAAATGCATTTAGTTAAATTGTTTTTTTTTTTTAATCGAAATAATGATTGGAAACCCCCACGGAAAGCCTGCATTTCTTCTCTTTATTTTTTTTTATAACCATAATACCATAGTCCTGTAAATCATTTAAATGTGCAAGTAGCAATAGAAAATTGAAACAAAAATAAGAGTTATTATCTGATTAGAGATTTACTTACTTACTTAATTGGTCCTTTAGTCAGGATTACAACCTACTTTCTCACGCCACTCATGTTGTGTGTGTTAATTTTATCCATAAATGGCGTGACATACAATTTAAAATCCAATCCGAAAGACAGATATTTGAGAAACTTTTCGTGGCAATTTTCTTTTACTCTCAAAATTTTTAGCAGAAGTTTGCTTTTTATTATATTTAATTTTGTTGATATCTCAATTGGGGTTTAAACAACGACCTTGCATCTAATAAGCCAACACACTACCTACTTTACTACTGTTCTGATTAGATAATTGCAATTTTTAAATAAAAAAAGGCAACGTTGCCTTTCGTTCTATTTATACTTCATTTATTTTTGGTCTGATAACTTTCAGAACTTACCGTTGCTTTGTCATCGTTATCCATTTCTTTCTTTAGAGTATTGTTATTGTAATTTGATCTTTGTGCTTATTTTATTTAATTATAGATATAATTACAACCTTTCGGTCAGGATTACGACCTAGGTTTTCACACCACATATATTGGTTGTGTTAATTTTATTCAGGAGTGGCGGGGCCTACGGTTTAAAGTCGACTCAAAACTGCAGATTTTTGAGAAATTCTTCATGGTAATTATTATTTACTCTCAGAGTTTTTGTTTGATCACTGCTAAGGGGAGGAAGTCACATAAGAAATATTTTTTCTAATTTCGTTTTGTTGGAGATGTCTGACCTGGAGTTTGAACTGTGGTCTCACGTCGAATAAGCCAACAACACACTATCAACTAGACTACGGTGACTATATTGTAATTTTATACCACAGATATAGAATGAACTCTAGTCAAGCCTGTCGAAGAAGATTGTCTATATCCTCAACAGATAGGAAACATTTTCGTCTTTGTAATATTTATTTTCACACTCGCTTCTAACGTTACAATGGTCACTTCGATGTGAAATTTCTAAAGTTATCAGTCAATTTAATTTTAAGAGTTTTAGTTGTGGGAAAATAAACAATTTTCTTATAGAAATGAAAAGACTTCTGAAGAGTTGATTATAAATTTCTTTTTTATTTTTATTTCTTAATGCATTGGAGAACAATAAATTCTCTGCCATTGAAAGGATTATAACTTTTTAGTATTCTTTTTTTTTGTTTTTTGCCTAAATTTAAATAATTTGGTTTCTAATAATATATGTAATTATGTTTTTAAATGTATTTACATCAACTTAAAACATTAGGGTTTACAAATACAAAATACGTTACAACTACAAATAATAATAATTTTAATAATTAATTAATAGTAGATTAAAAAAAGAAATTGTAAATAATATTAAATTAAAATCATAATAAATGCTTACGACAAACAAACAAACAAAAAAAGGAAAAGGAAAATTAAAAAAACTAATGCAATTATATAATTAAATGATGTATTGCGAAATGTAGAGGAAGGGTGTTTTCGTATTAGCATTTACATGTACTGTATATGGCATTCGTCGTTTCATGTAACAGCTAATGTATTAAATAACACCACCCTTCTGCAAAATTAAAAAAAAAAAAAAAAACAGTGACTTCTTACTATTTCTATGATTAATCGTTGTAGTGGGCATAGTTTAATTTTAACAGATCGATTTGAGATATTTATATTTAAAAACTGATATATGTACATAAGTTTATTACAATGATTTGCTTATATTTTGTAGATTATTCGTTTAAATTATTTTATTTTTATTCCTTAGAAATTAAGTCTTTTTTTCTACATAATTTGGAAATGTTTTGTGTAGTATGGGAGGAACACTACGATTTTTTGGGATAGTTCGTTAAATAATTAAGATTATCTGCAAGTGAAAGTTGGCAATACCAACCAATTTTCATACTTCATGAAACTCAATTACTTATTTCATTGCTTAGTTTTCAATTATTTACAATTTAAATAAAGAAAAAAAAAAATCACTAGATTCGTTGTTTCTGTCTTCAAGGAAAAAAAATCACAATTCCGTTGAATACTCTTGGGGATTCATGGAGAACTTACGCCAACATATATGCTCGTTATTTACATCGCTGACTGATGGTGTTGGCTTTGAAATATTTCGATTTGTTTCCATTTTCGCTGAACTTGAAGAACGTTTAACATAGTTATTTGCATTGCCATGGGAACCACTCGATCGGGCCATGGGATTGCGGGTGGGTGCATATGATATTGATTCATTTGAGGGTGTTATTTCTATGCGTGTGGCATGTTGGCCCTCTTCGGAGGATAACCGTCTAATGTAGACTACTTCACGATGTTTGGCAGTTTCTGGAATTTGATTTCGTAATTCTACTTGACTGCTGTGATGTGGCTGCCTTTGTGTTTGTGTTGGTGGCTGATGTTGCATTTGATTTGCAGTACGTTGTTGGCTGCGTGATCTGTGAGACTGCCGTGAGGGTTTGCTGTTTGCCTCTGCATTATGAAATGGCACAAATTGTGAAATGCCGGGAAACTTATCCACACTTATATCCTCCTCTATGGCAGAGTCACCAAATACGGAACCGCTATAATTGGGTGAACTATTGCCTGGCGTAGAAGATTTCCAGTTGTGTTGATTATTGGCATGATTAACGCCACCATTCGTGTATTTATTTGAGTTGGAGTATTGACCCTTCTTAATGGAATGTGTATAGTCTCTTGTTCCTCTACGCCTCAAAGTAAAATCTCGTTGCCCTGTATCTTGACACACCGAACGCCATTGTTTCCAGGCATGTCTAGCCAATGGATCTGCCGGTCCCCATTCTTTGGCCGACTTTGAAGCCTCGCATATCATGCCAAAGAAATTATACTCCACTTGTCTAAATATTTGTATGCAGGCAATAATCACAATAATAAATAAAACAAATAAAATGGGTGCCCATCTGGGTATAATATTTGGCAAAACATCGTATTCATCATCATCAGAGCACCACCACACCAATAGACCAGTCAATATGGCGGGACATAAACACCAAAGCCCCAGCCAGATCTTATATATTGGACGGCCTATGGAGAATTCCAAATCGGTGTAGATATTCTTTACACCATAGATCCAAGTCACTGCTATGAGTTCGAATACTAAAGCTGTTATAACCATTGTGCCTACTATGCGTGAATCCAATAGTCTTGCTATATAAAACTTTGGTGCAGACAAGGATATAATTGAAGCCACTAAACCCACCAAACTTATTACATAGTTGGGATGTCGGGGCACTAAACGGGTACAGGTATATATACCCACCACTATGGTTATAAAACAGCAAATGACCACTAAAGCATTAATCAGTGATGGTAACAGCTTTACCCATAACTCATGGGAGGGCTTATCATACAAAATACGATCGTATATAGTGGTCAAAGGTTTTAGCTCTTCTATCAAATGGGCTCCATTCGCAGAATGATCGAATTGTATCATGAACAATGTTACAGCAATGGCATTTACCAACAGATTGAAACACAAATATACGACCGAAGTTCTGACAGCATCTCCTTTGTATAGGAATTTGCCAGTTAACATGGGTAAAACGCCAAAGCCACAATTCAAAGCAAATATCACTTGCATGAGAGCACTAAACCACAGATTACTTTCGTAAAGATACTCTTTGGTAAAACCATACAATGGGGGAAAATACGGCGTAATTTTATCCAATGAATTATGGATTTCCCAGCCGGTAATGCAACATAAAAGCAAAAATCCCAACAAGCCAAACGTAAATAATACTCGTCTCAATACGCGGCCATTGTGGGTGCTAAAAAACAAAGAAATTAAAATGTTTAACAAGTATTAATACAACTTAGAAATTCATGCTTACTTACCACAGCATTACCACAGCCCATAAACCAATTAAGCCAATTGATAATAAACCAAAAAATAAAGGATTTTCCCAGAAAGGTGTGAGAAAAGTCTTATCCATACACTCTTGACCGCTAACATTGCTTAAAGCATAGCCGTCCTATAAAATAGATAATTAGATTTCAATTATTTTATTTGAACGTTTCAATTTGTTTTCGAAACTCACCGCAGCTAAACGTAAATTACCCAAACACTCTCTGAAAGGGAAACTATTAAAAGAATACATGCCCATATAAGCCAAAGCCATGACGGCTTGTAATGAAACCCATATTGTTGAGATCCAGGATGCAAACCGGCTAATAATGCAGGCTCCTACGAAATTAAAATAAATTTTGAAAAATATTAACTTAAAGTGAATTAATTAATAGAAAAATGTTGGTTAGAAAGAAGTTAATAAAAATGAATTTTTCGATTTTAAACGAAATAAGAACAAATACGACTTATTTTAAATCATTTTCGGTCTTCTGGAATGTCTAAAATACTTTGCATACCTTAGTGAGTAAACAAATTTAAATTTCAAATCAGAATTGATTATTTAGTATTGTCAGAAGAACGAACCTCATGAGGATAGGTAGGAATGCCTGTCAACCCAAGAGGATAGTTCCCTACTGTTATATCTCAGTCTTTTATATCGCTTAGGAAGCATCCAGATCTACTGATGAAGACATTTGCTCTGCATTCTTGACTAATCAATGAATAATTGAAGAATGTTTCTCTCCTTTTCGCCGTCTATGCAACTCCTCTACACCAATGCGTTATTGAATAATCTTATGAACTAAGCCACGGAATTTGAAAATAACATTGAAAAACAAATTTTCACATTTGTTCGGAATTGATATGATTTTTACGACCTTGACTACGATGATATTTTTGTGTCATTACCAGCTATGATCTATAGAACACATCCATGCAGTCTTTGGCGCCATGCTATAGTTTGTGAGCAATGTTTTGGTTTTTTGTTTTTTTGTTTTTACTGTTAAATTTACCTTTAAATATGGGTGATGCTCTCCAGGTATGTGCTGCTCCTTGTCCCAAAAATTGTCCAACTGATATCTCCAATAGTACAATGGGCAGACCGACTAGAAATAATAATATTATGTATGGAATTAAATACGCCAGACCGTATTTATCCATTTCTCGGGGAAAACGCACCACATTGGCGTACGTAATATTTAGGCAGATGCACAGAACAAGACCACGAAATACCGAGCATTTTGTCTGGAATTAAAAGAAAATTTAATTTTTTTTTAAATTTTTCAATGAAATAGATTTTGTAAAATTATATTTTATTAAATAGTTACTCAAGAGTAAAGCGTTACCATATAAAAGAGCAATAGTTTTCAAGGTTTTATATCAAGTTATTAGTTTTTATATGTATTTAAAATTTAAATTCAGTTTATTAAACACATTGTTTTGTGTAATTAAATAATGACTGAACTGGAGTTTATGTGTTCTTTTATAAAATTAATTGCAAGTCTTGTTTGTGACAAAGTAGACCGCTAACATGTAAAAATTATTCATAATAAACCCATTGGATATGGACATTATAAAATATGCATATTTTTATTTTTTTTTTTTGTAAATTTTATAATTTTTCTTACATTCTATTTTAAAGGTCAAACAGAAAATTGATTTCAAAATAAATATTTAAAAAAATAGCACTGTTATTGTCGCTATTTTTATCTTCTTACTGTGATCAATGCGACTCTGAACCTAATTTTTGCCGGCTTTTTGCTCCTGGAATTTAGAGTTAAGTTTAGTGTGACATTTCCTCGTTCGTTTCCAAAAAATTGTTCCATTCTGAACACTCGCATAAAAGAGAATTAACCGTCAGAAGTAGAAGTCAGAAGTAGAAGTCAGAAGTAGAAATACAATACTAACAGTAACTTCTTCAGATTGTTATGAAGAATCATTTAAAAATAATTGAAATTCACTTCCAAGTTGGCGAAATATCGACTGGCTTGGTAGCATGTACATATGTATAAAAGCATCAGATCAGCAAATATTAGTCCGGTACGTTGAATGAAAATTATTTTAAGGAAAAGCATTACAGATCGAAATTTGTCAATCACAGTGTCTTGTACTCGATTATCTTAGATTTTTATGCAATGCTCAACTCTTCTTGCAGAGCTAATTCGCTTTAAAGTTGAATCATTTGTATGTGAAATAAGACTTATTCCTGTGCTTTCTACTTGAAAGTCGCATCATTAATTCAAGCTGCGAGAGCGGTATCAAATTAACCGATTCCTGTAAGGCGAAAAAATAAATTGTGTATAATAGACTAGGAAGTTCTAACCAAATACCGGCCCATTTGATGGCAGTAAGATAATAACGCCATTGTCAGTACAAAAGGGAAGGCAACTCCCTCCTCATGTCGGAAAAATATTAAAAAAAAAATTCTACATAAACTATAACAATTCGTAATTTGTTGAACCCTTTACAATTTGAGAAAGAGCTGAAATTCATTTTGTCACAACTGGACAGAGGTAGTGATAAATTATAGAAATGATTGGATTGAAAGTAATCCACACTAATTATAATACATAATAATGACATAGAAAACACCAACACAAATGTGGAAAAAATTCCATTATAACCCTTCAGTCAGAATTACGACCTAGCTTCTCATACTATCTATGTGGTGTGTGTTAATTTTATACATGTATGGCGGAACCTACAGTTGAACGACAGATTTTTGAGAAACTTTTCAAGGCAATTTTTTTTACTCTCAGGGTTTTTGGCAGAAATGTGCTGAGTGGCAGTTGCCGAAGAAATATTTTTACATATTTCGTTTTAGTTGTACATGTCTGAGCTGGGGTTTGAATCGTGGCCTCATGTCTAATAAGCCAACACACTACCTACTAGACTACGGTGACTTTTGAGTATTAAAAAAAGCATTAGGTTAGGTTAGGTCGGAGTGGTAGCTCTGATGTCACAAAGCTCACTTGAGCACGCATAGCGGCCCGTTGTGATGCCACGGGTGAACGCAGTCCCTGTACTGACCAAGTTCCACCACAATCAGGGAAAAGGAAGAAGTTGGTCAGCGCAAGGGCTGCACAAAAAAAAAGCATTAAATATGTTGAATTTCTATACAGTTTTTACGGTTCAACGTCTTAATTTCGTTTAACTTTCCTTTTTTAATTAAAAAAGCAAATAAAATATTATTTGAATATCATATCCATCATGCCCTTTAATTGACATTAAGAAAAAATGGCCCTTTCATTTAGAGCCGTTGGTGAGAAGAAAGAAAACATAATTCCCATAAAGAAAAGCAATTCATTTTATAGCTGCTTCAAATTGGTCAACACCAGTGCATTTAAAATGGATTTTTTTTCGCACCACAAATTAATAATAAAATATAAATAAATTTAGTCATTATACAATGGAAATGGAAATGGAAATGAAAAGGCAAAAAAGGCAACAAAAAAAGAGAAAAAACAGTGCAAGATAATGAAGATTAACCCAGTTCAAATACAATACCAAAGAAATAGATGAAAAACGTTTGAAAGAAGTAAATAAAATACAACAACAATTAGTCAACTCTTTTTATATGCGGAAGATAAAAAGCAGAAGTTTTTAAAGAAAGACAAAAAAAAAAATAAAATTACTTTCGATTACAAAAAAAAAAAAAACCGAAACTGAAAGACAAAAAGAAAAATCAAATAAAATGAATAGAAAGACATAAGATAGAGACACAACAGAGACACGGCCACACAGTCAGTCATTTATTTAATTGTAAAAGTAGTTCAAATAATAATTTGGCATTTAATTTATTTTAAGAAAACTTTACATTTTCTGTACTTTTACTTAATTTTTTATGTTACTTTTATTTTTGCAGTTAATGTAAGTAATAAATATACATAGTTTTTTTTTTTGGTAATTTCATTTTCTTAATTGCCCTCTCTGAATGGGTGAAATTTCTTTAATTGCTTTTCTAAAAATTATGAAAAAAAACCAAATAAACAAAATAATAAATGAAAAACACTCAATTGTAATATGAAAGAAATAAATTTTAAAGATGATAACTTAGGCCTCTAATCGCAAAACAATGACGGTATTGAAAATGGTTCAAGAACGCTGCATGTGCCATAGCATGCGTGATAAGTTTGATGGCCCCTCTATGATTAGAGAAGAACTTTTGATGAGTGATATACAGTCAACCCTCCTATAACGCGGTACTCACAAAACGCAGTTTCCATATAACGCGGTGCTGAAATTGTGACAGCCCTCCTATAACGCGGTACTCACAGTACGCGGTTTCCATATAACGCGGTACTCTTACAGCGCGGTTGCCGTTCAACAACATCTCATAAGTTCCTTCCGCACAGCCTATGAATGACTGGTAACTAGATATTGTAAGAGGGTTTAATATAAGTTTTATTTTCGACGCAAAAGCTCAGCCGAGATACAGTACAGAAATACATTTTGCCCATTAAAAGAAGACGAGTTAGGCAACTCATATCTGACAGTGAGGATGAATGTTGAAAAATTATATAATTTTACAAGTTTTTCTTATTTTTGTTGGAAAAAGAAGACGAGTTAGGCAACTCATATCTGACAGTGAGGATTAATGTTGAAAAATTATATAATTTTACAAGTTTTTCTTATTTTTGTTTTAATTTTTTTTATCAATCTTGAATTCAATAAAAATAATTTATAATTTATTTTGCCTTTTGTATTTCTTAGTCTCCATACAACGCGGTACGAATGATGTGATTTGTACTAATTCTGAGTTTCTTATAGGGCGGTTTCCATACAACACGGTAGACGGTTTCCATAGAACGCGCTACGAATTAGCCTGGTTTGTACGGTGAAATCCGAGTTTCCTATAGCGCGGTTTCCATATAACGCGGTACGTACTCACCGCGTTATAGGAGGGTTGACTGTACTGCCCATTTAGGAATCATGTAATCTGAATGAGTCTTATGTCAAAGTTATAAAAATTTAGAAGGCAGTTGCAGTCTCTTTTTATTGAACTACGTTTCTAATAAGAAACGTAGAAACGAAATAAGAAAGATTAAAGGTCTCTATGATTTTGTAAAATTTGTACATTGCTACGATTGATTTCATAACGGTGAAACCCCAAAATTCTAATCCAAATGGTCATAGTAGCTAAGCCGAAGAAACAAACACCCTAAGTTCGATTAAATGAAATTTTTGGTTTTGTTTTTGTTAAGGAAAGTATTTATCTCATACTGAAACAAATTTTCTCTTGATACATTAAATTTCAAACAGCTCATTCATTGTCATAAAATTCTCCCCAATTTTCTTATTTTTTCTTGCTTTGGTTCAGTATCTTCTCCGGTTAAGTTAGTGATTATAGCAGGTCCTAAGTTTCTATTTCTCATAATCTGCAAACAGTATTCCTTGTAGAAATGGGGAAAAAAATATTTTTTTCGGCAAATTCCTCTCAACAGTCTTCTGGCAAAAACTCTGAGAGTAATTGAAATCCCCATGAAAAGTTTCTCAAAAATCTGTCATTCGGAGGCGATTTTAAACTGTAGGTTCCACCACTCATGGATAAAATTAACACACACTGCCTAAGTGTTGTAAGAAGGTAGGTTGTAATCCTGTCTAAAGGGTTGTATTGATCAATTAAGTAAATAAGTATGATTACGAGACTTTTATACAATATTTTAGTTTTTTTACTTTGTATAGTGCACCCATCATGAGAATGTTTATGAGCAAATTCACTTTATGTTTTAATTAAATCTTCTGTATACGTATTTAAAATATCAATCACGATTATATGCAAACATGATTGACATTGTTCTTGATCTCAATAAATCATATTTTAAATGATTTCAAATAATGCATGTTTAATTACACAATAAATTTGACATTAATGAATAAGCTTCGATCATTAAATAATAATTTATTTATTTGCCCTCATTTTACATTATTGATTGATATGATTTGGAGGCGTTAAGTGCTCAATTCCAATTTCTATTGCTTGAATTCTAGTTGAATGACTTTTTACATTAAAAAGTACTGAATATGTATTCAATATAAAACATCAGAGATGATCAGGAAAATATTTTCAATTGCTTTTTTTTTAATTTTCTATTGTTTTTATAAAAATTCATTAAAATGTGTTTCTTCCTCTTTTTGAAACTATTTATTGAATCGATTATTTATTTCCGATACAATGCATTGCGTAGTTTTACATTGTTTTCTTTAAAATATCTCGATTAAGTGAAAACTTTCTGTCAAATAGTTATAATAGATTTCCAAACCATAAAAGTTTAAAATTTTAAAGGTTTAAGAAAAATATCAATCAAATCATATCAAATCAAATCAATACACGATTTACAGCGCTGCTGTAAAAGTTTCACATCACATTTATGCCGGTTTAAGATTCGACACATCAAAACAAATTCAATTTATCTCGCTTTTGTTAATGATTTCTTCCAAATCATAAGTAATAACTAAAGTAGAGTAGATATACATACAATACGAGAAATAAAATTGTAAGAAAAAAAGAAAGGAAGCAAAATTAAATTCAAACGTAAGCATAATTACAGTTCATTAAACTTAAAAATAAAAAAATAAAATTAAAAACAATACAAAACCACACTCACTGCCGCAAAGCACTTCCCTTTTTAAGGTAAAATAATACCAAAGTTAACCGATGAAGTACAAGTTCAAGAAAATGTTAAAATATGTTTTTAAATATGATATTTTATTTACTTTCAAGAAAGACAAATTAGCATTATAATTATAGTTGATTTGTTTGATACCCTACATCACAAACAAAAAAAAAGGAAACATTTTATTTAAGATGGATGGCAGGGATGGTTCCGACAGGTCCATTACTATTTTAGAGAATAGGCTCCAATTTACCATTTTTTCATTTCATTTTCCTCGATTTAGTGGATAATTAATAGCGACTGAACAGTAAAGCACAAGCCACGTTGCGACTTCACCGATCCAATGAATCAATAGAGTTGGATGCCCTACTGTCAGTAATGAGCACGTTCGCTATCTCAAGTACGAAGTTCCAACCCATACATGAGAGTTCCAGCGTAAGAGGTTGTGTTGGCTTTACAGGGACGGCCCGCCGCTGACAAAACAATTTTTATAGATGATATGTTATGGGACGCTGTACCATAAATAAAATAAAGCGTTTAATTGCCATCAGTAGTGTGCAAAAAATAATTTAATTATAGTGTGAGTACTATTCACTCACAGAAAAATTGAAAAGAACCTACATGGAGTCGTAGTGACCCAGTCATGGAGAGCGAATATCATTTGGTGAAGCGCATAAATGTAAAAATCAAACGACAATCTGTTGACAGCTACAGTATGCGGCTCGTCAACTAAAGCAAATTGAGTGCTTGAAAACTGACTTATTTACTTGCTACAGAGGGATTGGATTTCCGATGAATAAAAACTCGCCGATCAAACTACATGCACAAGCAAGCTACACCGAACTCGAATGGATTGACTATATAAGTAGAGATGATCACAACTTTGCATTGAAGTGGCTATTTGTATATATAGATACTGAGTGGTTATACAACATCGCAAAAACTTCTAAGAGAAACAAATAGCAAACTTCTACGGATTCTATGGTAATTTGTTGGTAGTGAATGGTCAGCATATGAGGAATACAGGAGCGAGTCATATGAGGTTGGCTTAAATGTCACATCTGTATGCCCCATTCTCTTGGACGTCTTCAATTCCATTAGACATTTTCAGAGTAATAAATCTCCATGTGTAAATGGAATATCTTCTGAGGGGGATACTCTTTACAGTGGTGAAATATTATACTCCCAATTATTCGATCATTTTGTGAGGAAAATTCCTAAGTTCTTTAGATTTGATAGTCAATTTAATGGAGATGACATTTTTAGAACTACGATGCCGTTAATACATTCAAATTATCACTATCTTGGTGTTTGTAAGTCTTCAATTTTTGGGTTTGGTAAAGTTCTTAATTTAATTTTTTGGAAACATGTAGTAGCCGCGGTCTAGTTGGCAGTGTCATGCCCATAACTCAGACATCTCAAATAAAATGAAATATGAAAATATAAGTATTTCTTTTATCGTCTTCCTCTCGGTAGTCTTCTGGCAGAGACTCTTAGGCAGAAGTGGCTGTCCCCTCAAGGAGTTGTGAGCCGACGCACTTAGGCCTCACACAAAAACTCTTAGAGTAAACCAAAATTCCCATGAAAATTTTCTCCAAAAATCTGTCTCATGTATAAAATTAATACACACAACATGAGTGGTGCGAGAAGCTAGGTCGTAATCCTGACTGAATGGTTGTAATAACCAATTATGTATATATGTACATATCGTTCCTTTATTGCAACATAGTCATGTCTCAAAAAAACTTGAACTTGGCAAAATGCGATTTAAGTTTTCAAGACATAAGTCCTATGATCTAATTGCCTAACTTCTAATTGCTATAACTTCGGTTCAGCTTGGGATATAAAACTGATTTTTTTTCAACATGTACAGAAGGTCTAAAAGAGCAGTTTTGCTTAAGTAACTACAAATGTTGCAATAAAGGAGCGATATGTAGTCGTCGCGCTCTAGTAGGTGGTGTGTTGGCTTATTAGATGAAAGCTCTCAAGCTCAGACATATCGAACAAAACGAAATATGAACAAATTTTTCTTTCATCGACTTCCTTGAAAGTTTCTTCTGAGAAACTGTTATGATAAAATTTTAAAATGTTTGCTGGGTTACATATGTACATATGTATATCAACACCGTAATTAATTCTCATTTATTTTTATGACTAAATGATCTGTACTTTGATACATACATATATATTAATAGAAAAAAAGGTGTAAATTAGTTATTTAACTAAATAATCAAATAAAAATAGAAGAGAGAAATGCAAAAGCAAAAGTATTAAATCAAGTATTTACACAGAAAAATCAGAATCAAATTTCAGATTTAGTCAGAATGAGTAACATAGTGGCGAAAGATAGCGAAATAACTTACTTTGCGATAATAACGAAATGGCACATCCTCGTGTACAACATAAAGGTAATCTGCTAAATATTTTGTTGTTGGTATTTCCATTTTCGGACAAATTTTATAACGTTTTGCATCAGATGAACATAAAAAATTGTCATTTTCTTGCATTTGGTTGATGAGGAAATATTTTAATTTCTATTTTTTTTTTTTTTTTTTTGATAATTTTTATGGGATTATGAAATTTTAAATGCCAATAAGATGTAGTAAAATAATTTTTCTAGTTTTTAGCTTTTATACACTTTGTTTGAAGTAGAATTTTATTGAAAACATTTTTTTTTCGATTTTTTTTAATATTTTTTTTCTTTTACTTCTTTTTGTTTAACAGTTTATATTAATTGTTGCAAGCATTGCTTTAAAGAAAAAAGTGAGAAAAAATAGAAATAAATAACTTAACAATTACTAATTAACGAATGTCGCTTTCAAATTAATTTAATATTTATTTATTATTATTACAAAAGTTATTTGAAACCGGAAATTTATTTGATAAAAACTTGAGTATTTGCTTTTATTTATTTAGTCATTTTATAATATTTATTTCGCTTTGCTTTATTATTTTTTTATTTTTTCGTTCATTTTATATTCATTAAAATATTTTAATTTTTTTAATATATTTTTCAAAAATTTGTTTTTGGATTTTATTTCTTAATTTTTATGTAAATTTCGATTTTTTTAACCGGATGTTTAACTTTTTTTGGCGTTTTTTTGGTTAATACTTGAAAATAATTTGCATTTTTATATTTGAACTTGTTGGTGTTTAATTTATTTATTTTTTTTTCTTAACAATATTTGCTATCAAATGTCAATCTTCTATTAAAAATAAAACTCGATATTTAAATGTCAAGTTTTTTAAACTCAATCTCTAGTGTATATTCGATGAAATATTTTCTAACCATGTCTAAAATGTGGAACCTCAACAAAATTTGAAAGATTCATAACATAGGAGGCGGAAAATACTGTAACAACTACCGATCCATTAGTCTCCCCAACTTCTTGATATCATTCGTTCACACCAAACCAAAGTAGTTTTACGTCAGCTCATTCTATAAGTGAACGGAAGTTAAACAAGGCCTAGAGAAGACTCACAAAGTTCAAAATGATACACGTTATATTCCTTTTTAGAGTTACTTGACAATTTTCCAGGTTACTGGATTTCTTTCCATAGTAAGGAAGTTTAGAAAGATGGTTTTTAAAGTCGCCGTAGTCTAGTAGGTTGTGTGTTGGTCAGACATCTTCAACAAAACGAGCGACAGCCGCTCAGCAAATGTCTGGCAAAAACTTTGAGAGTAAATAAAATTGCAATGAAAAAGTTTCTCAAAAATCTGTCCTCCGGAGAAAATTAATACACACAACATAAGTGGTGTGAAAAGCTAGGTTATAATCATAATTGACGACTCAGAGTAAGAGTTGATTGAGTTTAACTCTTTAATAAAAGGTGACCCTACATGAATTTTTCTCTCTGGGATGTACAGAAGTCAGAACGCTTCCACTTTTCCTCTAGGATTTGAATTTAGGATTGCTCCTCGTGTTTGTAATAAAGCACTCTAACCATAGGTCACCAAAGAGGTATAATAAAATAATATTGAAATGAGTATATAATAGCTGTGCAACACTATATAGGTCAACCTCTAAATTTATTCGATTTTATTTCAATTAATCAAATAGAAGAATTACAACAAGGCTTGATATCTTTACACAAAATTTTGAAATTGTTATTCCCATAGAAATATGAACGAATTAGGTTAGGTTAGAGGACGTGTACTTGTCGACTGAGGCAAGTACAGTACCCGGAGGTCGAATTGACCCATTGTACAACGTCCTCAAAAAGGAAGGATAATAGAGGGGATAGGAAAAAGGAGAGGAAGTAGGAAAGGGAGAATGGGAAGCGGAGGAATTACACAATTGAACGAATTAACTACAATTCAAATAGAAGCATTTGTTTTTCTTATAATTGCTTGAGGGATTTTGAATATAACAACTGAGAATAAAAAAGATATTAACCAGACAGGCCACAAAGTTCAAATTGCAATTGCTTGTATTTCAAAAAAAAATTTACTGAATTAACTTTCGATTTCTGTTGAATTTTGAACTCCTTGTTAAGATGAATCATTTGAATTGTACAGATAAAAAAGAAAGTTTGTGGTTTATAATACAACATCAATTCATACTAAAGGAAAAAACATGTGGTCAAAATTTTTATGGCAATGGCCACTTTATCACTTTTATTATTCACTTTTGTTTTTGTTTTGATTTGTTGCCTAAAATTAAGTTTTTTTTTATCAATTTCTTATAAAATGTTTTTTCAAAGTCAAGAACATGATAACAAATTTGAAATAATGTTGCAATCCTTTTATGTGGAATTATTGTGCATACAATTATAAAAACCAGTCAACCTTTTTAATTGAAAAATAAAATATAATTTTGAAATTCAAAAGATTAAAATTTGCATGAGAAAATGATTATTGTGTCTTCTGTTTTATTATAATAGATTTTATTTTTAATAAGCAACAATAAAAAACGCAACACATATTTGATGATTGAAATTGAAACAAAAATATACGTATTAAATGCGTCTATTTAACACCCTTCACTGCCAGGTAAGGTACTTTCATCATTTGCTATGAAATAATGTTTTGAATACAGATTATGTTGTATTCATTAAGACCAGACCTAAATCAGTATTTGTGTCAAACATTTCTATTGCAAATGGCATGCGTTATAAGCAAATTTTAATCAATGTCGCCAGAGAAATAAAAAAATTATGCAGAAATCATCTGAAACAGATTTAATTTTAAATCGGCCTCCACAAAGTTGCTTACAAGATTATTTAATATCTTTTAGGCAACCGATTACTGAACGTTTTTATGCAAGAGAGGGAATATAAGGTAAAAAAATTTAAAATCATTAATTTTTAAGGATATTTCATGGGTAATGTAACAAGCCATTCATTAGTTTTACAACAGATCAACCAAATTTGTACTTAAAAAATTCAAATTCTTGTTACTGCTTGACCACGGAAGCTGTCATGATGTGGAAGAAACGAAATCGGTACAATACCTTTTAGGTGAGTGCCATGAACTTCAAAACAATCGGTTTTGAGGTAACAGAACGTTTGAAGATTTGGGCATGGTGGCTTACGCGACACTAAGGGATCTAGCCGGTTTCATCCGGGCTGGGCGTGGTTCAAAGCAACCAAAAGGGCTTACAAGAAGGGCCAGCGAGTGAACTTGACTATGCACGGCTAACTATCCTCTAATCTAATCTAACTGCTTGACCAGCAAAACGAATTTTCTTTCGACAAAGCCGAAATTGCAGGACAGGCAGCTTAAAATCTGAATAATGCTCACGGTTTTAATATTATGTGTGGCGTTGTGGTTAGAATATTTCACTACAAACCCTAGCAATCACAGTTTCAAACCCAACAAACAATGTTGAATTTTAAATAATGAAGCAGCTGCAGTTCAATTCAAATATTTTATCCACGAAATCCGACAGATCATATCTTGTTTTTGTTCTCAAAAAGAGTTAAGCTCCTTGGACTAATCTAAAAGCACTGCTCTAGTCGCTTGCAGACTATGATATTTAGGAGGCTTAGAAAATGACAAGTGCTTGCCAACCAAAAAAATAATAACAATAATGATACAGAGGATTGAGACACTGGTTATACCTATCAAGGCTTTGATTCAATTTATTTCTACGCCCAAGAAATAACACTACTCTGAGACAATACTTTTACGGCGGAGATACAGAAAAATCTAAAACAGTTTTAAGTCGAAATCAATGGGAATAAATAGAATCAAATAGCCCATCGATTATCAAAGTTTACATATTAATCGTTACCGTCAAAGGTGGAAACTTACAAACGGTTACCAACATCAACACAAACCATCAAAATATAAGTTATTGCAGGGTAGTAAAGTACAAAAGTTGTGAAGAAATCCAAAGGGAATTTACAAACAAAGACAAAGCTTTATGATTACATATAGATTATATTCATATGTAGATATGTATGTATGTATATTGTTAATATGAAGAT
Organism: Sarcophaga caerulescens; assembly: GCA_927399465.1. Lineage (NCBI taxonomy): Eukaryota > Metazoa > Arthropoda > Insecta > Diptera > Sarcophagidae > Sarcophaga > Sarcophaga caerulescens. Next base: position 89,002,219 of record OV656867.1, read on the forward strand.
TGCAAATGACACATCTTTTCTTAGGTGATTTTATTATATTTTTTTAAATTTATATTTTTATTGATTTCAGTTGAAAACATAATTTATATTCCTTTTTTGTTATTTTTATTAATTTTTTTTAATAATACATTCTGTTGTTATTTGTAAGTTCACTTTTGTTTTGTTGTTTTTTTTTTTAATAAACACTTTTTCAATTTCGAAACAACGCGTAAACTCATGACATTTTGAACTCGATTAAAAAGAAAAAATGGTTGGAAACAAAAAAAATTGCTGTATGATGATAAAGGCACACTCAAAGAAGCATTTTTTTTAATTTATACTGATACAATACAACAACAAATAATACCGCAAATGCACACATACAACACAACACGTTAATAAACGTAAACGCGAATTTATAACGCCGCACTACACTACATTACACTGCGCTGCACTGCACTGACCGCTTTAAACGCGCTTGTGTTGTGTTGTGCTTTACTGCCCGTTTACAATTGCGCAGTGTGTGCAGTGATGGTTGACTGGCTGACTAACGGCGGCTCAAGAAATTGTACTTGATATTCGGGAAAACAACTACAAAAATTCTTGAGAAACAATAACAGAGCAGCGGCAAGGCAATAACAATAAATTAAATTGGGTGTCAGCGCAATAAAAAAATTTTTAACTTAAACTTGCTTAACACGTCTATAATGCGGTGCTCTTATTGCCCATAACTATTGTCGTGTACTATTTTTCTTTTACTTTTTCTTTTATACTCTCTCTCTCTCTCTTTCTCTCTCTGCTGCTTTTTCACTCCAAAACCTTTTTTCTAGGTATTTTCTTGGTTTCTTAATGATTTTTTTGGTAAAAATTTTATTTCACAATCTCTTCTTTTTCTTGTTTTCTGTTTATTTTGAACTTCTAAATTTTGACGTTTTAACTAATTTTGCCGAAAATCCGTGAAACTAGAAACGTTTTAAACTTTTTCAGCTTTTTTGTTTGTTTCAATTTTTCTTTTTTTTACTTGCTAAAGCCGTATCAACCAACACTCACTCTCTTTAATGCAAAACTAAATATGCGTTTGAAATTAACCAGCGTTCCAACCAAGTCTATGATTTTTCATTAAAAAATAAAGAAAACAGTAAAATACAGCAAAAGAGAGAGATAGGGAGAGAGAGAGAGAGCAAAAATAAATCACAGTACATAATAATAACAATGTAAACAATCATATCAAAGCACCTTAAATCAGAGGAATAATAAAGAAAAAAATAAATAAAACGTTGTTGTTGTTATACTAAAGCTAAGCTTTGCTATTTGTTGAGCCAACAACAACAAAAACGATTACAATTATTAAAACTTCGTTGGTTGTTGTTTTTCTTTTTGGTATGTACTTGCTCGCTTTGCTTGCTCACTCACTATCAACAGTTTAACACTTTGCTGTTGTGATAGTGTTGGCGTTTGTTGTTTGTTGCTGCTGAAAACTCATTCATTCAATCTGACTGTCGTCAGTCACTCATTCATTGAGATTTAAACCTTCTTCGGTACGCTTTAATGTACACAAGAGAAGAGAAAAGCAGTGCTTTTTATGAACACACTAATTTTGTTGTTGTTAAGTTTGTTTACATCTCGAAACGAAGTAATTGTACAGTGATGGTAAAAAGTAATGCAAGTAAAGACCTAATTTAAATTAATAACAGACTGAACTGTATACCAGCCTTTTTCGAAAAATTAGTTTACAATAGTAAGTGAATTGTTTATCTAATTTAATCTTTACCCAAAATAACTATCCTGGAAAATTTTTTTTTAGTGTTGAGTTAATTGAATATGTAAGTGGTTATTCTCTGTAGAAATAAAAAACGTTTCATATTTTTTAACCAACACTGTACTGTAGATGCTTTAGACTACGTACTGCGATAATGTTATGAACATCTGCTCGATCTACTAAATTTAAAGTTTCGTTATATTTTTAACTGATAAAAAGTGTTGGGAAGCAAATCGTGCACAAACATTTTTTATTTTGAACGTTTTTTTATTCACAAAAATTTGACTCAAAAGCAAATAGACATAATATACTTGAGTTGGAAAGCGGCGACGATACTGTGGGAATAGTAATAAATCATAAGCCATGGGTCGTCCGACAACGGAATCAAAACTTAATCGTTCCAATGAAATAATTTAAAAATGTATGCCGAAAACAAAGTTTTGTCCAATGTTATACGTATTCTATTTCCGTGGTGCAACATAAGTTCTTGCAATTTCTCACTCGTCATATGTATGACAATTTGTTAAAATAAATCATACCGACATAGGTCGCACATATACATATTTCAGTTCCAGAAGTGAGCCAAACAATGGTGTGCTATGGCGTTTTATAAGTCAAAAAGTTGATAAAAAGAAATTAAAGCACTATACAATCACCGATAATCCAAATGATGCCTCCGCTCCACAAGGCTCATCAAACAGTCACTCAAAATGGATGCATTGGCTTCCACGTGTGGGTTTTCTAAGCTCCAAAAACGGCAATTTTGCTTATTAACTTACCCAACACGATGAAAATGAGCTTCATCCGATATTATTTTTTGTGCAAAATCGACATCATAGAGCAGTTTCTCGTTAGGCCATCTAGCGAAGCGAAAACGAAGCGGAGGTCATCCGGCTTTAACTCTTGAACCAATTGAACTTTGTAGTTGTCATACCGAGAACTTTTCTCAAAATTCGACGTAAACTGGTGCGTGAAATGTTCAATTCTTGAGAAAGATGACAAGTTTGATGTTGATGAGTTCTCACGCACACTCTCAGTCACAGCTTCGATATTTTCGGTTGTACGCACTGTACGAGCACGCTCACGTCTTGGCGCATCAGCAATGAAACCAGTTTTAAGAACTTTAGCAATAAACTTGCGTATACCGGGCACTGCTGGTCCTTCTCTGCGACCAAATTTTGTACAACATATTCGTGCAATTTCTACCAATTGTCTTTGTTTTGGAAATAAATTTCTAATAAAACGTTGCATGCATATTAATAAGAGGAGACTACTGATGTATTTCGAAGATTGGTAGAAGCCTTGACACTAGTGTTTTGATGGATTAGGATGAATAAACAAATATTTCTTGATAAAAATCAAAAAAGATCTTGTTTTAGTGAATTCCCAAACAGTAAGTTTACTTTTTGCAACAAGTGTTTGCAATGTAAAGTTTCTAGATGAAAAAAAAACTATTCAAGTATTTTAAAATTGCTTATCATTAATTCAATGACTCATCAATTGATTACGAAAACAAAACTTTCCATAAATTAAATTATTCAACAATTAAAAATTCTACATCTAACAATACAAATTACAAATCAACCTGTTTGTCTTATTGCTTTGAATTAAAACATTTACAACGAATCCTGATAATCATACACACTGTATGCAGAGTATTACTTTTGCTGTTTACTGTACGAAAACCGCACTTAAACGCCAAAGTGTCTAAAATCAACAAACTTTGTTTATGCTCTGCAAATAAAATAATTTTTTAATTTTAGCATTTATGAGCTCTTGGCATTTATGCACAAAATAATCGATCTACTCATAAAAATTATGTTTTATATGGTTATAAAACAATTTAAAATCAATTCCAAAATAAGATTTTTAATATCACCATAACTATTATAAACTACAAAGCTTTTATGCCATTTTGGTAGTTAACCAATTTAAAAGAAAGAAAAAAAAAAACAAATTTAGAATTACTACAGAATTGAAAGTCATTGGAGTATTTATTGTTGATTCATTTTTACAGGCAATTGTTTCTATTATTTTTTATTTCATTTCTTTTCTAAATATTTTCTTTCTTCATTTTCTAAAACTATTATTATTATTATAATACTTTTTTCTTCTTTTATTTACAGTATGGTCATAAAGTTTTCGTTCAGGTGAGTAATCGTCACTCAACCTAAGGCGTTGAAACGTAAGGATGTTGTAAATACTCATGTAGAGTTTTATTTATGCATTGTAATTTATATACTTAATTATTTATATATATACATACATATGTATTGTATATATGTTTTTATATTTTACATATTTCTTTACACTTCTATTAGAGATACATAAAAAATTCGTTACAATTCGTTGATTTTTCTTGTACCTCTTTAATATGTCTTATGGTTGGGGGGTTTTTTTTTATAATTGCAATTGTAATAAAAATTGTTACCAAAAGAATGAGTATATGCACACCTATTATTAAAAAGAATTATTTTTTTTAATGAAAAAATTCTTATGAAAAAAGTTCTGATTATGTATTTCCTTTCTTGTTTTGTATACTTTTTTATTTTTAATTAAAGCAGGTTGGTAAAATAATAAAAAAAATTCATATATTACTTACGTAATTGGCCATAATAACCCTTAAGTCAGGCTTAAAACTTAGATTCTCACACCACCCATGTTGTATGTATTAATTTTATCTGCGAGTGGTAGACTCGCAGTTTAAAGTAGGCCCTGAATGGCAGATTTTTGAGAATATTTTCATGGCAATTTATTTGTACTCTCAGAGTTTTCTTTGCCAGAAGTCTGCTGAGGGGAAGTCGCCGAAAGAAATATTTCGTTTTGTTCGAGATGTCTGAGCAGTGGTTTAATCACATGCTCAGGTCTAATAAGCCAACACACTACCTACTAGACTGCGTCGACTTCAATTTATCGATCAATTCCCTTTATTTACTAATAACTTCAATATTTTTTTACAACTATGTCCTTGCCTAGGTTTGTTGTCTGCTCACCAATGAGAGATATCAGCCATGTAATTTCTAGTAACCTTCTCCTTTTACATTAGTAATGTTTGATAAAGTTGCATCCATATTTTATTGGAATCTTAAGTGTCTAAAAGCTGTGCAATGACATACAAAGTGTTTCATAATTAAAGTATCCTCTCCAGTTATCTGAATCAATTGCCTCTTTTCCAGATACCCATTTCAGTTCTATTTCCACTTAAAGCCATCCGTATAAGAACTAATTGGAGCGGTCAATTTTTTTTTTTTTTTGCACATATTTATTTATTGAATCTTCATAAAAATGAACTGACAATAAGTACTCAAATCTTATATCTAAACTTTAATTATTTTTTTTTTGTCCTGCCATTGCCGGACGAAAATTTTTGGGACATTATTTTATTTAAGTTTACATTCTTCCTTCTAGTCTTCGGGTCAGATCCACTGTATCTCTTCTTCTAAGTCGAATATAGCCACTGTTATTTAGTATGCTGCGGGCTAATGGGTTTGGGTGAACTTCAAGTTTTTTTAGGTATTTTGTTGCATTTTTCTGGATTTCAGTTCTTACCAAAGGCACATTTAGGTCTTTATGAATATTCGAATTTTTTATGTACCAGGGGGCAATTGTGATCATTCGTAGCACTTTGTTTTGTCGTCTTTGAATTCTATCCACATTTGAGGCTGAGGCTGTGCCCCATAGCTGGATTCCATAGCACCATATGGGTTTTATGATTGAATTGTAAAGGAGTAGCTTACAATCTAAACTTAGCCTAGAGTTTCTGCCTATGAGCCAGTTCATTTGAATTAATTTCAATTTAATTTGTGTTAATTTAGCATCTATATGGGGTTTCCATGTGAGGCGACGATCGAGGTGTATACCGAGATATTTAACATCAGACTGTTGTGTTATTGTTTGATTATTAATATTAACTGCAGCGCATGAACCTCTTCGCAGTGTAAAAGTGATGTGTGTGCATTTCTGCTCATTAACTTTTATCCTCCATTTTTTTAACCAGGTTTCCAAATCGAATATATGATTTTGCAGGTGGCGCGATGCTTCCTGAGGGTCTTCATGAATGCTTAGAATAGCAGTATCGTCAGCAAATGTAGATGTGTAAGTGCGGTTGCTTGTTGGCATATCAGATGTGTATATCAGGTATAAAAAGGGTCCTAGTATACTCCCTTGAGGTACTCCTGCTTCAATAGGTTGTGCCGTGCTTAAAAATTCTCCTTCTCTAATCTTAAATTTTCGACCAGTTAAGTAGCTTTCCAATAACGTATGCGTATTTACAGGTAATTTTTGTTTCAACTTGTAAATTAGACCTTCATGCCACACTTTATCAAACGCTTGAGAAATGTCGATAAAAAGAGCAGAACAATATTTTTTTTCTTCAAATGTTTTCTTTACGATATTTACAAGTCTATGGGTTTGTTCGATAGTACTGTGTTTTCTTCTAAATCCAAATTGATGATACAATTGTTTGTAATTAACATCGGATATAACTTGTTCATGAGCATCTTCTCGAAAAGCTTCGATATATTCGACAATAGGCTGATGGGTCTGTATGATTCTACCTTTGTGAGATCCTTTCCCGGCTTAGGTATCATGGTAACCAGTGAAATCTTCCATTCTGATGGATAATATTGTAACCGTAGTTTAAATGATTTACAAATAGATCCCCTTTTTCAATGTGGAGCGGTCAATTAAATGGAAATAATTATTTTAAACTTATACTGGTTTATGCTACATTTTTTGGACTACACTGTGCTACAGAGTAAAAATATTTGCAAAGTGCTACTATTTTCTGCTGAAATTCAAAATTTTCTCGTTTTGAAAATCGTTCCAAATTTTGAATGAACGATTTGCTATCCAACACTTTTTACTAGTTAAAATATAATGTAACTTTAATTTTAGTTTCGATCAAGCAGATGTACATAACATTATCGCAGTACGTAGTCTAAGGCATCTACCCGTACAGTGTTGGTTAAAAGATATGACTCGTCCCTAAGCTTAACGTTTTTTTTTTTTACCAAAAATACCAACCAATTTAATCGATTCATTAACACTAAAACAAAATTCTATAGAATAGATATTTTGGGTATAAGATGGCCAAACACATTCGCTTGCTATTGTAAACAATTTGAGCTACTTCCATTAAGATATTTCTGGTGAGAAAACAACCACTTTGGTAGAGTCTTAGATACTTTATTCATCGAATTTGAATTTTAACCAATTTTGATAACCATAGAGACAAAGGAATAGTTGAAGATTTTCAACGTATAAGGACTTAATCTATGAAAAGGCGCAAGGCTATGCCAAAAAGTTCTTCAGAGAGGTTGAGATAAGCATAAGTGCAAATAGATTCTATCTGTGTAAGATCATTTTACTGGTTACTGAATAGAAATTGATTGATCATATCGCACACCCAGTACAAAAGTGACACAACTCAAAATTTTCATTTTTCAGAAATCGATTAAAAACTATTTTTGTTTTAATGAAAAATATTTAAAAACAAAATCTTTGAACCATTTTTAGTAACATATAACAACAACAAAATACGCCGATATTTTTTTAATAGATAAACAAGTGTATTCTACATAGTTTAAGCATATAAACTCGAAAAATGAAAATTTTGAGTTGAGTCACTTTTGTACTGGGTGTGCGATATTTTCTTATAAAATTTGTCGAAATCGATAACTTGAATAAACTTGAACTTGAAAACAGAAAAACATATTTGAAACGCTAATAAAACTCAACATTATCAATTCATTTTTAAACTTTATTGTGGCTAGTGATACAAAATTAAATAAATTAATAACAAAAAAGGCTTTTCTGCCCGATCAGTAAGGTTTTGCTGCGTGTTAAGTGGGGTTGAGATTTTTTAATTTTTATTTAATGATTTTTAAACTTTGATATGTGTATGAAGAAAGGCAATTATTTATGCTCAGTGTAGCAAATGATGTTAACTATTTGCCAGAGAACATACACAAATGAAAAGTACTTTTAGGAACCCAAGTTCAAATCCTGTTGTAATCAAAGTTATATACATTTTATTTAAAAATTTTTTTTACTTATTAGAATCCATTATAACTTAATATTGTTTAAAAGTTTTAATTATTTATTATTAGCAATAAAGTCCTATCAATCAATTCATTTGTTATTATTTTTTTATTTGGCAAAAATTACATCTGCAACAACCCTTAAAATATTGCACAACCCTTAGATATTGCCAAGGTAAGAGCTTATGCAGCTAAGTTTATAAAAAAAAAAAGATACAACTTTTTTGAAATTTGTGTGCACAAATACAACCTGCAGCTTCCTTTGGAGCTTTTCTGTACCAAAATAAAATTGAATGGTGTATTGTGTGCCCGATAGTATGTGCAGTAGTTTGTAATAAAGCTTCATATACAAAAGCTTGCATTTGCCCCCATTCATCGAACGCATTTGGAATGCATTTCCTTATAAAACGCAATATATGGATGGTCAAGCAGCCACCCACTCTAAAGCTTTATATGGTATGTTTACAATGATTTAAATTGTTCGTTTACTCAATTATGTGCAAAATGATTTTTATAATTCCCAGCATCCTTTTCCATCAATGTGCAACATAAATATAATTTTCAATTTGCACATTAGTACGGCGGTCTGATGTTCCACTTTGTCATTGGGTTGTAACACATCCCCATTTAAATTGTGTTGAAAATGTGAACTTAAAACTTTCGTCAAAATATGATTCAAACCAAATAATTGCAAACAAACTACTTGAATAATATAATTTAAAGAACTACAATGGAAAAATACTCAATTTACATGTCCCGGCTTTGTATATGGAATCAAATATAAAAAAACATCCAAAATGAATATCAAAAAAGAAAAATCGCATCTCTCCTCTCAGTCTTAGATGTTGTAGTATAGACCAGAAGGCCTGTGTAACCAACCCATAAGAAGAGCACTATAAACACTATTGTTGTGTGTACAACGCCCATACCTTGGATTGTGGGAGCACTTTCTGGAATACATGATGTCCTTCAAGTCAGAGAGAGACAATTTAAACAGATTTCAAAAAATGGTCAAATCAAAAAACATAAACTAAAAATGAAATAATCCATAGACATTTGTGGCAAAAAGAAATATATATAAAAACACGAAAAAATAGCAATAAAATGGCGGGTCAAAAAGTATCAACTAAGCAAATTGTGGGAACAGACTGTGATCGCCAATTTTTTATAAAAAAAAAATAAATTTTTTTTTCGAAAAATTTGATTCCAAAATTATAATTTCATCGTGTTCAGAAAGTAGCATGACCATGTAGTAGCATGAAGATCTATTTCGAATAGCATTATCCAAGGTTTTACGTGCTACAACTTATGTGCTGGCACAACAATGACCCCAAGTTAGTGAAGCTTCTCTGTGACGGATAACTACTATTTCTTTAGATCTCCATAGAATTCTCATGCCATGATCAAGTAATAAATGTTGCTGAATTACACCAAAAAAGAGCAGATAAAATTGGAATTTATAAAAACATAATTATAAACAAGTTAAAAACATAAGATAAAAACATATAGCAGGTGAATACATCCTTGAATTTATTCTAAACTTTTCAAATAATATCATACATACCCCAAGAAAAAATAGTCTTTGTTAAATAAGTAATAATTACCTGAAAAGAAAGAAAAAACACTAAATTAATATGATACAAAATTAATGTTAACATTAACTTTAATTTGCATTGGCCTTTTAAATATAATTTTAATATAAAAAGAGCATCAAAAAATCCTTTACTTTTGCATCAAATTTGCAACTAAAACGCGTTTCTGTATATCACTCTGTTTGATTACTTGTTGCCTTTTTGCATTTAATATTATCCATAGCTGTCAAAGAAATTAATTTTTAAAATAAAACAAAGTATTGAGTTAATAAAGAAACATCAAACTTATTCACAGATGGTAATCAATTGGAGCCAGGTTCGGATCAGAAGTCCAAAGTTTCAGAACTTTGAAACCAAGTTCTCGAACGCCCTAAGAAGTCACTATCAATGCGTGCTCCTGAGGCGTAATTTTTTTCCTACAGGCCGCATGTTAAAGATTGTTTATATCAGATAATCTGTATGTTCGTTCATACATAGTTACATTTTTAGTGATTAGAATCCCTCTATCAGGATAATGACCTAGCTTCTCACACCACTTATGTTGTGTATGTTCATTTTATACATGAGTGGATGGAGCTACAGTTTAAATTTGATTCCAAACGAAAGATTTTGAGAAACTTTTCATGGAAATTTTATTTACTCTCAGAGTTTTTGCCAGAAATCTGCTGGGGGGCCTCATGTCTAATAAGCCACCACACTACCTACTAGAAGTATACATACGGCACCCAATAAGATATGGGCCACAGTAGAGCAGTAGTTCAGAGTACATAGCAATATCTTTTTCACCACTAATCCTAGCTTAAATACCAATTGCATTAGTTAGTCTCGCTTTGAACACAACCGTTTTCCCTTAACCTGCCAATAACCACTTCAATCATTTTATTTCAATCGTATTATTTCAATTCAACAGATGAAAATTTTCTTTTCGATAACTTGTATAAAATCTTTGCAGTGAACTTCTTTTTATATCCACCCTTTTTATAAGTGATTTGAAATTATTCTTGACACTCAGCAATTTGCATTATTACATTATAGTGCCTAACGCTTATAAAGTAGCGTGCTATAGTAACTAAAGTGCTCAAGTATAAGCTTGAGTAATCCAGGGTCAAATCTAATCTAAAAAGCGAGAAAACGTTCATGTTTTAAAATCTACTAGAGAGTATAATATCACAAACGAACATCATAAAAAGATCAGACAGCTCTATTCTTTCTTATGACGATTGAGCTCTATTCTCTATTCTATTTGTCATCAACCTAGACCAATCCTTTACTCGATTGGTGTGAGATGAGGAAGAAGTTTAGGACAATAATAACATATGACTCATGCTTGACTTTAATGTTGCCGAATCGTAATCACCAGATTAGCTGTAAAATATATTGTATGTTACGGCACGGTATAAATGAGCCACAAAATAAAGCACAAAATTTTCAAGAGCACTCCTGGTCAGTGTTGAAAAATTGAAATTTTGAAATGGTAATGAACTATAACTGAAAGAGTACTTTTTCGTATCAAATGGTACTTTTGTAAAAAAATACATACATACATTACAACCCTTCAATTAGGATTATGACCTAGTTTATCATACCACTTTCGTTGTGTGCGTTAATTTTATACATGAGTGGCGGGACGTATAGTTTAAAGTCGACTCCGAACGACAGATTTTTGAGAAACTTTTCATGGCAATTTTATTTACTCTCTGTCAGTTTTTGACAGAATGAGGTCGCCGAAGGAATATTTTTTTCATTTTTCGTTATTTTGGAGATGTCTGACATTGGGCTACTACTAAGCCAGCACACTACCTACTAGACTATTTATTTCTTCATATTTAATGCACGTACGGTACGGTACGGTACCGGAACGCGTATATATAATTATATAGACAGGGCCGATCCTGGGTAGGCGGCCGCTCTGTGCGGTCTCATGTCCCAAATTTAACGACGGGGGTGATTTTCCATGATAATCCTGACGGCGGGGTTTTTTTTTGGTCTCATGTCCCAAATTTGACGACGGGGGGAGTTAAAAACCATGATTTAACGATAAAAAGGCAGAAATACCCGCTCTTCATTTTTGTATGGAAAAAAATAAGTAATTCTCTTGGTAGCAACAGTTAAATTTAAATGCGGCCGAAAGGGTTAAAAAAATGGTTTTAAATACTCAAATTCTTAAGTAGTTCGGGTTCGGGTTCAAGTATTTGTTTCGGTTCGGGTCGAGTTCCGGTTCAGCAGAAAAAAACGTTCCGGACTCCGGTTCACGGTTCGGAAAAACAAGGCGGTTCGTTCCGGTTTTTGTTCCGGTTCGGGTTCGGTTCAATCCCTTGTTTATAAAAATACATATAAAAATTCGTCAAAAATTAGAAAAAAAAATCAGTAATTCTTTTTAATTTTTTTTTTCAAAACGTCAGCCAATTCTCGTTATCAGAAATCATCTTTAGTTCCGGAACGCGTTCCTGTCCAAAACGGAAGTACCGGAACGACGTTTCGGAGCGTTCCGGCTCGACAACATTACTACTTATACGTGTTCCTCACTTATAAAACAAAAACTGCTAATTCTGAACGTAACAAAACGTAAAAGTTCAGTGTAGTCAAACGTCGACGGAACGTTATGGAACATACTTTCGTTTGTGGCATATGAATAGCAAAGTTAATGCTTATCGAAATCATTTGTCGGTTCGGCAAGCGTTTTCATTGCTTTCCGTGGACGTTTGGCTAACCGGGGCTAAAGACAAATTCTACCTTTAGAATTACGTAATAATTTTAGCATATGTAATAATAAAAAAGTACTGTAAGCGTCGGGGGGTATTGCGGTATTTTTGAAATGGAAAAGTACTGAAAAAAGTACTAAAGTACTGAATTTTTCAACACTGCTCCTGGTGCATTAATCTAATAATTTATTAATTTTTAGCCAGAGCGCTGAGCGCTTTAAAACAATTTTGTAGACTTGCGTGCCTTTAACTGGCTAAAAAATAATTTTCCTAATTGTTAACTGGTAACTTCAGTTGCCTGTGTGATACATACATAAATAGATACCGTTATAATTAATAACAAGAAGTTATCTTTTACATATTTTTTCTCTTTATTGATATGTATTACGGATACCCTTTTAAATGGCTCTGAGGCGAAGCCGTAAAATAGGTTCTAGCACTAAATCTTATATTTTTAAGGCAGACTAGAACGAGCTGAATAACTTTGATCTTTTGCAGATCGGTGCAGTGTTACAGAACAGTGTCTCTGATGGGAATCGAACCCACGTCCCTCAATAGTCTACCACACTACCCATTAGACTACCAAGGCACCCATGATCCTAATTATAATTGGAAATATAATTTTTTTGTTTTCAATAGACCGCTTATTTATATGTCTTTTGTTGTAACTTTCAGCGGGTATATTAGAGTTTTATAGCTCTATGGCGTATGGTATAACGTTGCGTAATTCGGCCATTACGCCGTAATACCTACTGATCTATGGTCTATTATCAACTTCACTGCAAAGCTGTTTCCAACGTGTCTACTTTTATTCATGTCTGAATAGTTTTCATTCTCTGTTTCATTTTTAGTTTTCTATTTGGTTTTCTATTCATATCTCACGTTACTCGTGTAGAATATTCTTTCATTTGTTTAGAAATAATGAAATCTGACGGTGAAGAATGAAAATTAAGAATGTTTTTTTGTTTTGTTTCTGTGATTAAAATTAAATTTAAAGATTTACAGACATGCAAGAGTTTTTCTTCTGGCTCTTTAATTACATACATACAAGTGGGAGGTATTTACAGTACCTACAGAAACATTTGCAGGCAGTTTTTTTTCCTAATTTTTTTATTATTTTTTTTTTTAGGGAAATTATCTAAACATGTACATAATGATGGATATTTATTTCTATTTTTCTGAAGTTGTTGTTACTTTTTTTCTTTAAGACAAGTTCTAAACAAATACCGTTAGAAAATAGCTATTAAGACATGAATGTGACGCCAGATATTAAAACAAATTAAAAAATGTTTTAGAAAAATTAGAAATAAAGGTACACAGCATAAGTGGGAAAGCTGGAAAGTCAAAATAGAAGAAGACGTTTTTTTTTTTTCTACACACAATACATACATACATATATTAAGTAATTTGATTATGAGCATTAGTTTTTTATATAAAAAAAATAAAAAAATAGCGGAAATATAAAAATTTTCAAATTAACATGAGGTGTTGAACAACAAAAAAAATGAAAGAAATGTTTTTATAAAAATAATAAAAATCACGCAGAAAATGTGTTGCTTTTTTCGTTGTTTTTTGCTAGTACTCGTAAAATGAAAACCATGATGCAGCAGTACTTTATTTTGGTATCCATAAGCATTTTAGTTTTTATTGCATTAATTAAACAATTTTTATGTTTATTTTATAAGAAAATAATTCATTTTTTTTTTTGGTGGTTTTTGTTTTTACAATACAAAGTTATTTTCAAATTTAACACTTAAATGCAGAGATGGTTCACATACATACTTCATTTCAATGCCTAAAAAAGAAATTATGGTGATCCCACAGTTTAATAAAGAGAAAAATTCACATGAGAATTTCATTTAACAGCAACGATTATATAAATTTACACTTCTTCTAAAACACAGGCTTCAAAATTTGCTTACAGAGTAGAGTGGAATGAGTGACATTGTCTCAGTGAATATAAATGAAACTAAATTATGCCTATAATGACTTTAACAAAATATCTTCGGTTGATAGCTCAAGTAGCCTAAATATTTTGCCTTCAAAGCAAGAACCAGAGTTTAGTATATAAAATCACTGGACGGACAATGGTCAAAAGTAGTTCAAATATCAAGAAATTTAAACTTTTTTGAAATAAAATGACTGAAATAAGTAATCTTACTGAAGAATAAGGAACGTTCCAGGTCCACTAATGTTTGAATGCGCAATAACGACTTCTGTCATAGATTGAACTCTGTAAACTTTTACTATTTTCTGTTGCCACAATATTAATGAAATAATGTTGTAAATCGCGTTATTTACATCGAGAGATTTATTGAAGGTCGGTAATTCAATTATTTTATTTAAAAAATGCCTACTTAACCTAACGTTATCACACAATTTACAGAGTTTTAGTCTTAGTAACTTTTCATCTAAAAAATCTTGCAATATTTATAAAAATAAATTTTCCGAGAAAAGTCAAAATTTCAGAGGATATTTTATAGAAACCCCTGATATGACGTCACTTATTTATAATTTAATCTTTACCTATTCGTAGAGATTAGAAATGAGTGGATTGTCAGAGCAACTGCAAAGTAGTTTAAACCGTTCCGTTATCGAACAAATTTTATAACGAATTAGATTGATATTATTCTCCTCGTGGAGAGTTCTAGTGGAGAAATGCCAAGGCAAATTTAGCATCATTTTAGTAATTTATTCTGACAAACTTGTAATTTTTTCACGTGCGAATTTGCGCATACTCCCCAAACAGGACAGGCATACAAAAGTATTGATTGAAAAATTACTTTAGCCAATATTAGTTTATTGTCATGGCTCAAAAAAGATCTTCGCGCTATAATTGGGTACAGCATAACCTTTGCCATGTTAAATTTTTCAATTTGTTTCTTAATATGTTTTATAGTTAGTTGAAGTCTAGAAAAATGTATGAATAATCTAAAGAAACGAAGAATAATTCGAAACTATTTTAGACACTGGAGCTGTTGGAATCAGAAGCACCTGAACTGGTTTATTTATAATAATATTTCACCCGTAAGCAGTTATGATTGTCTGAATGAAAACTGAATTCCCGAATTCTCTAAATGGATTTCAATGGATAAATATGGAAGATGGTATTCACTACGAATCAAAAAGTCATTTGAATGATGTAAACTTAGTGAGTGATAAACTCGATCAGAGTACAATCTTTGAATGATACAATGAGACTTCTAAATCAGTGCTATGAGATTTTTATTACTTGACATCATAATGATAGTAATAAATCATTGGCATCCTGTGCTCGTCTCTCTTGTTGTTTAGTTATGCAATAACCTTCGAAAATAAGAATCGACTAATATGTATGTATACCTCTAATCTCATAAAATTAAAATTTTTACTACACTCAGCAGATCACTTTTTTTTTTGAGATCAACGCTCTAGGGAAGTCCACTATATTTATGCAGTGCATTGTGTTGGCATACAGGAAAAATAATTTTATAGGAAAAAGGAAACAGGGGGTAGTGTGCGACAATTTTTTTAATGACCACTGCATATACCTTCGTCAATCTTTTTTCGAGAATTGCTTTTTGATAATAATTCTCACTTTCTTTTTTTTCTATTGCCATATACATATAATGTCAGACAAACAATCAGGCAATCACAAACACCCAGAATATTTGGTAGGAATCGAACCCGCGGCACTTTAAGTTTAGTACACTACCAACTAGGCCTTCTAGGCACCCTTGGTTTAGGTTTAGGTTTAGGTTAGGGGACGTGTACTTGCCAATTACAGTACCCGAAGGTACAGTTGACCCATTGTACAACTTCCTAAAGGGTAGAGGATAATAGAGGAGATAGGGAAAAAGGAGAGGAAGTAGGAAAGGGAGAATAAGAAAGCAGAGCAGTTACACAGACTAACAAAACACACAAGAGAGAGCGTCTACACTGTTGAAGCCCTAGCACTTTTCAACCAGCTCTAACTAATAATGGATCTATGGAGAGCTTTTATATCGGGTCTCGACACAGAATTCAAACACTCAAAGAAGGCCCTGCTAAAGGGTCTTTAACCTCAACCTACTACATGCTGGACAGTTACAGAGGAGGTGTTCGATAGTCTCCAACTCATCCTCATTGCAACATACCCAGCAATAGACTGGTCAGCGATCTAATCTCTCAGTGCTCCGTAATAAACCCAATAACTAACCTTAAGCTGCCGTCTATGCTGGGTTCCGGGTCATAGCGGAATACTGGGCAATGAGACGGCGGATGCCCTCGCTAGGTTAGGTTCCCTTTCGGGGGGCGATTTAATAGTTGGTCCTGAACCCCCAGTCTGCCACCTCTATGGCCTCATCGATGGATGGGTCAGGGAGGAAGAGCAGAGGCGTTGGAGGAACGGATCAGGTTGTTCTGTCTCTAGACGTCTATGGCCTGCTGTGGACAGTAAGAGAACAGATTGGCTGCTGGGCTTGGTTAAGGCCAGCGTAAGGTTGGTTGTCGGTTTTATCACAGGGCACTGCGAGATTAGGTCGCTGACGGGGATCTGGAACAGATCCCAGCCGGACTATTGCGGGGTATGTTGCGATGAGGAGGAGTTAGAGACTATCGAACACCTCCTCTGTAACTGCCCAGCCCTTGGTAGGTTGAGGTTGAGGACCCTTGGCAGAGCCTTCTTTGAGAGCTTGAGTTCTGTGTCGAGAGCCGACATCAAGGCTCTCCACAGATTCATTAGCAGTTTGAGCTGGTTGAGAGGTGCTAGGGCTTCATAAGTGTAGTCGCGCGCTCAACCCTTGTTTGTGTCTGTTTCTTTCTGTGTGATTCCCATCCTCCCCTTACCCTTATGCCCTCCTTTCATCCTATTCCCTCTATTTCCTTCCCTCTCCAAAGACGTTGTACAATGGGTCAATTTCGACCTCCGGGTATTGTACTTGTCTTAACGGACAAGTACACGTCCTCTAACCTAACCTAACCTTAAGCTGGCCTTATCCAAGCCCAGCAGCCACTTACACTGTCTATAGCAGGCCATAGACACTTAGAAATATAACAACCCAATCCATCCATTTCCCCAACGCCTCTGCTCTTCCCCCCTGACCCATCCATTGATGAGGCCGTAGAGGTGGCAGGACCAACTATCTCATCGCCCTCAAAAAGTGAACCTAATCTAGCGAGAGCATCCGCCGTCTCATTACCGAGTATTCCGCTATGACCCCGAGCCCAGCATAGACGGATTCGGTCTAGTCCAAAAGTTCTTAACGAGTCCTTGCACTCGCGTACGAGCCGTAATTTGCACCAGACCGACGCAATGGGTCTTAGGGTAGCCTGACTGTCAACGAAGATCATAGAAGATTCCGAATCCGAAGTAGGCCTATCAGCTATGGCCTCGATAGTCTTCAAGATTTCGAGGATCTCTGCCTGAAACATGCTACAGTCATCCTTCAAGCTGAAGTGAAGTTCAAGATCGGTTTACCTACAGAAAACCTCAGCATCTGTACCTCCACCTAACTTCGACCCATCAGTGAAGATGGGTATACCTTTCTGCCCCTGGAGTACTCCACCATTCCATAGTGCCCTATGAGCCACCCTAAATTTAAAATTAAGATAACCAGTGGATGAGTAACGGCATTAGAATGCATTAGTGGTGCTTGGAGGCATCATGGTCTGTTGTAAAACAGCGGCCAACGACAAATGAAAATAAATTCGATATTGAATTGACCTTAACAATTTGAGGATCTGTTGTATTCGACGGAGATAACGTCAACGAAATTATTTGATGTTATATTGGCACATTTTTCCTGTACTGTAGAGTTTTTAAGCTAGTATATTTGATTCTTAAACGTTTAAAATACTTTGCAAACATTTAAAATTCTTGGAAAGTATAATTTAAAACCCTACAAAATACTATATGTACCTATGTATGTATGACCATTGATAACAAATTATTGTTATAGTTACTGAACAATGCCATTCACTTTTAACATGATCTACCATGGAATAGTGAACGAAACCAGCTCTGTTGCAAGTATAACTAGAGATACACTTACTGTACTGTAAGGTAAGCGTATAATAAAAATTAAAAGTAATTGAGATACAATCAAATTATATGCTGATACATATTTTATTACATGATGTTGTAATATACAGTATTTGCGATAGACAATACAATTTAAAATATCAAATTATTTATTATTTCTATTGGAAAAATATGGATTTCGCCAATGTTGATCTATGGTTAGTCTATAATTTAAATAGAATACAATTTAAAATTAAAAGTATTTACAGTTTATTACTTAAATAATTATTGTTTTCATTCTTCTTTCTTCATTTCTTAATTTCCTAAACAAAAATATTTAAAGTTATTATTTTATGAAGGGGGGGTTTCGCTTACAATAAAAATAAAAATAATAAACAATTACTGAAATCGAATATTTCTAATAAAATTTCATAATGAATGTGTTTTGAATTTTAATTGCAAGTTTTAGCAAAAGAAAACATAATAGTTTCTTGTTGTTTTTGTAATAATTATTTAATCATTACGAGGGGAACAATTCTTTGTGTCTGATGTCTCAAAATCATTTAAATGCCTCAAAGACCGACGTGACTTTTATAAGACCATGTCATATATGCATGTATGTCATATAAAATAAGCAAAAAACATAAATAAATTTCTGTTTACCCAGGAAACAAAATATTGATTTTGAATTCTATGTCTCCCATAATTTCTAAAATTTGTATTTAAATTTAGCCAAATAAGAAAAATAGCAGATTAAATGAAGAAAATTAAAAACTTTGATAGCAAATATAGTCAATATAGCCCATAGTTTCCGCTATAATAGTGTTGAACACGTTTAAATGGAACACATCAAATGGCGTTAGAGCGTTAATTATTGTTTAATTGAACGGTTCTGTCATCAAACAACGTTTTTCTTCGATTACGCATGACCTACTTCAGCGCCACTTCAGACTTTAATGACATACATTGGCGTTTGATTACACCTTTCGTAAAGATGGCTTAGCCAACGAATAGGCAAATTGTCCTAAGACCTCTGTTTAAGATTCTGTTTACAAAATCCTCGAATTCTGCCAATGGTTAAAACAAATAATGTCGAGTTTCCTACCAAGCGAGCAATACTGATTTTACATTGAAATGGTGATTTGCACACATATTACTAGGGTCAAAGAGCTTACCTTACTTTTCTCATTGAATTATTTCTCTCCAAATGTTGTTATATATTTTGATGAACCCGATTGATGAAAATATTCAACCCGAGGTTATGAATTTGGTTTTGAAGTTAATGATAGTGAGGACCTGCTGTTGGACCTGGTTTAGTTTGTGTTGTATGCGTGACTGTTAGGAGTTTAAAAATCACAGTCGCTGCTCTTGGCAAAAATTTTTTATTTAATAAGAGTAATAATAATTATAAAATTTTTATACAAAAAAAAACCCTAAAAGATTAATTATGTATTATCATATAAAGTTAGTTAAAATGAAATTTATAAATTTATATTATAATTATTTTATTGTTGTACTGTGACAAACTTTGTCTTAATTATAAGAAAGTAAAAAAAAAATAAATACAATTATTTAGTAAAAATTAAAATATTATAAGAATCATGGACCTTTATGGTAGGAAAAATTAAGTTACATAAAATCTTTTTATTAAACAAAAAAAAAATTATACAAAACTTAAACAATTTTTTTTTTATAAAATCATGAATAGAAGAAAAATAAGAGCAAAAAATCCAATTCAGGGTACAGTAGACAATAAGAAAGACGTTCAAGAATTAACGTTTGAACAACATAGATTAGCAATAGAAGTAACTTGGAAATTCTTGGGTAAGCTAGAACCTCCTAGTGACGAAGACATAGCCTGTAGCATTAGAGAAGGACCAGATAAGGAAATAGTAGCCATGCTTAGAAGATTGGACGAGTTTGAAAAGCGAAAAAAATGTAAGTAACAGCATGTGCAAAACTAAACTAGATAGGCCAACGGCCAACGTTATAAATGAAGTAGAAATACTTCAAGATAAAATAAATTTAAATAAGACCGAAATCTGTCTGATGATGATAACTGTTTTAATGGTGTTGAATTTTGTGCTTCGAATTTATGCTTTGCATAATAAAAAATTGAAGAAAAAGTACTTGAGTAAAGCCAATGACTTAGACAAATCAGTTATTGAAGTTCCGAAACTCGTGGTGATTCAAACCCACCAGTAGCGGAGGGGGCTTACCTCACACTGGATAACACAATGGGCTATATGGCCACCGAGTGAAATTGTCTGTGAACTTAATCGATTGAAATTCCAAGTATGGTTAGATTCCAGTGTCACAGCAATATTAGTTGTGTACAAAATGGTCTCGTTAGACCGCCATAATAGATGCTTCATGGCTTCAGGTTTGCTTAATATGCCCCATATTTGAATTTTAAGTTTTTCTAGAAGTAGATGATGAACACTATCGATCACAAAGATGCAGAATGTTCTGTATGACCAAAATAAGATAATAAAAATCATTGAATCTTACGATTACGTAGGCATTATTTGGATTGCTTGGGAGCTAGAAAACCGTTGTTAAAGCAGGATATAAAGACAAGTTCGATGTATGTATTCATATGGTTAATGTGAATAAAACTTACGCATTAAATTTCTGGTTACTGACTGACGTTGAAAAGTATATCACTTACGATAACGTTAACACTTCCGTAGTCAAACGTAATAATACAACGTAATCCTGGGTAAATCAAAATTAACGATCAGAGAGTTATGTATTTAAATTGAAATTTAAACTACTTACTTAATTGGTCCTTACAACACTGCAGTCAATATTACGTCATAGTTTCTCACACCACCCTGTCGTGTATGAAGGAAACAGACGGTCAGTTTTGGCCCATTTGGTCGTAATGGATGTTCAAAATGGCAACAAGTACCCAACTAAACTAAAGAGGTTATTCGATTCTCATTATTTTAAATGAAAACTTTAATTGCACACAAATGTAACACGTTTCTTTTTGTAATAATCGAAAACGAATGAAATCTGTAGCAGAAACAGTCGAGGTTTGAAATGAAAAATGACAGGCACAGCCAATTACAAGGCTGCTTCCTTCTAGAAAGCTGCTGCAAGTCGGATCTTGAAATCTTGGCTAGGCACTTTATAGGGTCACTATATTAAATCGTTTATCTAGAAAAGTACAACACCTGGATCCCTTTTATATAAAACCCAACAAAATGCAACAACCAGAAGATTAAAAGTAAGGAAACAACAAGACAGAAATTTTCAGTCTCCGGCAATATTATGGCATTCAGTTTAAATTTATTTGATTTTAATAAACTCGAATAGGGTTTTGAAAACACACTGGATTTAGGCTGGTTTCTATTTAATAATGACTTGATTCGTTACATAATATGTCACAAAAGAATCAAAAATTTTTGACTAGAAAATGAAATTCTAATTTACATAACTTTTACGCAAGTTTTTTAAATAATTTTCTGTTATACATACTTTGATGTCACGATTATTACGATAATCTTAAGCAAATAATTCTGTTTCATTTAAATAAGAATATAGTTTATAATAGTAAAAAAAAAAAAGAAAACTAAATATTTTCTAATTTCTAATAATTTGCATAAATTTCAATAGAAACTGAAAATAAAATGAATGAAAGGAAAAGTTTTCTAATAATTCCATCAGACGTTAATATAAAAATGTTTGTGAAACAAAAGAAGACTTTCAATGCAACATAATAAAGCAAGCAATGATGATGTGCCACCACCATACAAATCAGTCAATCGTCCATTTCGTTTATTTCATTCATTTTGATGCAAAACTACTCCCATTCATATTGAAATGAAAAGTATTGTAATTATTAATTAGAAAGTGAAAAAATATTGAAAGAAAACAAAACCAAAAATAAAAACATAAAACAAAATATACAAAAAACACAAAAACAAAAGAGAAATATTCCAGCGATAAGTTATTTTCTATGAATTATAATTATTAACCATTAAAGTTTTATTACCAAATAAAAAATTTTTGAAGCCAGAAGTACTATGGTCTTGTAATTAAACAACGTTTAATGCAAAGAATTGGAAAATATATCTTCATTGACTGTACATTTTGAATTAAAAGCCTGTAAATAATTTAATCCAATAATACCAACACAGCTATTACGTGGGTAAGACATCTATCCAATGGAATTGGGTCTAAACAGGTGGCCATACTATTAATTTATTCTCTTCTATTGTTTTTTTTTTCCCCCGGTACTCCAAATTGTGAAGCCCATCAAAACAATAGTGATACCTCAATACTAAAAACATTAACAAAGTTTTTAATAATAAAAGTAGAAAAAATGAAAATAAAAAAATAAATAAAACAACTACAAACAAACAATGCCATAGGAGAAGTCAAGTCAGTCAGTCAGTATGACTATGATTTGATGACCGTCTATAATACTCCTCCCCATGGTTACTTTTACACAAAGTGTTACATGAGTAACAGTGGATTAACATGGGCGTGAAGGTAAAAAAAAATTAAAAACCATAATAACAACGATATGAAAGGTACTCTAAAAAGATTTCAATTTCATTAAAGAAATGTGCAATTTTCATGTCACATGTAAAATACTTCTGTATGTTAAGCAGCAACAACAAAATGGCATTACAAATAAACACTTGTATGCGTTTTAAATATAATAGGAAATCTAAAAACAGAGCATTCCTTTCACTAAGCAGTTACCTATCAACACTGCTTAAAACTTTTGAAGAGGAACAAATTTAATTTCCATTGGTGGCCCAGAAGTAGTACACGAGTAGTAAGAAAAGCAGCAGCTTAATGTTGACCAGAGATTTTCGTATTACAGAGTATCATGTTTGTAATTTAAAACTCTATATGTCACAGCTAGACAACATGTAGTAATTTATTTATTATTAGGGTACAACATATTTGGACAATTCACACGACTTCGTATCGTGTATGCTGTATTGAATACACTTGATTGTTTGTGAACGCTCAATGCTATGCTGTATTGTGTATTTCGTATTCCAAATGTTTTTTTTTTTTGGCATTCAAACAATTTGATAGCATGAATCCAACACAACTTTTGAAAAACATATGAAAACATATACACATTTTTTTCATTCACACGATTTGATAGCACGCAACCAATACAACTTTTAAAAACATACGAAAAAAATGTGTATAAGTGTATCGGATTTTTACATGAAAATTATCAACAACAAGCATACACTGTTGTATAATCGTCCAACAATACACTCGATACAACGATACAACAGCTTGTGTGAATTGACCAATTCTTATAAATGGTGGCGTAGTGTAGTGGTTAAAGTGCTTGAGTGCTTAAAAACCGAAGAAAGAGAAAAAATGTCTTCATTATTTTCGAATTTCAAGTAATAAGAGGCTTCAAATGCCTTTAATAACCCTACCAGACAGTAACTCTATGCCCTGCTTTGTTTCCCAATAGAAGATAATGTGAATAACGAAAATCATACTTCACGCTCATATTATTTCTGTGGTAATCTACGAGTCTCGGGTTAGTGTGATCGATTCCCCCCAGAGATTCTGGTGTGTTAAACTTTCTTAAATTTGTCATAAAAAAGAATTAATAATTTAGCAATTTACCAGACACTAATACATACCCCTTTCCCTTTTCCTGTAACTCATTTTCTGGTATTTCAACACAATGCAGTGTATGATTAAGGGTCACTTCCAGAGTAGTGAAATTCAAGCTTCTGCACTAGAGATGTTCTACTAAGCAATCGTTTATTTTGGCCTTTTCATACATAATTTTTAGCTTTTCCACATTCTAAAGCCATATTATCCTATCATAACAAATGTTAGCTCTCTTTGACATCACCGAGCGAAATCTAGCAGATGATCCCTTATGCAAAAGAAACCCCCAACGTTCTCTAACACAAATATCTGTATATACTCGTATATTTTTATCACTGTTTGGCTAACGGAACAAATTTTAATATCCCCTTTAAATACCCTATAAAGCAATAGCGCCCCAAATTGGTTTCGTGAGCAAAAACATTCACTATCCTTAAGGATTACTTACTCTCAGGGTGCTCTAGGTGTTTATTGGATAGTCTGTGAACTTTATAGTTTAGATTCGCACCAGAGATCAGCAATGAGTCGTATTCTCGCTACTCATAGGTACTTATGAAATTTTGAGTATGAGTGAGTCAAGAGTATTAAAATTCAACTACTCTGATTCATTCGTACTCGCTACAACATTGATTTATAAGTATAGGTTGCAATGAGTATGAGTACAACGTTGACATCAAACTCACAACATTCGATTCATTGTTTGATTCATACGCCTACTCATTTAGATTCATAAATTTAGAAAAATACTTATAATACTTACGAATGATTCGAGTCACTCGAATCATTCATCAAAATTTACAGTAGTAGTTATTGTTGCATTTACAAAAGAATTGAAAAGAAAAGACAAAGACAGCAAGCAAAGCACACACACAACCTTCTAGCGAGTATTGTGGTGTTCGTACTCGAATCATACTTATTTTGTGATTCGTGTATATGTTGAATCATGGGGAGTCGAAATCAACAACATCGTGCGTATTGTTAAGTATGAGTACGATGAGTATTTCTAACTTTGAATATGAGTAGTATGAGTATGATATTAAAATAAGTATGAATGCGTATAAGTAGCTGAAATTATAAGTATGACTCGAATCTACTCATCGTTGTGAATACTCGTTGCTGATCTCTGATTCGCACCATAAATTTTGGTCTGCTGCACTACACAAAGCATAATGTCTGCTGTTATTATTCTTATCATTCGAGGTCAGAAAACAAAGCGACGAGTGAAGATCTAATCTGGGTTCGATGGCAGACTTTCCTTGAAAAGGTAAAGTCCCACTTAGGTCAGGGGTAAACATTATCCCGAGTTCTGAGTTCCACAACTTAAGAGCAGGCTCCACAATGTAACTATAAAAATGTTCTCAAAGCTTTTCGTGTAAGTTTCAATTGCGTAAGTAGTATATTTCCTTTGATTACTTTAAGAATCAAATGGGTTAGTGAGTGGCCGTGGACGTTCGATAAAAAAAAAAAAAAAAAAAAAAAAAAAAAAAAAAAAAGAATAGTCACAAAGCATTGTCACTGATTCGGTTTCTGTTTTTTTTTTCTATCGATCTTGTCTTTCCAGCTATGCAGCTGACCGACCGGTAAGTCCTGGTAATGTTGCCACATGCCGTTGTGTAAAATATTGGATGTAGCATAACAAGATGTTAGTTGATCCCCTCTGAATGGTTAGAGAGCTTCTGATTGATAAGTTTTAAGGAGAAATGATACCTTTTTAATTGTTAAAATTTTTAAAAACCATGATGAAAGGTTATTCGTTATTACCTAATATATTTAAAATATAAGATTACAAAAGTAGTAAAATCTCATATGAACATTAGTACACTTACAAAAAATTTCTTTCAAAACTATTCTATTTAAAATGTTGTTAAATAAAGAAATAAAATAAATAAATAAGCTTTCTAGACAAACTATATTACTAAATAAAAATGTATCATTTCTTTTTTCTTTCAGTGCATCTATACTAGAGGTGTGCACAAGACATATAAAATTGCACAGTATTGTATTTTTCCCAAGACCGAATATTGATTGTAGCTGCAAATATAAATAAGTGTGAAGCAAAGATAGAGTACAAAAAAACAACTGCACTCGTAAACCATTGTACAACAGTATAAAAGAGAGTTGTGTGAAGAGTGCAACAAAAAATATTGTACTCTTCATAGAGTCACAACATGCATTTTTAGTTGTTTGTTTTTGTTTTTTTAACAACAATGAATAAGAAAGCTCCGAATGTTTTGCTCTCGAGAACCGAACATCTTCGTCGACGCCACCATTGCCAGTAACTTTTTTAAACTTTTTATTTCGGGGAAAAACCTTTTTTATGAGTTTATGGCGAAAGCAAAGAATGTATAGAAACACTTATGTACACATATTTCTCAATATGGCAATACTGAAAATGTAGCTTCAGTAGTAAAATATGCTCTTACAACACAAAGCATAGTTCCGTTACTTCACAGACAAACGAGTGCTGTTGTATACATTGAATAAATGAGAAATACACATTTCAGTGCACTCGTAAAATCAAGAGCAACAGAAAAGAGTACAATACAGTATTGCATTCGGTGAAGGGTGAAGTCTTGTGCACACCTCTAATCTATACCATTGAAAGTCTTATTGGCCAACCAATAAGCCCTATACGGGGTGAGTCATTTTAACCCATTTTTTATTTGATTTATTTTTCGCTTTTAGTTATTGTTGTTTCAATTCTTATTAAAAAATAAAGCAGTTTCAGTGGAAACACTGTCACCACGAATAACTTAATCACATGCACATACAGACAAATCTATGGAAGTGATACTTTAAATCTGTAAAGTAGAGAATGTATTACAAAACTTTAACACATTTACATACATGTAATAATACTTTAGCTTAAGATACCCTATAATTATGAAAACATTAGGGGAGGTTGATCGAGGAAATGCGACTGAAAGTTGAAAAAATCGGATGAGAAAGGAATTTTCAAAATGTTTTTGTGAAAGCGTAAAGTACAGGAAAGAGCAGTTCTATCAAGGACAATTCCTTACGTGTATATGAATATCTAAAGTTGTTCATGTAACCTGTATTTATAAACAATTTTGATCTATCTTGTTACAAAGTGAACTCGGAAATTCGTCTTATAGGCAGCCAATACGTTTTGTATCAACGCTTCTTTTGGCACCCATAAATATTTCAATTAGGAACGTTTTAGCTAAACCAATAAGGGGATGAAGATGCCGTAGTCTAGTAGGTAGTGTGTTGGCTTATTAGACTGAAGGCCCGAGTTCGAATCCCAGGTCAGACATCAAAACGAAAATATGAAAATATCTCTTCGGCGACTTCCTCTCAGCAGATTTCTGGCAAAAACTCTAAGAGTAAATAAAATTGCCATGAAAAGTTTCTAACTTTCGACTTTAAACTGTAGGTCCCGCCACTCATGTACAAAATTAACGCACAAAACATAAGTGGTGTGAGAAGCTAGGTCGTAATCCTGACTGAAGGGTTGTAATGACCAATTATGTATGTAATACGGGGATGGCAAGTTCACATACATACATACATAATTGGTCATTACAACCCTTCAGTCCGGGTTACGCCCTATCTTCTCATACCACTTATGTTGTGTGCGTTAATTTTATACATGAGTGGCGGGACCTACAGTTTTAAGTCGACTCCGAACGGCAGATTATTTGAGAAACTTTTCTTGACAATTTTATTTACTCTCAGAGTTTTTGGCAGAAATCTGCTGAGATGAAGTTGCCGAAGAAATATTTTTTATATTTCGTTTTGTTCGATATGTCCGGCCTGGGATTGGAACCGTAGCCTCACGTCTTATAAGCCAACACACTACTTATTAGACTACGGCGACTTCAGGGAAGGCTAGTGAGCAAATTGACCAGTACTTGAAACAACAGTGGGATAACACAGTGAAAAAGAATTCGAAATGCTTATAGATTAGATCTCTATGATCAGTTCCTGCAAATGCAACTGAATTGCGTACTCTACTGCATGCAGTCATTATTCAAAATTATGAAAATTTGCACATTTTGAAACTATCTGATACTGGTTTATCTTTCCGAAAGAAATATTCATATATACTTATACATATGTATCTTTCACACTAAACCTACCGATACTTCATGTGTTCCTATTCCTACCAAAGGGGGTCAAATGACCCCTCTACAAAATGTTATATCAATTAGGCCAATTTGGTACATGAATAAAACAATTTTTTTAAATAGCGACTCAAAATAGTTTATATATTAAACAAACAAACATAATACAATACAATACATAAAACAAAAATAATTCAAGAAAAAAATTAAATATTCTTCAATTAAATCTCAAATTTAGAAAATAATTAATTAATATGCAAACTTTATTCATGTTCACCGCATTTTTTTATATCACGGAATAGCAAAAATGTTCAAAATCACAAGAAATTGCAAATCAGGAAACAGAATCTTTGCATGGGTCAAATGACCCCTTGCGGTATTTAAGGTAGATTACATATATTTCTCGTTAAAAAAAAATTAACAAGAGAGGAGTAAATCTTGGAAAACACATTCGATGTATTTTGTAATAAAAGTCGTAAAGGCAAATGGCGATGTGATAATATTATTTTCAAGAAATTCTGACAAAAAGTTCAAAATGGTTCATTTGACCCGTCATGGTGGGTTTAGTGTTAATTGACTGTTTTTACGCCAGTGTAGATTTATTTTTTTTTGTTGGTTATTTAAACAATTTGTTCAAAACATTCACTATTTTTTTTTTTACAATTATTTGGTTCATCAGTTCTAGAGAAAGTGTTTCAAATATATTTTCATTTTATTTATTTATTATTTTTTGTCGGTTAGTAATGTTTTTCTTAAGGTAATAAAATAAAACTTATTTGCTACTCATTGTGAATTGCAAAAAAAAAGCTACGACCATATTTCATAACAAAAGATTTTTTTCAACTCATTCATGAGTTTTCCTTTCATCGTTTTTTTTTCTAATTTTTTTTCTTTATTTCAAAGTAAAGTTGACACAATCATTAAGTTGGTCAAAATGCTTTTAAAACTTTTTGTTTAATTACGTTTGTGTGTGTTGTTTTTTCTTCAATATTTTTAAAGTTAATTAAGAGAAAAAGGAAATAATTTTGAAATTTTAATTTAAAAAAAAAAAATCATATAAAATACATTAAAAAAAAACTTTACAAGTTTATAAAAAAAAATTCTTGTAAAAAAGTAGAGTGTGAAAAATGACAAGTTAGAAAACAAAAAGCAAAACAAAAACACAATGGAGAAAAAAAAATTGTAAAACTAATATTAACAACGATTAACAATAGCAACATAAAAAATGAATGAATGAACCTATGGATTTATAAACAAACTATGTATATATACTGCAGATATAAAAATAATACATTCTCATGTATGTGTACATACACTTTTAATAATCAAATGTGTATGTATATGAGACATTTTACGTATAATTTCATGTAACGGGGCAAGTCCCAAGAAGACAAAACTGTTGGAAGACATTATTGGTACTCCTAATTTCTCAAATGGGTCCTAAGGAATGCAGAATCATGGGTTCATTGTTATAAGGCTAAAGCAAAGGCACAAAAATGAAGTCTAGGATTACGACCTAGCTTCGCACGCCATTTATGTCGTGTGTGTGTTAATTTTATTCATTAATGTCAGGACCTATAGTTGACTCCAAACGACAGATTTTTGAGAAACTTTTTTGGGCAATTTTATTTATTCTCAGAATTTTTGGAAGAAATCTGTTGAGAGGAAATCGTTGAAGAAATATTTTTCTTCATATTTTGTTGTGTTCGATATGCCAGGGATTGAACCGTTTCCTCAAGTCTAATTAGCCAACACACTACCTACTAGACAATGGCGACTTCAGATTTGTGATACAGAAATATATTCTTTCATCGAATCGTATCCCTACGTCTAATTTGCCAACACACTATCTACTAGCCTACGGCAACTTTCAGCCTACGGTACACTAGCCCTCGTAATATGCAGATGGTTCAGGTGTTTGCAAATATTTTGTTCTATAGTGGTGTCTAACACAAGGTGTTGGAAAGAATCCAATCAGCAGCAAATGATCTCTGTAGTAAAATAAAGTAAATGGCAGTGGATTGGCCATCCTTTAAAAAGGTCATCAAACGCCATTATGTTGAATGCTGTAGAGACTGGAGACTGAAAAAGAACTGAAGATGGAGTCGACTGGCTTATATGTAGAGAAGACAAATTAACGTAGAACTAGCCAGAATGGGTTAGAACTAAAAAAGAGTATGTTTAACAAAATATATGATCCGTATAGAATGGATGATATTTTTCTAACAAAAGCAAGATTTTTATTTCTTAGCTTACTTGTAAGTCTGCCTTACGATTAAAAGTCGCAATAAATTCTAAACTATTCATAGTACATTACAGCAAAGAGGCAATGCAAGTGGTTGGCTGGTCATAACACCATCTATTCCTTAATCGATAAACAGATGTCGATGAAACATTAGCATTGCATATCTATCTATAACTGACCTAAATCGTTAATATTATTAGAAATTTTAAACCCTATTTAATAGGTTTACAATATTTGGTATGCAAGACCTAATCATTGCTATGGTACGTGAATTTTGTTTTTTCTTGTCTGTCATGAAGGTTATTTAAGAAGAAGAAAAAAAAAACTTAATTTCACCAAATGCATTTAATACAACAAAATCTAATATTAAACTTTTACTTTTTTAGGCATACTTTATAAATAATAATTATTAAAATCAATAATTTTACGATTTTATAGAAATAAGAAATAAGTGTATTAAGAAAATATTTTCATGAAAACGGCACTCATTTATATTCGAAAGACATTTCAGATTTCAATACAAAGAAAAAAAATGGGTTTGATTAGTATGCTTAGTATAAATATTACCTGAAATAGTTGTCATCTGCTTATTGACCGAATTAAATAAAAATAGCAGGCACAAAACACAAACAATAATAATAAAAGAAAAAAATATGCTTCAAAAAGTAAGTACACCACCAGTAGTGTATAAGTAAATAAAGTTACGAACAAATAAGTTAATAAAAGTGTGAAAATAAATTAAAAACAAACCTATAAAACTATTGCGTACAAATATTTGTCACACCGAATGTCATATAAATATATACAATAATGTGGACGGACAGAAATAATAAATAAAAAGCCAAAGTAGTAACACATTTTGGCGTACAAGTCTTATTATCAACAATTCATAATTCATTCAATTAGTGACGTCATGTAATTACAAATGCTAAACGGAGCTGCTGGTTGCTGATAACACCAACAACTGAATAACACCAACATTGATTTTTAACATTAAAAAAAAATATTGCATTTCTTAAACCGAGTATTTTAATGCCAGAGCTGGTTTTTGCACAAAAAGAAAAAACCGGCACGAGTTGTTAACTTGACCATAGGTAAGTAGAAGAAAAAAAACAACAAAAAACATAAAAAAACAAGACGAGTTAAAAACACCATTTAAGGTTTATTAAACTAAAACGGAGGAGTGCAACAACAACAAAATAAAATTTCAAATGACTTTGAAATTTTAAGCATGGCAATATGAATTTTTCCTATACAAGAAACGTTTAAAATTTATTAAATAAAATATAAAAAAAAACACTACAAAACATAAAAACTTAAATTTTTCTGAACAGCATTTATAGTTTGTTTTAATATTATCTATTAACAATAATTATTAATATTACAACAACATCTACTACTACAAAATCTTTACATTGTTTTGTGTTCAATTACCGTAGCGGTTTTTTTTATAAGTTAAATATTAAACAAAAATAAAACTAAAAAACTAATTTGAATTGAAGTTTTTCTTTTTTTTGAATTTGCATGCACAAGCAAAAACAAAAGACTTAAGCAACAAACTTCATCAAATCTGAAGCGCTTCTATTATTGGCTTAAGTTCATCTATTCCTTTGAATTGATTTAAAAATCTTAATCTAATTAAGGATCTAAAGTTGTATTAAGTTTTTTTTCCCTTGTTTTTGTAAGTAAAAGCAATAGAAAATGCATTGGATTCATTAAACTTCGATTTCAATCTCTTTTAATTTGTTAAACAATGGTTTTAAAACTGTGTTCTTAAAGAAACTAAATAAAATAAAATCCTAAAAGTATGCTATAAAACAAGACCGGCTTTTATTAATGCTAGTATGTATAGCTTTAAAGTGGTGAATTTTTATATTCAACATCATCAATCAATATAAATTATACAGGATCTTTCAAGTACATTTTCAATTTAATTCGAGAACCATATGGAATTTATATTTCAAAAAAGGTGTTCAACTCCTTAACTGGAGTGACAATATGTTCACCATTGGAGCATAAAGCGTGCAAACCGAATTCATCAAATATGGAAATAACAGTTTGCTTATTGGAGATAATGGAATTTATGAGAATTTTTACCAAATATTCACTCCATAAATGAAGTAAAATTCGATCAAATTTCAAAAAGATGCGGTTTTCGGATCTAGCAGACTGATAGTAAAACAGTTTTCATGACGTTCGAGTAACCCTTGGGGCTGAAGATATAGCCGACGAAGCTAATCGATTTCTTCAAATAAGGAAAAAAGTCCTTTGTATAAATCGGGCTAAATCGGATAAAAATGGATTTGTGGCTGAATAGACCCAGTCTCGGACCTAGTGGTTTGGATAGCCATGATGTCAAGGATTTAAAAAAGGTTTCCTTACTCTCGGGCGTTAATTGTTACCGGAGATATAGGCGACAAAGCTATCTTTTTGTCAAATTAGCATCAAAAAATGTGCTTTGTATAAATCGCTCAAAATCTGATAAAAGAAAATGAACTTGTGGGGGAAGTGGACCTAGTGGGCTGAATAGACATGGTATCAAGGGTTCCAAAACAGTTTTCCTTAGTGTTGAATTTTACTTGGGGCCGGAACTATAGGCGACGAAATCAGTCAAAATAGGATAAAAAATGAAATTGTGAGGAAATGAACCTAAAAAGCTTAATAATTCTCATTGAGTTCATGTTCATTTATGTTTTACAGAACCAACAAAATTCAAACTTTTCGCATGTTGTATTTCTGTGTATGGTGACTAGCATTTTTTTTTGGTCCATGGCAGTGTTGCAAAACTGAAATTTTGAAATGGTACTGAACGCTAACTGAAAGAGTACTTTTTTGCATTAAATGGTACTTTTGCCAAAAAAAAATATTTATTTGTACTTAATACACGTACGGAATGGAATAAAAAAACTAACGACTTATACATGTTTCTCATATATAAACCAAGACCAGCTGATTCGGAACGTAATATAACGTAAAAGCCTCGTTTAGTGAAATGTCAAAAGAACGTAACGGAATGTACTTTTATTTTAGCATATAAGAGCAAATTAAATGCTTACCAAAATTACATTACGGTTTGGCAAGCGTTCTCCGGTTAGCCCAACGGCCTTTAGACTAATTCTACCTTTAGCATTACATTGAACATGTTGCTAACCCGTTAATAGTTGAAAAGCGCAATCCATAAAATATTAGTTATAAAAAAGTATTAAAAGTGTAGCGGGGGTATCGTGGTATTTTAGAAATGACAAAGTACTGAAAAAAGTACTGAATTTTTCAACACTGGTCCATGGCATGCTTTTTTTTGGTTGATTGATATGCTTTTTTTTGGTTGATGACTAGCATTTTTTGATTCGATAACATGAATTTTTTATATAGAGCACTTTTTTTACGCATTTGAATAAAACAATTAGCTCCGTCGGCTAGATCTCCGGTCCCAAGGGTTAGGGCTAGAATATATGATAGCTAGCCCATAGATATTTATGAATAAATACTTAAAATGTGTATAGGAATTGGATTCCTCCGTATCTGTAGCACAGTTATGTGTCCTACAGTGGATCTTACTTTGAATGTCTTGTTGACATATTTTCAATACCGTTGCTTAATGTAACTACACTACCGCGATAGCAAAAGTTGTTTGCATCTTAATTGTTTAACCTTTCATTTAAAAGAAGCCTGTGCATATGTTATTTAATCGTAATGCCTAATATTCATTGCTAAGCATGCTTTTCTTGCCAAACTGACTAGTCAAGCTAAGATATAATAACTTAGCTTACTTATCAGTGAGATTAAGGCAAACGAGACAGATTTGGTCTACGTAATCTAAATGTTCGGAATGTAGGCTCAGACTTCAAACTATTCCTCTTTTATAGGCGAATAGAATAGCTACTTCAATCATTATGTCATCAGGTCGATATTGTATCTTTAACTTAAAATAAAACAGAATGTTTTTGAAACAATACGAGTTTTTGTAGAAAAGCTATAACTCTTGTAACCCTAGTAGTAGCGTTACTAGTGTTTTCATTATTATTTTATTGCTACAGAATTCTAAAAAATGTTAACCGCAGTATAGAGAATCTCGGAAGCATTTCTCACTTTAATTGCGACAATTGCATGCAAAATAAATGTCTATTCATAGTGAAAAAAAAATAAAAATAAAATAAATTCTTATCATTTGCTTTATATTACGGTATAGCGTGTTAATAATTTGTACGTTTGTTTTTCTATTTTCATACAATATTGTTTTGTTTTGTTTTTACAAGTATTATGGTAGTATTGTTATGTTTATGATTAATTTGAATTTATTTTTCTACTCTTTTTTTTTTTGTTGATTTTGTTGCTTTTGTTGCTGTTACTGTTTTTTCAGTTTTCAAGTTTACCGCAAATTGTTATGAAAACATAGAAGAAGAAAAAAAATTGAAACAAAATATTAAAAACGAATAAAGAAAAAAAGTTATACAAAACAATATTGAGATACATTTGTAGATACAATTTATTTCCCTTTCATTGCACTTGTTATTTCACACTTTTTGCTGTTGCTGTTTCTGTTTCTGTTGCTATTTCTGTTGCTTTTGCTGTTCAAAGTCAAAGTCGTTATTAAAATAAACAAAAAAAAAAATTAATTAAAAACAAACGAAATCATAAAATGAACAAAAAATCTGAGTTTCTAAGGGGGTATTGAGTTTAATTTACATGATGAACAATTAAAAAAAAGTCTGATGTTTTCTATAAAAAAAAAATTATTTTTTTTTGTTACACGCGGTTTAATTGTTATGCTTCTGCCAGAAGTGAGTTATTAATTATTTTGTATTTAAATTAATAAAAATGAAGTTCATGTCTATTAAATATAAGCGATACACGTCAACGAGGTTATTAAAAAATTTTAAGACAATTTTATAACTACGACGACAACTCAAATATTTTATGGAAATGAATTCATTTTAAATTTTTATTTTTGTATTTTAACTAAGAACGAAAATTGAAACTTTAATAAGTTGTCCTCGAAATATATTAAGAAATCATTCATGGTTTTAATCAGTGTTGCCAATTTTTTTTCAAAATTTTTGTACTGGTTTTTAGCCTGTTGCGTAGTTTGGTTTTAACTAGGTTGAGTTGGCTAAACACTCTTTCAACGTCTTCATTAGACCACGGAAGTGACAAAACGTCCAATGCGAATTCTGCTAATTCTTTGAAGGGGTTATTCCCAGCAGAGTCTTTGTAGTTATAAACTTCAGTCCAAAAGTTGGAAAAAACGCTAAAAAAAACGCTAAAGCGCTGTAAAAAACTCCAGATTTCACATTAACCGCTAAAAAGCATTTTTTCCCGTAATTGGCATTGCAAAAACGTCAGGTTTGACGGGAAAAACGTAAATTTGGCAACAATGGTTTTAATGCTTGTGGCCTTTATGGTTATCGATAAACTTTTTTTTATCAAATATTTAAAAACTAGAATTTAAGTCCTGTCATGTAAGTTTTAATATGTAACAATTGCCTGTCACTTAATGTATCACTGCCCGGCAATCAAAGGAACAAAGGCGATCAAGAGCATGGCCACATAGGCCCCATTGTGATAACCACAGTTATTCATTTATCTCTTAGTTTCGGGACCACTCGCAGCTTCTGATAAAGCAAATAAGACTGCCAATATCAATGCATGA
Organism: Sarcophaga caerulescens; assembly: GCA_927399465.1. Lineage (NCBI taxonomy): Eukaryota > Metazoa > Arthropoda > Insecta > Diptera > Sarcophagidae > Sarcophaga > Sarcophaga caerulescens. Next base: position 89,037,868 of record OV656867.1, read on the forward strand.
CAGTTCATCTAGATTCTCCATATAGTAGCCACTAAGATGTCTTTTTCTCCTTCGTCATAGTGCTGGGCATATACACAGTCAGTGGAGAACAGTCTCATCTTCATCCTCATTCCGTCCGTTTCTACAGGAATCATTTGCGAGATGTCCAAGACCAATCCGCCTCGTATGCGTGCTAATAATACAACGCTCCGTAATAACACCGACAACCATAGTGAGCGTGGTTCTTTGGTAGTTCATACAGATCCTCCATATAGTAGACACAAATGTGCTTTTTTCTCCTTCTCCTTCTCCTTCGTCATAGTGCCGGACGTGTACACAGTCGATGGAGAACAGTCTCATCTTCTTTTTGCGAGAAAAGGGCACTTATACGCCCTGCATAAGTGCTTATAATGCGATGCCTCGTAGTAAATCCGACAACCACAGCGAGCGTGCTTCTTTGGTGTTAAGCAGACTAGCCATATGCCCTCCTTCATCCAGCCTTGGCCAGATTTTCTACACTATTCTACCCGTGTCCGAAACCACCTATCTATTGTTGAATATTGGAATCTACAACTGCATTGTAAATGATAAAGATGCAGGTTCTTAAACGGATTCCCAACGTCGAGAATGCTTTGGAGAGTTCGATGGTTGTGCCTCGCCTACTTAACCTAACAAATGCTATGAAAAAGAGTCTCACATCTGTCGTTCAGAGTGGAATTTAAAAATTTAGGTTCTGCTTCTACTGGATAGAATTAACACACTTTCAACAGGTTTTACTGATTGTTTTTGTTACTAAAAATTTAATTACTTTTTGCAATTTGCATACCTGCCTTGTAAGTTGTATATATGTACGTATGTATACTTGCAAAAATTTGATTATCACTGCATGGAAAACTATTTAATTTTTAAAATTCTATGGAACTCTAGTGTTTTGCACTGTTAACATTTTTCAATGTAATCATTACTGTAACTGGAAACAAAAAATTAAAAAAATATTTTAAAATGCCCTGTAAGCATTAAGCAATTGAAACCGTTTGTGTATCGAAAAGTATCAATTTACAATTGAAAATTTAAAATAAATATTCGTCTTGTAAATCGAATCGAAACTGATAATTTTTGTTGTATTATTGGATGACTGACCGTCTGTTTATGTCTGGCTATAGTTTTGTAAATGCACTTGTGGCATAATTTCCATTCGCCCTAAAAAAACAAAAAATTAAATAAAGAAATACAACAGAAAGAAAAAACCAATTACGTTGAGTAAATAGCAATTTATTGGATTGATTTAAAAGTAGTAATTAAACAAAAAACCTATGTAAAGAGAGGAAATAGACTGGCTAATAAATTATAAAAAAAAACTCTGTCTATAATTATGAATTTCGTACAAAATTAAGCAATAAATTAAGGGTAAAAAATTTAAAACTTTTGAAATAGTTTTATTGTTGTTTATTGTGATTATTTTACGCATCATTGTTAGATTTATTGCATAAATTTATGGAGGTTTTTTTTAGCATTTATATTAATTTATTAGTTTGACAACAACAATATGTCAATCAAATGTCAAAACAGTTTATTAAAGTTATTGCAAAAAGCAACTGGAAATGTCTCATGATCATTAGCAAAACAGCAGTAGTTTTCAATAAAAAAAAATGTATTTATTTAAACAAACACAACAAATCATAAACAAACAATAACAATAAGAAAAAGAAAAACAAAAAACAAATTCTCAATTTATTTGTTAATTGAATAATTTAAATTGTTCACATGCCAGACCAGCCGTTTTTAGATGGCAAACAATAATTACATAAACATTAAGGGTATTCATGAGAAAGATAAACAATTAAAACATATTATAACCGATTAACCGAATGCAGTTGCACGGTTATGTAAAATATTTATGATTAAGCCTCGGACCAATTTAAATTTAATTGCAACAAATTCGTACACACCATGCCATAGCAATATATTGGAGCATGTGTGTGAAGATAAATTCGAATTTGAAAATCCAAAACGCAATCCATAAATTTTAGCAGCGCCACATTTGGCGTTAACAGAGCAAACTTTGCTCTTAACAGAACAAAATTTGCCCTTAACAGAGCACTGTTACCTGTTTAACAGTATCCATCTGAACAAGCCCATTTGTTTAGAAGCTAATTTTAGGACAAATACTAGATCTATGAGTGCCATAACATACTCAAAGGATGGTTCCAAGGCCGCTTAATATAATCAGCAAAAAGTCCCATATAAAGTGATATGGTAGTGTGAAAATTGACTTTGAAACTATAAATTTTTGGATTGAAAATTCTCTAGAAGGTCAGTGGCCATTTTGAAACATATAAGAAATAGTACACCCTACAGACTATATGCAAATGGTAGTCCGGAGGATCCTCTTTCCAACCGTGGTATTTGGATAGCTGTACTAATTTTGAGAGTTGAGATTTTCAATTTTGAAAAAATCGATTTTTGGCCAAAAATATTTGAAAATTCTCTACAGACTATGGTAGTCCAGAGGGTGCTCTTTCCAACCGTGGTAGTGGGATAGCTGTACTAATTTTGAGAGGTGAGATTTTCAATTTTGAAAAAATCGATTTTTCAAATATTTTTGGCCAAAAAATTTCAATACAGTCGAACTTCTCTATAGTGAACTTCTATACAATGAAGCTCTCCCTATTATGAATTGATTTCAAACACACAACTTTTTCCGTTCCAATTTCATTGTTTTTGATCTCCTTATAATGAATTTCCATACAATGAAGTTTTCTATACAATGAAGCAATTTTGCAGGCGTAATATTTGACTCACATGCGTTTTTGTCTCCATATAATGAATTTTTCAAATAATTTTCCGTTACGCATACTAACAATTCTGTGTATCGAGAAAGATGCCACATATAATGAGGGGATTCCCAAAAGAGGAAAATAAGAACAAAAAAAAAGAAGAAAGCCACATCAATAACAATTTTGACATCAGTTGCCGGTGTTCAGTGATCGGAAATGACGCAGCGAAGTAGAATTTCTCTTGAAAAAAATTATTAATTATTAATAAAGTTGAAGAAGGATTAAAAAAAAGATGTGGCTAGGCAGTTTGGAATTCTTCCCAGCACATTATCAAATATTTTAAAAAACAATTCTGTGATTCTAAAAAATGTAGAAGACGAGCAATCGAGCACTAAACGCAAAAGTCTTCGAACCTGCCATTTTGAGGATATTGATGAAGCAATGCTCAAATGGGTAACTGCCGCACGTGGTAAGAATCTTCCTATATCTGGGCGATTAATGAAGCAAAAAGCCAAAGAGTTCGGTGATGCATTGGGACACGAAGATTTTAAAGCTAGCACAGGATGGTTAGACAAATTCAAAAAAAATTTCTGTATAATGAAGTTTCTATATAATGAAGTGATTTTCTGGTCCCGTCAAGATTCATTGTAGGGAAGTTCGACTGTATTAACAATATAGTACGAGATACTATACTGAATACATGATCAACCAGTATTCAAATAATTCGAATAAGGAACCCAAGAGTATGTTCCATTCAGAGTTTACAGTCTTTTCAATTTGTTGCACGACTTGCCTTCTTTAGCAGCTGACATTTCCATGTACGGCTTGCTTCTATACGTTTACTTTACTTAATTAATTGGCCATTACAACCCTTTGATCATGAGTACGACCTAGTTTCTCACACCACCCACATTGTGTGTATTAATTTTATCCATGAATGACGGGACCTACAGTTTAACTACATCTCCAAACTATAGATTTCAAAGCAGTTCTTTACTCTCAAAGCTATTGCTAGAAGATTTCTAAGAATAAATCGCCGATCTATTTTGAGTATTCAAAGCTGAGCTTTGCACTCGCGAAGTCTCATTTAGTAGGCCAATACACTATCTACTAGACTGAGACTACGGCACACGATACGTTTGGTATATTACGGTGAAAAATCGCCAAACACTGTATTGCAATATGCTCATGACGCTGATATCGCTCATTTTTTGAGCAATCATTTTGTGCAGAAGAGTCTCATCTCAAAATTTTCGATAAATATATATGTAGAGAGTTTTTGACACACCTATTGTATCAGTCTAATACACCCTTTAGCCTTCACGGTATAATGGTAGGATACCATTTTGTAAATTTTCTTAACCATTTACGGAGTACATAATAAATAATTGGTCATTACAACCCGTCAGTCAGGATAACGACCTACCTTCTAATACCCCTTATGTTTGTGTGTGTTAATTTTTTCCAAAAATGGTGGGACCTGCAGTTTTAAGTCGACTACGAACGACAGAATTTTGAGAAACTTTTCATGGCAATTTTATTTACTCTCAGAGTTTTTGACAGAAGACTGCTAAGAAGAAGTCGTCGAAGCAATATTTCTTCATATTTCGTTTTGCTGGATATGTCTGACCTGGGGTTTGAACAGTGACCTCATGTCTAATAATCTAACAAACTACCTACTAGACTACGGCGACTTTTCCATTTCTGAAGCGAACACATTAATTATTCAACCACCACGAAATTCCTCTTGTCAGCTCATATGATCTCATTTGAACTCTTTGAGCTATTTTGAGCAATAAATTTACTAACTTATTGATAAGCTAGTTATGATCTGATTATTTGTTCTATGATAAATCACTACATCAAGTGAATACCCCTAATGAAATTCCCTTTATCAGAGTATGTCTATGTCAATGCAATGTTATTTTTATTGTAATTGTAATTGAATGTGCTGTAATAATTAAAACATTTTAATTGAGGCTAAATAAAATGGACTTGGTTGACTGTCTATAACTATTTATAAAACTAATTTTTCTTTTTACCATTGAAAACAATAAATTAATTGATGTTTTATAAAATGTTTGAATGACAAACGAGTAATAAATAAAATAGAATACAGTTAATTTACATTTCCACAAGACCCCTATTATAAGGAAAAAGTACTTTTTATACAGCAATTGAAGAAGAACAATAATTAATTCGAAATATTTTCAGTGTTTGTCCACAATAATGAAGATTTATGTGAGTACAGTTAAGCATTGCCTTCGTTTGCTATTATTGTGTAGTAAAACTAGATCCATTATTTCAATGAAAAAAGTACCAAAGTATTTATAAGAGTCATTGCTCTTTTCTTCCCTTTCATAAAATTGTACCGCAAAGAACCCCTTTTAAAATATATTTTTTCTTTGCAATTTTATTTCGCTCATGATTATTTAAAATTCGATTTTATTGATAAAATAAAGTATTATATTTAGAAAAGTACTATTCATTTAATTTTAAGAAACCGGCCTTAATCATGACTTAATGATTATAATTGCCAATAATATACGCTCAATAGGTACTTTTAAATGAAGAATTTTTAAAAGAAACTGTATTTTTATATCCTCTAAACTATTTTGTTAATAAATATCAACAATTTGGTAAAAAACTTTGTGAAAAAAAGGGGCCAAAAGTACATTTTATCTTAAAACGGAATAATTTACAGAAAACTGAAAATCTATTTATTTTATACAAAAATGTTTATAAATACTAGAAATACTAACCTGTTGATTTGATTCATCGTCCGAGGCTGTTAACAATTTCACCGTACTACCATTGGCCAAATTAAAACTGCCATTTGTGGAGAGATTCTGTTTCATTGGCGATACACCACCAATTCGAGAGAAATTATGAAAATCACTGCCGCCACCGACATCTTGACTATGATAATCCGAATGAATATCGTTAAGGGTATTATTGCTACCGCTAATGGTTGTAACACCACTGGAACTTATGCGTCCCGAAGTGGCTGTTGTACGGCCACTTATGGTACCACCAACACCGCCATGGCCGCCATTGCTACTGCCTCCCATACCCCTACCAGCAGTACTGATTATTTCTGTTGTGGTAATATTCGATATATAACTGCGTGTAGTTTGTGGAGAGGGTGTTATTGGTGGCGGCACCATAAAGCCACTTCTACTGCCACCACTAATACTACCGCCGCCTCCACCACCATCAGCTCTTCTACGCATATTGGTCCACGACAAACGTTGTTCTTGTTTACGATCCAATGTTGTGGTTTGACTGGAATAGGGATCCTTATGTGTTGAACTATTGCCCACAACATAAATACTTGTGGCCGTGGAATCACTGCGCATGCGCATGGGTTCATGTGTTGCTGGTGGCGGTGGTGTGGGCGGTGTTGTTAATGCCGTTGACTTGGGTGTGGCATATATTTTTTGCAGATTTTGTTTTCTTTGTGCCGTCGTAGCCTTCAACTGTTGCAAGTGCTCATCGAGAGCTTCATCACTGGTACGCGTTTTAAATGAGGGATTCATAATGGCCGTAAACAAACTCTCAAACACTCATAAAATGTTATGATGAAAGTTGTAAAAATTTTTAGTAGCTGGCCAAATACATAATGGCTTAAGACAATAACAGTTTAAATCTGAAGAAGAAGAAGAAGAGGAAAAAAAACAAAAACAGTTAACAAAAACCCAGTTTGCAAAATAAAATTTAAATTTATTCCGGTAAAAAATTAAAATCCCATAAAAATATTTCGCTTGTTTTTTCAAATCATTCTAAGAAAGAGTTCGTTTTTTTGGAATATTTTATAATTCTTTAAAACAAATTTTTAATGCGAAAAAACAAAAGTAAAACAAAACATATTCAAAACAATATTATTGGCTTTATTAGTTGGGTTCCATTGAAATTCAAATGAATCATGATCATGATTAACAGACGACTTTGATAAATAGATGGGAATTGTCTCAATGAATACAAATTAATGCCGAAATAGAAAACAGTTTACAACAAAGCCCAGACATTTTGATTCTTTACATAACAGAGAGAAAGATATTTTTTTTTAAAACAATTATCACCAATATACACAAACCATTTGCTGATAACAATCTGATTCAATAGTTTTATTTAAACACCGCTAGATTGACGACAATCTGTGTATTTTTGCTATTCATGTTCTACATCAGCTTAAGAGGGGAGGGGATGACTCATATTTAAGCAATCTATGACCACAATTAAACCATATACTATTACATACATAATTAAAAAGAGTGGGAAGTACCAAGTGGAATTTACCAGCGAAAACCACCATCAGATCCTGATTATTTTCTGCTAAGAAGTAATGTGGCAAACGAGAGGAATATGTACGTAAATATGTCTAACATTTTGTGTAAGATAGGTTGAAGGGGAGAAAACCTTAGGTTTCAAAATTCTAATGCCTATCTATATACACCTAAGGTATGAAATAGGCTCACCATTAAAGCATACCAGCCAGAGATCAGCAACGAGTATTCAAAACGATGAGTAGATTCGAGTCATACTTATAATTTCAGCTACTTATACGCATTCATACTTATTTTAATATCATACTCATACTACTCATATTCAAAGTTAGAAATACTCATCGTACTCATACTTAACAATACGCACGATGTGTTTGATTTCAACTCTCCATGATTCAACATATACACGAAGCACAAAATAAGTATGATTCGAGTACGAACACCACAATACTCGCTAGAAGGTTGTATGTGTGCTTTGCTTGCTGTCTTTGTCTTTTCTTTTCTCTTCTTTTGTAAATGCAACAATAACTACTACTGTAAATTTTGATGAATGATTCGAATCATTCGTAAGTATTATAAGTATTTTTCTAAATTTATGAATCTGAATGAGTAGGCGTATGAATCAAACAATGAATCGAATGTTGTGAGTTTGATGTCACCGTTGTACTCATACTCATTGCAACCTATACTTATAAATCAATGTTGTAGCGAGTACGAATGAATCAGAGTAGTTGAATTTCAATACTCTTGACTCACTCATACTCAAAATTTTATAAGTACCTATGAGTAGCGAAAATACGATTCATTGCTGATCTCTGATACCAACCTTACTTTCTATAGAAACTTTGTATCTTCACTTCTTTCAATTCTGAGAAGAATATCTGAGATATGGACTCAATCCAAAATTATTTGCATCTCTATTTTACGAAGACTGGGTAATGACATAAAAAGTGTTTCATCGCTTCGATGTCTTTACCTCTTGTCCTGCATTCATAATTTTTCAGGCATTATGGGTTATCCAAACTAATGGTACGTAGAACTCTTAGTAGTCACAACATTCCCTGCCTCATTTTCGATCACTTGACACACATTCAATAAATGTTTATGGAAAACGTGGACTTGATGTTCCTAATACACATTAAATGTTTAAAATCGCATTTAGGGCTAAACTTTTCTTAGGTAAAGAAGATGTCTGCACACTAGAGTACATGAAACAAATGACAATGGGAAATTGTTACATTACCATTGGAATTATTCAAGATAACGTTGTTAACTCATTTTAACTAAAATTTATGGCTAAGGATATGGTAGGGTACGATAGTTGAAAGTATTCTACTCTGTCAACATGGAGGGTGTTTTGCTCGATTCCCACCAGCAATTTAGTTTGTCGCACTCTTTTCGCTCACATACTTAATTGTATCTGTACATTACCCTTCAGTCAGAATTACGATCTAGCTTCTGATGCCACTTAGGTTGTGTGTGTTAATTTTATACATGAGTGGCGGGATCTACAGTTTAAATCTCGACTCCGAACGACAGTTTTGAGAAACTTTTCATGGCAATTTTATTTACTCTCAGAGTTTTTGCCAGAAATCTGCTGAGAGGACGTCCTTTTGTTCGAGAAGTCTGACCTGAGGTTTGAATCCCGTATCCTCCCGTCTAATAAGCCAACACATTACCTACTAGACTACGACGACTTCAGAAACTTTTGATACATTAGAATATAATTTTTAATTGTAATATCTACATAAAACCTCAACCTTGTGATTGATTTCTTAATCGAAAACAACATCAAAATTAGGACCGTGATTCAAAAAATTTTTTAGAACACCAGAATTGCTATGGGAATAGTAGAAGGCAAGGCATTCATGCAAATGCATTTTTTTTAATTATGAAGATGGTGTATCTATGGTCTATGTGTGTCTATTTCTTCTCCCTCTACCTTTCAACCTACCTTTCTCTACCTTTTATTAAAAATGTCTTCTTCTTTATAGCATCAATTAATATAAGGAACGCGCACAAAAAAAAAATGGGCCTACTTTTAAGCTTATAACTTTTATCATAATTGAAAAAAATGAATACCGTTACATTGTTTTTGTTAGTCATCTGTTTCAAAATCCACGTGCTAAATCTCATTGCAATAGCAAAATTAGTTTTTTAAAAATGGGCACCCCACAAGAATGTCGTAAAAAAATAATTGAAATTTTCAATGAAAAACCGCGCCGCTTACAAAAAACGATTACTAGGCTCACAGGTGTTAACCAAAAAACAGTTTCTAAGGTAAGAATAAAACAATATAAGGAGTCTTTAAGTATTGAGAGAAAGCGTGGAAGTGGAAGAAAAAAAGGATTTGCCGACCAAAACAAAGCAAGTAAAATAATACATATTTTTCAAAAAACACCCTAACATGTCTGGAAGAAAAGTGGCTCAAAAAGTTGGATGCTCTGAGACCTTTGTCAGAAAAAAATTTTATACACAAAAGAATTCAAATATTATTTACTTTAACTTTTCTATAACGAAAAGTATAAGTCCAGTTTTTTTCGTGCGCACTCCTTAGTTTGTCCACCCTAACGTGCCTTAATTCTTAATTTCGGATTGGCAACATTTTTCAGCGGATAATTTAGCCGGAATGTTATTAAAAATATGGCTTCTAGCTTTTTAAATAGAGGCTTAAAATGATTCTATGAATCTTCGATCACAATCATACTTAATAAAATTGCAACAAAAGCAATAAAGACGTTTTATATAAAGAACGGAAAACAGTTGTTTTAGTTAATGATGAGTTGTATTTGAACAGTTGGTTTTAACACTGAATAAATAAAAAAAAAAACAGATGTTATTGCCAAATTATGGGGTTTCTTAATTCTTACTTATTTTGTAGGTAAACAAAGTCCAAAAGAACGAAACATTTGTAAGGTGATGTAGCAGGAAACGTGTGTTGTATTAATAAAATAATTGAAATAAATTTTAATTTCCGATAAAACAGCACAAAAAGAAAATAAATAAAAAACATTTAAAAAAAACTTTATAAAACCTAAATTTTATGATGGAATTGCATAAAAAAGTTTAAGTCTTCAAAGAAATTTTTTATTCCTTTTGGAATTTTTTCCTTTAGGACCTTTATTGTGCTATCTATTACCAATTTGCCTGACTTTTTGTATCTTTTTAACATTTTTTTTTTACTAATGCCTGATAATGATCCTCAATAGTACGGACAATATGACAGATTGGCTTGGCTAGGTACATGCATACACAATTGCTCATTACAACCCTGCAGTGCGACCTAGCTTCTCACACTACTTACTTTGTGTGTGTTAATTTTATACATGAATGGCGGGACCTGCCGTTTAAAGAGGACTTCAAACGATAGATTGTTGAGAAAATTTTTTTCGTCAGACCTCTGCTGAGAGGCAATCGCCGAAAGAAATATTTTTTTCATATTTTGATTTGTTGGAGATGACTGACCTGGAATTTGAACCGTGGCGCTCACGTCTAATAAGCCAACACCTATTAGACTACGGCGACTATTAGTACCAATCAATTTGCTTTTAAGCCAAGCCATGGATAAAAATTAGTTGTAAACAGTGAACAAACAGGTGACTTTAATTTATTTTTTCGTTTTTAACAGTTTATTATGTTTTGCTTTCTCTTGTTAAATTTCATATCATTTTTATAAAAATTCTGCAACTTTTAAAACTTTTCCACAATTATTGTTCATCTCTAAATATTTTATACCATTTTTTTTTAATATTAATTCACATTTGACCCTTAAAAGCTTAGTAAAGTTACCACAAAAACGACAAACAAAACTAAAATTTTAACATTCTTCTTTAAGATTGATAAGAGAAATGTTTAAAAGAATGCGTGTGATTGCTTTTTCCCCTGATATTTTCTATTATAAGATGTGGGCATATCTTATCATATCTCAACAGCATATTGTGTAATTAACATCAGTCAGACTCACTTTACTTTTTATATATTTTTGTTTATTTTATATGCGAGTAAATAAAGATCAATTTGCCAGTACTTGCGTATAAAATACAATGAGGGTCGTACATTAAAGCTGGTTAAACTTCTCTTATTTCCATTGTTTTTACTGAAATTTCAAAACTGAAAAACTTTTTTACTTAGCTCTCGTTTAAAATATCTAGAACGAACATATTGTAGTCATTAGTCATCATAGTAAATATTAAATGATTATTATTTTGTTCTTATCATTTTACGATTATGATGATGACTTTTAGATGGGGAAAAAAATGTTTTTAAATAAATTCTTAGCAATTTGTCTAGAACGAATTTGAATTTAATTTATTTTAAATTGACATGCTTGCTGGGATCATTTTAAATTGATAAGAATTATTTTAATTTGTTTTACAATTTTAATTAATTTTCAATCGTATTTCAAATATGTAGGCGCCAATTAATTTAATTTAATTTTTAATTGATTTTTTCAAACTCATTAAGCCTTATAAGGGGTAGTTTAGTGAAATATTTGATTTTTATTACTACGCACACTTAAATGACAAAAAAAAAAAAAAACAAATATGCGGCAAAATAAATTTTGTATTCATTTAGCGATTTCAGTATCGTTTTGTTATTGAAAAAGCTTAAGTAGGTGATTAGCCTACAGATATAGAATTTCGTCAATTAAGCTCCCACAACTTTGATATGAAAGAGATACATATACCGCGCTCTAGAATCTTAAGAAAAAATCAAATTTCCACAAAACATTCTCTTGATAAGAATTTTCATTCACAAATCGATGCTGAATCGTGGATGGTAATGAAGCGGATTACTTATGACAACGCAACAAAATCGTCCAAACATCTTTAGAAGAAAAAAAATCGTTTATCATGGTTTTTGAATCTCCAATACTATCCATATAAGGTGGTGAGGGGACTTACATACATACATAATTGGCCATTACAATCCTTCAGTCAGGATTACGGCCTAGCTTCTCACACTTGCCACCTGGAAATGGAAAAAGAATAACATCACAGGAAGATGTGGCAGTGCCGCTACTTAATGGGAAAAGAGGTTGGGATCTACAATCAGCAAGATTTCCCGCCACTACACATAATACTCGGGGGCCTTGATTTCAAGCAATAATAGAAGGCAGCCCCATTATCTTAGAGGACTACAGCAGAGCAAACACATGCCTAGCTGAAACAACAAAAATATATTAAAGAAACGGAAACAAGACAGAAATGCTTTGTGGAAGCCATATGGTCCCAAGAGAAGTATTAGAAAAAATCTTTAGAAGAATTACACTCGATATTGACTTGATTAAAGCTCCGGCCGCCTGTTTTGGTGCTCTTATGTATTCAACTTTTAATTCTGTTCTGGTTCCTGTTCCTATATGTGATGATATGTGGGTGATAAGTTTACTTCAATAGAAAAAAACGGAGTTTTTATTTCACTTATTTCATTTTCACAAATTCTTGTTACTGTACTCATGGTTATGGGAAGACCAAATTTTTTTTTTAAATTCAAATTATAACAAAAATTTTGTTTAAAAAGATTTTAAATATCATGGTTACTACAACCAATTTCACCAGTCCAAGATGATCATATCGAACATTATGATAAAATCTTTCCCATTTAATTTACAATAACAAATGAATGTGAATCCCTTCTTATTTTGCGTTTTTTTTCCATTTTTAAGGGGTTTTAGAATTTTTAATTGTTCTATTTTTGGTTTTTAGTTTTTCTGGTAATTTCCAAGAATTTTAATTCTCTTTTTTGTTTTTTGAAATTTAACCCGAAAGAAAATTAAAAAAAAAGACCTCAATTAACCCCTAAACATCTAAACTCAACAGAGTGTAACACACTTCTTTTCTTGCCTATCAAAATAGGCAAGCAAACTTCAAATTTAAAAATTTACATTCATAATCTGAAAAATTTATTTTTTTAAACAAAAATTTTAAAAGACAAGGGAAATGAACTAAACAGCAGTAATTTGTGTATGGTCGAAGGAAAACGTTCTGGGTTATTAAAGGGTGTTGCAAAAAAAAAAACAAAGGAAAAGTCAAATCAAAGGCTGTAGACCGAAGGAGGCATTTAAGCGCCGTTTCGATTGTGCAGAAGCATGTGATCACTTTAACAAGGTTGGCTGTAGAAAAACTGTCGACGACGTATGGATTTTATCTGTTATAAATCTCAATAGAGTGACACCATACATGAGTTGGATGATGACTGATACTGAAAACTGGAACAATTACGACTCGACTACAGCATGTCTTAATAGAATCGGAATAAGTTGGCGAAAACTTTCAGTAAAGATTTGGTCGGGTAGTTAGGCTTGACATCATTTGCTGTAAATAAGTCCACCTATGGCCAAACCCTTAATTGATCGTATGAAGAACACAATCACGCACAAGAGTATCCCATGAAGGAAAATTGTGTTCAATCAGAACAACGCTATCCCGCAAGCTCAATAGTGGCTAGCCTTAACCTTCAGGAGAGCTTAACTGGGAGGTAGAACTTAGATAGGAGGTAAAGCTTAGCTGGGAGGTTTTAATGCAAGTATGTAATATGTATGTGTGATACATGCAAGCGGATAATGCCAAAAAATGCATCACCTTAAAAAGTCTAGAAGGTATTAAGTCAGTACCATCAGATAATAGGGAACAGACATTGCATTAGCAATCATTCATCGCAAGGAAAAAACATTGAACCGTCCCCAGAAATGAAAACACTATGGATACTGCAGAAACCTGCAACAATTAATTAAAAGACTACAGAGATCAGCGTATAAAAGTATTTATTGGAAGTGTCTTGGAGATTGGAAAAATGAATGGGGAAAGTACTTTTTAAATGATGACGACCCTTTGAGAGTACAATCCGTATGTCCTAAGTAGAAAGTTTGGTAAGGCAGTTAACTTTTAAATATTTATCACCTTGAATAGGTTGCTACTTAGGAATATGGATTGTTTAACAACTGAAGAGAAGAAAAATGGAGTATTACGTGGCCATTATGGCCGTCGTAGTCAACTTACTGTGCAAGAAATTAGCAAGATTATAAAGAAATTTTAAGCGTTACAAATAGGGTAAAGCCTGTGAATCATCGCAAAATACCCTTGTGAACCTAAAGCATGGTAATGCCAATTCAGAGCGCTATGGACATATAACCGCCTTTTTGGACTGAGCGGTGACAAGACGTGCTTACAACGCCACCCATTTTGGCCCTATTACATACGAAGTTTCCAAAAAATTTCATTTAATGTTTTGGCAAAATCAAGCAATCCAGACAATGGAGTTCATACATAATGACACCTGGTCAAACATCGAAATCAACTTTTACTCCATTTTTCACATCGAAAAATGGATAACCCTTTAGTTATTTATCTCATTCGTCAAACCTGTTGCACACATAATTTTGTAAAACCCTGTAACTAAACACTTGTGGTTTTTTTAATTTATAAATTCATATTTCATATTCTACTACGACGAGTAAGTGAGTGTATTCTGGTCTTTTCATATTCAACAAACCACTCGTACGTACATACTCTATTATTGCAGTAGATGAACTCAAAATATGTTTCTGTTCTGTTCTGTTTTGTTTCTTCTACTTTTTGTATAATTTCGACATTAATAAACGACTGTATATCGCCGTAGCTGGTGTTTTATGATGAAAAAGTCTAAAAAAAAAATAAGGTGGAAAGAAAAACTAAAAATGTAAAGAAGTATGAACACAAACACTATTAAACAGCTTAAAAGTGGAGAAAGAAGTCTAACAAGTCCAAGTGCAACGAGGCATAAAACAACAAATGATGATTATTAATGAAACGTTTTCATTTTCTCTCATCGGTCGTACTTGTTGGCGTTGTATACGCCATTACGCCGGTAGAACTTTAAGTTCATGGCGTAAAGTTGTATCAAAGCAAAAAAAAAAAAAGATCGAGTACATTTTGATTTAAAGTGATAAAGTAGGGATAAGGAAGTTCGAGATGAGGTTTAACATAAACTTATCGTGTGTGTGTGTGAAGCTAAATTTGAATTTAAAAACCAAAGACGCAAACTTTTTTTTATCAGTACCTCTTTCATTTTAAATGTTTGGCAGATACTGCATTGATTGGCTGTTTTTTTTTTTGAGAGGATCATGGAATGAAGCTGAATGACTACCCGCTCGGTTATATCGTATTTACCAGAAGGTTGATTACTACAGAATTATTATTTTTTAGCAATCAGATTGTGAATCTCTGGACTTTGATAGAACTGGTTGCCTGGGACATTGTAGTGCTAGTGTCGGTGACGAGCATCTCAGATAGATCTCAACCGGAGTTGAGCATGAGTTGGATACTATATCCTCTTGGTTGTCCCATTCTCTCTGTGGTTGTCCGATTCTTGCTCGTAGAAAATTTAGATATCAACAGGGTTTTAAACACATCGACTTATGAAACTGTATGATTCCACTTGCTTGTGATCCTTGCCAAGAAGCATTTTAACTTCCATTCTTGAGGGCAATATTGTAGCCATAAAACAGCATTGAAATACGAGACAGCTGGTTGTTGACTTGATCAATTCCAGGAGCTTTCTTTGACTTGAGTTGAACAATAGTTTTCCCAATCTCGTACGTCAGCCCTTTAGTTGGGACTACGATCTAGCTTCTCACACCACTTATGTTGTATGTGTTAATTTTATCCATAAGTGGCGTCATCTACAGTTTAAATTCAACTCCGAACAACAAATTTTTAAGAAATTTTATTTACTCTCAGAGTTTTTGTCAGAAATCTGCTGAGAGCAAGTTGACGAAGAAATTTTTTTTTTCATATTTCGTTTTGTTGGAGATGTCTGACCTGGGCTTTGAACCGCAGCCTACCTTCTAATAAGTCAAACACACTACCTACTAGACTACGGCAACTTCATAAGACACTTTAAGGAAAGGAAACTAAATTACACGTTGCGACAGTGAAAATACACCCGAGTAACTACATAGTCCATGTTGTTCAGTTAGTTGAGGAGAACTCAAAAATACCTTTTTTATATTTCTCGAACCCTTCAAACTTTTTTTATTTGACAAAAACTGTTTTTTTAGACTTTCCGCGCAAATTTCTGTATTACTCAAACATTTCTGACCCGATTTCTAAAATTTAAATCTTGTTGGAAAGGAGAGAGATGGACCTTTAAAACGGTATACATATATCTATTATTCGACTTAATATGCTATGAGTTTTGATGAGGTAAACTTGGAAAATTCGAATTTTTTTCATATTTTTTCAAGTTTGTCCATTCATAGTAGCAAACTTTAATAAAATAATATAGGATAAGTGATAACATTCTTAAAGTCTGTTCTCTTGTGAAGAGATTGAGTCATCATTTGATCAAATCGGACAAAAATTACCGTAGTTATTATTTAAAGAGTCTAACAGTCGAGTGATATTTTTTATATATGTCATCTCATCAAATGAACTTTTAGTTCAAAAATTTTCAGAATGTTTGATGGATCTTGATTGTTTATTACAAAATGTGTCAATTTCACGTTTGCACGACTTCCAGAAGTCGGCTAATATTTGTGTTTTTTGCAAATATTATTATTTCTCTTTGCGCAAACATTGGCCAACTTCTGGTGGTCGCTCAAACGTGAAATTGACACATTTTGTGATAAACAATCAAGATCCATCAAAAATTCTGAAAATTTTTGAACTAAAAGTTCATTTGATGAGATGACATATATAAAAAATATAACACGACTGTTATACTATTTATATAATAACTCCGGTAATTTTTGTCCGATTTGATCAAACGAAATGCCAATCTCTTCACAAGATAATGCACTTTCAGAATGTCATCACTTATTTTATATTTTTTAAGTAAAGTTTGCTACTATGAACGGACAAACTTGAAAAAATATGAAAAAAATTCGCATTTTCCAAGTTTACCTCATCAAAACTCAAAGCATATTAAGTCAAATAATATATATATGTATACTGTTTTAAAGGTCCATCTCTCCCCTTTTCAACAAGATTTAAATTTTGGAAATCGGGTCAGAAATGTTTGAGTAATCTAGAAATTTGCGCGTAAAGTCTAAAAAACAGTTTTTGTCAAATAAAAAAAGTTTGAAGGGTTCGAGAAATATAAAAAAAATAGTTTTGAGATCTACTCAACAAAACTCACAATCTACACTAAGTCATTAGCCGGGTGTATTTAATTTTCTTTATTTTGTCGCATAGTGTTATCTGCAATATTGGAACTTACATTTGATTTTAAGGCAAAGTAAGGGTCTACATCATACCTTTGGTGTTTTATTGTACGAAGAAAATATAAAAGTTTGCAGGGATAAACGTTTGAAGTACCCTTATTTGATAATAAAAATCCTATTCATTTATATTTTTAATTTCACTTTTCCCTGCATCGTTCAATGAATTTTAATGTCTTAACTATTGCGTTATTAATTGTCATATAAAATAAACTGCTTCTGCCTGCTTATTATTAACCAAGAAGTAACGTCAAACTGCCATCAGTCAAGTGTCAAGCCATTTGAATTATTCATTAATAGAATAATAAAACTGAATTAATTTATTTTTCAATATATATTCACTCACAACTGACGTTAATTTGTTGAGAAGAGAATTAATTCAAGACGATGTTTAGAGACACTTTTTGACTTCTATTCTATTTTCATAAGAATGAAATGCAATAAAAAGGTTCCCATATTATTATTTTGCTTTGTTTTGTTTTTTTTCACTTTTTGACATCTCAATTAAAAGTTACCGGGTCAAGTTTAATTAATTTTTAAAAATTACAATATAAATGTAAAAATAAAAAAACAAAACAAAAAACAAAAAACTAAAAAATGGTGCGAAACGAACTTTTTGCTTAAAAAAAAATTAAATTGAATTGAATAACAATGGCAAATACACGCAGCACGCCATTCGGATGTGTTTTATTGGCGGCATTTGCAATTATTTTGCATTATTACATGAGACACAATACACATAGAAGCAATGCACTTAGAGAAAATTTTTAAGAGTAAAAAATCTAAAAATTGTTTGAATAAATTTCTATCATGACTAATATCAACTTCTTTTTTCTGTTATTCAAAAAACAACTTTTGGCCTTAATGTTGTTAAAAAATGTCATAAAGTTTTTTATTTTTTTTTTTTTTAATGTAGAATCATTAACTCTCAGCTTCCAAGTTAATTTTTTTATTGTGAATTTTTTTTTTATTGTTTTTGTCTAGTGTTATATAATTTGTTGTTATTGTTTTTATATTTTTTTTTTTGTTTTCTATTCAAAATATTTTATTAACATTCTGCTCCCATCCGAGGTTGGTAGAATAATAAAATAATTCTATGAATAAAAAGTCAATAGACAAGATGTTAGCGGCGGAAAGTGATATAACCAGACATCGTTCACTTAATTGAGTAAAATGAATACACTTTTGAATGTGTTGTTAAGTTAAAACAAATCTTTTAAAGAATTGAAAATAATTTTTAATGAACAAAACTAAAGCTCAAATCAATTCATTTTTATAGAATAGAATGTTACCCCACAAGGCTTCAAATTATTTCCCAACTTACCTTTCATCGTTAAATACGTTCTACTGTTTTCCAGGTGCCACTAATATTTGTTAAATTCCTTTAACAAAAGGTTCAAACGTTTAGATGCCATTTAAATAGGCCTGACCTGATGCCATTTAAAACATTGAAACTATGAATGTTATGGATATGATAATCTAAATCAATATTCCCTAGAACCAGTGTATTTTTAAAACTTCAAGTGCTTTATTAGAAGATAATTTAATTTCCTTCCTTACCTTATCCGATCGAAAACATAATATAATTGTCACATATAGCTCGGTTGATTAAAGCCTTTTTTAAGACGAATGAGTCTAATAATAACATAAGGTTATCCAACTCTAGCACTCAAATTTTTCATAGAGCACCTCCGTTAATGGTCGAAGATTTGAAATTAGGCTACGCCAGTATAGTGCAGAAATACAAAATTAACAAAAGAACTGGTTTGTAATGATAAGGTTAGCTTGACTAAGAAGATTATTTATAAAAAGGTTGACAACTATCGCGAAATACAGTAGATTTTGTTTTTTACAAATTCAATAAATTTCCATCATTACGGCTACCAAACCAATTATCAGAGCTGCATGTCTTCCATAGTTTTTAAGTAAAAAAAAATCGGAACAATTCTTAAGGATTACAATAAACTTATCTGAGCTTTTACCCAGACAGTCGCCAAATCCTACTTAATTGGTCATTATAACCCTTTAGACAGTATTACAACCTAGCTTCTCACACCACCCATGTTATATTCCCAGTATTGCAAAGAAAAATTATGACTTATTAAGAGGCCGAGAGATTTAAAACCAAAAGTCAACTGAAGGTTAATGGTTTGGCTTTTAATCTTATAGAATCAGTTTTTTACCATAAGGGACGACAACTCATGGCTTTACATACTTATTTAGTTAATTGATCATTATAACCCATTAGCCAGGATTACGACCTATGTTCTTACACCACTTATTTGTGTGTGTGGTAATTTTATTCATGAGTGGTGGGATCCACAGCATGTAACGCTAAAAAGAACTCAATGCCCTATCAAGAAAACTTTATTAGTTCTCGGCCGAAAATCACACAAGAGTAAATGGTGTCTCAGTAAGAGAACATTTTTTAAATTTAATGTCATCTTTTTTATGTTTGAAGTCGTCGTAGTCTAGTAGGTAGTGTGTTGGCTTATTAGACGTAAGACCATTGTCAGACAACTCGAACAAAACACAATGTGAAAAAATATTTCTTTCAACCACTTCCTCTCACAAACTTTCTGACAAAAACTCTGAGAGTAAATAAAATTGTCATGAAACGTTTCTCAAAAAATCTATCGTACGGAGTCGACTTTAAACTGTAAGTCCCATCACTCATGTATAAAAATTAACACACACAACACAAGTATTATGAGGAGCTAGGTCGCAATCCAGACTGAAGGCTTGTAATGCCCAATTATGCATGTATGTTTGTTATAGGTTCAGGTGTCAGGCAAATATTTTAGGCTTTATTAACGAAAAATTTTAAAAATATGGCAATAAATAATTCAATTTTACTGAGTCAAGTTATTAAAAAACTGTTGTTTAACACTTTCACGCCGGCTCTTTAATTCATGCTTGTCGCCTACTGGCGGCTGTTATATTTATAAGACATTATTAATTATAATTGTTATTAAAAATAAATGCTTTTAGGAGAACGTGACTCTCGGTATTTTTTTTTCGGCATTCGAAGTGTTAAAGATCTACAACGTTGGTATTACGTATCGTCTAATAGCATGATCAATTGCATACCACCGATAGTACACGCCGCCCGATGAGACAGTCTAGTGCGGGCCACCGGTGGTACGCGCCGGCGTGAACGTGTTAAGTGCAAAATCCAAACCTTTCATAGGCACCTAGTGTGTATCAATCACAGTTACACAAAACAAGATACATACATACATACATAATTGGTCATTACAACCCTTCAGTCAGGATTACGACCTAGCTTCTCACACCACTTATGTTGTGTGCGTTAATTTTATACATGAGTGGCGGGACCTACAGTTTAAAGTTGACTCCGAACGACAGATTTTTGAGAAGCTTTTCATAGCAATTTATTTTCTCTCAGAGTTTTTGCCAGAAATCTACTGAGAGGAAGTCGCCGAAGAAATATTTTTTTATATTTTCGTTTTGATTGTCTGACCTGGGATTTGAACTCGGTCCTTACGTCTAATAAGCCAACACACTACCTACTAGACAGGTGATAGAAAAATCATGGATTTCTTTTACTACACCTTTCATATAATTTCAAAACGTTTGTGCAGAATAGATTACTATTGCATGAGGGATTTGTAAGAAAATTTTTACTTTTATTTATTAAAACGCTTGTGTTAAGTTTTTCAAAAAAAGAAAAAAAATCACTCTCTTTCTAGCACAATACCTTTCAAATTTCACACAAAAACAAAAAAAAAATTAAAACACTTGGCCAAATATTAAATAAAACAAAAATACCGGAAATTATTTTGTATTAATTTTCTTACCAATTTTCTAACAAAACGAAAAAAACGAAGGTAAACAGTTTAAATTTAAATATATTTTGTTTTTGTTTTTAATATTTTAAAATTTGATGTTGTACGAGTATCTTATTTATATTAATTATATTCACATCTTTTGTTTATTTTTAATTTTTTTTTTAATTTTTAAACACTTTTTTATAAATTTTTTCTCTCTTTTTGAAGTAATCCACCTTTCAATTCCTTTGTACTTTAATGAAATCTGAGTATTTTCTTTGTTTTTTTTTTTTTGTTTTTTTTTTTTGTTTTTGTTTTGTCGTCTTTGAGATTTGCGTATTAGGATTCCTGGAAACCGCCAATACTCAAATTGTATGCAATAATAACAACAACAACAACAATAATAATAATGGCCATAAACATTGATGATACCGAGAGTATTACATTAACGTTAATCGGCGTTACTTTTTGTTTATTTTTATTTTTTTTATATTCTTTTTTAATTTTCACAGGTTTCGACCGGTTATAAAAATCTTTGCATTTCTCAAAACCGTTTCAGAAATAGAACTGAAAACAAGTCGTCAAATTTCCAGCAACATCACCTGCACAGACAAACGAACAAACAACACACAACCAACCGGCTGAACGACATACGGAAAAAGTCTGATGAACTGAACTACTGATACCCCGACTACCTGCTCATAATAAAACATCAACAGCAACTACAACGCCAACGAAATGATAAATGTTGTGAATGAAGAGAACTCTCTATACAATAATTATTGGCATATTGCTAAGTAAAATAGAGAGGGAGAGAAAGAGCAATAAAACAAAAAAGTACAGCAGAGAGAAACAGAAAAATAAAAACAACAACAATTTTATAATGCAAATACTCAGGAATATTGTATAAACAAGGTTTTTATTGTTCTCTTGGTAGAAGTAGTTGCCAGATTATTTAGATGCAAAAACATTTACTGACAAGCTAACATATCGTAAGATCGTACTAGGGATGCAGAACATAGCAGAACTTTTACAATAGAATTGAAGTTAAACTGTAATGGAACGCTATAAGAAATATCGTGTTTTTTGATGAGTTCAGCACTATCTTAGGAAAAGCTAACCTAGACTTTAAACTGCTCAATACTATAGTAATTAAAACACGGTTTTTCTCCTTGTATGTCGACGAAAGTTTGTGCCAATACCTAATACTCCATTAAATATTCGAATGGACAGATAAAGGGTCCTTAGAATAACCATCAGCAGTGGACTACATTACAAACAGATGTCACTTGTACAACGAAAGAATGCATGAAGTTAACTTCTTTTCTTGAACAGTTTCACGAATTTACACGATATAAGTACCCAATTTGGCATCATAACTAGATTTCCAATTCAAAGCTTTTCAGAAGTTGCGGCAAACACACATTGGACTTAGGGCTCATAATTAAGAAATGGTGTTGGTTTGTGCTTATTAGACGGAAGGCCCGAGTTTAAATCCCAGGTCAGACATCAAAACGAAAATATAAAAATATTTCTACGGCGACTTCCTCTCAGCAGATTTCTGGCAAAAACTCTGAGAGTAAATGAAATTGCCATGAAAAGCTTGTCAAAAATCTGTCGTTCGGAGTAGATCCCGCCACTCATGTATAAAAATTAAAGCACACAACATAAGTGGTGTGAGAAGCTAGGTCGTAATCCTGACTGAAGGGTTGTAATGACCAATTATGTATGTATGTATGTGGTGTTGGATTGTGCACTCATTGCGAAAACCGACATGCAATATCGCAAAAATAGTCCCAACAGCATGGAACGCGAAGCCGTGATCAACCAAAAGGAACGTGACAAAAAAGCTTGTAAGATGAGATAAAGTAGAACTGAGCACAGGTCAAAAGTCCCGCTTAAAATCGCAGTAAATACATAGAAATGTTTCATAACTGCGGAATACACTCTACTACCCGCAACGCTTGTCTGACGGATAAATACTATCCACCATTACGGTGATAAATAACTACATCCGGAATGTTATCGATCGCTTTTACAGAGTGCGGATAATACAGATTTCAGAAGATATACATACTTGGAAGCTACGAATGATACAAGCTGTTATGGAGAATTCAAACGGTTTTGTGTGTTAGTCTCGGGAATCTTGATCTATATTCCTCCTAAATATCTAAGTGCCAATGATCTTTAAAATGACGTGGAGAATATGTGATACCACCAAATAATCACTTCCATGTATAAGAAAGTATGAATATTATAAACGGCATTGGGGCAGGATTGGATAGGAATGGTCAATCATTAATCCATTTTTCAGAAAGCAATTACTGAAACCGTTAAAAATTAAGATCAAAATGTTTATGAAATTTACGATTTTTAGCTAAAAAGCAATGACTTGATTCGGAACTTGAAATATAAAAACGCTTTCGTAGATATCACGAATGATTCAAATATAAAAGGAATTTAACACGTCCAAATTACTTGTCCTCAGTCTACGCGAATATCATCTTCATTTGCTCAGCCATATTCAATGGAATATCAAGATCAAGTGCTGTAAATTTGCTGTTGCTGTTGTATCCAATATTACGCCAGCATAGAAGTCGCTGATCCAAGTGAAAAGAAGGAATTTCACGGCAATATTAATCTTGTAATATAAATCTGGTATCAATAATGAAAGTCAACATGGTCTAACTCGAATGAATATGAACGAGGATGTCTTTTCTCTTACTTGTATATTCACCATTCCTCTAAACCTTAAAAGAGCATGATTCTTTTAACATCTGGCAACTTTGTAAGTCCATTATGTAAATATATGTATGTATGTATACTTGTGTGTCTGAATGGTTAAGCAGAGTATAAGTATATCGGTTTCTTAACTAATGAAGTTATAGGTTAAATTATTTGAAATTAATTCTTGGCATTGTTTGGTTTGGTTTTGTTTTGTTTTGTTTCGCTTCTTCGGATTGCCGTGTGTTTCATTTCGTTTCAACTCACATTACACTTTAAGGGTTTCATTAGTTCGTCTTTTTTTTCCACATTATCCCCATTTTCTTCATAATATGTTGTGTTGTTTTTGAACGTTTTTACTACAACGGGCCTATTGTGTTCAAACGGAGACAGTTAAAACGCAACAAACGCTTCAGTTAGATTCAGTCTGGATGGGAGTATTTCATTGTGTTCTTTCCTTATTTTGCGTATTCTGTTTGTACGGGGCAAATGACCATAAGACTGACAGACAAGAAGAGAGTCCGACTGACTGACGTACATATACTAATTTTCTTAGTCTTCAACAGAAAATAACGTCTGTTGGTTCTTTGTTTAAAAATACAAATGCTGGTTTGGTTGTTTTGTGGTAAAAACGGAAACAAATGTCGTAATGTCTTCAAAATTTATTCTTTCTTTCTTTTTTTTTTTATTCATTTATTTATAGTTTTTTTTTTTTTGTTATTAATAGTGTGGCCAAACTAGTAGTGCGAGGGTTAAAGACATGCAAGATTAGAAAAGCGTATTAAGAAAATTAAGTGCTAAAACTGTAATGATCTTCGCTTTCGACGTCAAAGATACATTTCTCTGTGAAAGGTCAACTGTTAAAAAAGAATGAAAAACCCGAGCAAATGAAACTAAACATTGCCAGTGTGTGTGGAAACCCGTATATTTTATACAAACATTTCCTGCAATAATATACTCCAAAGAAATCAAACCTATTAACTCTTGGAAAGGTACCCTTCTTTATAATTCGCCAGCACAGTCGACTTATTAATATTAATCTCAGACGACAAAGCAATTTCGCTGCTGGTAGTATTTGATAAAACCTAAACCAATTAGCTACTCTCACTACTCATTGTGTCAATCATTTACTCTATCTGTTATCCATTCGTATATAACAGGACATATTTATACGCATTAGATAGATGAACAATCCATAATAAGCAGGGTTTAAGACCTATTAAACAATACGATCCCTAATAGACAGACAAATACGACAAGTAACCTTGTCCCTTGCAACTTAAAATTTCAAATATGAAAGGAAGGTAAATTCGTAATTACTTAGCAAAGACAAAAACCAAAAATTATAACAGAGCCAATGTTAAAGTTAACAGAGCAATGTTAAATGTTTAACAGAAGATACAAAAAATGCTCATACAAGAAATCACTCAAATATACAATATCGGAGAATGGAATATCTATTCCATTCCTTAAAAATCATACATACTTCAACCATTCCTGAGTGGAACAGCTTCTCTGGTAATTTGCCAACTTTTTTGAAAATTGAAAAATTTAGACAAAAAATATTCACTTATTTTAACAATGTCTGTGGGAAAAATTGGACTTCCTGCTAGTATCCTACTACATATCCATTGTAACTAGGATTCCAAAACAGATGTCCTTACGGTCCAGCGTTACTTGGGGCCAGAGATATATTGTTTTCTTCAATTGAGGAGAAAAAGTGTTCTGTATAAAAGGAGCTAAATCGGATAAAAAATTGACCTAGTGGGCTACATAACCATGGTATCAGGGACTCCAAAACAGGTTTCTGTTCTGTCTTCGGTCTGGCTTTATTCCAAAAACTATACTCTGATGTAGGAAACAACGCAGCCATATAATATTATAATATTTTAAAGACGATTTCACTATCAAACGCATGCGCACATTATAAAAATGATAATATCAAAACCAAGATTTAAAAAAAAAAAATTAATTAAACGCCCATAAAATCTTGACCGAATGTGATAAGAAATGAATTGAAAATATGCGGATATAAATAATTCAAATATAAATAGCCGAAGATACTCATCAAAGACACTTATAATAGATGCTTCTTTATAAGTGCTTATTGTCTAACGTGTGATTATTCAAATGGCTGAAAAGTTTAACAAATGATTGAGAGAATGAATTGAGTGTATCTGTAAATGATTAGCGATAATGATTAGATGCGAATTTGCATATGAAACGAAATGCAAAAAAAAAAAATCTAAAAGAATATGACGATGAAGTAGACACAGCTACGAAGATAGTGAAATTTTTAATATTTTTTGTAGTATAATGTGTAGTTAAAAGAAATCCATTTTTTTTTTCCAAGCAATGACTTGAGTCATATGTATGTAGTATTTGGATCATGTTTAAAGGTATTGGCAAACAATATTATTAAGTCCTAAAAAAACTTTTTTGGCAGTTGGGTGTTTGTTGCTTAAGCTCGAGTCAAAATTCGGTCCTTTAAGCTATCGGCTACAACTTAATCGTATAGAAGGGCTAAAATGCTTTAGAACAACACCACACAGGGCCGCTTGAAACTGTGGGAGTATATTTAGAAGATCTTACGAATACGTATTACAGACCGATCTAGGTATCATTGCCTGTTGCAATCTATGGTTGATAATTTTGTTGATGAAAAGTCAAGTTCCCTACTTGTTACCATTTCTTCCCGCTAAAATCAAAGAAACCTTTGTGTTGGTCACAAATTAGTTTCAACAGCATCGTACCCCAGAACCTTGCGCCAAGGAATTCTGAACTTAGGCAGGGCCACATCTACTGAGACTACATCTGCAAACTAGTTGTCATTTATTCAATCTGTTTTGCAAATCACTATGGACATTCGAAAACACTTATATATATATATATATGTTCTTTTTACTCCTCTAGGGAGCATGGGGACGCATAACACTTGGAAATAATAATTTTTTGTTTGACTACAGTTGGCAACTAACCCTAATTTTAACCGAAAAATCACACTCAGCCACGCACACACAAAATTATCGAATGTGGGCCAATACTAATTCATATGAGATCCAAGGGCGTCAATTGCATCCCAAAAAAGTCACTATTTGGCGTTGATTTTGAGCCGGCGGCAATGGTTCACATTTCTTTGAGAACAACAGATGCCAGGCAGATCGACATCATCAACAGCGAGCTAAATAGGATTGAAAATTACCAACTTCCTTTGGTATAAATTGAATGGACGGTATACCAACGAAGTCGCCGTAGTCTAGTAGATAGTGTGTCGGCTTATTAGACGAAAGGCCACGGTTCAAAACCCAGGTCAGACATCAAAACGAAATATGAAAAAAATATTTCTTCGGCGACTTCCTCTCAGCAGATTTCTGGCAAAAACTCTGAGAGTAAATAAAATTGCCATGAAAAGTTTCTCAAAAAAATCTGTCGTCCGGAATCGACTTTAAACTGTAGGTACCGCCACTCATGTATAAAATTAACACACACAACATAAGTGGTGTAAGAAACTAGGTCGTACTCCTGACTAAAGGGTTGTAATGGCCAATTGTGTATGTATGTATACCAACGATATGTGCTTTCAATAAAATGAGGCTACGTGCCACCCAGTCCATGTCTGCAAGAGCGATTTGAGAGCATGACCACGTCATTTGGAGGTGATGTAAACTATCCACCGATGTGGTGCGATTTGACACCCTGTTAGAATTTTTTTGTGGGGTTTTCTTTAACCGCAGGTGTATGCGAATATCCCACAAACCACAGCGGTCCTCAAAGCCAACATACCCTATGCCTTTGGTCAAATGCAGTTTGATACGCCTGTGTTATGAAAAATTTGACATTTCGGATGCTCTCCCTCCATAGAAGTCGTGTCATCAATAGGTCCTTCAAACGAATAACAAATTGCAAAGATATCTCACACACGATTTCTTTTATTTAAATTAAAAGATAGGAAACGCTTAATGTAAAGCCCGATAAAAATTTCAAAATGATAATAAGAGATCTAAAAAATAAGAACCTATTTGACCTGTTTGATATCATTCTAACTATGAAGAATAAAATCTTGAATTTCTTTTCAAAAATAATGGATTTCTTTTCACCATATCTAATAATAATGCAAATAACACGTTGTATTTTAATTTTTTTTAATGCTTAAGTGAATTAAAAAAAAATTAAATTTAAAATCTACGAACGTCTACAACCTTGAGTAATGGCAATACAAAATACAAAATAATTATTATTATTATTATAATTATTATTAAACAATTTAATAATGTAAATGACACAAACAACAACAACAACAAAGACTATGATTATAACAATACACAATAGAAAATAAACAATTGAGCTACAATTAAAAATTACCCTGAATATTGAAGATGTTGTTGCAACATTTCAGTGATTCAAACGCCGATAGATGCGGTCAAAGATGCTGATGTTCTTTATGAATTTAATGAGATTTGAAGCGTAAACACCTGTTAGCGAAGCAAATAAAGTCTATAATAATTCTTTTTTCTTTAATATTTTATTTAAATTTATTAAAAATTCATGCAATTAATTGATGTTAAACGGATTGAATGGTTGGCAAAACAATAAACCTCAAGCAGAAGTCATCGCTTACAGAGATGCCAATCAATATTGATTTTAATAATTCCATAAAATATAGGTTTTTACTCTCAAATTAACGTTTTTTGTATTCAAATTCAATTTTTTAAAGTTCAAACACAATTTTTTGCAAAACAAATTCAATTTTTTTCATTTCAAATTAAATTATTTTCATTTCAAATTAAATTTATTTAACTTCGAATTAAATTTTTTGTTTATTTGGCTAAAAATTAAAAATAAAAATACCACAATTAATGTAGATAGGTTAAATAGCGAAGCAACAATCCTACGACGCATACCTTATGCCTTGAATTTTGCCCAAAACACGCCAGAAAGAAGAGAAAAAATAGTGTTCATTGATGAATCCGGTTTTAATTACCACCTTCGGAGAAGCAAGGCGAGATCTCGAGTAAATACTGCGGCACATGTGACTGTTCCTACCGTCAGAGGAAGAAATGTTTCCCTCATTGCAGCAATGAATATATATGGTATTTTACATAAAAAAATTATTGCGAATTCATCTGTTAATTCCAACATTTTCATACTTTTCCTGGAAGAGCTATTCAATAAATTAGCTGAATCCAACATCGAAGGTGCTTGGCTGGTCCTTGACAATGCAAAGATACATAAAACTCAAGAAGTAAAAGATAAGGTTGCAGAGTCGGGGCATATTTTAATGTTTCTTCCTCCTTACTCACCTATGCTTAATCCAATAGAAAAGGTATTTTCTAAAACAAAGCTACATGCCCGAAATTTATTGGCTGATCCGGACATTAATTTGGACCTGGTAACAATAATTAAACAATCAGTCGAAACGGTAACACATTCAGATTGTAACAATTATTATCTAGATATGACCATGAATTTGTCATTAGCTGCATCTGGAGAAATGTTGCAATAAAACCCGTCCAAATACATATTAAAGAAATGAATTGAATAATAAGTTTATTTTTATTTTATTTAGTAAATTTTTAGTCAAATAAACAAAAAATTTAATTCGAAGTTAATAAATTTAATTTGAAAAAAAAACAAATAATTTAATTTGAAATAAAAATAATTTAATCTATATATATAAAAATGAATGTATGTTTGTATGTACCTTATAGAATCGTAAACTATGCATTTGATCATGTTATGATCTTTAGCAAAGTTGTTGCGCATGAGCCGGGGAAGGTTATTAGGTTAGTATGACCAATTTCCGACAGGTGGCGCCACTGAAAATTACTAAAAATGAATTAAATCGTAAACTGTGCATTTGATTATGTTATGATCTTTAGCAAAGTTGTTGCGCATGAGCCGGGGAAGGTTTCTAAGTTGGTATGACCAATTTCCGACAGGTGGCGCCACTGAAAATTACTAAAAATGAATTAAATCGTAAAATGTGCATTTGATTATGTTATGATCTTTAGCAAAGTTGTTGCGCATGAGCCGGGGAAGGTTTCTAAGTTGGTATGACCAATTTCCGACAGGTGGAGCCCCTGAAAATGACTAACAATGAATTAAATCGTAAACTGTGCATTTGATTATGTTATGATCTTTAGCAAAGTTGTTGCGCATGAGCCGACGAAGGCTTATAAGTTGGTATTACCACTTTCCGACAGCACTTCAAGAAATGTTCATAATAGAAAACCTCTACATTTTTAAACTTTATGCCAATTTTTTTTTAAATGAACAAAATCAATAAAATGATTCAAATTTGTTTTAGTTGGAGGCGTAGCAACGCGCGCAGGGTATAGCTAGTTTGAAATAAAAATAATTTAATTTGAAATGAAAATGATTTAATTTGAAATGATAAAAATTGAATTTGTGTTGCAAAAAATTGTGTTTGACCTTTAAAAAATTGAATTTGAATAAAAAAACGTTAATTTGAGAGTAAAAACCTATATTTAATTTCTCTAAGTGAATATCCGATATTGTGGTAAATATGGAAGGCAGATCAATTGAAAATTTACACATTTAGACAGAGAGTAAAGCTGGCAACGCTTTCTTATTAAGTTCCTCATATTATTTTTAGAAATATGCTCATCGGAATCTTTACATTCCATTCCAATACTTGAAGCGTATTTTTAGAACTGATGGCGTAAAGATATCACAGAACATTCCACTTATAATACCTCATATTACGATGAATAGAACAATTACAATTGCTGCTGTTAAATATGCAAATTGTGTGAAATAAAACAACCAACAAAAGAATATCGGAAATCCCCCAATGATGATCACAGCAGCAGGTATGACTTATTAGAACAATGGAATTCTATAGAAGAGCTTACTCACATTCATTCACTTATTTGGAAAAGGATTTCTTTTCCAAAAACTATAATGGATTTCAGATTCTTTGTTGTACGAAATCATCATACACATGTTGAATATTGTTGTAAACCATTTTCCTTCAATCATTTAAGGCATATACATACATACAAGTACAAAGAACTCATAATTTAAAAATACAGGTAGAAAAGTGGACAATGTTAAAAGAAAAAAGAGAAACATAAATAATGATAAAATTTAGAAGAGATTTACTCAAATGACAGTTCGGCAGACATTGAACGTTTAAAATTTAAGTTTAATTACGACATAAGTACTGTATACGAGGTGTGATAGAAAAGTAATATGACTTTTAATTTCCTATTTATTATTTTATTAAAGGAAATCCATTATTTTTGCATGGAAACAAAGGCTTTATTTAATTTAGTTATCATAAAGCCATTGAGATTAAATATTTAACGAATTGTTCACATACTTTTTAACATTTTGATGGCAAATCCATTATGTCTCTGGGAAAAATTTGATAAAACTAAAAAAGGTGTGGTTTTCTGACAAATGACCCTACCGTAATGAAAACTGTTTTAGAATCCTTGTTCCAATAGCTATCCAGACCACTAGGTCAGAAAACCGCACTATTTTAAAATTTTATCGAATTTTTCTCAATTAATGGAAGGCATATTTGGAAAAAATACTTGATTTTTCAAAATTATTGTCTCCAATAATCATTGTTTTTCTTTTTTGTAAAGTTCAAAGCTTTAGCTTCGTCTTCCTTTAATTTTTTCTCCAAATTATCACAATTTTTGTGCTTTTTAAGACCATTATTACAACTTCCCGTTAAACTTGGGTTTAGTTAAAGTTTTCGTTATTACAACTTACAGATAAAATAAAGTTACCTTTTTTCAAAAATATGGCAGTGCCGGAGCAATGTCGATAAAACTGCTCAATTAAACAAGTTTTTTTAACGCAGTGGTAACGAGGGGCTTCGTTTTTTTGTTGAATATGATAATTTTGTTTAAATTTGTAGTTGCCATATCGAAAATAAGTTCAAACAATAACTTAACTTTAAAAGTTACCGGCAGGATGATCCTCCCTTTAGCTTAACGCTCACTTCTATCTTATTGGGAACTCATAATAATGAAAAACAATTTATCTGACCGTTAAAATCCTCCCTTTAGTTAACGGCAAGTTGTAATAATGGCCCTTAGTCGATTTTCTTTCTTACCTTTTCAAAATTTTTCAATTATGTTAACTTAACAGTGTCTGTTAACATAACATTCACTAAAAAAAAAGAATATAACTTTCGTAGCTAACTTTACACACATCATTAACAAACAATTCTACCGAATTTGTTGGGAATAGTATCCGAAGTTAGTTTATGAGCTGCCATTGCATCCATGGTATGATCTTTGGGCCAACAATTACAGTCAATAGAGTACAGTACCTTACGATTACTACTTACTAACGACTGCCTATCAAGATCATGCGATTTGACCCAACTAAACTATTTTTTGTGGAGATACGTGAAGTCTCTCGTGTAGAGGGACAAGCCTGTTAAAATACTAATCATAGGAGACAACATAATATATGCCGGAAAAACATATAGTCGTCAGCTCTAGCCTAAAGGTGAGGAATTGTGCTTCTGAAGTCCTGTGAACATATTTGCGAGTTTCTATGCATTTATCTTACAGACGTGCTCTAGGAACAAGTGCTTAATTATGTAAATTTAAAGTTAATATCATTAGAAGTTTGTAAATAAAAATGATGAAAATAACGAGAGCCTTTAAAACCAAATTCATTTATCTACACTTTTCAAATATCGTCTATAGTCTGGTCTTGTTTAGCCTATTAGGTAGAAACGTAATGGAAACTTATTTACAAGTCTTTTACTGCATTATCATCATTACAATCGGTCTACATTCTTGAATTCTGCTGAATGCTAGCAGTGAAACATGTTATCGTTCATAATTCTTTGGAAATGTATTTTATAGACGTTTAAACAAATGCTAGTTTAAATTCTTATTTATTTTTTTTCCTTTGTTTTTCTTTTTAGTTTTGCAGTTGAAAACTTGTTCATGTTCTAAGACTACTGCAGGCGTATACCAGTAATCAACTGGAAAACGTTTTCAAGAAAAACTCATCGTATTAGACTTTGAAGTCTTGTTTCTCTTCTATAGCTTTATAAGTAAGGCTGATATTACCAAAAACTTATTACTTTTTTTCTTCTTTCTCTCTACTTTTTTTATGTTTGTACTCTAAATAGTGCGAGTATGAAAGATGGAAGAATTCTTAAATACCATCGGCATATTCGTACATACAGACGGACTTCAAGGTAATTAAAAAAAAAAATTAAAATAAAAAAATCTGAAAAAGAAGTTACAATTATGGTGTTTTCTTTTCTACCAAGAAAATGTCACCCTCTTACAAGGTGCATTAAAAAATTTTTGACCAACCCTGTTGTAATGTCATTTTTTATTTGAGAAGAACATAACACAAATATTAAAAAAGGGTATGCCCTGTGTTTACCACTTATTAAGAAAATGAATGAGGAAATGCCAATTTGTTCAAAGGTGTTGCCAGATCGCAAATTTTTCGACTTCATTTTTTGCACACTTTTTTAACACAAAAAAAAAAAAAAAAATATTTTAACACTGTTCTACATTGAATGCAATTTTTTATATTGCTGACCATATAGCTTTAGTAATGTAATATTTCCTTAAGATTACTCCACAAAACAATGAAAAAATTAACTTCAAATTGGATAACAATACCAGGCGACTTTTTGAAATTTCATCTGGTAGCCCTATAAATAAACAAAAGTCATCTGCTTTACAGGGCATTATCAGCACTCTCGATTTATACAGGGCATAAAATGCAATGCCCTCCACCATTGGCAAGTGCGAATTATTTAGAATAAAACATACCACCCTTTTAGAGGGCGCAACATTTTTAAGAAACAAACGCAAAATTGCATTTTGCGTTAATAAAATGCACATTTTTTGGTAGAAAAGAAAACACCATTAGACTTTTAAGTGGATGAACAGATATACATTCATACATGGCACGTAAAACATATAAAAACAAGTATGGAAAGTGGTGCAATTTAAGAATAAACTCCGCTTTTACCAGGTTCTATTCATATTTTTTTTTTAATTTTTTTTAATTTCAAGCCAACAAAAACTAGTAGTTCTAAATAAGATATTTACATATGACTATGTATATAAACAAATTATAAATATATATTTTTTATTATTATTATTTATGTTAAGAGTTAAACATTAAACTTTTTAAAGACTTTTTGTTTATGGCCATTATTATCATGGTTATTATTGTACTTAATTTCTGTTGATTAGAAAAAAACAAATTTCGACCACATTGGAACTTTCAGAGCTTTAACGTATTCGATAAATTGAGATTAAACTCTTCATATGTTGAATAAAATCTCGGAGTAATGATGGTTAAAGCTATAGTAGGTCAGGTTAATACATTTTATTGCGTTTTCTAATATCTTTCAATGTCTTTATAATTTGTTTTCTCTATTTCCGTTTCTAAACCATAACACAGTTCATCTTTGTTAACAAAAGAGTCAGTCCCACGTACAACATCTTAACTTTTTCATACACGAATAATCGATAATTAAGGCAAAAACTATCGAAAGACAAGGCATAATGTGCTTTATATGGATACCAGCTAATTGGAAATCAATACATGAATATGTAGAATAAAAAGAAGCGAAGAAAGTTTGATTGGACCACTGAGTCAATGGCATTAACAGCATAAGATTTTGCACAAAAAAAAAAAAAGAGTGGAAACATGCACATTTTTTTAATGACTTAACTCAGTATTGATAGTGGCCTATTGTCAAAATAGAACATTAAGGGCCATTATTACAACTTGCCGTTAACTAAAGGGAGGATTTTAACGGGCAGATAAATTGTTTTTCATTATTATGAGTACCCAATAAGACAGAAGTGATCGTTAAGCTAAAGGGAAGATCATCCTACCTTTAACATCTAAAGGTCACTTTATGTTTGAACTTGCCATATCATATACTCTTTATGATATGGCAACTTCAAATTTAAACAAAATGAGCATATACAACAAAAAAAAACGAAGTCCGCTGTTGCCACTGCGTTGAAAAAAAACTTGTTTAATTGAGCAGTTTTATCGACTTTGCTCCGGCACTGCCATATTTTAATTTTATTTTATCAGTAAGTTGTAATAACGAAAATCAGTTAAAGGTAACTTTACAGTTCCCTTTAGCTAAAGGTACCTTTAACTAAACCCAAGTTTAACGGCAAGTTGTAATAATGGCCCTAAGGGCCGTTAACTAAAAGGAGGATTTTAACGGGCAGATAAATTGTTTTTCATTATTATAATTGGACAATATGGGAGAAGTGAGCGTTAAGCAAAAGGGAGGATCATCCTACCGGTAACTTCTTTTAAAGTTAAGTTTATGTTTGAACTTTCCATATTATATATTATTTTCAATATGGCAACCTCAAATATAAACAAGCATATATGAGCATATACATACATATGAGCATATACATACATATGAGCATATACATACATACAACAAAAAAAAAACCAATCCCATCGTTGCCACTGCGTTTAAAAATAACTTGTTTAATTGAGCAGTATTATCGGCATTGCTCCGGCACTACCATATATTTTTTTAAAAAGTTAACCTTATTTTATCTGTAAATTGTAATAACGAAAATAAGTTAAAGGTATCTTTACAGTTCCCTTTAGCTAAAGGCGCCTTTAACTAAACCCTAGTTTAACGAGAAGTTGTAATAATGGCCCTAAGAAGGATAAAATGTTCCGTCATTCCGTCTGAAAATATTTAGTTTTGATAATGTAATAATTAATCAAACTATGGTTTCGCCGATTCAATTTCAGAATTTTCAGGCCAATTGCCGTAAATGTCAATAAATTAAAAAAATGTTGAGTCCGATTAGTCTATATTGCCGAGAAACTGAACATGCATCAGACAATATATAAAAAGGAAATTCGATGTACGTTTCCTAGAGTTTTTAATGTATTCCACGCATAGGATGGGAATCACACAGAAAGAAACAGACACAAGCAAAAAGGGTTGAGAGCGCGACTACACTTATGAAGCCCTAGCACCTCTCAACCAGCTCAAACTGCTAATGAATCTGTGGAGAGCCTTGTTGTCGGCTCTCGACACAGAACTCAAGCTCTCAAAGAAGGCCTTGCCAAGGGTCCTCAACCTCAACCTACCAAGGGTTGGGCAGTTACAGAGGAGGTGTTCGATAGTCTCTAATTCCTCCTCATCGCGACATACCCTGCAATAGTCCGGCTGGGATCTATTCCAGATCCCCGTCAGCGACCTAATCTCGCAGTGCCCTGTGATAAAACCGACAACCAACCTTAAGCTGACCTTAACCAAGCCCAGCAGCCAATCTGTTCTCTTACTGTCCACAGCAGGCCATAGACGTCTAGAGACAGAACAAACCGGTCCGTTCCCTGACCCATCCATCGATGAGGCCATAGAGGTGGCAGACTGGAGGTTCAGGACCAACTATTAAATCGCCCCCTAAAAGGGAACCTAACCTAGCGAGGGCATCCGCCGTCTCATTGCCCAGTATTCCGCTATGACCCGCAACCCAGCATAGACGGATACGGTCCGGTCCAAAAGACCTCAACGACTCTTTGCACTCGCGAACCAGTCGTGATTTGCACCAGACCGACGCAATGACCTTAAGGGCAGCCTGACATCAATTCTCTAAATTGTATGAAAATATATTCAAAATTTGCTTCCAACTTACTCACATCGACTGTAACTATCCTAAAAATCTGAGTGCTTAATTGTGAAGGTCTTATGCTTTCACCATAATTTATGGACCATTCTTTTTCCTGTCTATGGTGAATTATTTTCTTACTGGAATGGTTACTATGGTTCAAAAAATTTATTTAAATGTTGAGGATATATGTATGGAGTGAAGTTACAATTCCTTTACATCGGTAAATAACATATTTTATCAATTTTAATAAAAATACGGCAACACTGATCTCTTCTACCAATGGCATCCATTGAACTTGTGAAGGTGGATACTGGGGCATTAAACAAACAAAACAAAAACATGCAAAATATTCATATTTCTTCAATCAATTCTTACGTATTCAGTCGTGTGTATTTCACATTGACCGTAAACTGATAACGAAAGCACAGCACACAAAAAATAAACTTGAAAGATTGAAAATAGAAAAAAGCCAACAAAAATAAAACAAAATACTAATTGAAGAGAAATAAAGAATGAACGAAGCAAA
This sequence comes from Sarcophaga caerulescens, assembly GCA_927399465.1. Classification (NCBI taxonomy): domain Eukaryota; kingdom Metazoa; phylum Arthropoda; class Insecta; order Diptera; family Sarcophagidae; genus Sarcophaga; species Sarcophaga caerulescens. Next base: position 89,074,790 of record OV656867.1, read on the forward strand.
ACAAATGGAAAATATTAAACAAACAGCTTAAATGATCGTCGAAACATTGATCTTCATTTGAATGCATGATTGCAGTTGTTGCAAGTAATACACTAACATAAAATTCGTACAATAACAGCAATAACAACAACAATAAAAGTAATACACCAAAATTGAAACTGGTTGAACGTGTTTACAAAAGGGATCCACCGCAAAAAGAAAAAACAAAACAAGTAAAATAAAACCCCAGTTATAAAATGGGCTACAACAACAATGATAATAAAAGATTTAAAAAAACATAGGGAGCCAGAATTACACTATGTACAGTGCTGACAATTTAAGTGATACTGCGGAATTAAACGATTTTATAATAGCTTCCAAATCAAACTAAATAAAATACTTTATAATGATTCGAATTTTACAACATTAAATGCAAGTAAAACAAAGAAAAATATTTATTTAAATATGTACTAATGAAACTAGTCTTATTGAGAAAATAAGTATGTTGACTAAATGCTAAAATTCGGATGCCCAATTATCACACACCCTATGTCGGCGTTGTCTAGTAGGTAGTGTGTTAGCTTATTAGACGCTAGTCCGTATTTCAAATCCCAGCTCAGACAAAAAAATATTTCTTCTGCAACTTTCACTCAGCAGCCTTCTGGCAAAAACTATATTCAAAGTCCCTCCAAACTTTATTCAATAATGAAACCACACACCGTGTTATCCAGAGCCTGCTACAAAAGACCAATACCAAGCTGATATAAATCGTGGGAAAAAGAACACATAATTGGTCATTACAACCCTTCAGTCAAGATTACGACCTAGCTTCTCACACCACTTATGTTGTGTGCGTTAATTTTATCCATGAGTGGCGGGACCTACAGTTTAAAGTCGACTCCGAACGACAGATTTTTGAGAAGCTTTTCATGACAATTTTATTTACTCTCAGAGTTTTTGCCAGAAATCTGCTGAGAGGAAGTCGCCGAAGAAATATTTTTTTATATTTTCGTTTTGATGTCTGACCTGGGATTTGAACTCGGGCCTTACGTCTAATAAGCCAACGCACTACCTACTAAACTACGGCGACTACAATAATGAAATACATAAGAAAGCAGTAGGGAAAAGCTGCATTTAAGCAGCACTATTTTCTTAAATACAGTCACTGAAAAAAGTCTACATACAACGGTGTATGTAGACCTCTATCCCGTCAATTTTGTTTTTGTTCTTTCTAATAATTTCTAGATTATATTTTTTTATATTCATTTTTGTCTTCAAATGGTCTCAATTGTAACTTCCTTAAACAACGCTATGAAACCTTTTTGAATTTGATAAAAATCACCGTGAAAAAAGTCTACATACACCGTTGTATAAATAAATAGCAACCCTCATAGCTTTAATTTATTGTTTTAGTGACTTTACGCGTGTTTATCTGGAACTGAAACAATTGCTAACACCGGCCATATAAACACAAATGTACACAAATACATGCAAATAAAGTTTAACTTACATTTTATTTTGAGTCGTTTGTTTCGATTTTCAAGTCTCTCCTTTTTCTGTGTACGTTACTTATCTTTTGCATTAAAAAACCAGGAAGCAAATTTAAGAAGTTTTAATCTTGTCCTGGAACTGGATATTTTTTTATTACACTCACACACACACACTTTTACACACGTTATATACTTGTACAACTGCTTAATTATAGAATATTTGCCATGGCATAAATTTATTTTTTCATCATTAACTTTTATTATATGAAATGTAAATGGAATTACAAATAATGAAATGAATTTTTAATATATATTTTATGATTAATTTTGACACAATTTACATTATTAACCAGCAAAAGAAAACACTTGTTTTTTAATTACGAATTTCTTTTGAACGATAAACATTTTACTTGATGACACATATTCATTTTAATTCTAAACTTTTCATTTAAAAAAATATAATTTTTTTTTTTTTATTTTCCAGTTGTTTTATTTTAAAACTTCTACCGTTTTTGTTTTTATTGTTGCTTGAGTGTGACATTTGCCAGTTTTTTTTGTTCCGACTCCACTTACTTTCCGTTAAAATATTTAGAATTGCACTGAGGGAGAAAAACTGAAATGCTTCTTTTAAGAGAATGTGTAATAAGTTAGAGAAACAGATCAGTAAATGTTAAGAGCAAAAAGAGTCATATGATAAGTGTTGCCATTGTTAAAATAATACTTAAAACGTTTCAGTTAATATGAAAGAGAATTAGTATTAAAAAATACATTTTATAATACGTATCCGTTTGGATGATTATCTCCTTTCTATTGGGTTTTTCGGAAAGTAATTTCGTTTTTTCCCGACAGAGGATTTAATTGTATTTTTTTTCACCCAACTTCACACTTAAATCGTATAATTTTTATATGCTTCGAGAGCTCATATAGTAGTAATTGAAAAATTCTAATTAATTCTACGCAGTAGTTTTTGGTTGGTACTCTTTTAAACATAGCGAGCGATAAGCAGCATTTTCGACATATCTTACTGTTTTACTACAGAAAGGGTAAAAATGCTGTTCAAGCCAGAAAGAAATTTACCGATGTGTATGGGAAGGTGTGTTGATAGTAAGCCAGTGCCAGAACTGGTTCGCTAAATTTCGATCCGGCAATTTTAATGTCGAAAATGCACTACGTTCGGGAAGGCCGGTTGAAGCTGATAGAGACGCGATAAAGGCATTAGTTGATGCGAACCGGCGAATAACAATACGTGAGATCAGATTGAGGTTAAATTTATCAAATTCAACAGTTTATGACCACTTGCAAAGCCTGAAGTCGCTGTAGTCTAATAGGTAGTGTGTTGGCTTATTAGACTGAAGGCCCGAGTTCGAATCCCAGGTCAGACATCAAAAACGAAAAATATGAAAATATTTCTTCGACGACTTCCTCTCAGCAGATTTCTGGCAAAAACTCTGAGAGTAAATAAATTGCCATGAAAATCTTCTCAAAATACTGTCGTTCGGAGTCGACTTTAAACTGTAGGTCCCGCCACTCATTTATAAAATTAACGCACACAACATAAGTGGTGTGAGAAGCTAGGTCATAATCCTGACTGAAGGGTTGTAATGACCAATTATGTATATATGTATGTATCTTGTTTTGTGTAACTGTGATTGATACACACTAGGTGCCTATGAAAGGTTTAGATTTTACACTTAACACGTTCACGCCGGCGCGTACTACCGGTGGCCCGCACTAGACATCGGGCGGCGTGTACTATCGGTGGTATGCAATTGATCATGCTATTAGACGATACGTAATACCAACGTTGTAGATCTTTAACACTTCGAATGCCGAAAAACAAAACCGAGAGTCACGTTCTCTTATGTATGTATGCAAAGCCTGGGATTATCCTCGAAGCTCGATGTATGGGTTCCCCATGTTCTCACAGAGAGAAATCTGTGTCGCTGCATTGACGTCTGCGATTCGCTTCTCAAACGTCACGAAAATGATCCGTTTTTGAAGCGCGTCATCACTGGGGACGAAAAATAGGAAGTAAACAACAACGTCAAACGCAAGAGGTCATGGAGCGAAAGAGATGAACCGGCTCAAACCACTTCCAAAGCCGATATTCACCAAAAAATGGTGATCTGTTGTTTGGTGGGAATTTAAAGGAATCGTTTTTTTAAGCTTTTACCGGATAACACAACAATTAATTCGGAAGTCTACTGTCATCAGCTGAATAAACTGAATGATGCACTTCAACAGAAGAGGCCAGAACTAATCAACAGGAAAGGAGTAGTGTTTCACCAAGATAACGCGAGACCTCACACAAGTTTGGTTGCTCGCCAAAAGCTTTTACAACTTGAATGCGATACAATGCCATACTCACCATATTCTCCAGACCTGGCACCATCGGATTATTATTTGTTTCGGTCACTAAAAAATTTTTTAGACGGTAAAACCTTCACCTTAAATGAGGAGGTCAAAAACCACCTCGATCAGTTTTTTTGCCAGCAAAGACCAAAAATTTTATGAGCGTGAAATTATGCTACTACCAGAAAGATGGCAAAAGTTGTTGGACCAGAACGGCCAATATATAATTTAATAAAGTATTTATTTATTATAGGAAAACTGTCTTTCATTATCACAAAAAAAAAAACGAAATTACTTTCCGAACAACCCAATACATACCTAAAACTTTTATGGTCCTATCAGAAATTGATATCTACGTGAGTATGACTAAGAAAGGTAAAAAGCTCTCCGGCAATAATAATTTGTTAATATTAAAATTTTATACTTCCTTACATTTAACTTCCTATTATTACATACATATGTATATACATTGTTACACTTGATAATGTTGCAGAATATTTTAAAATCTATTTCATTATTTTTCTTACCTCACAGCCCCACAAAGCTACATATCGCTACGAATTTTGACCTTCAAACCTAATCTATAAATCAAATTTCTTATACTATAATGCAACGAAATTAGAATCGTTACATCTTTCCTAGAAAACGTAGCGCTTACAGATAAGAAAAGTTTAATAAAAAATGCAAATTAAAAATTGAAAACCCTATGTCAGTTCTAAATGGTTCAACAGCAGTTTTTATTACCCTACAGATGTACAGCTTCCTACAGTCATAAAAGATTATCTTTAAAAACAATTTCTATACCACTTCTTGTGATTCGCCATTGTCTAGTAGATAGTGTATTGGCTTTATGCGTGAGGCCACTGTTCAAAACTCAGGTCAGACATCCCCAGCAAAACGAAATATGAAAAAATATCCTTTCGGCGGCTTCCTCTTAGCAGGCTTCTGGCAAAAACTCTGTAAGTAAACAAAATTGCCATGAAAAGTTTCCAAAAAATCTGTTGTTCCGAGTCGACTTTAAACTGTAGGTCTCTCTACTCATGTATACAATTAACACACACAACATTAGTGGCGTGAGAAGCTAGGTCGTAATCCTGACTGAGGGTTTGAAACGGTATAATCTTGTAAAAATAATTCGATCAGGAAATGACAAAAAAATCAAGAAATTTTCAAGATTGGTTCCTAGCGCTGTAAAACAAAATTTAAAGCCTTTCATTCTATTCTGTAATAAATATTTGATACCAGGTCCAAACTGCTATTTACCTATCTATTAGAAATTTTTGAATATATTTCAATAGCGTAATAACCCAAAAGTATTAGAGGCAACAAGTGCAACTAAGGAATTTCCTCCCGTCTAAGGGTAGAAAGATGCATTAAAACACCACAAAATTCCACAGTATTCTCATCAATACAATATTTCAACCAATTTTTTATTACAAATTTTTATTACAATTTTATTATTAACGAATGTACATTTTTTAGAAAGTTGTTCTGTGTTAAGAAGATTGTTGGTTATTACTAGAAGTGTTATCACTTAAGGCCTATGGTAGGGCGTTTCTTTTAATTAATCGCTTAAAAAGAATCGTTTTTATACGAGTGTCGTCTATCTATTCAATACATATACTGTCATTTTCCATTTATGTATTTTACATTCTACAATATAATTCTACAATACTACAGTTTGTGTTGAAATATAAGAAAATGAAGATAAATCGCTTTAAATATTGTAGAAATAATTCAGTTTAATCTTTCATTTCGGTATTCGAACAACACAAAATCAGTTCATAATGATTTTAAGGAGCTTTTATATTCTGGCATATATATTCCTGTACAATTCCATTACATTGGTAATAGCCTCAGGAATACAAGAAAATCCGGATTCTATTCCTGTGGTATATTAATTTGAAGAAATAATATGAAGAAAAGAAATTTAAAAATATTTATTTTAGGAAAACAACAATTCGGTAGAACCCGGAGGCCTACAGGAATTGAATAAGGCTGTGCAACTTGAACTAAATATTTCACTGTAAGTTTTAAAGAAAATTTTATTTAATTAAGAACTAAAATCAATATAAAGAAACATTAAAAATTTTAATAGAATTGAGGAGAAATTAAATTCATTATCAGCTACAATTGGTGAGATGGAAAAGTCAATGAGTTCGCTTGTAAACGATAATATTGATTTTCTCGACAAGCATATTCGTTCGACATTTGATCGAGTATTTGAAGAGAAAATTCAAAGTATTGATCTAATTCTGAAGGAAAAATTAAGTAAGTATCATTTACTAAATAATTTACGAAATAAATTACGATTTTATTTACACCATTTAATGTGTTTACATTTAAATTAAATGTAAAAATAACAAATAAATTTACTTACTAGGCCAGGTCACGTTAGAATAGATTGGCCTTAAAAAGCAGATTATATTTGGATCTTATAAGGTAATCCGATATTTATCCTTAACACTTGGCTGATATTTCTCAACCCTTCTGATACTTTAATAAAGTTGTGCATTTATTTATTTATTTTTATTGTAACTCACCTTTGGCTAGATACGTTCTGTCAACAAATTATTGGCCTAAAATTTTTCGTCTTAGGTTCCCAAAGTACGAACAGTGGCATAAAAGATATTCTGTAGCCTATGCTTCCTGATGATTACAACTTTCGCAGAAACCGTTGAAACGTATTCCCAAACCTTGAGTACAACCCAGGGCCAGAGCCAGGCTAACACATATTTTGTTGGAGTGGGTTCATTATTTCATCCTTCTTTTGCGAACAAGAAAAGTTTCTGTTGTACCAGACTTTGCCAATGTGGCAGCTTTGTTATTACCTTCAATGTCTGTGAATCCTGCTATCTCTAAAAGTGTCAAATTTTTTTTTCTGCCGTACTCTTAGTAAATATGCATATATTTTAAGTCGATATACTCTGGTGGCGGATTCGCACAGCAACAGTGTTTATAGCCATTACTTCAGCAGTTAATTTCAAGTAATTGTGAAAAAAATGAATTTACTCACTAAGTACGATCATTTGTTGGCTTTACCTAATGTTGAATGTTCCATATTGCCTACCATAGTTTTAAAGTTATGAGAATTATAATCTTCTTTATTTTTTCAGAATTAATTGAGAATAAATCACAGTATACTGTTCAAGAAGTTAAATGGTATGCTTTCGATTTTTATAATTTATCGTATTGTTATTACGTTAAAATCATATTCTGATTACTCAACAGCAATGATCGTTTGCCGAGGGATTGTAAGGAAATTAACGAATGTAACAACAATGTATACAGCGTAATGGTACCAGAGTTTAGTAATGATACATTCCCTGTCGTATGTGACTCAAAAACTTTAGATGGTGGTTGGACTATCATACAAAGACGTCAAGATGGTACTGAAAATTTTTATAGAAATTGGACTGAATATGTTAATGGCTTTGGCAACCTGAATGGAGAATTTTTTATCGGATTAGATAAACTCCATGCCCTTACCACCCAGGGCGCCCCACAAGAATTATATATAATATTAGAGGATTTCGAAGGTACTAGAAAATATGCCAAGTATGGCCTATTTAAAGTGGGCTCTGAACAAACTGCCTACAATCTGACGATTGGTAGCTATACTGGCAATGCAGGCGATAAATTCAGCTACCACAATGGTCGTAAGTTTTCGACTAAAGATCGTGATAACGATGAATCAGAGAACAGCAACTGTGCTGAAAAGTATAGAGGTGCTTGGTGGTACAAGTCGTGTTATGAGAGGTTCGAATAGTATTTAAATTTGCATTTTTTTTTTGTTTACTATTATTTTTCTTTTTTTTTGTAGTAACTTAAATGGTATGTATTTAGGAGGACGTTTACCCAAATCCAAAAGTGGTAAAGGTATATCTTGGGGTGGTTTTAGAGGCTATGATTATTCTCTTAAATTTGTGCAAATGATGATACGGGAAAAGGAAGATTAATTTTATTCAATTGAAATTAAATTCAAAATACATTAAAAATGAAATTTTTGTTAAAAGTCAAATCGTAATAAACTGTAAGAAAATTAATTTTTTTATTTTCTTTATTTCTTTGTCTAAATAATGGAATGCATTTATACCGATGGAAGGAAAATGCCACGTCGTATAAAGGCAAATTATAACTTGACACTCTTCCTAGTCTTAGAGACTTAGAATCTGATAGAATAAAATTAGAACTAAATGTAACTTGCCATGTAAAGTATGCTTTAAAAGCAATAATCTGGACTTTTTGTGTCAACACAAATGTGTTGTCCAGCAAACAACGAAATGCAATGATAACTGAGTCAATGTCTAATGAACCTTGATCAATAAATTAACTTAAATTTTCTTTCTCAAAATGGAAAGAGCAACATTGATCTTCCTGACACTCATGTCATAATTTAAACAAACTATGTTATTAATAGGCTCCCGCGTGATTTGAAAAGAAATGAAAAAAGCATTGCAAAAATCAATTAATTTGGCTAAGATTGCTCCTCCAACCGCCGACCTATTCTCCGGAATTAATTGTTTGTTTTGTTTGTTTGTCTGTTTCTAAACTTGAAGAACTGGCTCATGGAAGAGAGGCCTCGACAAATATTATATGATTATATATTCAAAACATGTGCTTTATTGAAAAATTCCCCAATTCACCCAAAATTTTAAGCACCTTAATTGCCTTGTTTGCATATCTTCCTAATGTGCATTTTGCACTGCTATCGCTACAAACATTATCGTAAACTACATAATGAATGGTTTTTGTAAATGATGACACAATTTGTAAATCAAACACATCATCATACAATTCTATTCTACAATTGTGCTTTTACTTCGAAAGTTGACGAAACACCTGGTTCAAGACTCTTGTTGGACTTTAACTATTTGGATCAAATACTGATGGACGCTACGATATGTCCTCCTTCCACCGATGAATTGAATGAGCCTATTCATACGAGAACATTTGTGCTGGAGTAAAATAAGAATTTAATGGCAAGAGGGGTGAAGAGAATGGTTTTTCGGTGGCGTAAAGTTTCCACCAGCTACAATCCCGCATCACCAGCACAAAACTAATACACGCACATTTTTAAAGCATCAAATGAAAGCAAAAACACTAATACATACAAAGCTGTGTATACGTATACATTTCATGCCAAAGTAATATTCATCCCGTGTGAATTGAAAAGAACAAAAATTGTGCGACTAAAAATGTTCTCGTCTGAATTGGCTCAATTGCATCAATCGTTAACCTTGATTTTCGAAAACCATACTGAGGTTATGAAATTACATGTACATATGTACATACATATTGTATTATTTGGGGATATCACCTTTTTAAATATCAAAAAGCTGTTTTTGCCTTTTTTTATAAAAAATATAACAAAACCATTATGCATGGAACTGATAAGAAGAAAATGTATATTTTAAAATATGTATGTATGTACATGTAAGTGGGTATACACAATTCTAAATTTACTCTACACTACATATGTAGGTACGTACATACTATGTGTAATATTTATAATTGAAAGTTGAAAATCTTATTTATTATTATGCACAAAATTATAAATCGTTTGACATTACAATTTAGCCCATTTAGATCTTGATATATGGCTGTCTGTCGCTTTCATACAAATTGATAATTAAACAACAACAATTTATATACCTAAAGAATTTCCTTCCTTCAGATCTCCTCATCTATACAATATTCCAAACAGATTTTAATTACAAGATCATGGTACATCATACAGAAATTGATTGTGAGTTAAGAAGTTTTTCATTTAATGCCTAAGGTAGGGCATTTTTTTTTTAAATTATCGCTATCGTCTGTCTATTCAATACTAACAAATGCAATTTTGCACTGCATGAAACACTTTCATTTTCAATTTATTTTTTGTTCTGCAAGTTAATTCTGTTTGTGTTTAAATATAAAAAATTGATATAAATCGATACAAATATTGGATAAATAATTCAGTTTAATCTTTCGCACGAGCATTCGAACAACACAAAATCACTTCATAATGATTTTAAGGAGCTTTTATATCCTGGCATTTATATTCCTGTACAATTCCATTACATTGGTAATAGCCTCAGGAATACAACAAAATCCGGATACTATTCTTGTGGTATATTAATTTAAAAAAATATTATGAAATTAAACAAAAATAAATTCGAGCTGATGGCCTTAGCAGCTAGTGCTCTTTGAATATATATATAATCCTTGGATTAATTCTTTGATTTATATGAATAAATAATAATAATAATAATAAATAAAAAGAAATTAAAAAAAAAATATTTTAGGAAAGCAACAGTTTGCCAGAACCCGGAGTCTTACAGGAATTAAATAAGGCTGTGCAACTTGAACTAAATATTTCACTGTAAGTTTAAAAGAAAATTTTATTTAATTAAGAACTGAAATCAATACAATGTGATCTTAAAAGTTTTAATAGAATTGAGGAGAAATTAAATTCATTATCAGCTACAATTGGTGAGATGGAAAAGTCAATGAGTTCGCTTGTAAACGATAATATTTATTTTCTGGACAAGCATATTCGTTTGACATTTGATCAAATATTTGAAAAGAAAATTCAAAATGCTGATCAAAGTCTAAATGGTAAAATAAGTAAGTATCACTTAATAAATAATTTACGATTGCATTTACACCATTTAATGTGTATATTTACTTTTAAAGCCAATGTGGAAATAAGAAATAAATTTACTTACTAGGCCAGGGCACGTTAGGATAGATTGGCCTTAAAAAGCAAAGTATATTTGGATCTTATGAGGTAATCCGATATTTATCTTAACACTTGGCTGATATTTCTCAACCCTTCTGATACTTTAATAAAGTTGTGGATTTAATGCAAAACACCTTTGGCTAGTAGCGTACTGTCAACAGATTGTTGGTCTAAAATTCTACGTCTTAGGTTTCTACAATGAAATAAAAGATATTCTGTGGTCTTTGCTCCCGGATGATTACAGCTTTTACAGAAGTCGTTGTAACGTATTCGCAAACTAATTGGTTAACACAAATGTTGTGCTTGTTGGACAGATTTTTCTGATCTCTATGCAAATGGTTTCATTATTTCATCTTTCTTTTGCGAACAAGTAAAGTTTCTGTTGTACCAGTCTGTGCCAATATGATGGCTTTGTTATTACCTTCAACGTCTGCGAGTGCTGCTATCTCGTTAAGGGACTCTCCTTTCCTGCACAATCTTACGATTTATTACACATTAATCAGGTGTCACATTTTCGCTTTACTTTCAGTAAATATGTACATATTTTAAGTCGATATTCTCTAATACTGGATTCTCACAGCAACAGTGTTTATAGCCATTATTTCAGCAAAAATTTCAAGTAATTTAATATAAAAAAAAATGTCACACACATAAATTTACTCACTAAGTACATTCAGATTCATTTGTTGGCTTTACCTAATGTTTGATACTCCTTACCTACCTTACTTACCCACTATAATTTTAAACAGAAATCTTCTTTATTTTTTCAGAATTAATTAAAAACAAATCACAGTACACCGTTCAAGAAGTTAAATGGTATGCTTTTAATGTTTATATTTTACTGTATTCATTATTACAGAAAAAAAAATAAATTTTGAAATATTTTCCTGGTTTCTCAATAGCAATGATCGTTTTCCGAGGGATTGTAAGGGAATTAATGATTGTAGCAACTATGTATACCGTGTAATGGTACCAGAGTTTAGTAATGATACTTTCCCTGTCGTATGTGATCTAAAAACTTTAGATGGTGGTTGGACTATCATACAAAGACGTCAAGATGGTACTGAAGATTTTTATAGAAATTGGACTGAATATGTTAAAGGCTTTGGCAACCTGAATGGAGAATTTTTTATCGGCTTAGAAAAACTCCATGTCCTTACCACCCAGGGCGCCCCACAAGAATTATATATAATATTAGAGGATTTCGAAGGTAATAGAAAATATGCCAAGTATGGCCTATTTAAAGTGGGCTCTGAACAAACTGGCTACAAACTAACAATTGGTAGATTTATTGGCAATGCAGGCGATAGTTTTATTCAGCACAATGGCTGTAAGTTTTCAACTAAAGATCGTGATAACGATGAATCAAAGAAAAACCATTGTGCTGAAATGTTTGGTGCTTGGTGGCACAAGTCGTGTCATGAGAGGTATGAAGAGTATTAAAATTTTACATTGTTTTGGTTTACCATTATTTTTCTTTTTTTTTTTTTTAATAGTAATTTAAATGGCATGTATTTAGGAGGACGTTTACCCAAATCCCAAAGAGGTAGAGGTATAATATGGAATAGTTTTCGTGGTCATGATTATTCTCTTAAATTTGTGCGAATGATGATACGTGAAAAACAAGATTAATTTTATTTTTTTTTTTTAATTGAAATTAATTTCGAAATATATTAAAAGTGAAGTCTTTATTAAAAATAAATTCTTAATAAAATAAAGAAAATCAACTTTTAATTCCTTGTATGCATAAAGTTAAGCATTTGTACAGATGAAGGAAAGTGCTAGATCGTGTAAAGGCTAGAGGAATTTTTTATCAGTAAATCGATGATATAAAAGTATGTATTCAAGTTCAAGCTAATACTTACAACTATCAACAAACCCAAGCAAGATATGTCCTCAGCGGAGAATCGGATGAAATTCAATAATAAAAGGTGAAAAACACTGAAGCTATATTCAAAAAACATGCCAAAATTCTACCTATTAGAATCAGAGGAGAATAATACTACTAAATCTAAAAGAACGTATCAATGATTTTCATAGAGCCTATGTATAAGTTAATATACTACATGTTTCCTATTTCTTGATTTTTTATATTTAACTTTTTAGTTCTAAGGATTATGTTTAAATTAATATTATAATAAGCCTACATAGTAGGTAGATAATAATATAGATTATTTTGCATATGAGCCTACATAGTACGTAGTTGTTAATTAAGTTATGATAATAATAATTGTCAAAGTAATAATTGTAATAAGATAATGATAATTAAGTTAGACTAAGATTAATATTTTTTCCCTATGATCATTTATTTATTACCGTTACATTTCTTCTTTACATTTTTTAATTTTAATCAAAAAGTAAGAACATAATATAAATTATACCAACAACTTATTTCAAAGTCATTTAAAGTCATTCCAACTGATGACTTTCAATTGATCTTTACATTTATGTTGTTGGTGTCCTTTGACATTGAATCGTTATTTTTAAATTTTATTTTTTAAATTCTTCCTTTTGTGTTTTTGTAAATTACTGTTTTAAAATTCTGCTACTGCAAATAAATGATCAGGGTTGAAGGAGTAATTAGAATTAAGATATTGTTCATTAATAAAATTGGCTTCAATAAGAACAGAACATAGTTCGCAAAATAATTAAACCAAAAAAGTAATTTGTTAGTATAAGAATTAAAAACAAACTGTGAAAATTAAAATATTAAATAAAGAAATTAATAACTAAATATATTAAAAAACTAATTGTGAAATATAATAAAATAACTTATATACCCAACTATGGAAATCTTTTCGAAATGAACTGGTTAGTTTGAGACCAAACCAAAACATTATGTTGTTTGTTTTGCCCAAGTTTTCGTCTTCTTAACTGAATGAACAACACTGATCCTCTCTATAGACTCTGTCAGTTGACTACTGTCAAAATTTAAACAAATTATGTTTGATATCTCTTGATAGTTGAGAGATATCACGTAATTCGAGACGAAAAGGCAGAATGTAATATGCGTTTTAAAATTACTTGAATTACTCTGGGATTGTTCTCTCATCTGTTTCCTATTCTCCAGGTTTAGTTCCGAGTGACGATTTCTTGTTTCCAATCATGAAGAAATGACTCGGCTTGAACGATGAAATTATCTTACAAACAAATCAACATATTGTTACGTTTTTACCATTTAAAAACGTTTGAAATATGAGTTCGTAGATTGCAAATAAAAATAAATATAAATTTGTGTTTAGTTCTAAATAAATCCTTTATTGTTCGCACAATTCTGTGTGCCACTGTTTACAACTTGATGTAAACAACAACAATTGCTTTATTGGTTATTCTTCTTTTCACTCTTTTGCGTAAACACTATCAATTATTCAATAGGTCTTTATAACGGAGATCTTCAAACCACGATTAATTTCTTCACACGCAACGCGTCTTCACACAAAACTGACTGAATTCTTTCCGACCGCATTGCCTGCTTTGTCTTGCCTTTTATATCGCTGGGTAAACAGTCTGATGAATGCTCTTGAAGGAGAATGTCTTTGCCTTCGCGAAATCTCTATAAATGTAAACATGTTGTTTACGTTATTGTTATTTGTGTATTTTTTTTACGTTTGTCCTTGCAGTGTTGTTGTTGCCTGTTTTTTTACTCGTTCAACCCTTTTTTTTACTGATGTTGTTGCTATATTTTTGTTTATTTGTTGATCATGTAAACAAGTCTATAGTTTTTGTTTTTGTAGCTCTTTTTTATCATTTTAACCCATTTACAGCCAAACAAAAACTACAAGTTATATTTTTAAATTATCAATGTATATTTATTTTTAACAATGCAAAAAAACAGAAACGTAAATAAAAGTAAAAAAAAAAATAAAAAATTCAGGACATTAGAGGGGTGTACCCAAATTGGTACAATGGCCACTTATGAGTGATATTTTGCAAAACAATTTTTTTCAACGGAGAGTGTTTTTTTGAATTTTTTGCAACTCCAGCGGCTTCTATTGTGGCAGATGACACAACGCACACGCTTAGGAAGCTTTTCTGGAACATCATCTGCGCTGTCTAGATGTAGACATTCAATATTTGATGACGAAGGCCGAGCAGAATGTCTTTTGGACGACTGTTTTAGATAAAACCCAGCTATGGATCGACGAAATTGTAATTGATCCATAGCATTTTCTTCACAAAATTCATGTAGGCGCCACGCATTTGATATAGCAATATAAAGATATAGATTGGTCCATTTCATCAACTCCGCCCATGCTTTGTTGTAAGTTTGGAACAAGTGGGGTATTTGCATATCAACTTTTTGTTTTTTTTTTAGAAGACCATCTTTTAACTTTTCCTACTGGTTCATAAGAATCGTAATTGGTCGCCATTGTGCAAATACTGTTATGTTACTGTTATGCAAATACTATATACTTGTGGCCATTGTACCCAAATTGGAACAGCATTATTATATCTTTTCTAAGATCTTATACATTTGTTGTATGAAACTAAAAATGCTTTTCAATGATTCACTGTTTATTGAGTTTTATATTATAATACAAATAACGACTATAAGCTTTAGGTAGAAAATATAACTTTGGATACCATTGACCTACCTCTACATGTGTATTTCTAATGAAGTTTAATAGATTATTACAACAATAACAATAAATGTAGTTAAATTGCTTCATTTAATATTTTTTCAGAGCACTTTCCACTATTCAATAATGCAAAAATAAATAAACTAGAGTAAACAGTTTTTTTATACAGCCTTAATAATTAAGTGTTCCCAAATTGGCACAGAGACCGTAAATGGGTTAATGTTACACGATGTAACACCATTTTCATTTTCGGAACAATATTTTAAAACCTCGCCAATCATGTTTATTGGAACGTCATAAAAAAAATGCAATGTTTTCATATCCATAAGCATCTGTTTTATTCAAAAAATCACGTACCATCCAAAATTTTAAGCATCTTAATGACCTCGTTTGCATATCTTCCTGGTGTGCTGCTTGTACTGCTATCGCTCTATCATCGTAAAGCACACAATGAACGGTCCTGCCGTCGATTTATTTTTAATGTCCAGGTTGTAATATTTTCTCGGTAAAATTTGGTAAAATTTGTGATGGACTGAATTGCATCAATTGTCGACCTTGATTTTCGAAAGCCATATTCATCTTATTAGGGGATATCCCTTTTTAAAAATCAAAAAGCTGTATTTGAGTTTTTTTTATGCAAAATATATATTCTTTATGTAAATTGTAAACTTAATATTGTATAAAAAACGTCATGCAAGGGGAACTGATAAGAAGAAAAATTATATTTTAAAACACGTGTATATGGGTATATACTATTCTAAATTTACTCTACGCCACATAGGTACTTATGAATCAGTGGCGTAGCTAGGTAACCAAGGGCCGTGGGGCAATTCAAAAATGAGGCCGCACTGCTATGTAAACTGATTAGGTTTTTTCAAATAAAAATATAAAATATACAAATACTTTAAAAATGGTTGACTAAATCTACTGCGCCATGTTTGATGGCTGCATAAAAGCCTAGAAACACTTCTTTTACTTCTATATCAATTGGCTGCCCATTTTCCGATTTGGTTATTACTGCATGCCTCACAACAATGCTTAGCTGATCTACCTCCGATATGTCCAGTGTCGTATCCATTATGATGGCAAAAACGGTGACGCTCTAATTTGTTCTAGTAGATGGGTTTCGAGCTTGGTCCCCAAACTCTCAATTATTTCATTTTGAATTGTTGCACTCAGATATCGAATAACCTTTGAAGAACCATTTTCCAAAATGATGCTTCTTTGCGAATTTCATTTTGAAGTTCCTTGTCGATAGTATAACATCGTTTTTTTCAAATTCATACACAGCACATGCTTCCGAATGGCCACTCGAATAACTGTGTTGTTTAATTCTTTCAGATAAAGGCTTCCAATCTCGAATTCACGTACACCAAACTTTATTCCTTTGTGAAGCAAATGACCAGCAGGGTTGACAATAGGCAACGTCTAGTATTTTGGAATAACACAACCAAAAACGATTAACTGGCTCATATTTAGAACACGAAACATAGTACGATTTTGAAAAACAACTATTGTTCTGGTTGATGTCTGTTGGAATAGGTCCTGAAGGCTGTAAAGGCCCCATATCAAAAATTTGACGTTTTTCGTTATCACTTAATATTTTGTTCGTGAAGTTTCCCAAGTCATAAGAAGATTTGTCGTACATATTTTGGAAAAATGTAGAGGTCTGTTGTTCCTCCAAACCCTCCGCTCTTATGTGTGTCATGTCAAACATCATCCGCGTTCATATGATCGGCGGCGAAGGTATCTCCAACTGCAATAATTGTCGAATCTTTTTCAGTAGGCTTCTCAACCAACACTGCAGTTACCACATTATTATAAAATGGGAGAAATTTCCAAAAGTTCAGTTCGATCGAGATTTCTGGTAATAATTCGAGGGCCCCCTGAGCTTGAGGGCCCCGGGGCACTGCCCCGCCTAGCCCCTAGGTAGCTACGCCACTGGTATGAATGTGTAATATTTATAATTGAAAGTTGAAAATCTAATATATTATTATGTATAAAATTATAAATCGTTTAACATTATAATTTAGCCTATTTAGACTTTGAAAATAAGCTAACAGAACTATAGATGACTGCCAGCCGCTTTGGCAATTACGGAATTCCAAATGCCCACTGCCGAGACGATTTTTTTTTTTCATACATATTTACAATTAAAAACGTCTATAAATGTGATAGAGCTTCTATTTTATTTTGGGGAGCGTTTTTTATTTATTTCTCTCATGTGTAGACTTATCCAAAATAAAAGACTTAAGACACAAGTGTGATAAGGAAGAAAATGTATTCGCCTTTTTTAAGGAAAAAGAAGATTTCTTCTACCTTAATTCTATGATAAGTAAAACCGTGAATAATATTTTATTTATTTTGAGAATTAATCCTTAACCTTAACGCCGTAATGTTAGCCTTAACATAATCGAACATACTGATGATTCCTGTGTAACTGAATCGTGGAAAATATTAAAGTAATCAGTTCCACAAAACAATAGAAATTTAACACCAAATCCGTCTTTATTAGAATACACTTTATAAGAGAATTTCTTAATAAATCCATAACAAAATGTGAAATATTGTAATGAACAATGTAGCGAAATTACACACCTATGTATGTACATAAGTATGTAGTAAAATGAAGTAATCCTAATATATATTATAAATCTTTCTGTAAGTCTGTTTTTTTGTTTGTTTGTTTGTTTGTTTGTTTGTTTGTTTGTTGGTTTGTTTGTTAGTCAATCACGTCTAAACGCCTGGACCGATTTTCTTGAAATTTGGGATATAGATCGAGCTTTTGTCGGTGCAGGTTATAGGCTATAAATCTTTTCAAAATTTTGACCAAAAGGGGAGAAAAAATGGGACAAAGGGAGAAAAAATGGGCAAAAATTAGTACTTTTATGCATAAATGCTGTATTTTATCTGTTTTATAGGTAATTTTTTACGATTTAGCTTGGTTAAGTTTCCCAAATAGCTATTGGAGGTGTTGCGTTTATAAAGTTGAACCAAAAGGGGTCCAAAAAGGGGGAAGGGGCCAAAAATGGGCAAATTGAGTGCATAGCCAATCACGCCTGAACGCCTGTACCGATTTTCTTGAAATTTGGGATATTGATCGAGCTTTCGTCGGTGCAGGTTATAGACAATAAATCTTTTCAAAATTTAGACCGAAAGGGGGAAAAAATGGGACGAAGGGAGAAAAAATGGGCAAAAATTAGTACTTTTATGCATAAATGCTGTATTTTATCTGTTTTATAGGTAATTTTTTTACGATTTAGCTTGGTTAAGTTTCGCAAATAGCTATTGGAGGTGTTCCGTTTATAAAGTTGGACCGAAAGGGGTCCAGAAAGGGGGAAAGGGGCGAAAAATGGGCAAATTGAGTGCATTTATATTTAAGACTTAGATTATTCAAAAAACTGTGTTGTTTGTTAAACCGGTTTCCGAATAATTTGAAAAATTGCATTTTTTAAGAAACCGGTTTCAAAACCGGTTTCGAAACCGATAAACCGGTTTTTTATTTATTGTTATTTTTAATGCAAAAATGACCCAATAATAAATTTTTTAATTTTTTAAACTAATCCAAACTACATAACCCGCGCAACGCCGGGTACAATCTGCTAGTATATATTATAAATCTTTCTGTAAGTCTGTTTGTTTGTTGGTTTGTTTGTTAGCCAATCACGCCTGAATGCCTGGACTGATTTTCTTGAAATTTGGGATATAGATTGAGCTTTTGCCGGTGCAGGTTATAGGCTATAAATGTTTTCAAAATTTTGACCAAAAGGGGAGAAAAAATGGGATAAAGGGAGAAAAAATGGGCAAAAATTAATACTTTTATGCATAAATGCTGTATTTTATCTGTTTTAAAGGTAATTTTTTACGATTTAGCTTGGTTAAGTTTCCCAAATAGCTATTGGAGGTGTTCCGTTTCTAAAGTTGAACCAAAAGGGGTCCAAAAAGGGGAAAGGGGCCAAAAACGGGCAAATTGAGTGCATAGCCAATCACGCCTGAACGCCTGCACCGATTTTCTTGAAATTTGGGATATAGATCGAGCTTTTGTCGGTGCAGGTTATAGGCAATAAATCTTTTCAAAATTTTGACCCAAAGGGGAAAAAAATGGGACAAAGGGAGAAAAAATGGGCAAAAATTAGTACTTTTATGCATAAATGCTGTTTTATAAGTAATTTTTTACGATTTAGCTTGGTTAAGTTTCCC
This sequence comes from Sarcophaga caerulescens, assembly GCA_927399465.1. Taxonomy (NCBI): domain Eukaryota; kingdom Metazoa; phylum Arthropoda; class Insecta; order Diptera; family Sarcophagidae; genus Sarcophaga; species Sarcophaga caerulescens. Next base: position 89,094,118 of record OV656867.1, read on the forward strand.
AAATAGCTATTGGAGGTGTTCCGTTTATAAAGTTGGACCGAAAGGGGTCCAAAAAGGTGGAAAGGGGCCAAAACGGGCAAATTGAGTGCATTTATATTTAGGACTTAGAGTATTCAAAAAACTGGATTGTTTGTTAAACCGGTTTCCGAATAATTTGAAAAATTGCATTTTTTAAGAAATCGGTTTCGAAACCGATAAACCGGTTTTTTATTTATTGTTATTTTTAATGCAAAAATGACCCAATAATAATTTTTTTTTTGATTTTTTAAACTAATCCAAACTACATAACCCGCGCAACGCCGGGTACAATCTGCTAGTTTTCATATAAAAACAACGGCCCTTTTCTATAATTTCATCAGTTCAATACATTTCGAAAATGAGTGCAGTTAACTATTTAATAATAAAAATATTATTATTTAATAATATATTATTTAGCTTGACGATCATAAGTTTTGCATCAAGTGATGATCAAGTGGTAAAAATACACAAATTACAAAAAAAAAACAAATACAATATTTATTTCAAAACAAAACATTTCCTTTTATTTAGGATGGATCTGGGCTTGCATTATTAGACAATGAGAATAATTTAATTTTTAATACAGATTTTGAAAGCAATTTTCTAAGGTACGTTAGAAATTTTTCTTTTTAAACTCTAATTTTTTTTTTTTTTTAATGATTTTCTTTTGATTTCAATTTCAGAAAAATTGAAAAAGCAATTGATTTAATTGTAACCAAACGTATCGATTTAATGGAGGAAAAATTTAAATCGTATGTGCAAACAGGTAATATTACAAAAAAAAAAAGAAAACAAAATTATTACATCTGATAACCTATTTGCCCATTTGGTACAGTATGATTGCCTTATCATATATGTACATATAAAAAGCAAGCAATTTATTAACACAAAAAAAAATTTTTAAATTATTAAAAAATTACGTAAATATTCCTTTTTATTAAAAAATATTGAAATATTAATAGACGTAAAGCCCGGATTCGTATCCCAGGTCAGGCATCAAAACGAAAGATAAAAAAATATTTCTTCAGCGATTTCCTCTCAGCAGATTTCTGGCTGAGAGTAAATAAACCTGCCATGAAAAAGTTTCTCAAAAAATTTTTCGTTCGCAGTCGACGTTAAACTGTAGGTTAAAATTAACGCACCCAACATGGTTGTAATGGCCAATTATGTATATATGTATGTATGTATGTACATACATATGTATTAAAAAGAAAGAACTCGGTCCATATATCTCTTTTTGAACCCATAAGATCCAAATTTGAAGGTCTTGAGAGTTACACAAATCTACTACTACTGTGATGTTGAATTTCAATTAAATCAGAATAGAATTTCAGTTTTATTGAAATTCATTACTTTTACAGTAGAAAGCTTGAATATTTGGTATTATGATTGTATCAGTTGCAATTGATTACACGCCAAACACAAATGAACCAAAACTTATGTGAACAGTTTATAAGCCAATGTGAACCACAATTTTAATTTCCTTCAAAACTTTACGCTGATCGTAAATGTCGATAAAGCATCAAGTCTGACCACAAGGACCTTAACAATTTAGAACACCAACTTAAATATGAACGAATACAAAAGGAATATTAACCTATACGTAGCCGAATTTCTATCTTTAAACGCTGCTAAATTGCAACAAATAAATCACCTCACGGTGAAAAGTAAAGATTTAGCTACATTATGCAGTCTTCAATTTCAGAATTCTGCAATGTTGATCTTTTAAGTACCTTTCGTAATGGAAATCAGCTTCAACTTTATTTAGTCTAACAATTAGGACATGTACGTACTGGTCTTTATTTCTTGCACCAAGCCTCAGGGAAGCAATCGTTCAGCAGCGACTAGCTTTGGCAATTAGTGGAGGAATAGTGTGTTACACACAGTGCCTACCACTGATCTTGTTTACGGTGGCTAATTTTTTTTTTATTGAATAATTCAATTCCATAGAAGAGATGAAAATTTCAATGGCATTAACTATTAAACAACAGCAAGTTACCGATGTACAAACGATGGATATTTTACCAGAATGACATCAATTTATAAATATTAAATATACTCTTCGATAATGACCTTTTTTAGTGTAGCATGCAGATTTGCCTGAACGGGTTTTCCATTCTCCACCGCTTGTTTCAAGCTAGTCTTTGTTTAGCAATACGATAAAGTACAAAATATTTCAAAATTGATATGAATGGGCTTCCTTGTACTGTAATAGATAGTGTAGTGACTACTGTATAAATTGTTTTCTTATATCTATGTATGTATGTATGTATATTTAATATTTTATTTTCAGAAATACAAACATTAAAGACACCCAAATATGATTTGTATGATAAATGGTAAATAACTCTTTAATAATTGAAATAATTATATACAATAATACAGTAAATAATTTATTAACAGTTCAAAAGATGAATATCCTGAAAGCTGTTACGCTATAAAAGAATGTCGTAACGATGTATTCAGCATTATGGTGAAAAGTTTTAGCAACGTACCATTTAAAGCTGCATGTGATTTTGAAACGTTAAATAGTGGCTGGACGGTAATACAAAGACGTCAAGATGGCTCGGAAAATTTCTTTCGAAATTGGACTGATTATGTTAAAGGCTTTGGTGATCTGCATGGGGAATTTTTTATAGGATTAGAAAAATTACATGCTCTCACATCAAACGGACCACCACAGGAACTCTACATAATAATGGAAGACTTTGAAGGTACAAGAAAGTATGCAAGATATTCAAAATTCATCGTTGGTCCAGAAAACACCGATTTTACTTTAAATGTTGACGGTTATTCTGGAAATGCAGGTAACAGTTTAATCCAGCACAATGGCAAAACTTTTTCCACAAAGGATTATGGTAAAGCTAAGAATTGTGCTCTTGGATACAAGGGTGGTTGGTGGTATCACTACTGCCACAATAGGTTAGTAGCGTATTTCATTACAACATTTCTATTCATTATTAATTTTTTCTGTAAATTACAGCAATTTGAATGGTTTGTATTTATTTGGCAAATATTCCAAATCTAAATATGCCCAAGGTGTTAATTGGGAAAATTTTCGTGGTTATTATTACTCACTGAAATTCGTTCAAATGATGATACGACCACAGCAGGAAGATGATTGAAAATCAAAAATAAATAGAATTAATTTATATTTCTTTTATTGAATACTAATAAATAAATAAGAGTTTATATTTCTTACATAATAATAAAATTTAATGAGAACGTGCTATATCCGAAAAGAAACTTAAAATGTCTTGTATGTTAAATTCTAAACTAATCATTGAACCGGCATAGCATTTTTGTATGCGCTCTTCAAGGAATTCATACTGTGCTATGAATTCTTTAAGCATAGCACGCCAGACCACCTGAAGAAGATTCTCTTCTTCGCACAAATGTTTTTCTACTTTTTTATAAAGATTTTCTAAACCTTTTTTCACCTCTCTGGCCGGATATTGACTGATTACCTTACGCAGTTCTTGCTTCGAGAATGCCATTTGATAACTGATTTCAGTTTCCTTCACACCTTGTGCTATCTTTTGCTGAACACCCTCGAAGAACAACTAAATATTGGAAGGTAATGTAAAAAGAATGAATTTTAATTTGGCTACAAATTAAATCATAAAAAAAGACATGCAACTTACGTTCAATTTTTCCAATGGTCTACCAAAATATTGTATTACATAATTGGTTAAGGCTTCATTATAACGAGCTTTAGCTTCTTTCTTCAGTTCATCCAAGCTGGGAACTTTGAGACCGGCCAAAAGTGAGTACATATGATGATAATTTTCCATACGTACTACTTGTAATGGTGTTTTTGGATGATCCTTAGCATGACTGTTAATACCCTCAAAAATGGCATTTATCAGTTGTATATACTTTTCTCGATCTGTACGTCGTGTCGACTTCCTAAAGAAGTCTTCTGTGGTTTGGGCGAAATATTCGAAATTTTCTACATACGGTAGTATACCGCACTTTGAACGTTTCGGTAATTTGGCATCGCGTATCGATTGCAATTGTTGTTGCATAAAACGATCAAAATTACGTTTTACATGTACCAACACCGAAGCAAAAGTCATACTTAAGAAGGAATGTGTATCCTCAGCGGACATAACATGTTGATTTAAACGTTCCAGTACGTACAGTGAATAGCTACAGACACAAGTATAAATTAAAAAAAATTATAATAATTTAAGGATGTGCGTGCGATGTCAAACAAAACATAAGAGTGTTGAAATGTTTCACACTAATGAACGATAACGTATCGCAAGGATTTTAAGGAACTCTATACTCGAATTCATTTAAATTATATTAAATAGTCTGCTAATAGCTTATTTTGAAATTAAGCATACACTTACAAACAATCAAATCTTTCAAAACTTTGTATAAAGTTTATAAGCTCCTGCTCTAGGCAACCAAATAGAGCATTCATTAATTTCCTAACTTCTTCATTAATTTGTCGATCAATTTTCTTTTGTGGAAATTGGGCTGTGGATATAAAAAAAAGAAACGATGAAACAATGCAATTAATATTGTTGATATTGTAAAAAGCACATACCATCGCCAGCACCAGTAGTCGAGGAGGGTGACAATAACAGAGATTGTGACATATCAACACTTTTCTCCATAACGTCTAAGTTTGCTGTCTTAGCTGTTGGACTTATAACATCCATTTGAAAGAAATTGATACAAAACCGTTGTTCTTGTAAAGCGATTGGTTCCAATTCAGCAAGAACTTTCTCCAAAACCGCATCAAAACGTTCACGATCCGCTGCATCTACACCGGGTCCCCACTGTTCTCTATTAACACCCAAAGTGCCATGTGGTACAGAAGAGACAGCAGTCTTTTTGGAAGTAGAGGAACTCGAAATGTCCAAGTCTTCTCGAGAATTTCGCAGTTTTTCAGAAATTTGGAGTTTAGCCTTAAGAAAATAAAGGAAAACTTTAGTAGATTAATAAAATATATAATAAAATTGTTTGCTTACTATAGTGAAAAAATTTCTTATATCACGTTCATAAATTTTACTCAAGGACTTTGTATAGACCGCCGTTAGATCTTCGTACTTGGTACGGTCCATGGCTTTTATCCAATGCATTAGTTCGGTAAATGGTGTTAATTCCTGGTGTACAGATGAGTGATTAGGTAAAACTAATTCCGTGCTCGATATTGGCATACCTCCAATTTCATTGGACAAGTGTATAAAAAGACAGTTGAGATGTTTAATAACGGGTGCTAAGAAATTCTTTTTCCAGTTTTCGAAGCGTTTCATCTGATCTCGTACAGCCGTTAAACGTTGCAAAGAGGGATCAATATCACTATTTAAGGCCTGTTGCAGACATTGTGCTGCTGCTATGGCTTTCTTGCGGCCTTCGGGAGTATTTAAATCTGGTGTTTTCTGGTATGATGCTGGAAAATCTAGTTGAGTCTGGTATATAGAAAAATGTTAAGCTTTCATTATTTGTTTCGGTTTAATATTTTATTATTTTACTTACTATTATTTGACTTAATTCTTCTTTAAGTTTAATATTGTTGTTGTTGGCAATTTTAATCATGGCATTTTTACCACCAATTTTCTCCATAGTCTCTTTAACATGCCCTAAAATTTCCTCATATGAATCCAAACGTCCTTCAAACTTATCAGCTTCACTAATTGCTTTATCGATATGTTCCATAAGCATCATCACTTGCTTTTCAGATGCCAGAACTGATTGCATATTTGCCTTAAAAAAAATTAATAAAATAATAATTTAAGAATGAATAATAATTTTGAGAATCTAATTGCACTCTTCATTAAAAATTCACTTGACCAACTGGATGGCCCTTTAAGTTATCCATGTATTATAGAAATTAGACTAAGGCCTAGATAATCTTAAACTCTCGAAGTGTAACCAAAATGGAACTAAGGGTCAAAAAGGTCAAAAAATATTATTCCTGCCGAAATTGTCATTACGCTCTAAAAAGTTCAATTGATTGTTAAAGTTTTATTTAAAGGTGTTGTATAGTAAACAATCTTTTGCTAAGATAGCCTAGTATTAATATTATGCAGGATATATGAATACTTACACCATCTAAATCCTGTAATTCCTTCGATAGTTTTTCAATTAACAACTCGGCATCCTTGACGGCATAGTCACACTCATTGAATAGTTTCGATAATTCATTGGCTTCCTTATCTGTCAAGGCGGTAAATTCTGTAAATTCCGACTCTTCTTCATCCTCAGTTTCGCCACCATTTTTACGGAAACCATCACGACCACTTCCATCCCGTACAGCAGAAGAGCCACGTACACTACCACGACCAGCGCCATCCATGCCCATTAATTTTTCTGGTGACTTATCCAATAGCCAAGCCGATGGTACATTTCGAAATTCCGCTTTAGGATCTCGAGCATACTTATGGATTTGCTTGTACAAAACGGCTAAAAAATTTTGTCGCTCATGCAAGTTAAGGGCGTACCATTTGTAGAGTTTCTCCACTTGTATATCAAATTCATGTACATCAAATTGTTCGCTACGTCCATCCAGCCATTTGATTTCATCCAATTGCCAAATGCGTTTCTTTTTATATTCACCATCTTTTTGTTCAGTCTGTTTCACTAGGCACACAGTGACTTTTGGTCCGGGCGGTGGAGTTGTTGTTACAACGCACAAATAACAGGCTCGTTTCTTTTTAAATGTTTTAATTACGGTCACAACAGAAAGTAGACGTTCGCCGCACCCATTAAAAAGTTCCTTCTGGAGGATGTGCTTAATATTGGCTAACGAGCCAATCGACAACATAGCACCGAACTGTGTTTTATTTAACGAGTTATTTTATGATAATTCAATTAAAATGTAACTGACAATAAATTAATAATTCCTATCAACGCCTCCAAAGAAAATCTATGATAAATCATTAAAGCAGAAAAAAAAATAATTATTTTGCTGTCAAAATGTCAGCTGATTACACTGAGCTACCATACATTCTCCTAAATCATGTCGAAAGCAATGGCATCACTATTGGAAGACATCAACAGGTAGTTTTATGTGGAACATATTTATTTACAGTGTTGATAATGTGGTTATTTAATGTCACATTCTATTTTATCAAATAGCTTTTATGATTTACAATGTATTTAGAGACGAGTCACATAGAATCCTTTATCTCTTCCAACTGACAGCGGAGTTGAAGTACATGGTTTCTCGTGCGCTTTGTTTCAATCAGTACTATTAATGGGCATGGGCATGTAACTTTGCTTGCCTTTACATTGTTTCGAAATTTAGTATTTACTTTTTTTACATGCGAGTATGGCAACACCAACGAAAACATCAACACATGAAGGGACAAAGAATGTAAATTTTATAATAAAAACAAAAACAGGCGTGCAAAATAGAACGAGAAGAAATAAAGAAAAGAAACAACGGCATGGATTAATAAGTTTGAATTAAAAAATAAATATTTTTATATATATACGCGATAATTTATGTATAAGAGCTCTAAGCAACATTATGTCAGGAAGAGGCAGGGGTAAAACTGGATCCTTAACACAGGAGCAACTACAAACTTTGGGATGTTCGGGCAAAGATATGCCCCAAGTGCAAACGGCACCGCCTCCAACATATCCACCTTTGATGTCAAAACCAGTTACACTGGAGGCAAGCTAGTGGTAGGTAAAACTGATAGTCACTGCAATAATGTATTTGTTTTATTCAGACAACAGCAGTCCAAAGCTATCAGATATTGTGGAAAGAAGACTTTCTTAATCATATGCGTGATTCCCCCTATTTTCTACAAACTTTGGAGAAGACAAAAATTAATAAATCCATTCTAAGTTATGGACAAAAGACTGCGGTAGGTTATCTAAATTTAAAAGACTTTCCAAAATGGGCAGATCAAAGTTGAATTATTGTTCAAGTTGTCTTCATTAAATTTCTGTTAAGAGTAGCAGGTTAAAGGCAGACCGAATTATTATTAATTATCGAATTTTGTGATCAATTTCAAAACATTTTCAACGATTTCTACTTCCAGAGAGAAGTAAAATATTTTAGATCATAACATGAATTAAAATAGGGGCAGCATAGTTACGAATTTTTCAAATATGGCAAGTAAATATGCCAATACAAGTTACGGCTGACCGTTTTATTATGGGCCACATATTTTATTTGACACAGGAATAATGTCCGCTACCATTGTCCTGTGTTCTCAAAAAAATTATAAGATTGCTGAGTTGAATTAACTTAAGTTCGAAGAGCTGTAACACCAAAACTATTTAATACCAATTGATTCTTATAATTTTATGTTTTATCCGACTTTTTTACACATTGATTTGTAACTTGCATAACTGACGGTTATTGTATTTCAATGGTAAAGTTATGATAAGACCCGTTTTTCATACATATTTCAAAATCTCTGTTACCTTTATCCTCAACCTTAATAATTTAATTTAGTTAACTTCTCACAAAGTCTGATTTACAGTTCTATTATGGATAGCAACCGAACTCCAGCTGAGTTGTCAGATGCCAAAAATAGTGTAAATAGTAACTGGCAACCAACGCCTTAAAACGTCACTTTTAGAAATTTCCACTGTTTGGGTTGCGGTCAATAATCGACCCATTATACATACTATTTCAACTTTCTACTCTTATTGGAAAGCCTTTTTGTGTTTTCTTTTTTGCAAAATTAATTTTTTTTAACTCTGTACTTCAGAACACTTCGGAATCCAATAAAATGAAGGCAAAAGCTGATTTTAATTGGTCTTTGATGCCAGCTGAATTACAAATGGCCAATAGAAAACGTAAGATAGATTTAAAAGCCAAAGAAGTAAAGAAAACGAAGGGAACCAACATAGAGGATCGTCTAAAGCAATTAGAGGAAAAAGAGCGTGCCGAAAATGATAAAGAAGCTCCCAACAAAAACAATTCAGATTCTGAACAAGAAATGGAGGAAGATGTAGAAGTAGCCGATGACGAAATGGATGATGAAAATGATTATGGCAATAGCTATTTCGATAATGGCGAAGCCTACAACGAAGAAGACGACAACCTAGATGATGGTCCCGTTTACTAAAATTAATAAATGACAAAAGAAATAATGTTTAGTTGGCTGGTTTCATTTTATTACTTTAAACACTTTTGCCTCAAACCATTTTAAATCTTAAACTTAGAAAGGGGGAGCAGTTTATACACTGTAAACGTACGACTACTTAATCCAAAGATTTGGGAGGGCTGTAGTTCAATTCAATAATACCGGTTGATTTGATCTGTAAAGAAAAAAAAAACAAAGTTTGTAAAAACAGCACACATAAATTAAGAATGAAGATTACAAACTTACCAAAGCTAAAGTACCGACTAAGGCAGCAATACCGGTCAATAAAACAGCATTGTATTTAGCGTTTTGGCGGCTGTGTTGCTCCTTCCAGTCGCCTTGGGGTACTGGTAAATCGTCCATGGATACCTTGTGGCCATGACCACCGTGGTAGGCAGCACGGGACAAAGCACCGACTATAACAAAAACAAATGATTAAGATTTTAGTCCAATTCCATTATCATAAACTATTTAAAAGTTAAATTTTCCAGACATTATTTACGATTATGTAATATTTAAGGTTAAGCCCCTTGCCCAGTGTTTTCTTAAGTACTTTGTTTTGTTTACAACTTACCATTTCTCAATAAGAGACCTTGTTTAGCAATTTGTTGTACCAACATTTTCAATTTGGGATCTTGTGAACTAAAATAAAATTTATTTGTTAACAACTGGCTCTATTCTTGAACTTTTTTCCTAAAACTTACGTGCTGTATGCCTAAATTGATGAACAAAACTTGCAGACTTTTCTGACAGTTCGTTTTGACTTTTGTGGAAACGAGACTCGTTTTGAAAACTTCAAAGAGAAACAGAGTTGTTATATTTTGTTATAACTCATAAATGAATTACATATCTTTGAAATTATGTAACGTTGCCACACTGTTCACTTCTAATATCAAAATTAAATCTGTATCCATAACAGTGTTGCAAAATTGAAATTTTGAAATAGTATTGAAAGAGTACCTTTTTGCATCAAATGGTACTTTTGTAATAAAATATTTATTTATTATATAATAATTTAGATCCGATTCGAACAAAGCACAAAAAATTATAAATATTTCGATAAAGAATTTTTAATTTGTAAGCATTTTGGGGATAAAATATAAAAGAAAGAAATTATTCAAAAATTCATTTACAAAATAATTTAAATTTAATTATTTTAATTTTTTAGAATTTTAAATAGAACATGACACAATGGCAACATTGTTGAGTGTATAAAATGGTGAATGCCTCCACTAACAGATATGATAATTACATGTACAGTACATGGATCTATGGTAATACAGTACCATTTCGAATAACGACGCTTTGATGAGTTTCGATTTTATTCACCACACCGGATTAATGCACCACATTTTATAAAAACTCACCACACTTCGATTTTATTCACCACCTTTTGTAAAAACTCACCACAACACTACAAAATTCACCACACTTCAAAAAATAAAATAAAATTTTTTGCCTCTTCCCCAAACCAGCAGTGAGCAAACAACAACATACGCGCCGGCGTGAGTGTGTTAAACCTATTCTGAAAAAGAATACTCTTTGTGTATAGGTATGCAGTATAACCGAAATCATAATAAATGTTTAAACCTTGAACTCCTAATATTCCAATATCCCTTTAGATATAATCCTGGGCTATGTGTTTACATTATGAGTTATAAGGCAAGTTTATTATTGCAGATACAAATTTTCTAATAACTTACATCATTTAAAACTAAAATAATTAACAAGAAATACATTTACACATATTACATACATACATATATTTAGTTTAAAAAATTTACAAAATAATATAGAGAGCAATTATTATACGAAGGCAACTTAAATAAATATATTGTAGATTAAAAAAGAATTACTATACACGTATACATACATATGCTAATATAAGACAAATATTATTATAAAAAATAGTTCTAATATTGCAAACTTGGGATTATAGTTCTGTTATCTTAAGGCTCTAGTTGAAATGTTTTGTATTAATAGGCTTTTATAATGCTAAGCATTAAAGAGTAATTCAGTTTGATGTAGACGTTGGTGGTTCATAATCTCTATTTGCAGTTAATCCTACTTTTTCCATTAATTCCGTTAGTTTCTGTGCTTTACGATCTTCATTATGCGCTATTACAGTGCATAGATGTTCCGTCAATAGTTCTTTCTTCTCAGAAGCGTTATGTAAATCCATTTTAGCTTTTAGAAATTGTGATTCAATTTTCATATAGTGTTTCCTACAAATAAAAGAAATTTATTTAGTTTAATACTAAAAAAAGAAAAACAACCAACTTATATGTACATAGGTGTCAAGAATCTGCTTGATAATTTTTGTTTCCATTTTTTTTTTCATTAAGTTACAGAACTGTCACCTTGGTTGGTTGATTACTTGACAGAAAATTAAAGTTTATTAAACTTATTTCACCAAAGTTTAAGAAATTGAAAGAAGTATTAGTATTCTTAAAGCGTAGGAGAACATCTTATTGATTCGTATGTTAACCATAGCGTTACATTATCATCTAACCCTGTATTGCCCGCTACTATATATTTAAGAAATCGAGAAAAATACTTACTCAACATTGGCAAAATGTATACAGGCATTATCGATTTGTTTTCTTAACAACGCCACATCAACGGCAAGATCATTATCTAATTTCGCAAGTTCCGCTTTGATTTCTTCAATCTTACGAGCTTCTGCTGCTGTTTTCTTTGAACTGAAATGATTACAAATTGGATTATTAGTCGTGTTCATATAAGACGCTGTAAAAAAAATTAATTATTTTCAAGAAAGACTTCATTTAACTTAGGGATGATACCATTCAGATCAAATATGCTCTGTTTTGTTAGACAACTTGAAGACAAACCCATGACGCCTTGTTCTAATTGGGCATAAAATTAATTTTCACTAGTTTTTATTTCAAATTGAATTTTTCGTAAAGAAAATTGTTCGCCACAGACTGAAACAGTTACTATTCATTTAGTGTGAAGTTCAAGTCATACACATATATATATATAGCTTGTAATCCTGTTCCTCTTCTATTGGTCAAGCTGATTGCTTGAGGGAGATAGTTTGGCAGTATAGATTCGAATTGATATAAGAGGTACACTGACACTCCAACCAAACCAATACCATACTCGTCAGTATTTCCTGGGTCCCCCTGTGATCGTAGTTACTTGTCCTGAATGTTATCATTCTAATTATGCTAAATATAGCCATTCTTAATCGCATTTAGAGGCGATTTCTTTATTAAAAAAATTTATTTACTTACTGTTGTTCAATGGCTTTGTATAACATTTCTTTTTTCTGACGATTTTGTTCTTCTATCATTTTACGATGCGATTCAAAATCTTTCAACGATATACCCTTAAAAGGGGACGGCGCTTCCAGCGCATCAGGTTCATTGTGATCTGATCGATGTTTTGAAATTGCCGGCGATGAAGGTAATATCGAGGAATCATCTAAACTACTAGTTGTGGATGATATCTGACTATTCACATCGTGATTTAGCTTTAGTATAGAGGAATCACTTGAAGATTCTGTAGTTTGCAAGTTAATGTTGTCGTTGACTGCATTGGCATTCTGTATTAGTGGATTTGGTTTTCTTGATGCTGACTGTTGTTGTTGTTGGGCTTTTAAAGGTTGATAAAATAGAGCCTCTTCTATAGATTTAGACAAACTGCGATCGAGATTTATATCTTCCATGGAATCATTATTTGCATTAATACTTTTCAGTTTTTCAGCCATTTTATTTTTATGGTCATTACCATTGCCAATATTAATATTGGCAGCAGCATTAACTGGTGGTGTTTGTGATTTTGGTTGAGACATTTTTTGCTGTTGGCGTCGATTGTAATCGTTTTTGTCTGTAGGCATACGTCTGATGCCACCGTGTCCACCACGAAGAGTTGCTGATTTCACTACCAAGTATACACAAACAAATGCAAAGAGATGAGATTTAAAACAAACCATACAACTATAACTACAACTGCCATATAAGAATATTGTGTCAACTTTATCTCATTTAAAATTATTTTAAATTATACACATTTATTGTTTTAACATGTACACATGTATGTTGGTTGTACTCACTTGATTCCATGGCTGTAATTTTTTTCTGCTTATTACTGCCGGACATACGATTTATTTCATCTTGACTAAAACCATTAAATTTATCTGACATTTTCGTTTTTTTTAGCAATTCCAACTTTATTTGTGTTTTAATACTAATTTTATTTTTAATTAATTAAATAAAAACAATATAAAATTAAATACAAATTCAAACAAAACAGAGTATTAAAACTGAAACAAGAGAATTTATGTACTTTAATGGGAGAGCTTAAGGAGAGAGAACTCTTATTCTAAATGTAAATGTCAAAACATCTTTAAATGCTTTGCCAACCATTTCACTATAGAACGATCAGTGCTTATAAGCAGGGCTGTTATACAAAGCTGTTACTTGACTTAGGTTTTGTATTTATTTCAGTTTGAAAATTTGCAGTTCTTTTCTTAAATCTTCTGTATCCTGTTCCCACCGCTCCTCCCAATATACTGACATTAAAGGTTTGGCATTTTTGCCATTTTTAATAGCCCACGGCAAATATTCGGCCACATAACGTTTGCGTTGCCTAATCAAAAAAGAAATAAATAAAAAATTAAAAATATAGAGCAAGAACTTAAAAACATTGGCTAAAGAGAGTAACGGAAAGTTAAAATGTGTGTTTTTTACATTTTCTGTACAGTATTTTTGATTTTCTACGTTAACTGTTAGACGACTGGGCTGACATGACATCGTAAATCTTTGTTTGAAACATTTTTCATAATGTTGGCTAAGGCCAGTGTTAAGGCAGTTATACCAGCGGTATGAATGAATTCACAAGCAGAGTGTATTGAGTATAAACATCTAGATATTGCTATCTACACCTGCGAGACAGCAATAGATTGGTAGGTATACTCTTTGATTTTTGATTCACTTCCATTCAAATTCTTACTGGTAACCAAACGAGTATATACGTATTCTTCCTACCTAGCGAATCCATCTTCATCCATTACACATACATTCATAAAGTAGCATAACATACAAATACAAGACTTACTTGGGTCTCAAACGCATGGCTCCAAATACAGCACCACCATAACACATAGGCAAACCATTATTTAAAGCTTCAAACCATTTAACAGCCACCTCACCCAACATATTGGTGGGCATATCCAGTATAGTATGAACCAAATCATGACATTCTCGATATCTTGTCATTACATAAGCCAATTCAGGGTCATCCATGAAGCGCACTTCCATACGGGAATCTGGAGTTACTTGCTAAATAATGATTATCATAGAAAAAAAAAAAAAGACAATTACATTATAAATAATTTCTCTATGTTGTATTGAGTTCTTACATTATCATCTAAAAATTTAACATAAGCACGTCCAAACGTATTTTCAGGTAATTGACGCAATCTCTCTATATTAACTGTACGTGTATTAATACGAGGTTTCTGTAACAATATACGTTGACCTTCTTTGCTAGATTTCATTGTAAGCAAAATATTTTCCAATGCACTTTCACCGGTTGTCTCACCTAAGGCCGCAATCATATCATGCCTATATTTGCAAGGGGAATTAAAAATCATTGTATTATTAAAAAAGTATTGAGTACCTTCGAGGATCCAATATGCTTGCTATAGATGAACCTGCTGCCAAAAATATTTTTTGAAATGGACTCATTTCAATACGATTTTGCATAAATTCTTTTGTAAACTCATCCCAGTGCTGTTGGGCATAGTCGTTTGTATCAGGATCGGATTTTTGATTATTTTCACCCGTTGCATTTGACGGCCGGCTGGTGCCATCTGATGATACTGATGTTGTGGCAACAGTTGTAAGTTGTTTTGTACAAACTCTAGCCAGGAATGTTCGCTTGCAAAGCTTCTGCAACATTATTATGCTATTCTTTTATGACTGAAACGTTGAAAGAAATTGTATATCAATATATATAAATACAAAGAAGAAAAAAAGAATGAAATAAAAAACATGAAATATATAACGAAATTATGTGTTAAGTTTCACCTTCATAAAATCTAACATTTGTATAGAAACCATTTTGGTTTTGGCCTATAAATGGATGGATAACAACGTCCTAACCAAGCTGGCCGATCTTCAGGCGAATCGCTATAATACGTTTGTAGACATTGTGGACAATTTTCTGTCAATCCCATCAGACACACAACAAACATTCCGGGGATGACATGTTCCATGTGGTCATAAAATATTGTGATTGCTACCCATTTTAACTGACTGAAAGTAGTCTCCTATCTTTCTGTGTATTGTATTTTTACATAGTCGCAGTACTTATGAGTCCTACAATTAGAAAACTGCCTAAGAAGTTTTTTTAGTCCAAGTTTGTATTATATTTTTAATGTTGCCTAGCGTAATTCAATATCATGCTATATAAAGTAATATAAAGACCATTTATTCGAAAATATTTGTTTTATCTTAAATATCATACATACATATGTACATACATTACAAACATATTTCTAAAGTTTTAAGAAAACTAAGTCATTAAAACATTTATGTATGCATGCGTGATGTACATACCACATACACGCTCGTACATACCACATAAGTAACGTACATATATGTACATACTGCTAGATTCGTCTAAAATATAAAGAATTATTTAAAAAACAAACAAATTTCAAATATAGTTTGATGACTAAACAATTTCTTATTTTCTGTAATTCAATGACTTTTCAGCGAAACATACATACGAGTATTTAAAGTTAAAACACTTGAACAAATTTCTTGTAATGAACTCTTATAAATATTTTATTATTATTTATATTAAAATAAACAGAGGCCCCCTAACTCTATCAAATACTGTAGTCTTGAATGAGAATAATTGATGAATTTCGATAATCAATCTAAAGACGTAGATTCGCACACTTTGCTTAATAAAGTATTAGAATTACATTGATAAGAAACTAAAATAAATTTCAATTCGTAATAATCTTCAGCTTTAAATTACGTTTCTATAGCCATAAAAACTGGTCCTATTAGAACAAAATAAGTTCAAAAAATACATACATACATATATAATTGATGATTACAACCCGTCAGTCTGGATTACGACCAAGCTTCTCACACCACTTATGTTGTGTGTGTTAATTTTATCCATAAGGGGCGGGACTTACAGTTTAAAGTTACCTCCGAACGACAGATTTCTTCTCTCAGAGTTTTTTTGTTGCTATAAATCTGCTAAGAGGAAGTCGCCGAAGAATTATTTTTTCATATTTTCAAAGGAAAAATTCTGTAGCCTTCTACAGTGCCTCATAATAGAAAAGAAATAATTTCATAATGAAAGCTGCTTCAAAACTAACCTTATTTACTCGCAATATCTGTACATGTGTATATTCTGTGTATTTTTTTTAATGAAAGTTTAGAAAGAATATTAACTTTGAAATGGAAAATAACTATTAATTTTTTTTCAGTGTAAAATGCTGATAATTCAACATTTAATTGTTTGGTTTCTTTTTGCCTCAAAGCAAAAAGTTTTTTATTAAATAAAATGCTAAGAACTTATTTAACCCATTAATGCCCGAATTACTTTTTTCTTCTAACGGTTACCGTTTTGTTCTTTACTCTCAATTTCTTCTCAGAGCATAAAAACAAAGGCAACCTCTGCTGGCAACTTAAGTTGCCACTGGGCTCTAATGGGTTAATAACCGGTTTATTTGGTTCCCATATAATAAAGTTCTGAAAAGTATTTCAAATAAAATAGAAAATTAAGTTAAACACATCACAGGCATTATTTATAGTTTAAATACCCAACAAAGTGAACTACATTGGGCTGCTATGATCATGAGCCGTTGAAATGTAACAAAATCTGTTCATTTCTGAAGCAGTAATGGAAACAATATTGATACAATAGCAATTTGAAGTGATTTTTACTACCAAACTCTTAATTCGAACCTATAGTGGTCATATGTCACAAGAACTGTGTTCCAGCGTCAGGTCACAGGTGCGAGATCATTGCTCAGGAACTCAGAAACGTAAATGATGCAACAGCATTGCTTACAAACTTTTAGAAAACATCTGTGATGATACTGTTTAGCTTAATAAGATACTTAAGTTAGAATTAATCTCGCATAGGGGATTATAACTTCGATAAAAGAAAATCATTAAAAAAATTAACAAAAGCAATTTGAATACACGAAATAATTTCATTGAAGAATTTATGATGTGCTGCAGACTTTATGACTCCTTTATTGTATATAAGCAAATATTATATTTTCGTTTCTTAAGCAAAACTATTTAATTTGAACTCAATTTCATTTCAAATTGTTCTCGTATTTATTGATATTGTATTATGTAGTCTTATAATAAGCATTTCAATTATATTTTAAAGCATTTGAACAAATATTATCCATCATTTACGTACGTACATATCAATGTACATACATATGTATGCAAACTCAAAAACAGGTGTCTAGACGGGATTCCTAAAAGTTTATTTAAATTAAATTTAAACAATAGAGTATGTTTCATCTAATATATAAAATTCTCGCGTCACGGTGTTAGTGGTTAAACTCCTCCGAAATGGATCGACCGATTTTCATGAAATTTTGTGTGCATATCGGGTAGGTCTGAGAATCGGACAACATCTATTTTTCATATCCCTAAATGTTAAGAGGGCGTGGCAAATCGTTAAAATTGAATATTTTATCGATATCGACAAACTCAACAAAAATGGGCGTGGTAACCCTCCCCCTTCAAGTGATACCTATAACTCTTAAACTACTGAACCGATTTTAACCATTCTTTTTTTGTTCGAAAGCTTATCAGGTTTAGATGGTTTAAAAAAAATCGATATAGCAAAAAGTAGGCGTGGCAAACTTTTAAAATTGAATATTTAGGGACATAGTGATCGTAGACGAATGCAATTCGGTGCGTAAGGTCGTAGAGTCGATATCGACAAACTCACCAAAAAAGGGAGTGGCAACCCTCCCTCTTTAAAAGATACCTGAAAGTCGGCTAATTCGATGGTTTATAACTACTTATGTACATATATAACATGTATGTCTGTTAGTTTTTGTTTTGGAGCGAGTACAACAACTACAACTTCGTCAGCGCTACCCATGACTCGGACCTCTTATTGTTATTCTTTGTATGCCTCACCTAAATAACGTAGCGACTTCGATTAAATTTTGAACTAGATAGATAGATCCACACACTTATAGTAAGTTAGTTATTTTTATATAACTGTTTTATGCAGCGTATTACAATAAATATATAATGTGACCTGTTTTGGGCAATAAAAAAATCAATTTTGGGCGGGACGAAGTTCGCCGGGTCAGCTAGTATACCTATAAATATGAAATTAAATAAAGATTTTGATAAATTAAAATATTTTCTTAATAAGTGTAATTAAATTGCTCAATGATTCAAGTAAAAAAAATATTTATTTAACGGTATATAAGAAAAGGTAAGTACATAATTATTAATGTTTTTGAAAATAAGTTTTATCTGATACTGTATTATGAAACACTTTAGATAAGTAGTAACGCTTATCATGTATACACAATTTAATATGTATTCTCTTATTTTTGCAGAAAATGATAGAATAACATATGAAGACAAGTAATATTATGCCAAAAACTATATCGGAAAACCATTGAAGACATTGAGTTAAACGTGGAAAAATGTCATGTTTTTAATACATAGGATGTGGGATTTAGCTTCATATCAAGATTCAAACCTTACGATGTCAAATATTTTGTCAGGATTTTCGGCAGTGGATATTTGACTTCAAAATGGAGTCGATAAAGTTAAATTTACCGTTACAGTTTTAGGACTATAAACACAAATTAAAAGCCGTTTGGTTGGGCTTTCGTTTCTCTAACGTTTGAAGTTTAACACACATAGTGTGAACGATGTAAGATTTTAATTTCTAAACATTTCTATTGTAAAATCCTTGGACTTCTCTTTACTACACCTAATATAAATGAAACTCTTCATTTTTTTTTTGAAATTAATTTTATTTGTTTTAAAATTTTTTATCTTTCGTTATTATTGTTTCTATTGTTTTTTTTTCTCTTAGTATGGCATTTTTACAATATATAGTATTTATCGTTTGTATAACGATGTTTTTTTTCTGTACACAAAAAATATATTTTTTTATCATTTATAAAACTTATAGTATAACTACTTATACTGCATTATAGCAAAATTAGCAAATTCATAGATTAAAAAACTACATACATACATACATATGTTATACGTAATTAAGATGTATATACAGCTACTAGATTTTAAATAATAATATAACACATAAGGTTTTTGTTTTCTAACATTTTCTTTTATACATAATTTCAAGATAATGTTTTAATGGTTGTGGTGGTGGTTGTGGATTGCGAGATGATGATGGCTACATTGCTGTTTAAACAAAATATATTTGTAAGACTAAACAGCTTCACTTTTATTTGTGGTGGGTAACAACAGTTCCTTATCGGGAGCTTGTTTCCGCCTGAAAGTAACGTACGTATACAAAAGGCTGGCAAAAACACTTATATTAATGCCAATACAATTGAGCCAAGAAAATATGTAATCGCCACCAATAAACATGCCTAGATATGTGACACATATATTTTTCAAACAACCCACTATGGTGGTTGTTAAGGCTGAATTATATTGTGTACAAAGTATAGTGCTGTAGGATAATATAAAACCCATAAAACAGCTAAGTAGGAACTGTATGAAGAAATAGGGATCATGCCAGTTTTTAAATGCCAGTGATTCTGTTAAATCTCCTGTTAGATAGGTGACAACAAGTGCCGGAGCAAACATAAACAACGAATTGTAGAACATAAGACCATATTTGCCAATTTCCGATGTGTCCAATTTCTTCTTAACAAATACACCGTTTGCTGCAGTCAAGGCATTTGTTATCATCACAAATGTATAGCCCTGCATGTTAAATGATAAATCATCGGATGCCGCCAAGAGGGCTCCACTTATCATGCCATATACACTAATTTGTACTGCTACAGAAGGCCTTACGCCCAATATCTTTAATTCCAGTAACATAGTCATTAATATTGAGAAACGTCTTAGAGCAGCAAACATTGGCAAACTCAAAGCCTGAGTTCCGCCTAGACCAAACATCATGTTGCCCAAGAAAATCAAGGGCAGGGGAAATATTTTCTTAAACGTATTACGCTGCAATGATGGAAAGCTGACTAGTTTAAGGCGTTTGCCTATACTTAATACTACGATGCTGGCTGTAATCTGACCCAGACTAAGAAACAGAAATGAGGGAAATCTGTAGGATGTT
Organism: Sarcophaga caerulescens; assembly: GCA_927399465.1. NCBI lineage: Eukaryota > Metazoa > Arthropoda > Insecta > Diptera > Sarcophagidae > Sarcophaga > Sarcophaga caerulescens. Next base: position 89,114,523 of record OV656867.1, read on the forward strand.
AAAACGGTCTTATTAACTACGGTTATCATGAATGATGACAGCCCATAGAATAGGGCACTGGAAATTTTCTTAAAATACAACGTAACATCTTCTTTCTGTTGGCGCAACTCTTTGGAATTTAGGCTAGACGTACTGCCACTGATGCTATTACTATTGTTCAATTCCAAAGTCAGGGAACCATTTCCTCCGCTAATGGCATTTGCTCGTGAATCCATTATAAACTTAGGAGCTGCTCAACAAAACAGACACGCAGGCAGTAGCAGCTATAGATTTAGTCTGTTACACCGTCTTCTTGTATACCAAGTAGATAATGAATTAACAAACTGACCGCGTGTACAGCACAATTGCTGCCTCAGACGATAATTAGTTAAATGCAAATTGTTGTATTACACTTATTTCTTTATTAATTTTTTTTTTAATTTCTTAATGTTTTTTATTTTCATTACTCTTTCTCTCTCCTTTTATCATTGTTTTGGCTACGTAATACTAATTAGAAGTAATAACGTTCAGCATTTTATATATTTCTAATACTTTTATTTCATTTGGTTATCGTTAACATTGCACTAAAATGTTCTTTTTCGTTTATGTTATATTCACTATTTGTTTTAATTAGTTTTTCTTCATCTTTTCATAAACTTTAGTCAGCAAATGGTACTCTGCTCTTTTTTCGTCACGTATCTTATAAGCATTTTGACAGACAGAAGTTCTTTTTTACACTGACCCTCTATCAACCACTATAAGTAATTTTTGTATGTTTGTTTTGCTTCTCCCTTCTTGAACAGAAGAGAGAGAACAACTTTGTTGTTTTAAATTAAAAATATTTTATATGAGTTATTTATATATTTCTTTGTAACTTTAAGTATACAATTGTATACAATTTTTATTACTTACTTCAAAAAATAAATGTAATAAATTACGTTTTTAAAATAAATATTTTTGGATTAATTTCTCACTCACTTTGATTTTGTTTTCAGCAGGTGTCAAACTCAGCTGGTAAGAAAAACAACGTTGTCTACTAGAGTAGTAGAAGAGAAAAAAAAAAATAATAAAATAAACCGTGATGTCCAAGCATAAGCCCCATAGATGCGGGTTAAGAAGCGATTTTCTTATTTTAACTCTTGAAGTGGAATATATGGAATTAATTATAACCCTATAAACATATTAATGTTTAGACCCTATAAGTTGAAAGATTTTATAACCATAGTCTTTCAAGCTCGTGTTTATTTCCAATTACAAATGTATAATGGAAACTTATCATATTTATTAATATCATACATCCAGGCTAGAAGGTCCAGGAAAAAAAGTATGCTTAATCTCATTCGCGGTGACATATACATCTTTTTGACCTTCTCGGTAATGTTTCCAATGATATTTGGCAATAATTGCAATACAAATATTATTATTTATTTTTAATTTTAATATGACTGTAAACCAGACACTAACTTAATAAAAATCCATATTTTTCGAGAATAACATTGTCTTTTATTAAATAAATTCTACATGGCGAAATAACCATCGACTTGACCTATTTTAATACCTTTTGTAATTATTAAAACTTCGACTTTATAATTGCCAATTGGAAATGGTAACATTCTAACATTTTTCTCTGAAAATATCAAATTCTGGATTATGAAATCGTGCTGTGGATATTGAAAAAAATATATATTAATAAAATTCATGGCTAAAATACATACTTATATAAAAAATACTCAACATTATAGGGACAAGTATGATTAATATTCGAATAATCAGCCATTGTTTGTAATACTAAATTCCAAAAAATATTTTGTTTGGGATTTTTTCGAAACTCACAGAAGTCTATAACATCATCATACAGAAATGGTGAATATTTTTTATTATTTTTACGATATAATTTGGCTTGAAACTGTAAGTATTTATTAAAAAATATATAGAATTACACTCAAATTAAAATTTGTGGATTAAGTTTTATTACCATTATATTATTAAGAGATTTCACCATCAGTTTACCATATAGAGAAAATGCGAGATCGTTTTTATTAATTTTATTTAATTGGCATTTTGTATATTTCAAATATGCAACATTTAAGGCCGTACACGTTACATTCGTTATTTTAATAGATTTCTTTTGTGCATTAATATCCGCAAGTATTTGGGAAAATATTAATAATAATATGTTAAGTTTTAAGTGTTTCATTGTTTTTTAGGGAATGTTTGTTTTAACGCTCCAAAAGTTGTTATAAAATGAAATTTGTAATATCTAATAAACAGATACACCTCATTAGCCACTTAATTGCAATTGGTGTCTGATTTAGATTATCAATAATATTTTACTGTTTATATTTTCATCTAATTTTTTTCATAAATAACAAACAGATCAGTTAAATAGGTTGTAGTTGATATTTGTTGATTAGTTAAAACGATTGGTTTTACTGAAATTTCACTGTATTGAAGGAATTCTATACACAGTGGTAGCCAAAAGTCTACACACGATTGATATTTTTCTATTTAAAAATCACAATGAAAAAAATGGTCAAAGTAGGCAACGAAAGGAATGCAGTCCCTACACGTTGCGATATGTTATACAACTTGAACAGGTTGTACGATAAATTGTAGAATTCTAGGGCTGGTTGGCCAAAGCTTGGTCGTCGGTTGAATGAAAATTAAAATTTTTTTATTCGATCGACCCTCAAATTGAACAACCACATTGGTACGAGTTGGGGCGCCATTTTCATTTTGACGCCGCAAGTGAAGCATAGCAGGTATACAACATTTCAAAACAAAAAATGTTAGTTAAAGTGGAAAAAACATATGTATAAATTCGTTGAGGCATACAAAAATGTGCCGAAATCATGGAATGTTAAAGGTAATCTTATTAAAAATAAAAATATTAGACCATTAATGCAAACTTGTTCAAGTTGCATAGCAAATCGCAACGTGTATGTACCGCATAAACATTTTTGCATCTTGTCGCTTTGGATTGTCGCTCTCATTGTATATGTTACATTTTTATGTAAAAGTACTATTTTTTGCAAGTCTGTTTAACGAAAATAATATCAAAAAGGAAGAATAATAACATCTGTGAAAATACTTCTGCATTTATTTACAATAAATAATATTGTGCGATTGCGTTTGGATTTAAGAAGTTTTTTAAATTAAAGCCTGAATAAAAATGCATAAAACCAAGAAAAAAACGAAAACAGTTAAGCTGCCGAAACCGATTAAAGTTAAAAAGGAAAAATCCGACGAAGATCGTCTTCCACAACCCATGACCCATTATTTGGACGATAGATTGGAAATGATCAAGCAAATCTTTAATAGTCTCAAGCCAAAAACCATAATAAATTTAGCACCAGAATTTTTAAAGGCATGATTGCTTTTTTTTTTGTAATGTTTGCAAGAATTTAAGTAATTTCAAGTTTACATTTTACAGACCCAAGCACTGGAAGAAATAGAAGAGGCCTGTTTGAATGAGCTGCTGTGCATATCAACGAAACGTTTAAAATCCATAATTACGGCCACAAAATGTCCAACAGATACTGAATCATCTGATAATGATTCAGATGTAGAAAGACATGAAGGTAAGCTAAAAATATGGTTGGAAGCGTTTATTTATTGACCGACATTATGTTTGATTTTATTGTAGAACACATTTCATTGGAGGAAATATCATCTGATAGCGAGATTGAAGGATCTTCTAAAAAGAGTAAGTAGATTAAAGTTGCTGCGTAAGCGAGTAGATATCGTCAGGATAGTTGAGATTCTCCAGCAATTTTTCTTCTATGAAATGTTGCTTCCGTGATTAATACTTCGAGTACGGAATTGAAAAGCAGACGATATAAGATACAGCCTTGCAAGTACTCAGAGCAAATTTTAGTTTTGTTACAAAAGCACAAAAATGGGCACAGTTTAAATATATCATCTTATATAAGGTGTAGTAAGAAAGAAATCTATGATTTTTATATGAAATTATAGGTTTTATCTAGCATAGGAAGAACGACCACAAAGTCATAGATGTTCTGTTTGAAGACAATGTCGTTCTGCCTTTGAAGTCAATCCTTTACTCATTAATTGTTCTTAAATATTTATTGCTCCTACATTCGGAAACATTAGTGAAGCGAGTTGGGAAAAAAATATATTCAAATAATGTTGTTATGTCTGACTTCCTTTGGAAGCCTTAAGACATTTTATTGAATAATTTTAACATTTATTAAATTTTTGATAAATATATCGGCGATTTAAAACAAAGAAGGCATAGTACATCCTTTTTGTACACAAAGAGGAAAAAAAATTTGCATTTACATACAAAATATAGTGTTGAATGAAGCATAAATAAATTCAGGCTTATGTGGAAGCCAACAAGTTAAAAAGCGAACACTGATATGCCTTTTTTGTATTAAGCCAACGATATTAGAATGTTCTCTACCTAATTACACTTTAATTTTTCACCCAACTTCGGTGGTGCTATGTAAAATGCTCGCATTATAACCACATCCTCGCCAACACCCAATTGAACGTTGTCATCACCATTTTCTTTGCCCACCTCTAAAGTAATTACAAAGTCACCAGTCTCGAGACAACCACAGCGGCGAACGTACTCAATACCAAAATCAATTGGCTTGTATTCACATTCGTTCATTTCTTTTGTGTATAATAATGGCCTTAAATTTCGTCTAAGATTAAGATTTTTACACAGTTTTATGCGATATTTCATTTCGTCATCGAGTTCGCTTGCGTCCATTGTCTCCAGTGGTAGGATAACGAATACCGGACAATATATTTCCACACGAGCCAAAGCTGTTGCTGCAGATTTACATTTAGAGTATATAAAAATGGCTCGGCATTCGATTGAACTAATGGTGCGTATGATAAAATTAATAATCGATTGCATCGAGCTTAAAATATCGCGTATCGCCATAGTGTTGTCTGTTACCGCTAAGCGATAATTTTTGATTGGTAAAAGTTTCTTAACAACCAAGGGATATTTATTACACCAGGCACTTTTTACTATAAACATACAATCGATTTTCCACAGGAACTCGTGATTTTCAAACGATTTAAAATCGCTACAATCCTCCAGGGGCACAGAGCCTATAATAGGAACTTTCGAACACTTGGCCAATGGTATAACATCTTGCAACAAATACAAATACTCTGTTTGGCTATTGCTAAATAGATTCGTTAGCCATAAGAAGTCTAATTGTTGGATAAGGCCTAATAAATCCAACATTTTGCGACTGACGTATTCCAAATCAATGTTACCAATTAACATGAAATTGCGGTCATTTGTTATGCGATGTCGCAATTCTTTGAGAAATCTCAAACAGCGTATACGAGGTACGGCAATAAAATCAGCTTGTATTCGTATAGCCATTTCCAAATCTTTAGTAAATATATCGATTAGAGTTTGTGATTGCAGGCTTTTACACTGATTCGGTATCTCAATATAATCATAAGAATTTACAATACCAGCCTCCTGAATACAAACGGCTATACATGTTTTAAGTTTCTTAACCACAATTCCCTTTACTTCTTGTCCAATAGAAATTACATCATCTAGTTGAATAGAAGGCAAATGATAGTCCAGATTTATAACGTAGGCAATCTCTTTAAAGCCGGAATATCTGTATGCCGGATTACACGTTAGAGTAATGGTGTTACATTTACCCAAAAATAATGAACAATTATTTCGATTTCTACCCATGCGACAAGCATCTCCTGTAATTTGTAATGCTATACCAACAGTAAGTAAAACATTTGGATCTTCCAATTGTTGCTCACTCATCGCCTCTTTAACTAAACCTACTAAGGCTTCGACTTCTTGAGGTTTATTTTTCACAACGTCAACCAAAAATGTTCGGGTATTGTTCTTTAATAAACGTTTCACTTCATCTTTTGTAGTACAATTAACAATTTCCGCCATTAAGGCCAAACTATAATAGCGCCTCCTTCTACTTTTTCGTTGATGTTTATTATGAACATCGCATGCCTTTTTAAATTCTTCAAGTTGGTCTTCCAAATCTTTCTGACCATTCAGTAAAACTGTGAAATGTTCGTTCTGCCCATCCTCATCATCACCATTATTGCCTGGCTTTATGCAGTTTTGCACAAACTCTATACGATTTGAATTCATCTTACAATGGAAAATTTCTAAAGTTTTTAAAATTTAAATTTATTCTTGCAGCTAAGAAGAAGAAAGCAATCAAAACTCCGACAGAAACAGATGCAGCGAAAAAGAACACATCCAATGACGATAATCAAGGTAAGAGTAATTTTGCTCTGAACAAAAAATATTTTTTCCCAAAGATATAAAAAACCAAAATTGAACGCGAGATTTTAAACAAAATTTATATTTTAATTTGACAATAAAATTTCAAACACAATTTTATTTTTTACAAATTGCTTATGCATACGACAAAAAAAAAGAGTATGTACAATTACAGCTGCAGTTAAAATGATAGCACGATTATATTTTAGTTAGTCCATACAGTACATGTTTTAAATCCATGTGTATTTGCTTATAATCAGTTGATTTGTGCAATCAGCTGAACAATTTACTTAGCTTTCGTCATATAAAGATAGCATTTTGAGAATATTGCTTGAATCTGCTACTGTCGTCCTATCTGTTGTACCTATCCTATGATATAGAACCAATACATATTAGAATTACAATTGGCCTCTGTCAAGAATTCTCAATAAATAATGGTGAAAGCTTTAAGCAATTATTAGTTCGTTTTGAATAGGTGGATTCCTTTTCTAATTTAAAATATTATTTCTTTATAGAAGATGGACAGATTAGTGTTCTAGAATTGTTAGAATTACAGGCTCGTGCCAGAGCTATACGTTCTCAACTTGCTTTAGAACCGGTCACAAAAATTGAAGTCGATTCAGATGAGGAGAAACGAAAGACTTCCAGAGATAAAACAATCAAGAAAGATGATAAAGCAAATAGAAATGAACGCAAAAGATTGTCAAGTGAAACAGAATCGAAAGATTCTGCTAAACTTAGACGAATTAACGGTTCTTCCGAAAGTCTTAATACAAAAGCAAATGATAATGAAGCGGATAACCGAAAAACCAAAAAGATTAAACTTAAGAGAAGTCATCGTAATTCTAGCAATAAAGAGAAGGAAGAAGACCCAAAGGAACGGCATAATAGTGAAAAGGAAATCAAGGATAAAATTGATAAAACAAAAGAAAATGAAAAGAACAAAAATAATCATACCGCCATGGTGGCAGACATAAAGAAGGAGAAGAATAGTCGTTCGCCCTCACCGGATGTTATACCTATCGTTGCAGAACCGGAAACTCTATGTATAGCCGATTCATCAGACGATGAGCATACAAAGGCCAATAAAAAATTATCTGGTAACGAATTGCCAAAGAAGGATCCAGTTGAACCAGCTACAAATACCGAAAAAGAAACTGAAACTGGACTTAAGCAAGAAACTGATAAATCGAATACTTCAGCAAATGCGACTCAACAAAAAGCTTGTATACAAGATGAAATCATCAGTGGAAATACAAGTGAAAATATTCAAAATGCTGCAACACAAATAAACAGCAAACAACAGACTCAAGATGAAAATAAAGTTAAAGCTGCACAATCTAAAAGTTCTTTAAGTAAAAAATCAAATGAAGAAACTAATTCTACAAATCACTCCGATGACGATCGTAATGACGATGTAATTTCATTGGGTGGCGACTTGGAAAACGAAATGAACGAAGAGCTAGAAAAAGAAGTTAATGCTGTACAAACCAAATCAACGGAAGACTCGTCACAGGATAACAATAAGTCACAGGATGAAAGCCAAACAGAGGATGTAATATCATTAGAATCGAGCGAAGATGAACGTACAAATGATAATCAGGTAATTAATTAATTAAAACAACAAAAGAAAACAAGTAGAAGTATTTTTTATTCATTCTTTATTTAATAGTCCTGGCATTCTCGCTATATGAAAAGCTCTAAAGTGAGCAAAGTTTTGGCTGCTTCACGTTTGGGCAAGCGCGTACGTGATAAGATCAAGAAATCAAAGCATTCGAAAAAGGATAATCAGAATAATAATTCCGAAGCAGAAAAAGAAAAATCAACACCGGCATTTACATCAAAACATGAAGATGGTTCAGTTGAACAGTATAAAGAACTATTAGAAATAAGACAAAGGAAGTCGTAATACTATCTACGAGCTTTTATAGAATACATTACAAAAATTTGAACATTTTGAATATATATTTAATAATACAATGAATATGTCGTAAAAAATGAACTAAAATATTGTCTTACAATTCAATTGATCGGAAAATTAAGAAAATTGTTATTGTTATTCGTGAACAAGAGAATCGAACACAAGCTGATCTTATTTCTTCTTTGATGGGCATATTTACTAGGACATGTTTCAGAACATCACGAGCGTGCTTCTTTACGGTTGAACCAGTTAGAACCTAACGCAATCAAACATTTATCTACTGGGTATTCTGCATCTATTAGATTACGAACGTACATACATACATCATTGGTCATTACAACCCTTCAGTCAGGATTTCGACCTAGCTTCTCACACCACTTATGTTGTGTGCGTTAATTTTATACATGAGTGGCGCGACCTACAGTTTAAAGTCGACTCCGAACGACAGATTTTTGAGAAGCTCTTCATGGCAATTTTATTTTACTCAGAGTTTTTGCCAGAAATCTGCTGAGAGGCAGTCGCCCAAGAAACATTTTTTTTCATATTTCGTTTTGATGTCTGACCTGGGATACGAACCCGGGCTTTACGTCTAATAAGCCAACACACTACCTACTAGACTACGGCGACTACATTACGAACGTACATCTTTTTAATTTGCAAACAAATAAAAAAACATCATATGGAGTTGGATAAGGCATTCTTAGATTGGAATCCGCAGAGGTTGAAACTGTTAGCCTGACCACTCACGTTTTGCATGGATTAAAAGTACAAAAAGAGAATATAAAGTGTTTGGAATGACATGAAATCAATTCAACTCGCCATAGTCTAGGAGGTAGTGTAGTATTAGTCGAGAGTATGTGGTTCAACCCTTGACTCAGACATCTCTAACCTAAGGAAATATGAAATAAATATTTCATTCGGCGACCTCCTCTCAGCAGTCTTCTGGTAAAAACTGTGAGAGTTATTAAAATTAAAATTGCCTAGCGCACCATTCAATTTTCGAACATCCTGCAAAGTCTTGCTTACTTAATAAATCTAATATCCATGGAGTATTTATTTTCAAGGGCATATGTAAGCGTTTATTGTATATAAAAAACTATTCATGTATTTTTTAATTTTAATACTTTTAAAATACTTTTAACAATTTAACACAAAATCATTAAAAACCAGGGATTGCAAATAATTGTTATTGATAAATTTTCTAGAGAAAGAAATCATGCAATGATTTTTATTTTTTAATTTTTATTAAAAAACTCAACAAATAATGATTATTTTCTGAGTTTTACTTTTTGTTCAGAGAATAACAGTTATTGTGAGAGTTTTATTTTTCGCTCAGAAAATAATAGTTATTATGTGATTTTTATATTTCGTTCACAAAATAACAGTTATTTTCGGATTTTTATTTTTCACTTAGAAAATAATAATTATTTGTTGAGTTTTATTTTTTTGCTTATAAAATAAAATTATTTTTAGAATTTTGATAATATAGGAGAAAACTAAGATATTTAGTGCAAGATATATGATTCCTTATGGTACTTTTTCATTATACAACTGGTAAATTTTGAAAATTATATAATATTTAATATAAAAATATGCAATTCAACATATAGGGTCCTAATTAAAATTATTTCAGTATGAATGTACTTTTTGGTACTTTTTCATTCTACAATTGGTACTTTTTGCAATTTAGGTAATATTTAACTTAAAAACAGGAAATTCAACATATACGGTCCTAATTAAACTCATTTCTATATGAATGTACTTTTTGGTACTTTTTCATTCTACAATTGGTACTTTTTGCAATTTAGGTAATATTTAACTTAAAAACAGGAAATTCAACATATACGGTCCTAATTAAACTCATTTCTATATGAGTGTACTTTTTGATACTTTTTCATTCTACAATTGGTACTTTTTGCAATTTAGGTAATATGTAACTTAAAACAGGAAATTCAACATATACGGTCCTAATTAAACTCATTTCTATATGAGTGTACTTTTTGGTACTTTTTCATTCTACAATTGGTACTTTTGGGAATAGACCTCTGAATATATAAATTATTAACAATATTATGATTATATAAGTTATAACTACTATTTATTTGTTTATTATTAAAAAAAAATTAAATCAAATTTTCTTACAAAATTAAATATTTTTAATTCAGTTTTACAAATAAAAGTTTTTGTATAGAGTCGCTAGACAAATTTGATCTTAAATCAGTCAATACTAATTTTAGAGCTGTAAATGCCCTTTCAACTGTAACTTGTGTTGCAGGCACACTGTGTAGCACTTTTGCTAATCTGTATAAATATGGGTATTTATATTTATTGTTTCCCAATAACTCATTATATCAGCATTGACATCAATAGGCTTTGGGTTATAGTTATTTATTTCTGTAATAGCCTTTTTCATTTCATCTTCAATTTCATCATCTGAATCCCTATCGACTGAATCCACATTTATTGAATTTAAATTTATTTTCTAAGAAAATAAAAAAAAATTGTCAAAAAGACCTCGTGATTACTTTCAAGACTATGTTTTACTTCTTGTGCTATGGTTCTATAATACCGATCATTTTAAACAAACTCTGCTTGTTTAATTTTATATTTTTTTTGGACAATATGATTCCATGTTATCATTCAATTTCATTCTTTGCGAAGTATCAGAGAAATTTCAAAAAGTACCAATTGTAGAATGAAAAAACACATTCATACTGAAATAAGTTTAATTAGGACCGTATATGTTGAATTTCCTGTTTTTAAGTTACATATTACCTAAATTGCAAAAAGTACCAATTGTAGAATGAAAAAGTACCAAAAAGTACACTCATATAGAAATGAGTTTAATTAGGACCGTATATGTTGAATTTCCTGTTTTTAAGTTAAATATTACCTAAATTGCAAAAAGTACCAATTGTAGAATGAAAAAGTACCAAAAAGTACATTCATATAGAAATGAGTTTAATTAGGACCGTATATGTTGAATTTCCTGTTTTTAAGTTAAATATTACCTAAATTGCAAAAAGTACCAATTGTAGAATGAAAAAGTACCAAAAAGTACATTCATACTGAAATAATTTTAATTAGGACCCTATATGTTGAATTTCATATTTTTATATTAAATATTATATAATTTTCAAAATTTACCAGTTGTATAATGAAAAAGTACCATAAGGAATCATATATCTTGCACTAAATATCTTAGTTTTCTCCTATATTATCAAAATTCTAAAAATAATTTTATTTTATAAGCAAAAAAATAAAACTCAACAAATAATTATTATTTTCTAAATGAAAAATAAAAATCCGAAAATAACTGTTATTTTTGTGAACGAAATATAAAAATCACATAATAACTATTATTTTCTGAGCGAAAAATAAAACTCTCACAATAACTATTATTTTCTGAGCGAAAAATAAAACTCAGAAAATAACTGTTATTCTCCGAACAAAAAAATAAAGCTTAGAAAGTAACAATTAAAAAGTAATTTTTTTAATAAAACTCATAATGATTACAGTCCCTGTTAAAAACAATTTGCAAAATGGAGTCTTTCCCCTTGAGGTAAGGTAAGATAAGTGACCCGTTTTATCAGTCACTACAATTGATATTGCGAAATATAGATTAATTTTAATCGAAGTATGAAATGTTGACGGTGTTATATTAATTATATATGAATTTTTTCAATTACTTTAGACAGATCCTATCACAAGTAATTCACAATTTTAGAACTGTTAATTAATTTTAAATCCAACTACTCTTTAGCGCTATACTATGTATTGTAATTTGAAATATTTATTTCGCTTGTTTCAAACTTTGTCATGAGAGAATGTTTTATTATTAAAATAAAGTGAACTTCAAAAGGTTTAAAGTAGATTGAAGTACATATGTTGAAACATTTACAATTTTTATTGTTATTCGTCATAACAAGGCTTGGTAAGATATTTTTCTGTAATTATTTAATAATTAGAGAACAATAGAAGAATTCAAGGGAAATATTTTGGAAATATTTTTAAATTTTGCTTTCTTTAAGCCAATTAAGCCAAGCATACAGAACAAACTTTTTGGCCTTCAATTCTGGCTTAACAATTGTGTGCTTCAGCAAATTAACTATTCTAGGGAATGCCAAGTTTTACGGCATGCTTTCGAAAAGGGTACTGGACTTGTAAGAGTAGCAATAGTACAATGAATGACCAATCAGTTGTCTACCGTACCCATCTTTATGCTTCCAACGAAATTGAATTTCCTAACGAAATACTTACCAGCACTGGCCAGTTCATCAGCAATGCAATTTCCAATCATATCACTATGTCCTGAATACGGAATAAGAATTACCTTTGAATTGTCTTACATTTCTCTTGGAAGTCCCCGACATGTTTGGACGGAGACGAACTTCGAAGCGATGTTTTTGAGAGACTTGATCCCTCCCTGGCTGTCCGAGTAAATCTAGCGATTTTTAGGGAAAGTAACAATACTCAATAAGTATTGCACTGGGGCGACCCCTAAGTACCAGTCAAAAAGATTTGTTGCCATAAATCTCACTGGAAGAATATGATAAAATTGAGTAGGGACGGGTATGAATGCATTTTACTTTTCTAAGGACATTGACTCATGATAAGTTTAGTCATGACACATGAGAGTTTAGTCATGCATTTAGCAACTATTTTACTAGAAGTCGTCTTTTAAAAGGGGTCCCATTCAAATATATTATAATTTTAATGACATTTTCAATTTCCATTTTCGAATTTCCAGCTTATGCAGCCGAGTTCCAATGTGCTTTTAAACATATATATCCGATTAATGAAGATAACTACGAAATTCTACAGAGGAATATAAGCAATGTATTCAATCGGAAGGCGGGAATTTATCCAAAATCGATTACCTTGGATAATAATGGAAAAACTGTTTTCATTAGATTCTGGTACAATGGAGAAAAACCGATAATTAGCGAAGGCCCCTATGGCAAGGACAGATATCAGTTTGAATTTATGTACTTTAATAGGTTGGATGATCGTTACACCAGTAACGGAACGTTACCTTTTGAATTGCACGTTGTTTTTGTAAAACAAAAATATGGCGTGTATGAAAAAGCTGTGAAGAAAAATTTCGGCATAACTGTGTGGTCATTTCGCTATGAATTGGTAGAGGAAACCTTTACACAATAAGTGTCAATTTTTTATTTATTTTTTAACACAACTCTTCTTGAATGTAGATAGATCCTGACTGGATATATGAAGACTATATGGATTACCCTGAAAATAAGATGTACGGTTGTTTGCAATACGTTCGAGAGCCTTATACAAAATATGATATGAATTTAACCTATGCGGACCTGCCTTCACTTAATAATTTGATTAATTTTAAACTTGAATATTATGTCTATCAGGGTAGACTCATGCCATTGTTAGGAGACTGTAATACCGATGTTATATGGTTGGAATTTCCAAGTTTTAATAAAATTTCTTCAGAACATGTAAGTATTGGTTGCTAGAAGAAATTAAAAATTATTTAATAAATTAAAAATTTTAGGCAGAACTATTGCAACAAATATTGTCGTATAATAAAGCACCATTGGAGTACGATGCTCCGACTGGTCCAATCTATCAAAATATCGATCATTACAAATACCAAGAAGAAGGCCTTTCCGCTCAAAGTTTTGAGGAATTCGAGGCCACATCTGAAGACGGCGACGACGACGATAATGTGAAGAAAAATGGTTCATTTAGTCCCTATGGAAGATGCTCCAATTCCATAATTTTTCTCATGGCTGCTTGGATTTTGTACGAGTATGGTTTAATGGAGATTTAAATTAAATGGACAACAAAAAGAAAACGATGCAAAAAATAAATGTTAGCAAGTTTTCTAGCGCGTTATGCGTTCAGACCTCAGACCTTTATTTTTAATCTATCAACATAAATTTTTGCTTGAAGTTAGTGGCTTTATATAGCCCAACTGAAATTGTTCCATTCAGATGAAATATGGAGCATTTTGTTTGATAATTTGCTGTCTTCTCTCGGCAACAATCGTCGTCCACAGTCTTCTTTTGAGACGAATTATTTACAAACAAAATAATTCGCAATAGACGGGAATAGGCGATGCCAGGTGCAGACTATTGTGCTATTGTTTTTCGATTCATTTCTAAAATACTTACTTACTTAATTAGTCATTACAACTCTTCAGTCAGGATAACAACCTAGCTTCTCACACCACTCATGTTGCACCTACAGTTTAAAGTCGACTGTGAACGACAGATTTTAGAGAAAGTTTTCATTACAACTTCATTTATGCTCAGAGTTTTTGTCAGGAAACTGCTGAGTAGAAGTGTGTGCTAGGTTTTGAATCGGCACACTGTCTACTAGACTACCGCGACTTCAAATTCTAGAAAGATTTTTATTAATTTAATTATTAAAAAATTAACTAAAAGATTGTCGTACAATTCAATTGATAGGAAAATTAAGAAAAGATATTCATTCTTATTCTGGTTGTCGTCGTCGACGTCGTCTGGCGTCGACAGTTTAAAATTGGAATTCTGTTTGTCGTTATTGACAGTTATAGATGACTGTCGACACACATTTGGTATTCTGTGAGTCAATACGCCGTCGATATTGTGTTGTGTCGACTCTGGTTTTGTCGACATCATTTTTGGTAACGACGACGACGGCGACGACGACAACCAGAATAAGGGTGATTGTTATTCGTGAACAAGAGAATCGAACACAAGCTGATCTTATTTCTTCTTTTTTTTTTTTTTCTGAAACCAGCACTCAGGGGATGGCCCCTACTCATGCAGTGCATTGTGCAGGTTTTTTTTTTTTTGGAAAGGTGGAAAGGGGGAAGATGCGAACGGCAAGGAAACGAGTTGCTGCTAGGTGACTTTGATGGGCGTATTTACTAGGACATGTTTCAGAGCGTCACGAGCGACCTCCTTTACGGTTGAACCAGTTAGAACCTGCATCTATTAGATTACGAACGTACATCTTTTTAATTTGCAAACAAATAAAAAAAAAAACATCAAAAGGAGTTGGATAAGGCACACACTAGAAAAATTCACATACAAGATTTTCCTGTGCAGTCTTAGATTGGAATCCGCAGAGGTTGAAACTGTTAGCCAGACCACTCACGTTTTTCACGGATTAGAAGTACAAAAAGATAATACATATAAAGTATTTGGTATGACATGAAATCAATTCAATCCACCATAGTCTAGCGGGGTAGTGTAGTATTAGTCCGAACTCAGACATCGCGAACTTAACGAAATATGAAATAAATATTTTATTCGGCGACCTCCTCTCAGCAGTCTTCTGGTAAAAACCCTGACAGTTAATAAAATAGTCATGAAAAGTTTTTATTTAGGAGTACCATACAATTTACGAACATCCTGTAAAAGTCTTGCCTACTTAATAAATCTAATATCCATGGAGTATTTATTTTCAAGGGCGTATCCAAGTGTTTATTGCATATAAAAAACAAATTCATTTATTTTTTTAATTTTAATACTTTTAAAATATCTATGAGGAGTTTTTTACAATTTAACATAAAATCATTAAAAACAATTTTCAAAATGGAGTTTTTCCCCTTGTGGTTAAAGGTAAGTGACTCGTTTTATCAGTCACTACAATTGTTATTGCGAAGCAGAGATTATTTTTAATCGAAGTATTAGAGCTGTTAATTAATTTAAAATCCAACTGCTCTTTAGCGCCATACTATGTATTGTAATTTGAAATATTTATTTCGCTTGTTGCAAACTTTGTCATGAGAGAATGTTTTATTATTAAAATAAAGTGAACTACAAAAGGTTTAAAGTAGATTGGAGTACATATGTTGAAACATTTACAATTTTTATTGTTATTCGTCATAACAAGGCTTGGTAAGATATTTTTCTGTAATTATTTAATAATTAGAAAACAATAGAAGAATACAAGGGAAAGGTATACGTTAAAAGACATTAAACTTTGGAAATATTTTTAAATTTTGCTTTCTTTAAGCCAATTAAGCCACACATACAGAACAAACTTTTTGGCCTTCAATTCTGGCTTAACAATTGTGTGCTTCAGCAAATTAACTATTCTAGGGAATGCCAAGTTTTACGGCATGCTTTCGAAAAGGGTACCGGACTTGTAAGAGTAGCAATAGTACAATGAATGACCAATCAGTAGTCTACCGTACCCATCTTTATGCTTCCAACGAAATTGAATTTCCTAACGAAATACTTACCAGCACTGCCCAGTTTATTCCAATGACATCAATATGTCCTGAATACTAAAATAGAGTTACCTTTGAATTACCCTACATTTCTCTTAGAAGTCCCCTACATGCATGGACGGGGACGAACTTCGAGGCGATGTTTTTGAGAGACTTTATCCCTCCCTGGCTGTCCGAGTAAATCTAGCGATTTTTAGGGAAAGTCCCAATACTCAATAAGTATTGCACTGGGGCGACCCCTAAGTACCAGTCAAAAATATTTGTTGCCATAAATCTCACTGGAAGAATATGATAAAATTAAGTAGGGACGGGTTAATGGCGATTATATTGAACTTTGACACAGATGAGTCTATGCTTCTAGTCTATATACGAATGCATTTTACTCTTCTAGGTAAAATAGACTCATGACTCAGTTTAGTCATGCATTAAGCGACTATTTTACTAGCTGGCGTTATTTGTTGCGTACAAACACTTTGAACAATTGAAGAGAGTCCTGGCACGTCTTATATTTTTATTTTAGAAACACAATAAAATGCTTTTAAGAACGGTCCCATGCAAATAAATATATTTCAATTTTAATAACATTTTCAATTTCCATTTTCGAATTTCCAGCTTGTGCAGCCGAGTTCCAATGTGCTTCTAAACATCTATATCCGATTAATGAAGATAACTACGAAATTCTACAGAGGAATATAAGCAATGTATTCAATCGGAAGGCGGGAATTTATCCAAAATCGATTACCTTGGATAATAATGGAAAAACTGTTTTCATTAGATTCTGGTACAATGGAGAAAAACCGATAATTAGCGAAGGCCCCTATGGCAAGGACAGATATCAGTTTGAATTTATGTACTTTAATAGGTTGGATGATCGTTACACCAGTAACGGAACGTTACCCTTTGAATTGCACGTTGTTTTTGCAAAACAAAAATATGGCATTTATGAAAAAGCTGTGAAGAAAAATTTCGGCATAACTGTGTGGTCATTTCGCTATAAATTGGTAGAGGAAACCTTTACACAATAAGTGTTTATTTTTTATTTATTTTTAACAAAACTATTGCTTTTCTTGAATGTAGGTAGATCCTGAGCGGGTGGATGAATACTATATGAATTACGCTAAAAATAAGATGTACGATTGCTTGCAATATGTTCGAGAGCCTTATACAAAATATGATATGAATTTAAGCTATGAGTACATGCCTTCACTTAATAATTTGATTAATATTAAACTTGAATATTATGTCTATCAGGGTAGACTCATGCCATTGTTAGGAGACTGTAATACCGATGTTATATGGTTGGAATTTCCAAGTTTTAATAAAATTTCTTCAGAACATGTAAGTATTGACTGCTGAGAGAAATTAAAAATTATTTAATAAATTAAAAATTTTAGGCAGAACTATTGCAACAAATATTGTCGTATAATAAATCACCATTGGAGTTCGATGCTCCGAGTGGTCCAATCTATCAAAATATCGATCATTACAAATACCAAGAAGAAGGCCTTTCCGCTCAAAGTTTTGAGAAATTCGAGGCCACATCTGAAGACGACGACGACGATGACGATGGCGATGACGATAATGTGAAGAAAAATGGTTCATTTAGTCCCTATGGAAGATGCTCCAATTCCATAATTTTTCTCATGTCTGCTTGGATTTTGTATGAGTATGGTTTAATGGAGATTTAAATTAATCAAACAACAAAAAGAAAACGATGCAAAAAATAAATGTTAACAAGTTTTCTAGCGCGTTATGCGTTCAGACTTCAGACCTTTATTTTTAATCTATCAACATAAATTTTTGCTTGTTAGTTAGTGACTTTATATAGCCCAACTGAAATTGTTCCATTCAGATGAAATATGCAGCATTTTGTTTGATTATTTGCTGTCTTCCCATGGCAACATTCGTCGTCCATAATTTTCTTTTGAAACGAATTATTCACCAACAAAATAATTCGCAATAGACGGGAATAGGCGATGCCAGATGCAGACTATAGTGCAGATGCATAAAAAGCTTTCAATTAAATCCTTAGCCATTGTTTTTAATTCCTTTTTAACTTACCTAATTCTGTGTTTATAACCCTTCAGCCAGGATTACAACCTAGATTCTCACACCAGCCATGTTGTGTGTGTGTGTTAATTTTATCCACAAGTGGAGAGACCTACAGTCAACTTCGAAGGACAGATTTTACAGAAAGTTTTCGTGACAATTTCATTTACTCTCAGAGTTTTTGTCAGAAAACTGCTGAGCGGAAGTGTGTAATAGGGTTTGAATCGACACACTACCTACTAGACTACCGCGATTTCAAATACTAGAGAACTTTTAATTCGAATAATAAAATTTTGAAACATAAAGACATCATAAATTAAAAAAAAAATCATTTTAATTTTTTAAACATTTTACATTGATAGAGAGAATGAAATCAAAATTAGTTTTAATAACAATAAACATTTCCTCATGCTAATAATTGCAGTGCCACCATTTGCGCCATCATCAAATATGGCACTGAAATATTCAAAATCTGTCACTGGCCGTGTATTTTCAGAGTTATATGTACCTCGATCAATATTTTGATAGATGGAACCATTTGGCGTTGTAAAGTCAACAACTTGAGCCATTAGTGGAATGTTATTGAAGGATAAAAGTTGTCCAAAATACTCATACTGTTGAAGCAATAAAATAAAACGATTCAAAAGAGATTCTGGTTAAAGTTATTAGCATTTCTTAAACATACATGTTTGGGTGTTATTGTTAAGGTTGTAGGATATTCTATCCATATGACATCGGCTTTACAAAAATTAAAAAACTGCAATAGAGTTCCCTGATAGACATAGTATTCATAGGTTAAGTTTAGTATTACATTTAATGGCGGCAATACTTCATTCTTCATCGATAGCATTATTTCCGATTGTGGTTTGCTTATATGTTGCAAGGCACTATAAAAAATATCTGCAAGCTCGTCTTTAGAATTCTTAAAAAGGCAAAAGAAAAAAAATAATTTTTTAAACATTTTTCTAAAATATTTTTTTAAAAACCTACCATTGTCCGATCGTAATGAAAGGACCATATTGTTATGCCAAAATTTTTCCGTATTGCTTTCTCAAATGTATTGTATTTTGTATTGAAAAATACCACATGCAATTCGAAGGGTAAAAATTTTCCACTGTTCTTGTTATGATTTAACCAATTGAAGTACATAAAATCCAACTGATAGTTATCTCGGCCATATGGGCCTAATCCGATAATAAATGGTTTTGAGTGGTCAAAATGATACTTCACAATGACCGTTTGCCCGTTATTTTTAAATGTAATCTCATTCGGTAGAATGCCAATACCTATGGATTCTATATCACTAATATTCCGTTTTAATATATTAAAGTTTTCATTGTTGATCTCTTTTTGATGTTTAAAAATACACAATTCCTCGGATGCATAAGCTGAAAGAGTTAACAAATTATACATGAGTTCACAATATCCAATAATTTAAAACTCAAACGCAATTTCTTACCAGAATTTTCAAATATCCAGAATACCAAGAATACTTTTAACATTTTTGAATGAAACGTCTCTGGCTGGTGTAAAGATTGTGTACTCTAATAGAGAAATCAAGTGTAACACTGTATTTTTATATATTTTGAAATATTGAAATTTTAAAAATGTATATACAGTGGTTGAATTGAGAATTATCTTTAGAACAGCACTTATTAAAAATGAAACACATGCGGGCGTAAATATATTTATGAACTAAGAAATAGAGCTTATAGGTGAATATGTTAAGAAATTTTTTTTCCAAATTTGGTTAATTTTGTTACAGCCCACGTATTTAAATTTTTTAAAATAAAATAATTTAAATATAAATGCAGTTATTAAGGATATGATAACGCGATTTTGAAAAATATTAAAAAACAATATTATGCCACGTATTAATATTAAATAGCCAATGGACTATTGGCTGCACAAATGTAATTAATTTAATATTGAAATTGTTGACAACAATGTTAAGGATATTAAGTATCCATTAGGTGTAGGAAAAATATTGTTAAGCCACAATGGTTTTTCTAATAAAACGTAAATACTTGTCAATCCGTTATTACTGGCTGACTCCCCGCTTGAGCTGGTTTAACGTAGTCTTAAGCGATAAACTTTTCATCACAAGTCAACATTATCCACAGAATGAATGCAAGTTTGGGCGTTCAAAAGACAACGAAAAGATTTATTAATAACACTAACAAATTCGAATATGTGAAGAATGACAAATTATGAAAGAGACAAATTATGAAAGAGAGGTCAAACTACGCAATATTTCGATCTCTTGATAAACACTTGGTGAATAATTATATAGTAGTAGTCGTCGTAGTCTAGTAGGTAGCGTGTTGGCTTATTATTAGACGTGAGGCCTCGGTTTATACCCCAGGCCAGACATCACGATCAAATTGAAATATAAAAAAATATCTCTTCCGGGACTTCCCATCAGATTTATGTTAAAAACTCTGAGAGTAAATGAAATTACCATGAAAAATTACACAAACACCTGTCATTCGGAGTCGAATTTTAAACTGTAGATCCCGCCACTTGTGTATAGAAGTAACACGCAGAACATAAGTGGTGTGAGAACACTAGGTCGTAATCCTGACCAAAGGGTTGTAAAGACCAATTATGTATGTATGTATGAATAATTGTAATAAAGGAGTTAAAATGAAACAATGAAATGTTTTATGCGATAAAAACAGATGTAAATATCCTGTAGAAGTCCTATGCTCCCAAGGAGCGAATAGAGTTTTTCAAAGAGAGCGAGAGAGAGAGGGACGAATTAAAAACAATTGCAGGTTTGAAAGATAGCACCCTACGTTAAATTTCCAACACTGTTATAGAATTATGCTGGGCACTATGGGTTCAATTATAGGCAACCGTATAAATCGGTTATCATTCGTAAATTGTAGCTTCTATCCTAATATATATGTATTATAAATCTTTCAATATAATCGTTTTCATATAAACATGTGTATTCTTAACTTGACAGCTTTCTGTTGTCTGTCGTCTATGTGTTTATACCTTAAGTCTGCTTTTTTGTTTGTTTGTTGGTTTGTTTGTTAGCCAATCACGCCTGGACCGATTTTCTTGAAATTTGGGATATAGATCGAGCTTTTGTCGGTGCTATAAATCTTTTCAAAATTTTGACCAAAAGGGGAGGAAAAATGGGCAATAATTAATACTTTTATGCACAAATGCTGTATTTTATCTGTTTTAAAGGTATTTTTTTACGATTTAGCTTGGTTAAGTTTCCCAAATATGTAGCTATTGGAGATGTTCCGTTTCTAAAGTTGAACCAAAAGGGGTCCAAAAAGGGGGAAAGGGGCCAAAAACGGGCAAATTGAGTGCACAGCCAATCACGCCTGAACGCCTGGACCGATTTTCTTGAAATTTGGGATATTGATCGAGCTTTTGTCGGTGCAGGTTATAGGCTTTTCAAAAAAATCTTTTCAAAATTTTGACCCAAAGGGGAAAAAATGGGACAAAGGGAAAAAAATAGGCAAAAATTAGTACTTTATGCATAAATGCTGTATTTTATCTGTTTTATAGGTAATTTTTTACGATTTAGCTTGGTTAAGTTTCCCAAATAGCTATTGGAGGTATTTCGTTTATAAAGTTGGACCAAAAGGGGTCAAAAAAGGGGAAAGGGGCGAAAAACGGTCAAATTGAGTGCATTTATATTTAGGACTTAGAGTATTCAAAAAACTAGGTTGTTTATTAAACCGGTTTCCGAATAATTTGAAAAATTGCATTTTTTAAGAAACCTGTTTCAAAATAGGTTTCGAAACCGATAAACCGGTTTTTTATTTATTGTTATTTTTAATGCAAAAATGACCCAATAATAATTTTATTTAATTTTTTAAACTAATCCAAACTACAGAACCCGCGCAACGCCAGGTACAATCTGCTAGTACTCTATAAAGTAATATGGTAAAATACATGCAGGAAGACCGCCGACGTGTTCCCAGAGCCTCCTGACAGGGAGACTGAGAGAGACAGAGAGAGAGTAACATCATCAAGAAGTTTAATTGTAGGTTTACTTCATGAAGTAGGGTATGACACTATTAGCAAAGTCGCTAACAAAACTTGGTTGTATATTCTCACTAAAGGATTGTAATGACCAATTAAGTAAGTCTATCATCATCTCTCTTTCAAAATATCAATAGGGATTATTTTTTTTTTATTTATTTAGAAGCTTATTATGATCTTTTGGTTGTCTTCAAACAATTAGGCACGTGCTCAGGCAAAGGTTGCCTTCTTAAGGCACGCGTGCTTAATAACAGCCAAGAATGTAGCTGCGCCTCTTAAGAAGTTAATGAAGTGTGTGTATTTTTTTTATAAATAAAAAATAAAATTTCTAAGAATTTCTTGTTATATAAATGGATTCTTATGTTATTTTTTTTTTTAATTGTAAAAGATCAACTCTCACCCCTAATAAAAATAAATAATCTACACAGCAAATAAAACTATTGAACAACAGCTGCCTTAAGAGGATTATTAAGGGAACTTGCCAAAAAAAAAACAACAAAAAAATCTCCAATAAATTTTTTTAATTTTTTTGCCTTAAAACTGGTGACATTTAAAAAACAAAAGTTTAACGGACATCATAAATTAAAAAACAAAAAAACAAAAAAAAAAGAGAAAAAATCTATGCTTATAGTTTATATTGATCATTAATTATGTTTGCAATGCATTTTGGGTCACTGATCGAACGCAATTTATGTGCTCATCCTTAATAACACGGCTCATAGACATGTGACCCATATGACCGTCTATGGCAACCCAACGACATTGCCATTAATGCAGGTCAGCAACGGTTATTAAAAGGGTTCACAACCCCTTTTCTAGTTATTATGAGACACACTTTTTTAAAACCATTTCATTTTTTTTATTATTATTTTTTTCTTTTTAGTTTTGGATGAAAAATCCCAAAAAATTAAAACCTTTTTCTTTCACATTTTTTTGTAAAATTTTCGCAACAAAATTTAATTAATAAAATGCGATTTTTTTGCACCCAAATGATTTACTTTACCATTGTTATTGTTGTTGTTATTGCATTGACTCATAACGAATTTTGTGTTCCTTTTTTTTTTATTATCCTGTCGCTTAATGTCTGCTAACGGCAACGTGTTAGTAGTTGTGTTGCTTTGTTTACTTAACGCAAGATTGCACGATGACATCGAATGTGACCCTTTTTCTATTTGTGTGCAAGGGGATTACGCACAATTTAGGGGTTCAAAATATTTAATGCCAATTCTCTGATATTTTACACAATTTTTAACCGTTTTTCAGTTTTTACCAAAAAAAAAAAAAATCCAAAAAAAAGTCTAACAAAACTGTCAATAATTTTTGCAAAAATGAAAAATCATGTAAAAATAACTCTTTCTCTTTGCTAAAATGGTAGGGCCTATTGGCAATGATAGTAATATTGACGATGGTGGTGGTGGAAAATCCATTATAAATTTTAGCTATTTTCTATAGAAAATTTTAACATTATTTTTCTCATTTTTGATGTTGTTGTTGTTGTTTTGAAAAAAAGGATTAAATTTTCTTTTTTTTTTGAGATTTTTGCAATCAATAGCAACATTTTTAATTTCGTTACATTAAGCGGATGACAATAGGAAAGGGTTGCTCGCGAACAACAACAGACTGCAGTTATTGTAGCAAAGTTTTCTTTAAAATGCGTGCAAAAAGAGGCACAGTGGGATGTACACAGCTATACTCAGAGTTTGTTTTTACTCATGCAATGGATTGAGGTGGAAGTAGAGAAGAAAGTTAGGTTAGATTGAAGTGGTAGCTTTGATACCGAAACTCATTTGAGCACACATAGCGGCGCGTTGTGATGCCACGAGTAAGCGCTGTCCCTGTACTGATCGAGTTGCACCGAACTCATCGAAAAAGTTGATTATCGCAGGGGCTGCACAAGTAGAGCAGAAAAGTGACGGAAAAAATTTCTAGGGAAACTGTTCCACATACGAATTGTACTGTTAATTCAAGAAAGTTCTCTTTAATACCTTGAGCGAACCACTAGCCAATCGATCGCGTGCTGTACTGTACTTGAAAGTTAAGTACAGTACAACTTCGACAGTCCGGACATGCGCCAGTCCGGTCACTCCAATAATTCGGACGCTTCTACATTTCGAACAACTTAAAATTTTTACCTCTACAATCCGGACAAATTTTTTTATGCAAGAAAAAAAATTTAATTCCGGGCGTTTCCCGTTTTTAACTCGCATGTTTTGTTATTCATACTTTTATTTACATTTTGCACTATCATTACTTCAGTTTAGTGAAAAAATATTCAGAGAAGCTGGTCTGCATTATGGCCAAAAACTGCATCGTGCTGGAAAGATGAATATATGATACCGCTTCAGGTTCTGCGTCATGAACTGCAGTTTGATAGCATCTATGATGGCATAAAATCCATCCAAAATATGATTGGAGCTATGTAATCTAAGTAATGACATAACTGAAGAAGATATCAATGACTGGGCAACTGGTGCAAATGAATTTTCATTCAATTTTTCCGATGAAGAAATAATACAACACGCTAAATGAAAAGAATCGCCAGTGCTGCTCACAGACTCTGAAGACGACTTTGTAGAAATGGATGTAAAAACAAAGATATCTAA
Organism: Sarcophaga caerulescens; assembly: GCA_927399465.1. Classification (NCBI taxonomy): domain Eukaryota; kingdom Metazoa; phylum Arthropoda; class Insecta; order Diptera; family Sarcophagidae; genus Sarcophaga; species Sarcophaga caerulescens. The sequence continues at coordinate 89,139,554 of OV656867.1, forward strand.
TGCAGATGCAAAGAAACCATTTTCAGTTTGTATTCAGTGGGCTGAGGAGAATAATATACATAGATATGTAGGATATTCTATTGTTGAAGAGACTAGAGCAAAAAGCACAAATCAACCACCTTAACAAAGTTAGTCAGCACAAAATAACTTCGTTTTTTAATAAATCATAGTACATATTTAATTCACTTAGATTATTTTAATAATTTTCACTACATACTATAGTCCGGACAACTCGATAATCCGAACGTGCCTAAAACTATATGTGACCGGATTGTCGAAGTTCCACTGTACTGCCTTATTGCATTACATCTGCCTCTATTGTTAGCCTGACTTTAAGCAGCTGGTCCCATGCCCGGACAAAGAAGTACCATAAGAGTTTACGCTCAGTTCTAATAAGCTGAAGCAACAAATTCAGGCATTTTGAAGTCGCCGTAGTCTAGTAGGTAGTATGTTGGCTTATTAGACGAAAGGCCCGAGTTCAAACCCCAGGTCAGACATCAAAACGAAAATATGAAAATCTTTCTTCGGCGACTTCCTCTCAGCAGATTTCTGGCAAAAACTCTGAAAGTAAATAGAATTGCCATGAAAAGCTCATCAAAAATCTGTCGTTAGGAGTCGACTTTAAACTGTAGGTGCCGCCACTCATGTATAAAATTAACGCACATAACATAAGTGGTGCGAGAAGCTACATATGTCGTAATCCTGACTGAAGGGTTGTAATGACCAATTATGTAACAAATTCTGGTGAACTTTACTTAAAACATAAGTACTCCCTTATTCCGTTATATCACACACACCCTATTAATGGATGATTTTTTAAGAGCTATAGGAAAATTTTTCAAAAAAAAAACATAAAATTCAAAAAAATGCATGAAATCTTTATTTGAATCGATAGTACGGTCCATATAATTTAATGTTTGAAGATTATTTCATGCAAATGTTGACCGCAACTGCGCCTCAAATGGTCCATCCGTTTAGTCCAATTTTGGCATACTCTTTCCAACATTTCGGCCGGTATCTCACGAATAAATGCTTCAATGTTCTCTTCCAATGCGTCAATTAAAGCGGGCTTGTCTGTATAGACATGAGCTTTAACATAGTCCCACAAAAAATAGTCTAAAGGCGTTAAATCGCACGATCTAGGCGTCCAATTGACCGGTCCCGAACGTGAAATAAAATGTTCACCGAACTCGCCTCTCAATAAGTCCATTGTTACGCGTGCTGTGTGGCATGTGGCACCGTCTTGTTGAAACCACATGTCATGCAAGTCAAGCTCTTGCATTCTTTGAAGAAGTACGGTCCAATGATGCCACCAGCCCATAAACCGTACCAAACTGTGACTTTTTCTGGATGCATTGGTAGCTTTTGCAATGCTTCTGGCTGATCTTCACTCCATAAAATGAAAGAAGCGCGCGATGAACTTTCTTAACAGAGCACGCATTTTGATAATAAAATTCAATGATTTGCAAGCGTTGTTCGTTTGTAAGACGATTCATGGTTAAATTATAGACCAAACTGAAGATGTTTGACAGTGAAACAAAACACAAAACGTGCGTGAGCTGTTTAAACCAGTGTTGCCAAAAAGATAATAGCTAAAAAATCACCCGTTATTAGCCTGGCTTCAGTCAGCTAGTCCTCATTAGCATAGGTGTTTGCATTCAAGTCTGATAAGCTGAAGCACAAAAAATTTCACAATTCCTTGTAGATATCTCTCCGGAACACCTTTTCTGGCATAATACTTACTTTAAAAATGTATTTCTTGCACCGTTTTAAAAAAGATAATGCTTCTACGTCACTTGCGAACTGTATGCAGTGAAAACAGCCATACGAACACATAAACGAGAAGGCGTGACGTAGGGGTTTAAGTGTTCAACCACAAACCCGAGTAATTCAGGTTTAACTTGCTTAACTGGTAATTACAACTCTTTAGTCAGGATAAGAACCTAGTAATTAGTGTGTTGGCGTATTAGACGTGAGGCCACGGTTCACGGTCTTCAGCGACTTCCTCTCAGCAGTCCTATGGCTTAAGCTCTGAGTGTAAATAAAAATTGCCAGGAAAAACTTCTCAAGAAATTTGTCATTCGTAGTCGACTTTAAATTAACACACTCAACATAAGTGGTGTGAGCAACTAGGTTGTAATCCTGACTGAAGGGTTGTAATGACCAATTAGGAAGAAGATTAGGAAGATCGAATTCCAAGGCGTAACAAATAGACAAATCAAATATTATGTATTGTCTTGAAGAAATATTATATTTGATATCTTTTAGCCCACTGTGCTGTTTTCACTCTTTTCTGCCGCTAAAGATTTGTTGCATTATAAAATTTGTAGGTATGTACATATGTATAAAAGAATGTGCACATATTAGGCGTTTATCTCATATTTACCCAACTCTACAGTCGTGTAATGCATTCTATTTTACCCCTTTTATATTACAAAATTTTTATTTGATTTTTGGGTTAAAATTTCATTTATTTTTAATGAAAAATATTCGATATTTTTTTGTTTTTTTTTTTTGTTTTTCAATTTATCAATAAAATTTAAACAATACTCGCTCGCTGATAAAAACCCAAAATGCATACACGCGTGCCATTAAATGTTTGTCGTCGTTTTAGCGGAAAGTGTATGTATTTTGAAAGCAGGCTGGCTGGTGGCTGGCATGATGTCAAATGTGAGTTCGTTGTGTACGTTTGAAAATCGCAGTTTAAATGTGTGTTGTTTTGTTAAAAATTTTATAACATTTGTACGAAGAAGCCTTTGTGTGATTAGAAAAGGGTTTAAAATTGTTATTTAAACTGTTCAAATACACACTTTTGGAGCCGTATATCAAATAATTTTCTAACATTTACCCTTTCTTTCGCACGCGTTTCAAATTTACTTTGGCGCAGATGTTTCAGAAAAAAAAACTTTTTTTTTTAGGTTTTATTTGTAATTTGCTTTGTGCGTTTAATTGTATTAAAGGCCATCCAATAAAATTCTTTTATTAAAAATTATTAAATTTAGAGAGTCTTTTATCGGGTCCGCCATCTAACGTTTTTTTCTTTCAACTAGTGCTTATTTTGTTAATGGTAACACTTAGCTCATGTCTGATTTGACAGATAATTAGTTTTATCCTTCCGCTGAACGAATATGGTTGTTGCATTCGCGTTTTCGCTTCCCTAAGTGGGCCTACGATCGACTTACAGAAGATGCCGATTTTGGCAAAAAAAATCATCTTTTCAGATGAAGCTCATTTTGATCTTGGCGGGTATGTAAACAAGCAAAATTGTCGCATTTGGGGCACAGAAAACCCGCACGCATACATTGAAAAGCCGACGCACCCAAAACGAGTCACTGTTTGGTGCGGATTTTGGTCCAGAGGCGCATAATTGGGCCATTTTTCTTCGAAAATGAGCAAAGAGTGGCCGTTACAGTCAATGGCGATCGTTATCGGGCCATGTTGAACGAATTTTTGTTCACAAAAATTGAAGAGGAGGATATTGGCAACATTTGGTTTCAACAGGACGGCGCTACATGCCACACAGCCGAGGCTACACTCGATGTTTTGCGCCCTGTTTTTGAAGATCGCATTATCAGCCGCAGAGCTGATGTCGTTTGGCCACCTCGGAGCTGCGATTTGACACCGTTGGACTATTATTTGTGGGGTGCCGTCAAAGATAAGTGTTACGCCGACAAGCCAGAGACAATTGACGCTTTAAAGGACAATATTCGTAAAGCCATTGGTGAAATACAGCTGCACACAATCGATAATGTGCTTATAAATTGGACCGATCGTGTAGGCTATTGCAAGGCCAGCCGAGGCAGCCATTTGAATGAAATTATTTTCCATTATTGAAGTCGCCGTAGTCTAGTAGGTAGTGTGTTGGCTTATTAGACGTAAAGCCAGGGTTCGAGCCCCAGGCCAGACATCAAAACAAAATACAAAAAGTATTTTCTTCGGCGATTTCCTCTCAGCAGATTTCTGGCAAAAACTCTGAGAGTAAATAAAATTGCTATGAAAAGTTTCTCAAAAAATCTGTCGTTCGGAATCGACTTTAAACTGTAGGTCCCGCCACTTATGTATAAAATTAACACACACAACATAAGTGGTGTGAGAAACTAGGTCAATAATCCTGACTGATGGGTTGTAATGACCAATTATGTATGTATGTATGTATTTTCCATTATTAACCGGAAGGATTGTACTTTCAAATAAAAAAAGAAATTTAAGAAAATATTCAGTAGTTTTTTTAAAGCATTTTCAAAAAAAAAAAGTTATTTGGCGGACCCTTTACAAGAAAAGTACGGAAGGGCGGTTGTTTGAACTTTACAAAATCGTAAACAATGATATTTTTTAAGAATTTTGTCGTTTTATGAAGATAAGGGTGACTAAGATATGGTTTGTAGGGGCTATACGTCATGTAAACAATGTTAGGGTTAACGGTCCATTATTTTCTTATTTGTCTTAAGTTGGTACCCTAGTACCAAACGAATTTACTGTTTTCAGTCATGTATTACAGTTGCCAAAACCTTTTGCCACAAGTGCTTTCAGGAAGACCGCAAACTTGTCATTATTGGCACAAGGTCTAGGGCAATGGCCCTAGATCGTTAGTATCCAATAAAACGAAATCCAAAATATGTTGAATCTTCCAACTATTATAAGAAAAATTGCTTTCGATTGGCATGCAATATTATCGGATAATCTTAGCTTCAGATTTTGGTTCCAAAAGAGCTTAAAGAGAAGCGATAAACTATGTTATGGTTAACGATCCATTATTTCTTAATTGTCTTAACTTGATACCCTCGAACCGAACATAAGAAAATTCACTATTGAACGCAACTTTGATTGCTAGTGCTTTCAGGCAGACCGAAATCTTATTAGTATTAGCACAAGGTCCACTAATAACCCTATCCCGTTAGTATTCGATAAAACGAAATGGAAAAAATGTTGAATATTTGAACTACCATAATTAAAATTGCTTTCGATTGGCATGCAATATTATCGAATGCTCTAAGCATCCAACTTTGGCTCCAAAATAGCTGAAGAAGAAGCGATATTGTGTAAGTATTCCTTAATAGTGTGTAATGGCGATAAAAATATACCAGAAATGCTGTAAAATATTAAAATTTATGAAAAATTACGTGGGTGCAAGGAAAATGTAAAGAAAACGAAGAACAAAAATTCATTAAAAGTGCGAGAAATTATTGAAAATTTTTACATCACAATAATTCTTATTCAACGTACTTAAGTGGCCGTTACTAACCTTTAGTTAACACTACAACCTAGTTTCTTACACCACCCGTGTTGTGTGAATTAATTTTATCTATGAGTGGCGGGACCTACAGTTAAAAGTCGACTTCGAACGATAGATTTTTGAGAAACTACTTGCAGAGTTTATGCCAGTAGACTGCTGAGAGGAAGTCGTTTTGTTCGAGATGCCTGTCTAGGAGTTTGAATCGTGACCTCATGCCTAAAAGGTCAACACACTATCTACTAGACTTCAGCGACATCATGATAATCAGACGTCGGCACAAAGAGAACATGATAAAAATGTGAGTGTATTTGTGAGAAGCATATGTATAACCCAGAGGAAAATTGTTACTAATTTTTGTTTCAAACAGTGTTCGAACAAATATTATGCTTTTTAATGCCATTGGTATTTTTCGTACAAGTTTTTATGGATTTGCAGCAAAAGTCATCATTACATATTTCAGGTACCTGAAATTCAATATATTTAAAGCAAAAAAAAATATGTTTCCCAGCTTTTCTTCACATTTTAATTGAATTTTTCTTTGGGTGTATAATTGATACACAAAAAAATTTGAAAAAGAAGCGACGAGAACCTGCTTCACTGAATGCTGACAAGCATTTTTACGCTCATTTTAACGAATATTGTTGATGTTCGTGTCCTATGTGTGTAAAAAGCCGAACTTGTTCGGCTCCCGTTAGACATTGCTGCCGACGTCTGATGATAATGCTTCTGCTGAATGGTTGGATTGTATTTGATTTTGTTTTTTAAATAAAAATTAACAACATGTTGTCTATCTTGTTTTATGGGCCTGTTTGTTAGAAACATGCTTAGCAGTATATCTGTTTACGTGTGACTTGTGGAATTGATTGTCCCGATGTAAGACAACATACCTAAAAATCCTTGGTAGCTCACTTCTGTCAAGATCTCATGCGATTGCATACACTAACTAGTCTGTCATGGCACTACGAACATACAATGCATATGAAGAAAAGATAATTTTTCTTAAGATAGGTATATCAGTGCTAACCTAACTTACAGTGTCTAAGCATATATTCGCCTGTAGGCTTGCGTGCGGTTATTAAGATTATGATCTCATGCCCGTTACATGTGTTAAAACAAATTTTTTTTGCCTTTAATTACAAAACAAAAATTATAAATACAAAATTATGGAAATTAATTGATAAAAGCACGAAAAAAATACTTTTTAAAACCACCACTTTTTGTTAACCTCTTTACTTGTAGCATACAATGCTGCGTTACCTGTTTTAAATTCATGTATTGTTCTCTACTCTACGCCTTACATGCCGTATTGAGAATATTGCGGCACAATTTTCTTCCTCACAATGAAAAGGAAAAAAAAAAAACACAAATTCGACCAAAATTCACTCCAACATTCTTGTCTATTTTATAATTAAATTCCTTTAAAATTTTCCATTTAAAATCAAGCGAAAATAAAACGAAAAAAAAAATACCAAAGAGTAGTAAAAAACAGGATAACTATGAGAAGCGGGAGCCATAAATAATTTTTTTTCCTATTTTATCGTTCAGGCGGCGGCCGTTACCACCCTGTGGAAGTATGCTTTATAAAGTAATAATTTTAAAATGTGCTCCGCTTTTCCTACATTTGGGCTGTTGGGTGAAATAAACAAAAAAAAAAAAAAAGATTAAAAACGTTGTTGTCAGGCAAAATTTTACAGACTCCTTTAAAAATAAAAAATATTAAAACAAAAAAAAAAAAATTAAAAGAATGTTAAAAAATATCTCCTGCATCGAGCAAAATTATAAGAGAACAAATATTTTAATATGTTTGTAGCTTCGTCTCGTTCCTTCCGCTACCCTTCGGGACTTTGCTTCATCCTGAGCAGAGTAAAAACATGATGTATTTTTCATGTACGTTTTTTTTCTTATTTTTTTTTTTTTAATAAGGAATTGTAAGGAATTTTAATTTTTTTTATTGATTTTTACTAAAGGGATAATGAAAATTGCAAAAGCGATGAACGTGTTTGTACAGGAATTATTTAAAAAAATTTTTTTATCGTGGTGTGAGGGAGAAATTTTGTTTTAAAGTAAATGTTTTGAAATTTAAATAAAAATATGAATTGTATTAGAAAATCCAATAAATTTAAATAAAAATATGAATTGTATTAAAATATCCATTAGTATTGCATAAAACTTAAAGAATTATTTATTTTGTCGTTCGGAGTCGACTTTAGTCTGTGGGTTCCACCACTTTTGGATTAAATTAACACACACAACAAAAAGGTGTGAGAAGCTACGTAGACCAGTTATGTATGTATCAGAGATCAGCAACGAGTATTCAAAACGATGAGTAGATTCGAGTCATACTTATAATTTCAGACACTTATACGCATTCATACTTATTTTAATATCATACTCATACTACTCATATTCAAAGTTTGAAGTACTCATCGTACTCATACTTAACAATACGCACGATGTTTTTGATTTCGACTCGCCATGACTCAAATTATACACGAAGCACAAAATAAGTATGATTCGAGTACGAACACCACAATACTCGCTAGAACGTTGTGTGTGTGCTTTGCTTACTGTCTTTGTCTTTTCTTTTTCTTCTTTTGTAAATGCAACAATAACCAGCGTTGCCACGACCAAAAAAATTTTATAACCAAAATTAAAATAAAAAATAACCAAATAAGGAAAAAAATAACCAAAAAATTTTTTTATATAAATGTATTTGTTTTTAACAAATTTAAGGTTTAATACAAAAATTTTATTTTTTTCTGTATAGTTAACCTCTCATGCCCGAATTAAATTTAATAACGGGAGTGGCTAAAATTTTTTGAGTAGACATATAAGAAAGAGTTGACCTCAATATCAACTGACAAGAATTTCAATGTCCTAGGTGTCCTGGTTCAAGAGCTACAGGATGTTGTGTATAGGCAACATTGGGCAATGGTGTTATAAATTTAAATACAAGTTGATTTTTTTTCAAATGTTGTTTATTTCAATTACAAAACAATTTTTTGAGGATTGGAGCACAAGTGCACATTGCATCTGCTGCATTTACAGGCTTTCCAAAGTCTACATCTGCTCCTTGTTTCCCATTCCGCCTAATGATTATAACCATCAAATCGTAGGGATTTTGCAGGCTGTGCAACATGTGCTCTTTTATAGGGAATTGATTCAGAACCCGTAGAAGGAGCTGGTGATGACGGGATCGATGGAGAAGGTGATGAAGTTCCTGAATTCATTGTCAAATTGTCAAAAGGAGTGATGATGGACAACCTCTCCTTTTTGCGACAACTATAGTTTGACTTGTACAATTCAAGCATCATGTCCGCAAGATCAACACCTCCCATGTGCTTGTTGTGGCATTCTACTATACCTGGACGAGGTATAGTTATGAACTTCTCGTCTTTGCGGTACCATCTCTTGCATTCACTTGCATTCTTTCTTGCATAGTTTGAAACTAGTTGTACCCTCTTATTACATCTTCTTCTTCTTCTTTATTTTCCTCGTCAGCCGATTCATCCCAATCAAATTTTTCAATTTCATCCTGTGTCAGACCGTTTGGGCGCATCTTAGAATGTGAATACAAAAATAAGTTTTTATTTTTCGAAACTTACCATAATACGCATATACGCAACACTACATTTATAAAATTATTACAGACAAACTAAATAATATTTTCAAGCCGGGCTTTTTTAACACGTTGCCGCGGCAATTTTCAAAAAACTAGCCAAAAGTGACAACTTGATTTTTTTCACATTAGTGAGTACGAGATAACTCATAGTTTGACTCCCTAGAAGGGAACGCAATTTACGAATTATCTCGTAGTCGGCAGTCAACGTGTTAAATTACTCACCTACCTTTCATTATTTACTAAAGTTGTCGAACTTGGTTTTAGGATGACTTAATTATATTAATGTGTTTTAACACTTTTTAAAATAAGGTTTATTTTGCAAAATGAGTTTGTCAATTTCGCTCTCGGGAGAATAACTACTAAGTGAGCACGTGCACAGCTGACTACCAACCAATTAGCTGTAAGCTTAAACAACACATGAGGCTATATTTTTGCGAAAGAATCAGAATAAAATATTTAAAATAGCTGTACTTAGAGGCTCATAAACACAATGTTGCATATACGCAACATCGGGAATGAGAGGGTTAAACTACAAATAATAAATTAAGGTTTTTATTTATTTGTATTAAAATTTTTTTAATATTTCAATTGAACGTAATAAAAACTCTTAAAGAATTAAAACACTTTGCTAACGATTGCAAAGCTTATAATGCAAATTTTCAAATAAAATTAAAGAAGTGATTGCTAATTATTAATAATAATAAAAAAATAACCAAAATGAAGAAAAAATACACATTTACACAATTCAATAAAAAATAACCAAATTTGGTTAAAAATAACCAAAACGGCAACGCTGACAATAACTACTACTGTAAATTTTGATGAACGATTCGAGTGACTCGAATCATTCGTAAGTATTATAAGTATTTTTCTAAATTTATGAATCTGAATGAGTAGGCGTATGAATCAAACAATGGATCGAATGTTGTGAGTTTGATGTCAACGTTGTACTCATACTCATTGCAACCTATACTTATAAATCAATGTTGTAGCGAGTACGAATGAATCAGAGTAGATGAATTTCAATGCTCTTGACTCACTCATACTCAAAATTTCATGAGTACTTATGAGTAGCGAAAATACGATTCATTGCTGATCTCTGTTATGTATGTATCTATCTATCTATGTATGTCTTTTTTGTCCTGGGTCGGAGGTGGGAATCTTCGAAAGACACTTTTGTTCCAACAAAAGAGTGCACGATTCACCATCACTGGTGCCTACGTACTAAACCCACCCCCTATATCAGTGGTGTTGTCGAGCCGGAACGCTCCGGAACGTCGTTCCGGTCTTCCTTTTTGGACAGGAACGCGTTCCGGAACTAAAGATGATTTCTGATAACGAGAATTCGCTGACGTTTTGAAAAAAAAAAAATTAAAAAGAATTGCTGATTTTTTTTATAATTTTTGACGAATTTTTATATGTATTTTTATAAACAAGGGTTTGAACCGAACCCGAACCGGAACAAAAACCGGAACGAACCGGCTTGTTTTTCCGAACCGTGAACCGGAGTCCGGAACGTTTTTTCTGCTGAACCGGAACTCGACCCGAACCGAAACAAATACGTGAACCCGAACCCGAACTAATTACTAGGATCGGCCCTGTCTATATAACTATTTATACGCGTTCCGGTAAAAAAAAATTAGCACAACACCACTGCCCTATATTCCTCAACCACTACCACCCGCGGGACTGTCGTGTGGTATTACTTCGCGGAGGGCTGGTAGCTTTAAAGCTTTATCACACTAAATCCAATTTCGCCCTCGTTGCTCCAACCTTCGGAGTTTCAGCATAACTTCAGCCATTCTCTGGCTATATTGGCTCCACAGAATCCTAGAATTCACCTCTTCCATAACCCGATTTGGTCCAAAACTCGTTTTCCTGGGCCATTTAAAACTGGGGCAGCATGTTAGAATATGCTCCGAATCCTACTCCTCATCTGAACATATAGGGGAAGTATTGTGTCCAAATCTGTGCAGGTACTTCCTGAAGCATTCATGACCAGTTAGGAACTGGGTCACGTAGTAGTTCAACTCGCAATGTTTGTTCTCCATCCAAGGGTTATATCAGGGACAAGGTGAAATGTCCATCTTCCCTTTAAACTGTTCTCGCATCGTAACTGCCATTTATGCCTTCAAGTCCCTCGTTCCACCGCTTTTATGGCTGCTGTTTGTCCTGGATACCCGAGACGGCGAAAGTATATCCGCCTCATCTCATCCGCCAATATGTCTATCGGTATTGTCTTTGCCAATACCAGTACCGCTTCACCAGACACTATCCTGAAACCATTTATCTGTCTAATCGCGCTTACCATAGGCTAGTTATTATCGCTTTCTGTAAGCCTGTTGGAGTGCTGATGGCACAATATTTGGTGACTCATTGCCGATTCCACAAAACACACACAAAACTGCCAATCTTTGTGAAGCAGTGTTCTATTAGGACTGCTTTGAGGTTGCAAATCCGGATCATATGAATTTTAAATAAGTTTTCGACTTAAAGTCTGATATCTGAGGCCTAAGGGGACAGAATCAAAGTATCCTGACACTGGTATAGGAAAAGGAGTCCTTGGATTTAATATAGAGATCTCCGTATTTGAGGAAAAATAGGCGTTTCAAGCTGACAATTTCAGTGTACGTAGTGATAAACTTAAAGTTGATGGAAGCACGTACATAATTACATATATTATTGCATAATTATACTTATTGGCTTCATAGAGCACTGGATATTCAATCAAACTTTTTCTTTTCTAGTTACCGTATCACTCAGGAATCTCAGATATTGTGATTGCTGACGTACTGACAAGGCAAAGTCTGCAGCAGTCCGTTTTGGGTTTTGTTGGGTAGAAGTTAGATCGAGGGTTCGAAACCATGAAGCAGTTTTTGTGTCATTGCCAAGCTTTCATAAGCTCGAGATCCCAATATTTCGGTCGTGGCACTATAACATAACTTGTCTCAGAGCAGTGGACTAGAAGAAGTTAAGGAAGTTTGTATAAGATACAGACTTCATATTGAAAGTAAGGTGATATTTCTAATGAGCGCACAACAAGCCTACATGATGGCATGTCTACTTTCTTTCAACATTCCTACCAACCTACATAGATCGAGGGTTGACCGATTGGAACAATCTCACATGGGATTGCGCCTTGCTAAAAGATTAATGGCGTCTTTTACCTACGGAGAAATTCTGTATAAATTATGTAAGGCAAGGCAATGTTAGCAAAATTGAAGGTTTCCAATAGGTATCGTGCAACTTTATTGTTGACTACACATACATAGCTTAGGTTAGGCCGAAGTAGTGGCTTCTGTTACCAAAGTTCACTTGAGCAGGCATAGTGGGCCGTTGTGATATAGTGACGGAATTCCACCAAACTAGTGAGAAAGTTAGTCAGCGCAAGGGCATAGCTTGCACTTTTTCAACCGGGATCAAATGGAATCTGAGAGGAATCAGATCTTTTCCTACAGGAGATTTACGTAACTTCATTTGGGGTGCCTGCTCCTTTCTATTTGTGGAATAATTGAATGAGTTGTTGGTGGTGAATGACTGTGATTAACGGGGTACCTTCTGCGGTTGAGTTAATATCCATAATTTTGTGGACCATAACCACTATTCAACTCTCAATTGTCTGGCATTTCGTACTTGACTATATCATTTGTTACCGGTTTGTAACGACACGTTTCCGTTCGGGTGCTGGGGTAGTTCAGCGGCGTCCAGTGGTTACATAAAGAAAATACATTTTCTTGAAGATTCTAAGCTATTTATTTATAATAACTAAAATAGCTTACTTACTACACTACGTTAGGGCTACTTATAGTAAGAAATTAAGCTTAATATTAATTAATAAGCCCTAGGCCGGCCAAACAACGGTCCGTCAAGTAACAGTGTCAGTCAAGTCAACCAAAGGGGAGTGTCAGAGTAACAATCAAACAGCATACGCTCTGGATGATTGCGGTTCTGAGACCTCTTGTGTCAGTCCAGTCAACGGTTCGTCAAGCGTCAAGGGGGGGTTGAGTCAGAACAACAGTCAAACGGCATGCGCTCTGGATGACTGTGGTTTCTACTGGTCCTTGCTATTACCCCGGCACAGTCAGTCAAGTCAACCAAAGGGGAGTGTCGGAGTAAAAATCAAACGGCTTACGCTCTGGATGATTGCGGCTCCGAGACCACTGGTGTCAGTCCAGTCAACGGTTCGTCAAATAACAGTGTCGAAAGCGTCAAGGGGTGTTGAGTCAGAACAACAGTCAAACGGCATGCGCTCTGGATGACTGTGGTTTCTACTGGTCCTTGCTATTACCCCGGCACAGTCAGTCAAGTCAACCAAAGGTGAGTGTCAGAGTAACAATCAAACGGCATACCCTCTGGATGATTGTGGCTCTGAGACCTCTGGTGTCTGTCCAGTCACAGTTGCCAACGTTTTACTGGCGGTAAATATGTCACTAGTGGAGACAACCACACCACTTGTGATCTATTTACATTTTCCAGCGATAGTCGATGTCCCAAGATCGACCTGCCTTACCAGCAACTCGTCACCAACTGCCCCGACTGCTGAAGTCATGCTCGCTTTTATTCACAAAAGCACAGATCAAACATGGTCGAACATCGAACATGTTGTGTCCTTCTATTCAACTGATCAATGTGAGAACAAGCATCAATTGAATTCAGCAGAGAGGTCTTGTTGGTCAAATGTGAGTCGTACGACAACCGTTATCAATAATAAGAATGTTTCTAAAAATAGAATATAAAACCTTAACAACATTAATAAATATTTCAAGCACAATGGGCTTGTTACGAACTTATTCTAAACGAATTATGAATATTTTTATTTATGAGAATTTTTACAGCAACATCGAAAAGAAAATGAAAATTCTATTAAATAATACCTATCATTCATTGATATGGTGTGGGCAAAAACGAGGCCCCCGACTTTTGTTGTCACAGGTTCTCCAACCATTTTTAGACAGGCAAATACGAAACTGTAGAGTGATGCAACAGCTCTTTCGGCATCTGAACTATTCGCAGATGTGGTCCAGGTTACTCTCGTCAGTTTTTTCAAAAGTACTGGATGGCGTACTGGTAAAAGTCTCACAAATGATTCCTGTGACCTTATAGAGAGCCTGCTAGTCTAACCGGGATATTGTTTATAAAGCAAATAAGTGAAATTGTTAAGTTTAAGGATCTTTAACTAAAGTTTCCATTAAATGATAGTCAAATGAGTTTAAAATCTTTGGTAGTCAATATTTTAAAGTTTTTCAACAATTTTTTTGTAATGGTCAGTTTAGGGCCGGTACGTTAATATAGTTTTTAGAAAAATGTATTGAAAACACTGCCGTAACCTATTAAAATCTTTTCATCCGAAAATCATGTCGTTGAAAAGTCCCTCCATGTGCTGGTGAATAACCTGCTTGACAAAAATCTTTCTTAAACAGTCTGATAATGACAACCAAGAATTTTACTTGGAATTGGGTCGACAAACAATAATGAGTTAAAGCAAGACTTAGCAACCCTACTTACTATTCCAAACTTTTACATCATGCATGTACATATGTATGCTTAAGTGTGTATTGGTGTGTATATGCGTATGTGTATAGATTTTTATACACACTTAAAAAGGGGGTAGTGGTAGCAACAGCATCCGTTGCCTGGTTTAGACTTTTTGAAAGTAAAATCGAGAAAAAATATCAAAAAAAAATAGAAAAAAATAGAAAAAATTCAAGTAAATTTTTTTTTGGATAAAATAAAAGTGAAAAGAAAAACTATATATTGAAGATACAACAACAACAACAACAACCACAAAAACATCATGTATGTAGTATACTATAATATATATGGTACGTACATACATATATGTACATACAGTGAGCGTCAAAAGAAAGTGTACACTATGGATAAAATTCTAACAATCTCAACTCAAGTTTTCCACTTAAGGAGAGTACCCGAAAAAATTTTACAATATTTTCAAATTTTTTTTAATTCTTTTCTTCTTGTTTCAATTTTAAAAACTGGCAATAAAATAATTTGAAAAAAAAATTAACGGTTATTTATTAATGTATATTTTTTTGAATTGTACACTTTCTTTTGACGCTCACAGTATGTACATATATACATTGTTGTTGTCCTTACAGTTGGTGGACTTGTTGTATTGAATTTATTTCTAATTTTCATCAATTTTTCTTTTCATTTTCTATGTTTTTTCTTTCTTTTTTCATTTACCAAGAAATTACAAAATACACCCAAAATTGTAATATTTGAAACCAACACATACCCACACACACATACAGAAACACACATCATCAAATCTATACAGACCAAGCATTTCATAGAAAGCCAACGCATTGAATGTGATTGTGTAGCTAGCTATTCATGTGTAATTCTTAAGCTTGACCTTTAAGAAGAAGAAAAAGGAGAAAATTAGGAAATAACACAGCACGTGTTACAATGTGTGTGTGTGTGTGTGTAAGTATTTTAAATGTATGAGTTGTGATTTACTTAAAGTTGGAGTATAGTTTTAGGGGTTAGTTTTTAATTTATTTCATATTTTCCTTTCATAAACTCAAAGAAACAATAATTAAGAAAAGTTTTATTCATGGAATACTAATTTCTGTACATTACCTGTACAATATTTACAGTTTTTGAAATGTAATTGAACGATAAGATAAAAACAAAATTAAGAACAACTTAAAAGCAACGCGTTGTTTTATTCAAGATGTCTGCGTTAGGGTTCGAACCATGGGTTTGCGTCTAATACTACCAACTAGACTATGATGACTAGAATTTGAATTGAATTGAATTTTTTATTGAGACTTTTTTTTCCTTCTTGCATACAATTTTCATATTAATAACAATAACGATACATATGTCAAAATTAGAAATATTATTGTCTTATTCTAATCTTCATAATAAGAATATACTACAAGTTTAAAAGAAATTTTCGAATTCGTGGTAAAGCACGAGAATAAAGGAGAACTGAAGAATTGCTCAGTTTCTTCTACTATTACTTGCAGAGAAAATCTGCACAATTAACAACTTAAAACCAAATAACAAAAATACTGCCCAATAGGCAGCAAAACGAAAAGTTACTTTTAAGAAGACCATATCAAAAGGTACTATCATGACAACACCCGAAGTGTAAACACTATTAACATTAATCATCAATCGATCCAATGTCACAACTAACCCAATTCCACTCTAATCAAAATAATCACATTAGA
Source organism: Sarcophaga caerulescens (assembly GCA_927399465.1). NCBI lineage: Eukaryota > Metazoa > Arthropoda > Insecta > Diptera > Sarcophagidae > Sarcophaga > Sarcophaga caerulescens. The sequence continues at coordinate 89,155,611 of OV656867.1, forward strand.
GAGAATTGTATTGTAAGAACCAAAATGAATCCTAGTCATAAGGACCAGAAATAGTATTCAAAGGTATAAATACAACATAAAAAACATACACTTTCCTTAAACTAAAATATCAATTAATATTAATCAAATATTCAACTATATACATACATACATATATACAAAGGAATTCCAATTTACGTGAGCACCGCTATGGTAGCATATCTCACGTGCGTTAGAAGACACACGGTGAATATGATGCGTAGACCAACGCCCCCACTTTCATGCTGTAATCACTGGCTACAGCCAGAAGTGGGTACCAATTCGGAGTCATGCTTTTGGACATGCCTCCCCTCTTGTTTAGGGGTCGGAGACCATCTAAACTCCTTTAAATGCGTTGAGAGTGCAACGCCACACCGTACCCGTAATCGCGCACTCCTCGCGATTTGAGTCTAAACCACAGCCACCACGTGCTCCCATAAAGGGGGCCTCACCAATTGCCGACCAGGGACGAATCCCTGGGGCTACCGGCACCCGTGGTACCAGATTAAAGACCTCTGGTCAGGCTTCGCAACATAGCCAAGACCAAGCTGCTGCCAGTTGAACCCCAAAAAGTTCCTGACTGGTAGCAGCACCCTTAGTCGCCTCTTACGACAAGTATGGTGATCACTGTGGTAGTATTCTCTCTCCCTATCCACCCCGCTACCACACGGGGAAACATACATATATACAATAAAATCAGACAAAAATTTTTTTTTTAAAAAATAGGTACAATAGGTACCCCTGTGGGTTCCAGGGGTAGTTTTTTCATAAAAAGCCGGAGTCGAAAAGGCACCCAAATCATCAATACTTTCGTTCAGGATACCCACAGGTAATAAGTAGTTCGAATCCGCTCAGGATTTGTCTGCCTCAGCGTTAAAGATGTCTTTCATCAAGTTGTTGTCGTAAACCGCAAGCTTCTCAACAAACTTTCTTTGTAGAGAAAGAACATATCTGCCAAAAGGTATGACATTCGCTGACTTATAGATATATTCATTGGAAAACAGTTTAGTAGGATTTTGATAATGCTTTCCAATATACCTTCTAAGAATATTGCGTTCAAAAATTTCCAATTTTTTAATAACTATCGGCGAGATAGAAAGCCAAATGGGAAAACCATAACTCAGTACTGGGCGAATCGCTGTCTTGTAAAGAAGCAATTTGGTTTTCTCAGGAAGGTATTTATTGCACATGAGACTGCTCAGAGAGGCTGATATGCGTTTAATCTTCCATGGTTATTAAATTTCAACAATTTATTAAAGATTATCCCCAAATACTTCATTTCGCTCTTAAACGGAATCTCAATACCATCCAGAGAGAGAGAAGACATTTGCTTTGTGGTACCACGTACTTCGCGCAATTACCGGAAGAATTCCTTATACATATTGCTGTAGATTTAGAAGCGTTGATATTTACACCCCATTTTTTGTAATAAGAGCTGATGATGCCGAGGTGGAAAGCGGCATTATTTAGGGCAACAATAGGTGACTGGCTATGAGAATATAAGAGGCAATCGTCAGCGTAAAGAAGAGCTGTTGAGTTGTCGGATGAGTGTGGAAAATCATGTAGGAAAAGATTAAATAAAAAAGGGGCTAGCACGCTCCCCTGAGCCACACCACTTTTCCCTGAACAAAAATCCGAGGAGGAATTATTTATCTGCACAATAAAACTTCGATCAAGCAGATAGCTGTCTAGTAATTTTATTATAAATGGATCAACTCCCAGATCAACTAGCTTGTACAGGATGCCCTTATGACTGAGTCAAATGCTCTTTGTATATCCAACGAAATCGCTGCGGTGCATATTTTACTCCTTAGGTTTTTAGTTATATCATTATGAAACTTAAGCAGAGAATGACAAGTTAAGTGTTCTCTTTTGAATCCAAACTGGAACTCCGATATAGGATCAATTATGAATTCCCCCTCCAATTTTGCCTTTAAAATTTGTTCAAATATTTTCACCACATTTGACAACAGGGAAATTTTTTTTAATAGAGATGATTTTAGCTATTTTCCAATCCCTTGGGAAGTAACCGTTGTTGATGCAGTTTTTAAATATTATGGTGAAGAATTTTATGACTTTGGACTTCTGGAAATTTTTTGCAGGATATAATTTGATATACCATCAATGCCGTTGGACTTCTTCGAGTTTACATTCTGAATTATTTCTCTGACCTTCTCTACATCAGTCAAATGGTTATGATGACTAGACTGGACATAAGATAGGCTTTTTAAATATAACATAGTTTCATATAATTCCAAAGATTTCATAGGGTACAGGCTCCAATACGACACTGTTTTGATAAAATTTTGGCACAGGCTTACATTTTATTTTTTTTATTTAATCGTTTCAATATTTCTTCTTACTTTCCAACACTAGACATTTGATTTTATCAGTAAAATATTAAGCAAAAAAATATTATTCAGAGCATATTTATTAATTTGCTGTCTTTAAATGGCCTGTTTCCGAAGGTTACATTGTTTGGAATTCAGCACTCACGTTGGCAATAGCATTAAGCCTTTAGCCGATAAAGATCGTGTATTTACAAATCTCTATGGACGACATGATTGGCATTTAAAGTCGGCCATGTCTCGTGGTGATTGGCATAAAACCAAAGAAATAATAAAAAAGGGCCCGGAATGGATCATTTCGCAGCTGGAAGAATCAGGTATAAAGGGAAGAGGAGGAGCAAATTTTCTGGTTGGCGAAAAGCTTAAATATATGTTTAACAGCAAGATCGAACCACCCAGATATGTGGTAATCAATGCATCTGAGGGAGAACCGGGCACGTGTAAAGATCGTGAAATCATGAGACACGAACCGCATAAGATAATCGAAGGAAGTTTGTTGGTAGGTCGTGCGATAACGGCTAATGTATCGATAATATTTATACGACACCGATTTTATAATGAAGCCTGCAATTTACAAATTGCCATAGCCGAGGCCTATCGGGCGGGTCTAATTGGAAGAAATGCTTGTGATAGCGGTTTTGATTTTGACATTTATATATATCGAAATGCTGGTCACTACATTTCTGGCGAGGAGACTGCTTTAATGAACTGTATAATGGGTAGTGAGGCCAGACCGCATCGAAAACCACCATATCCCTCGGAAAAAGGTATTTGGAATAGGCCTACCATCTTATTTAATGTCGAGACTGTATCATATCTGCCCTCAATATTACGTAGAGGCCCTAAATGGTTCATGGGATTGGGCTGTAAGCCCCATAGTCCCGGTACGAAAATATTCAATATATCCGGTCGTGTGGAACGGCCCTGTACAGTCGAAGAAAATTTAGGTATGCCGTTACGTTATTTAATCGAATGTCATGCTGGTGGCGTAAAAGGTGGTTGGGATAATTTGTTGGCCGTTATACCAGGCGGTGCCTCTACACCCTTACTGACAAAGAATTTGTGTGATGACATCAAATTAGACGAGGAATCTCTAAAAAAAGCAAATACTTTTTTAGGCACTGGTGCAATTATAGTTATCGATAAATCTTGTGATATATTAAAGGTAATGGAACAAATTATGTTGTTTTATAAGAAAGGCTCTTGCCACCAATGTACGCGCTGTCGTGGCCTATCGAATTGGGCTCACCTCTATACGGAACAATTTCGGCAGGGCATTGGTCAAGTGCAAGAAATCGATTGGCTGTGGGAGATTGCTGAATGGGCCAAGGGTAATACAATTTGTAGATTTGCTGATGGTAATGCCTTTGCCGTGCAAGGCTTCCTAAGAGGTTTTCGCCAGGAAATTAAAAAAAGTTTATGTTCGAATAGTAATTCATAAAAAAGCTTTTATTGTCTTTAATGCGTTTTAATTAATTAATTACTAAATATGTAGTATTGCTTGTAATAAATATTTAAATTCATAAAAACAACACACCCAGTGGTTAAAATTAAATTCAAGTTGTTTCCATCTTGAATTATATTGTGATTATGAAAAGAAACCCTTTGTCTCTTAATAACCCTAATGATGAAAGTAAAAAAAAAAAAATTAAAATTCTTTCGAATGGCCATAATGGTATTACATATAGCCTAGAGCTATAATACCGCTAATATAGTCAGTCCCTTTGCTACCATTAAATGTAAAATGTGAATAATAATTCCCAAAATTTTGTTAAAAAACAAAAACAAATGATTTTCGAAAAATATTTCTCTACAGTGCGTAACAAAAAAAAAAAAACAAAAGTTTACTAGACAATTCATTTTCAAGGCGTTATTTCGAACGCGTGAAAATTACGGCGCGTGTATCAAAACTTCTAATATTGCTTGTTACTTGACTTAATCGAGCTTCTCTGTGTAGCCAGCTTTTTTAAATTATACAAAATGTGAAGTTAATGATTGCCTATCTCCAGACCACTTGTATTCTAGTCTTATTCCATACATACATAATTGATCATTACAACCCTTCAGTCAGCATTACGACCTAGCTTCTCACACCACTTATATTGTGTGCGTTAATTTTATACATGAGTGGCGGGCCATACAGTATAAAGCCGACTCCGAACAACAGATTCTTGAGAAACTTTTTAATGGCAATTTTCTTTACTGTCAGAGTCGCCAAAGAAATATTTGTTTCATATTTCGTTTTGTTGGAGATGTCAGACCTGCGGTTTGAACCGTGGCCTTACGTCTAATAAGCCAACACACTACACATTAGATTACGGTGACTTCTAGTCTTTTTCCTGTACTAAATATAAAACTCTCCTGAATCCAGGCTGCAAATTGTAGATGGGCTGATGAGCCTGGCTCCCGGCTGGTTAGCTAGGCAGTTGTGTACATTGTAGGCATACGGGTTCTCTGATGGTGATGAATAGGAAAGATTTGATCTAACTTCGTGTCTGTGATTAGAGATTGCCTCTGCAGTTGCCATAGTCTAGTAGGAAGTGTGTTGGCTTATTAGACGTGAGGCCACCGGTTCAAATTCTATACAGATTTCTGGCAAAAACTCTGCGAGTAAATAGAACTTACCAGAAAAAGTTGCTCTAAAATTTGCCGCTTGGAATCGACTTCAAACTGTAGGTCCCCCCCCATTCATGTATAAAATTACAACACACAAAATAAGTGGTATGAGAAACTAGGTCTTAATCCTGACAGAAGAATTGTAATGACGAACTATGTATGTATGTATGTATGTATGATGAATAAGGCATTATCTAACAGCATTTGGGACTAGTATTACAAGTATTACGATTTCTGTCATGGCTGCAGAGAGATGCTTTTTGAGCATTGTAAGAAGAACAGATAAGTTCAACGGTAGATACTTTACTCAATTGGGCTCCCATAATATCACAATGGATATACATATGGGTTAAAGAGTATCGAATTGTTTGCAGCCCACCTAAACCGAAAATAATGCAAACAGAAAATTGTCTTTAAAGCATTAGTACATCAGAAACGTTGCCGAATTGGTCTTTCCACCTAATAATGAGATCTCACATAGTTTGAGGTTAAGTTTAGATTTTAAGCAAATTGTTCCATGGGTTTTATAAGCTTCGAAAGCCTAAGGTTTAAGTTTAGGTTAGAGGCCAATTGAGACAAGTACAGTAGCCGTAGGTCCAGTCCAGTTGACCCATTGTACAAAGTCCTAAAGGGGAGAGGATAATAGCTGAGATAGGAAAAAAGGAGAGGAAGTAGGAAAGGGAGAATAAGGAAGTAGAGTAATTACACAATTACACTATTGAAACCCTAGCACTTCTCAACCAGCTCAAACTAATAATGAATCTATGGAGAGCCTTTATGTCGGCTCTCGATACAGAATTCAAACTCTCAAAGAAGTCCCTGCCAAGGGTCTTCAACATCAACCTACTAAGTCTCTAACTTATCTTCATGGCAACATACCTTGCAATAGTCCGGCTGGGATCTGTTCCAGACAGGGACCGTAACTGTTATAACTTTTATCGTAAAAGTCAGAAAATAATAATTATGTTTTGATCTTTATTTTTTCGAGCAAAAATAAAAGTTATTTTTTGACTTTTATTTTTTCGGGTGGAAATAACAGTTATTTTTGACTTTGATTTTTACGAGCAGAAATTTATTTTTTGACTTTTATTTTTTCGAGCAGAAATAAAAGTTGTTATTGTTTTAATTCATGATGAATTCATAAAATTTATTAAAAAATTCTTTAAAACAATTAAAGTAAATTATGTTAAACAATTATTAGAATTAAGTTTTGCTATAAATATTAATAAATATTATGAATTCATCATGAATTAAAACAATAACTTTTATTTCTGCTCGAAAAAATAAAAGTCAAAAATAACTTTTATTTTTGCTCGAAAAAATAAAAGTCAAAAAATAACTTTTATTCCTGCTCGAAAAAGTAAAAGTCAAAAATAACTGTTATTTTTGCTCGAAAAAATAAAAATCAAAAATAACTATTATTTTTTTTCTAAAAAATAAAAATCAGATTTTTAAAAAGCATCACATTTTATAAAAATTTTGTTCAAGACAATCAAAATGGTATACTTGGTTTTGTTCTCCGACATTTCCTTGCAGTTGCTTTTTTTAATCAAAAATTCAAAAATAACAGTTATTTTCGGTCTCTGGTTCCAGATCCTTGTCAGCGATCTAATCTCGCAGTGACCCGCAATAAACCCAACCTTAAGCTGGCATTATCCAAGCCCAGCAGCCAAACTGTTCTTACACTGTCTACAGCAGGCTTCGAAAGCTTTAAAACCCATACATTATGAATAATTGGTGTTTGTGTGTGTGTGTGTATTATTTTCAGTTTGTTATTGAACTTAAAACTAAAAATTAACTTCTAATCGATTTTAGAATGACACGCACCAATACGTTAATGGAAAATTAACAGACACCTACGGAGGACTACCATACATAAGTACATATACAAGACATTTAAAAGGGTATGAGTACGTTAAACTCAATGTATTTATAATCGTCATGTCATTTTTTATGAGTTTCAAAAAGGATATGCTTTTTTTTCCTTGTCAACATACATACGTATGTACATATGTATGTGTGAGTGTGAGTCTATAATAAGAAGAACACATTAATATGAATTTTACATGCATATTTACAGGATTTCATATTTTGTTCTCACTCATACATACATATGTACATGCATATACATACCCCAAATTCAAATTATTATTTTTTTTTTATTAAATTGTCGTTGTAAAGTTTTATTGTTTTTTTTTCTATCCTTTAGTGTTTTATTTACAATGTTTATAGAACATATGCCGCATACGCCGCCGCTACTGTTACCATTGCCTTTTGCTAATCATTATGCATTGTATTTGTTAGTGTATGTGTTTGTGTACTGTAAAGACCATTCATTTCATTTCAGTATCAATTTAAATAATTGTTACTATACGCCAGCCACAGTCATAGAGTAGAGAGAGAGAGAGAGAACAGAGCGCGTGTCATATTTTAACAACCCTCCATATTAATGGTATCAAAACCGAAATTATTTCTAATTTCTAATGATTTTTTTTTCCTTTTGTTTCTCACTTTTCGGTTTGTATTTCTCCATTTTTTTCGTTTTTTTTTTTTGTTTTTTCATTTTGAAATGTTAAAAAATAAAAACAAATTGTTTTGAAATAATTTCGTACACTAATGACATGCATTAAAATTATACTTTTTGATTGAGTCGCACCATTTCTCGCGTTAAATCAATTTTTTATTTAACATGGCATATAGTCCTTCCAAACAAGTAAAGGGTCCGCCAAATAACTTTTTTTTTGAAATGCTTTAAAAAAAACTACTGAATATTTTCTCAAATTTCTTTTTTTATTTGAAAGTACAATCCTTCCGGTTAATAATGGAAAATAAATGATTATGCGTTTTCGCTTCGCTAAGTGGGCCTGCGATCGACTTACAGAAGATGCCAATTTTGGCAAAAAAATCATCTTTTCAGATGAAGCTCATTTTGATCTTGGCGGGTATGTAAACAAGCAAAATTGTCGCATTTGGGGCACAGAAAACCCCCACGCATACATTGAAAAGCCGACGCACCCAAAACGAGTCACTGTTTGGTGCGGATTTTAGTCCAGAGGCATAATTGGGCCATTTTTCTTCGAAAATGATCAAGGAGTGGCCGTTACAGTCAATGGCGATCGTTATCGGGCCATGTTGAACGAATTTTTGTTCACAAAAATTGAAGAGGAGGATATTAGCAACATTTGGTTTTACGTGCCACACAGCCGAAGCTACACTCGATGTTTTGCGCCCTGTTTTTGAAGATCGCATTATCAGCTGCAAAGCTGATGTCGTTTGGCCACCTCGGAGCTGCGATTTGACACCGTTGGACTATTATTTGTGTGGGGTGCCGTCAAAGATAAGTGTTACGCCGACAAGCCAGAGACAATTGACGCTTTAAAGGACAATATTCGTGAAGCCATTGGTGAAATACAGCTGCACACAATCGATAATGTGCTTAAAAATTGGACAGTTCGTGTAGGCTACTGCATGGCCAGCCGAGGTAGACATTTGAATGAAATTATTTTCCATTATTAACCGGAAGGATTGTACTTTCAAATAAAAAAAGAAATTTGAGAAAATATTCAGTAGTTTTTTTTTTAAGCATTTTCAAAAAAAAAAAATAAAGTTATTTGGCGGACCCTTTACATACTTCGTCAATATTTATTATGGGTTTTATAAATTGATAATTATATACCAAGAAAATGTACAGAATCCTTTCGAGAGTCTTAGAGCCCTTTTGTGGAATTAACAGGACAGAATTTTAATCAAGTGTACACTCTTTGAAGGTCGTACATTGAGAGGACCAAAGGTCTTTCTCCTATGGGGAATATATGTCTAAAATTTCGGAAGTCAGTCGGAAGGTCTGCAGCTATTGGTAACACTGGTGCTCTACGTACAACCCCTGCAAAAGCCTTGCTTGCAATGCTGTGCTTCTTGCTAAGCAGACTGTCGTGGTTGCTGCGAATAGACTCAATGCCCTGTCTCGTTGGTGTATTATCCCTTCTGGTCATTCCTCTATTTTAAAGGTTGATCCTGTGGCCCCACTGAACATCGATTATGTCCTTGTGGAATATTATTTTGAAAGGGATTTTCATTTTCTGACATGATCATCCCCCAGGAACTCCTGGATATATAGACTGATGCCTCTAAACTCGGTAATGGTGTTGGTAGCGGAGTCTACGCTGGTAAACTGGACCTGAACATTTCCCTCTGACTGCCGCATTACTGTAGCATGGTTCAGGTGGAAGTAATGGCCATGTACCGGGCTGCTCAATGGATCCTCATCAACGGTGTTCCTTTTAACCTCATATCAATCTTCTCTTATAGTCAGGCTGTTAGAAAATCTCTGTCAAGCGTTAGGATTAACTCCAGGAATGTTAGAAAGTCGCCGTAGTCTACTAGGTAGTGTGTTGGCTTATTAGACGTAAAGCCAGGTTTCGAGCCCCAGGCCAGACATCAAAACAAAATACAAAAAGTATTTCTTCGGCGATTTCCTGTCAGCAGACTTCTGGCAAAAACTCTGAAAGTAAATAAAATTGCCATGAAAAGTTTCTCAAAAAAAAATCTGTCGTTCGGAATCGACTTTAAACTGTAGGTCCCGCCACTCATGTATAAAATTAACACACACAACATAAGTGGTGTGAGAAACTAGGTCAATAATCCTGACTAAAGGGTTGTAATGACCAATTATGTATGTAAAATTATGTATTGTTAGACCTTGTTTCTAAGCGCTTCAATTTCTCACTTGTCTAAGTCCCTGGGCACAGTTAAATTCCGGGAAACAGCTATGCCGACGGACTCGCCAGTGCTGGTGTACTCCTTCCGGAATTGTCGTCAATTGACTTGGGTATGCCACTTACCTCGGTTAAATTGGCAGAAATTCTTTCGGGACGCCAACCTATCCTGGATTAATGAGGAGTCCTGCTCCACTGCTGGACTCACTAGGCCCTCGAAGAAGACGCACCAACCAGTTACTCGGACTTGATCGTAACGTCATGGCCATGATTACAAAGGCCATGCTTACAGGTCATTGTGTTATGGGAAGACACGCGGAAAGAATGCAGCTTCCATCTAACGACTTCAGTCGTGGGTGCAGATCTGCTGAGGAAGAGGAGACTGTTATCCACTTTCTTTGTCAGTGCCCATCTCTTGCATGGTGCAGATATACGTTATTTGGCACTCCAATCCTTGTCAGCTTGACGGAGCGCTATCATCCATTGATTCAAGGATATAGCATCGTTTATCAAACTTTCGGGCTGGTTTTCCAGCATACAGTCGTCGTGCTTTTTAATGTGCAGCCCTTACGCTGACCATACTTCTTTCCTAGTTTGGTGAAACTCGGTCAGTACAGGGACTGCGTTTACCGCTATGCGTGCTCAAGTGTGCTTTTGGTATCAAAGCTACCACTCCAACCAACCAAAGAAATGCCATCTGAACTTGATTCTAATATTGAATGCAACAAAGGTGAAACACGTTAATTTTTCAATGGATGGCTTTAGTAAACTGTAGCTGGGGTTGTATAAAAAATACTAAACGTAATAAAATCTAACACTTGAAAATTATATTCTAACCTTGGAAAACAGAAATGCTTGTTTATGATTATTTAAAATTCTTTTAGGAAATGGTGTCATAATTATAATACTCCCGCTATGGCTGTAAATTAAGGGGCAAACAACGCAATTTAAATAAAACAATGCCGCACAATTACATTTCAAGGTGTTGGAGTTTTCAACAAAATCTGGTGGTGATGGTGATTTTATTTTTCTGTTTTTGTTTCAAGAATGTAAACAATAATTAATTCGAAATGAAATGAAATGTGGATTGTTTGAAAGACAAATATTTGTACTTTGATAAAAAAAAAAAGCAAAAAAGGTCCTCTAAAATATTTTTTTATTGAAGAATTTTTCAAAAATTCCTGATTAACATTTGCATGTGGAAAATAGTTTTCAAATAAATTAAAGTTACTGTTGATTAATGGTACTACAATCCAATAGTATTAGTTTATTTATTAAACTTTTTGTTTTTCGTTTTTAATATTAAAACTTTCCGTTGATATGGCCTAATTTTTGTTGACTAATTATTTACAAAAAAGAAAAAAAAAAAATGAAAATAAAAATGAAACGATTTTCTTTTATCTAATCTCAATTGATTTCGATATACATATACTCTATATATACATATATGTGTATATATTTTAATAAAACGCAATTATTTGAATAAAAAAAATACGTTTTAATGAAAATTTAACACTGAAATGAAAATAGATTTCAATTGGCTTTCATTGATTATTTTTAGAATTTGAATTTTATGATGATTTGTCATGACCAGTGTGACCATTTTAGCATTTTTGCAGCTAGAGTTAGCATTTTTTATTTTGATTTAGCTGCAAATTTTCGATTTAGCATTTGGCATATTTTTTAGCATTTTTTAATAATTTGTTTAGCATTTTCTAGCTTCAATTTATTTTTCATTTTTACCCCTGTTACAATTAAAATTTGATTGATTGTACATAGTTTAATGTAATGTTTGAAAGTAATGACGCCGATCCTACACTCTTATTCTCAGAATTACACATCCTTTTAAAAAACTTTCATCTCAAATAGTTTTAAAATCTGAATATTTTGATCCTTTAACTTCATCCTAGAAAATTTTTATATACCTAAACCATATTTTAATTATGAGTTAAAAAATTTTTAAAAACAAGAACATATATAAATTCTGAAACTGAAAAAGAAATTAGAATAATATGTAGAAATTTCATAGCAGAGTTAATACGCCAACTAAGGCAAAGATTACCCAAAAATTTGTTAAGTTTAAAAAATATTAACTTTTTTGCTATTGATAATAGTTTAAAAATAAATCAAAGTAAATTATTTAAAAATTTCAAAGAAGAAATGATAAATTTTTTTAAATGATGAAATTACAACTTTATAAATGCAATGTCAAAAATTAACTTCATACGAGTGGGAAAATCCGAAGACAACTATTAAGTTTTGGATACAAGTGTATGAAAACAAGAATGCTGTGAATGAAAATCCCTTCAAGGAATTGTCCGATTTTGTTATGAAATTTTTAGTTTTGCCATTTAGTAATGCAGAAGTTGAACGTGTATTTAGCGAAATGAATCTTTTAAAAACTAAAATAAGAAATAGAATGATATTAAATACAATCAATTCACTCCTCTATATAAAATGTGGATTGAAAAGATTGAATAAATGCTGCCAAAGTTTTCAAATAACTAAAGAATTAATCCAAAAATGTGATACAAATTTATATGATATAATAACAGAGCCCTCAGAAAGTGAAGAATACACTTTTGATGAAGTAATTAATATGTAGCCAAAAGTTGGTAATTTTGTTTAAACTAATTTATTTGTGAAGTACAAATGCTATTAAATAGCAATATAGTTTTGTTTTTTTTTGACAAATGTTACATGAATTAATGGTCGCTTTTGTCCAAAATTGTTTTATGTATTTATATATTATATTTACATATATGTATACATATATGTATGTACAAGGACTGAAAAATATATATTTTTTAATTTTTGTTTTATAATTTTAGTTTACGATTCTTGAACAGAATAAATAATTTGTTTTTGAGTTCGATTTTGTTTTATTTATATAATCAAACTTAATTTGTGGAAACAGCTGTACAAATAGTGAAGAATTTCTTCATAATATTATTAAAAAAATTTAGCATTTTTTTTGGCATTATTTTGGATAGGATTTAGCTGCAAAAATTTTTGAAACCTGGTCACACTGGTCATGACTAATACTCATTTTATTTTATTTTTATGGTAAACTTAGTGAAATATACATATATTATATCAGGTGTAAAAAGAGGGTTCTAAGGTTAGAGGACGTGTACTTGTCAACTGTGACAAGTACAGTACCCGGAGGTCGAACTGACCCATTGTACAAAAGAGGGTTCTAATATAGGGTGATTTTTTAAGAGCTATAGGAAAATTTTTCAAAAAAAAAAACACATAAAATTCAGAAAAATGCATGAAATCTTTATTTGAATCGATAGTACGGTCCATATAATTTAATGTTTGAAGATTATTTCATGCAAATGTTGACCGCGACTGCGCCTCAAATAGTCCATCCGCTTAGTCCAATTTTGGCATACTCTTTCCAACATTTCGGCTGGTATCACACGAATAAATGCTTCAATGTTGTCTTCCAATGCGTCAATTGAAGCGGGCTTGTTTGTATAGACATGAGCTTTAACATAGCCCCACAAAAAATATTCTAAAGGCGTTACGATTCGCAGCATCTTTGAAGAAATACGGTCCAATGATGCCACCAGCCCATAAACCGCACCAAACTGTAACTTTTTCTGGATGCATTGGTAGCTTTTGCAATGCTTCTGTCTGATCTTCACTCCAAAATCGACAATTCTGCTTATTTACGTATCCATTGAGCCAAAAATGAGCTTCGTCGCTGAACACAATTTTTCGATAAAGAAGTGGATCTTCGGCTCTTGGAAAGCCCATTTTGATAATAAAATTCAATGATTTGCAAGCGTTGTTCGTTTGTAAGACGATTCATGGTTAAATTGTAGACCAAACTGAAGATGTTTGACAGTGAAACAAAACACTAAACGTGCGTGAGCTGTTTAAACTAGTGTTGCCAAAAAGATAATAGCTAAAAAAATCACCCTTTACAGAAGACATTAAAGCATAGAGGTGTGCAAAGGCCTCTATTACCATATCCTCTAGAAGCATCAGTGGTTTTTGAAAAAAAGTGTAAACAAAAGTGTTCAAAGAAAGTTGTTGAATCTCGTAATTGGTGTCTCAATATATTGAAAAATTCAGAGATATTTTCATAGAACGAGCCAATCGACTACATTAATAAGTCCGCATTTTCGACAACACCCCAGTGATGGTACTCAAACACGAATTTCTTTAATTTCGTAATGTTTTTGTCAGCTTTCCTGATTTTCTCGGAGTTAATAACTCTTAATTCATACAAACAGTTTGACGGTAATGCTTTGATTCATTTTTTTTCGGTGAGCAGAAAGCTGTCGTAGTCTACTAGGTAGTATGTTGGCTTATTAGACATGAGGCCACGGTTCAATCCCCTGGTCAGACATCTCCAACAAAAGGAAAGGTGAAAAACTATATCTTCGATGACTTTCTCTCATCGGACTTCTGACAAAAATTCTGAGAGAAAATAAAAAATGCCATGAAAAACTTTCTCAAAATTCCTGTCGTTCGGAGTTGACTTTAAACTGTAGATCCCGCCATTCATCTATAAAATAGACACACACACAGCATAAGTGGCTGGTGTAGATCACCGATCTGCCACCTCTACGGCCTCATCAATTGATGGGTCAGGGGGGAACAGCAGTGGCTTTGGGGAAATGGATAGGGTTGTTAATGTTTCTAGGTGTCTATGGCATGCTATAGACAGTGTTAGAACACGTTGTCTGCTGGGCTTGGATAAGGCCAGTTTAAGGTTAGTTATTGGGTTTATTACGGGACATTGCGAGATTAGATCACTGACAAGGATCTGGAACAGATCCCAGCCGGACTATTGCAGCATATGTTGCGACGAGCAGGATATGTCCAGCCTAGTAAGGTTGAGGTTGAGGACCCTTGGCTGGGGCTTCATCTAGGTTTTGAATACTTTGTCGAGTGCCGACTTTAAGGCTCTTCATAGATTTATTATTTTATGAAGACACCGTAGTCTAGTAGGTAGTGTGTTGGCTTATTAGACGTTAGGCCAGGGTTAAAACCCCAAAACGAAAAAAATTTCTTCGATGACTTCCTCTCAGCAGATTTGTGGCAAAAAATCTGGAAGCAAATAAAATTGCCTTGAAGTTTCTCAAAAATCTGTCGTTCGGAGTCGACTTTAATCTGTAGGTCCCGCCACTAATGTATAAAATTAACACACACACCATAAGTGGTATGATAAACTAGGTCGTAATCCTGACTGAAGGGTTGTAGTGACCAATTATGTATGTATGTATAGATTTATTATTAGTTTGACTGGTTGAGAAGTGTTAGGGCTTCAATAGTGCAGTTAAGCTCTCTTGTGTGTTATTCCTCCGCTTCCTTATTCTTCCTTTCCGACTTCCTCTCCTTTTCCCTATCTCCTCTATTACCCGCTCTCCCTTAGGACATAGTACAATGGGTCACTTGATCTCCGAGCACTGTACTTGTCCCAATGGCAAATACGCTTGCTCTAACCTAAACCTAAGTGTTGTAATGACCAAATATGTACGTATGTATGTATGTATGCTTATGTGAACAGAAAGTCTTGCAAAGTTAAAGTTAAGTTCCATTCTTTTGCATTTCCTTATTAAAAAAATTAAAAATTTCGTTCCACAGCAAATTTTCGTCATCATTGACCATGAAAACATAAAGCTCTCGCCTACTGTTGCAAAGTAAACAAACAAAAAAAAAAAATTCCACAGACATTAAAACAATTTTCTACTTAAAAAATCCCGTAAGAAACACAAAAAAAGAAACAAAAAAATAAGAATAAGAATAAAAGAAGATGAACAGTGAAAATCTCTTCGAGGATAACAATCATATCTGGCGTTGTCAGGCACAAAACATACAAGAGTTACGCACTTTGCTAACGTAACGGTAAATAATATCTAATACAAACACATTCAACCTGACATAGAGAACATGTACTGACTGACTGGTACTCACTCTTCTTACCTTTTCATTAAATCTGATTGTGTCAAGTATTTGTTGTATCACCACTTAAAATACTTGCTTTGAAAAAAAAAAAAAAAATTATGCGAGAGAAACAATTTTCCTTTTTTTTTCTTCTTTAATTTCACCAACATCACTGGTACTTTTGCTTGTTTAGTTCCGGGGAAGTATTGGGGGGTTAAAATGCGTAGATTTGATTTTCATTGTGCCCAAAACAAAACAAAACAACACACAAACAAAAAAATTGAATTGTTAAGAAAGTACAACAAAAAATAGTTTTCTTTGGTGACTTTGACAGGCATCATCAACGTATGTATGTGATATTAAATTTTTCTGGATTTCTTTTCATGTTTTAGTATGTGTTTGACTAAATACTGAAATAATTTAAGAAAATATAAAAATAAAGACACCCCCGTCTTTTTTTTTTCAAATATGATGTGAAATCATGTGTATGTCCTGTCCCGTACTGCAGCAGTTCTCTATTGATTTGTTACATTCCTTTTGCCCTTCGTCACTGTACATTTCACGTACCTTCTTCTCTTCATTTAGGGATTACCTTTAATTTTTATTTATTTTTTTCATTTTTTTTCTAGAAGATATTTTACATTTTTCCTCCCCCATAACAAAGCGAAACGGACCACAAAACTAAAAAGGGAGTGATTTTTTTCTTTCTTTCGAATTCTGTGGTACATCTATCGATGTACAGAGAGAGAGAGAGAAAATAAGAAAATTATGACATATTTTTACATGTATTTTTGTTGTTGTTGCTGTTGTGATTTTTAATAAGGATCAATCAATATTTTTGCTTAAATACATACATACATACATATGTACATTTGTTAAGCCGTCAAAAAAAAGAAATTCAGAAGCGTAATAAGTTTTGCCCTGATTGTGATTGTCTAACTTCAATTGAAGTTTTTTTTTGCTCTTAGGCGGCTTTTGCTCTATAAAGAGAGGGTATTGTCGTTTGTTGACAGGATTTAAATCTTTTGGAAACTTCTTTTTTTTTTTTTTGCGGATCTACTTAAGTAAACATGGTTGTGCAAATATTGAACTCAAGTGTGTTTTTTATTGAAATATCGATAGCTTAAGGGAATTTATTTGATTTTTGTTTTTTGTGTATCAAAATAAGGCGGCATAATAAAAAAGTAGTTAAAAATTTACCTTTACGAGACTCTTTATGTTAAAAATGTATGTATGTGTACTGTACAATACATTAAAAAGGATTAAATTTGTGTAAAATTTATAACTTTACTTGTCGCCGTAGTCTCGTAGGTAGTGTGTTGGATTATTAGACGAAAAGCCCGAGTTCAAATCCCAGGTCAGACATCAAAATGAAAATATGGAAATATTTCTTCGGCGACTTCCTCTCAGCAGATTTCTGGCAAAAACTCTGAGAGTAAATAAAATTGCCATGAAAGCTTTTCAAAAATCTGTCGTTCGGAGTCGACTTTAAACTGTAAGTCCCGCCACTCATGTATAAAATTAACGCAAACAACACAAGTGGTGTGAGAAGCTAGGACGTTGTACAATGGGTAAATTCGACCTCTGGGTACTGTACTTGTCACAATTGACAAGTACACGTCCTCTAACCTAACCTAACCTGTAACTTTACTTCAAGGATAATTTTTGGCAAGTGGAGAACTACACAGAGATATAGATAGGTGCCTGGAGACGATCAAATAAAATCATCAACGACTTATATGCAGAAGTCGGCACAAAGAGAGTGTATTTGTGAGAGGCATGTGTATAACCCAAAGGAAAATTGTTAGTTATATTTTCAAGTGTAACCTAATATTTTCAAGTGTAATCTAATAATATGTATATATGTATATGTGGTGGAAAATATAAAAATAATTACAGCGCCAAATCACTAAAGACTGCGTATTTAACTTGACAAATATTCTTCCAAAAATCGAGTTCATTTCTCATTGTTATTAGTAAATCTCATTGAATATTAGTGAATCCTACTGTAATATTTTTTTGGGTGTATAATTGAAACCTGAAAACAAACGACATGAACCTACTTCTTTAAAAGCTGACAAACAACTGAATGCATTTTTACGCTCTTTTTAGCGAACTTTGTTGATGTTCGTGTCCTATGTGTGTAAAAAGCCGAAGATGTTCGGCCCCCGGGAGCTATTGGTGCCGACGTCTGCTTATATGTGTGCGTGTGTCGTTATTTTTCGGCTACACGTACACGTTGTCGGCTTTGATTGATGAAAATCAAAAAAATTTTGATTTTTTCATTTGATGACTTTTTATTTATGGAGACGATTTGTGATTGACAAGAATTTTTTCAGTTGATAGGATATTGTACTAATGAACACAACCATGCGCTGATAAACAAAAAAATTTCCATAGTAGTCTTTACATTTAAATTTTAATTCATTTAATTTATTTAATTTTTTTCATTTAATTTCATTTAATTTAATTCATTTTTTTTTATCATATATTTCTTGTTTTTAATAAAATTGCATACGATATCAAAAGTAACAAATCGTCATCCGATAAAGACATTTTACGAAACCGTCACTACAAAATCAAAATGCAAATGATGATTGACGAATTTATTTGTACGTCTCCTTTTAAACGTCAATCACACAACATGCATGTTACTTATGTTACATTTCAATACGATCATTGTTTGACGTGTATCGAACGTGAACTCCTTTCCGCAGAAAATACATCATAATTGCAGTTGTTCTTCACAACTTCGCCGTGATAATCAACGTATTAATTAAAGTAACCCCATACAAGCCCGCGCAATGGAAGTTAAAATCCCGGAACTGATAAAAAAAAGTTCAAAGTGTTTTTTTATTTAAAAACCAGTAAGACTTTACAATTTCTTCCAAACAATCTATTCAGGGAAGCTAAGCCGAAATCCTGACTGAAGGGTTGTAATGGCCAATTATGTATGTGGACAATTTCGTGTCAAGTGACCCAATTTTTAAAATCGGTGTCTTCCGATTTGGATGAAATTTGCACTTGCATAATTGGCATAATTGGCCATTACATGTATGTAATCTATTCAGAGAAACTATAGATTCATAGAGTGTGTTGTTTCTATGCAACCTTATTTTTCTAGAATCCACCAAGAACTGCTTAATTGGAAAAATTAAACTGAAACAAAAAAATATATTAAAAAAAAAAAGAAAATATATTATTGAAATTGAAAAAAAATAAAAAAAATATATATTAAGAAAATTGAAGAGATACTTCGTGATGGCTAAAGTTTTCTTAAGGAAATAAAAAAGGATTAAGTTATTATAAGTTATTTGGATTCGATTTCTGTAACTTTAATACCAAAAATTTAACACACTTTGGAAGACCAATTGGGTGCCCCAATGGTGTAGTTGCTACTGTTTAGAACTTCAAGTGCCGAGATTGTGACTTCGTTTCCTAACAGCGAATCTGGGTGTTTCTGATTGTCTGACATTATGTGTGGTTAACTACAACAGAGTAAATAAAGTGAGAATTATTATAAAATAATTCTCGAAAAATTAATTTATCGCATACTGCCTTTCCCATAACTATGTACATATATTTCTCGTATTCCAACATAATGCACTGCAAGAATAGGCGTAAATAAAAATGTGGATAAATTAATGAAAATAGCCGAGACGACCTTTCGAGTAAACACTGTTAGACAGAATTTCCAACAACAATCGCTGATGATCCTTCACAATTTTCCTTATATTCTTAGAATTTTGCCAGAAATCTGCTGATATGAAGTCGACAATGAAATATTTTTTTTATATTTCGTTTTGTTGAAGATGTTTAACTCAGGGTTTGAACCATAGCCTCACGTCTAATACGCTAACACATTACCTACTAGACTACGGCGACTTCAATATCAGTCTGTACTGTTAACAATTGAATCTTCGGAAGGTAGCAATTGTCTATAAGCGACAAGGTTTGACCAGAAGAGGAGGAATTGTTTAGCAACAACACATCTTGCACACCTTTAGTAACTCGATTGATACATCTTGGGTGTGGTTGGCAGGTTCTAACGCTTCCAGGGCCTGGCGCAAAGAAATTGTCGTTTGTTCTCTTCTATGGCGTTTATTTTCGTTGGTGAGAAGATTGCTTGACGTGACTCAGAATTAATTGATCCAAATTTTGTTTTTGCTGCTCAAAAGTATGAAAGTTTCTGTAATAGAAGCCTAAAGGAATGCTTGCTAAAATGGTAACCAGATATTGAATAAAACGGATCACATGTGACTTGAACTGCTTAAGTAAAGTCCTTAACATCATGCGGAAAATAACTGAATTCTTTTCACCACAACAGCGCACATAATTTCGTTTTTAATTGAGATTTCTGCCTTCGTTTTTGTACATCCGAACCCAGTTCTATTCCTGGTTTTTGCCTGTTATTGTAAAGTTTGAACGTTAACATTCTGTGTGAAATACTACATCATTTAAATGACCTCCACGCGAAGTATTGCAAGCATTGATTCTTTTGAGGTAATTTTCGACCACTTTTTGACACATATTGGGCGGTATCTCAGCCATAACTTGACGAATGTTGGTTTTTAAGTGCTCAAGAGTTGAAGGTTTATCTGCATAAACACGGTATTTCGCGTAGCCCCACAAAAAAGAGTCTAATGTTGTCAAATCGCATGATCTTGGTGGCCAGTTGATATCGCCACGACGAGAAATTACGCGGCCAGGAAATGTCTCTTGCAATAAAGCCATATTCGCTCGAGTTGTGTGGCATGTGGCATCGTCTTGTTGAAACCACATATTCTCCAAGTCGTATTCTTCAATAGCAGGCAAAAAAAGTCGGTTATCATATGACAATAACGCTCCGAATTGACGGTGACAGTCGTTCCATCGTCGTTTTCGAAGAAGTAAGATCCAATCACACCTTCGGACCAAAGAGCGCACCAAACATTAACTTTTTCTGAATGTAATGGCCTCTCTTCAATTACTTGAGGATTCTCAGAACCCCAAATACGACAATTTTGTTTATTAACATACCCACCGAGTGTGAAATGTGCTTCATCGCTGAAGAAAATTTTGTTCGACACGTGGCTGTGGCAGAATCACCATTTTTGTAGTAGGTTTTGATAATTTTTATGCGTTGTGTGATAGTTAAGCGATCCATTTTCGTCAATGTCAGACTTTCAACTGAAAAGAAAAAAATTGGTTTCACAACTTAGTTTGACAGATGTCGAATTCCAGTCCCATACTTTTGAAACCACAAAATGGATAGCCCTTTATTACAAGTTGGTTCTAAAGGGAGAACTAACTAGGTTAGACAGTCAAGTTATTATTATAGTACAATGGGTCATAGGATCTCCGTAACCCAGACAACCTAACTTTTTTAGGGAATAACGTAATAGGCACTCTATTATTATTATTACTCGTCGCTTTAGTACTGCGACCCTACGATCTACTGTACCCCCTTCAAACTTTATAGGGTATCTCTATAATGTCTCCTTCAAGTCTACTGCTAGATTTTGATATTTTTTGATGAAATAAAACTGCTGTTAAGATTGTTTTTTTTTTCTTTTTCATATAGATTTGAAATAAATGTTTATTGAGGGTTTTGTTTTTTTTTGTTTTGTTTTTTCTCTTTAAATTTTAATAATAATTAATTATTATTATTATTTTTGTTAATTTTATTTATTGGTTTAATTTTGATTTAGTTTATAATTTTAAAACACATTTATTTATTTATTTTTATTATTTATTATATTTGTTACTGTTGTTTTCTTATTCTTTTGTTTTTGTTGTATTATAATAATAATATATTATCGATTTTATTTTTTTGATTTAATGATAAATGTTTTACAATTTATTATTATTATTTTTAATATGTTATTATTTTATTTTGTTTCGATATACTTATTACATAAATTTTGTTTTTTTTAAATAATATAATTTATATGTATTTGTGTATTTAATTTATTATAATTATTTTAATTATGTTACTGTTTTTAATAATTATATATGTATGTATGTATATGCCATAATATAGAATCCTTGTATATTTGAGAGAGTGTGTGTACATATTTCTTTTTAAATGTTACTGGCTTGTGTAGGGATTTGATTTTTTTTTTTTATGGGAAATTCAATATTGTTTTAATTTTAATTTTGTTTTCTTTTTTCAACTAAAAATTTTTAATATTTCCTTTCCATTTTTTATTTTAGTTTCTTTGTTTCAAAAATGAATTAAAACATTGTTTTTTTTCTTTTCTTAAATTTAAATATTTTGAATAATTTTGATTTTTGCTCATACAATGTAAATTAAATTTTTTATTTTTATTTTATAACTTAATAAAACACTTAAGTTTGTTCTCTTTTTTTTTTATTTATTTTTGTTTTTTTAATTTGTTTAAATACCAATTACAAAAAAATATTTCTATAATAATAAAATTGTTTTTGCCAATTTTTTTGTTTTTAAATTCAAACTTAAAACTAATTTTGATTTGTGGCTCAAAAGTGAAAAAAATTCTCGATTGAATCCATTTTGATTTTATGCTCATTTTTGTAATGTTTTTTTTATTTTTTTTATTTTTTAAGTTTTTAAAAACATTTTTCAAAATGTATTTGTAAATTTCCAATTGTAGTGGCGAGGAAAACATAGAAAACAACAGAATTTTAAAGAATTTTTTTGTTTTATTTTAATAATTTCGATTTCGGTTTTCTTTTTTTTTTTTAATGTTCTTAAAACTAAGTATGGATTAATCCAAAAATTTTGATTTTGTGCTCGTTTCCTTACAATCTAAAAATTATAATAAATTTTTTTTGGTTACAAATAATATTTTTTTGTAAATAAAATACAAAAGAAAATACATAAAAAATTTAAATATTAATCGTTTGGAATATTAATAAAAACAAAACAGGAATTAATATAACGATCCATTCCAAATTTATTTTTTTTACTTAGAAATTAAATTTTTTTTAAAATTTTTAAAAACGTTACAATCTGCAATAAAATAAAAACTAAAAATAAATAATAAAACATTAAATGAAATAAATTTAAAAATTTTATTATTTAAACCAAAGACTCTAAAAAATGATTATTAAGTACAATTAAATACTTTTCAATTTATTAAAGTAAAAATTTTAAATAAAAAACAAACAAAAAATTGTTTAACATATCGATCGGCTTAATCGGCTTAATATAGAAAGGTCGTATCTCGTTTTTTTTCAAAATCGAGGTTTTTACCTAAGCTAGTAGACAAAACCTCTATACACATCCTCTGAAAAATTCAGGTTCCCATGTTGACGAATAGTTGATTTACAGTAATTAAAAGAGAAAGCCCTAACTCATATCAAAAAATGTTTAAAAGAAAAAGCCCTAACTCATATAAAGTTGAATAAATATTTTTGACTTTTTTTTTTTTATTATTATTTATTATTATTTATTTGTAAACATGAAAGCAATGTTTGTGTATCAGTCCATAAGTAGTTTGGAATAAGTTTTATTTCATAAAATGTTTAAATAAAATGAATTGTTTAAGTGAGATTATTAATTCTGATATGAAAATAACGTTTGAGGAAAAATGTGGCGTACAAATCTGTTTGAAAGCAAAATGTTAATAAAACGAAAAGAATGAAAGGTGATTAGTATTTGGGTATATCAAAAAAAGTTCGTTGTCAAAAGCCTTCTAGGCAACTTGGAGAAGCTTGTTCATCACAATATTGCCAAAAAAAAGTGAGCTAAGAAATTGGTCAAAGTTACAGAGGATATTCGAAAAGAAATTTGTTGTCAGACAAAAAACGAAATTGCCACACAATAACATATTTTTTGAGACATAACTCAAGTCGATGGCAGGTGTGCCGCACAATGTTTCACTCAACTCTAGGACTTAATGAAAAAATGGTTAGAAATTGGATAAATAGAGGTGGTAAACACGATTCACAAGACAGTTCCGATAAATCTTCAAGTTTGCGCAAGTCTCCTAAACGATCATCGGTAATAGGACAGCGCTTAATAAAGAAAAATATCAATATCTGAAAAAAAGTGGGACCACTTGCAACATTTAAAAAAGTTACAGCCAGTAGATTGCCACCACTTCTATGATAATTTGCCTTATAAAAACTAGTTTTATTTAAAAGTACATTGTATTTTTTTTTTTTTTTTTAATATGTATGTAATTTTTCTTTGATTAAGTTTTTGTTAATTTAAACATGAATTATTTTATGAGTATAATATAATATACATACATACATATTTTAAATTTCAAAAAAAAAAAACACTGGGACCACTTACGAAATTTACAAAAATTGCTAGTATTTTTATGATAATTTGCCACATAAATATTAATTTTAATTAGAACTCACCCTAATGCAATTACCTGATGTTTGCTTATTACATAGATTTACAATTTTGCATTAAACGTTTATTATTATCTTTGTTTCTTCTCACTTTAAATCAATAAAGAAAACCCTATCTCTACATTAATTTTCAACAATTTGAATACCAAAAAGCCCTAAGTTAAATTACTCCTTAAAATCAACCGAAATTCAAAAAGTTATTTTATGATTGAATTCCTCATTTATTTTTAATAAAAACTGTATTTAAACTTTTTTTTATAACATTTTTGTTTTAGATTTTATTCAGTTTTTTTCCTTCTCCTGTAAAGTACTGAAAATTTAAGATACAACCTTTTAATGATTAATGATTTTAATGAAGAAAAGAAAAGTAACTAAAATTGTCAGTCTGCTTAAAAAGAAAATGCTTTTGATCAGATGAATTTTATGATTGTTTTCTTTATGATGACTATACCCGACGTTATGCTAAAAATTTCCTTAGGACGAGCACATTCAAAATATACAGTTAAAGGCTTTATATTTGACAGCGACAGCAACACAATTTAAAACTTATGAGGTTCATACTCCTCTCAATTTATA
This sequence comes from Sarcophaga caerulescens, assembly GCA_927399465.1. NCBI lineage: Eukaryota > Metazoa > Arthropoda > Insecta > Diptera > Sarcophagidae > Sarcophaga > Sarcophaga caerulescens. The sequence goes on from OV656867.1 coordinate 89,180,116, forward strand.
TTAGAAGCACTTAGCAGACGATAATAAACTTTCAATTATTAAAGCATCCAAAGAAGAGTTCAGTCCTTCGGTATGTCTTATTTTGTAACAAATCTGTTGTAAAAATACCACTCCAAGACTTTTAATTACAAACTTGGTTTAGGACCAAATCATCTGTCTCTCAAAGAGATGCAAATCGTCAAAAAACCTTTAAGTAGATAGTGAAGTAATAAAGAGGCGTCTTCAATTTGAAAGTATACACTGTGGAGAGTTTAGAGGACGGCTGAAAGCAAATTTAAATTATTTCGTTTTGATGTTACAAATTTTGATGGCAGATCAGAATCAATGTAGAATGTAGAATCAACTATAGTCGCGCCCATCATTTTATTGCCCATTACATAATTAGGATTACAGCATAGCTTCAGCACCCATGTTATGTGTGTTCATTTTATCCACAAGTGGCAGGATCGACAGTTTAACGTCGATTTAGACGGACTAATTTGAAAAGTTTGTCATGGCAATTTTATTTACTCTGAGAGCTTTTGAGAGTGGGAAACTGCTGAGGAAAGGTTACATACATACATAATTGGTCATTACAACCCTTCAATCAGGATTATTGACCTAGTTTCTCACACCACTTATGTTGTGTGTGTTAATTTTATACATATGTAAGTGGCGGGACCTACGTTTAATTAAAGTCGACTCCGAACGACAGATTTTTTTTTTGAGAAACTTTTCATGGCAATTTTATTTACTCTCAGAGTTTTTGCCAGAAATCTGCTGAGAGGAAATCGCCGAAGAAAATACTTTTTGTATTTTGTTTTGATGTCTGGCCTGGGGCTCGAACCTTAGCTTTACGTCTAATAAGCCAACACACTACCTACTAGACTACGGCGACTTCAAAATGCCTGAATTTGTTGCTTTAGCTTATTAGACCTGAGCGTAAACTCTTATGGAACTGGTACTTCTTTGTCCGGGCATGGGACCAGCTGCTTGAAGTCAGGCTAACAATAGAGGAAGATGTAATGGAATAAGGCAATACTTATCTTTCAAGTACAGTACATCACATCGCGATCGATTAGCTAGTGGTTCGCTCAAGGTATTAAAGATAAATTTTTTGAATTAACCGCACAATTCGTGTGTGGAACAGTTTCCCTAGAAATTGTTTCCGTCACTTTTCTTGTGCAGCCCCTACGATAATCAACTTCAACACAATCCATTACGGCACCAATTGGAAAACTATTAAATTACAAGGCATCCTGAATACTTTGAACTTCTTCCGTTTTTGTTATCGTTGCACATTCCTTTTTTTCTTTCTTATCTTTTTTTCTCTTTTTTTTCTTTTTACCAGTCGTGTAAACGCAAAAATTTTATTATGAAACATTTCTATTCTCATTTTTAAGCGTTTTTAATATATAAATTGAATTGTGCGTTATTTTATCTTTAATTTTACACACACACATATGTAAAGTTCTAACGTCTACGCTGGCTTTTAAATTTCACTAATTGCAAAAACGTAAATTAGGCAGCACTGTTTTTATATAAACAGCTGATATTTTACATTTCATTGTAAGCTTAATTTTAATTGAAAAGTGTCGACCATTTTTACAAAACGGTTTATAAAAGTGAAATATTTTTTTTAAAAAAACATGATAAATACTTATGGTAGATGTGAGTAGTTTTGCTTTTTATGGAAAAAGATTTGGAAACTATTATTTGCCTTTGAAATTTGCATATAAAATTAATTTATCCCGTTTCTATAATGTTTTTTCAGTTGCTTTTATATCTGTATGTAAGTTTGTGTGTACACATGCATATATGTATTAGAACTTCTACCGGGTAAAATCTTTTCTACAAGGTCAGTGCAATAATACAATGGAGATCTGCTATGAATGTATACAACATGAAAAGGTAAGAATACAATAAATTAAAATCAAAATTATGCACAGAATTTTTGCGTAAAATCCTAAAAAAAAAAACAACAACACCCAACTGTCGTGTCATTTTTCATTAGTTCCCTTTGCACATTGCATGGCCAAAAACAAAATTTTTTTTTGAAAAGAATGGGACAAATCTTGCCATAACCATAGATTTCCGTACAAACACATACACACACACACACACACACAATTACATAAAAATTGCATTAAGGTTAATGTTGTAATGCTTTCAATTTGCATATCAATTTATAAAAACTGCCACAGACTATACTGTAACAACAATTCCAATAACAACAATTGCCATACAATTGAAAATAGGAAAAAAATCAAATAAATCGTATAAAAAAGGCAATAAATTGCCAAAAATTTTCTTGGCAATTGTTATTTAATAAATAAGGGTGCATTTGTGGGGGTAAAAATTATGATTTTCAATGAAAAAACAAAATTTCGAATTCAAAGTTGAAATTTTAGTAAGAATGCTAAAGAAACAACAGCTTGAAAAAGATTTTCAATGTAGGGAAGTACATCTATTAGGCATATACTTCTACTTCTATTAGGCATATACATATGGATGAATGTGGACACGAAGATTTTGAAACTTGTTTTTGTTACTCTTTTAAATCTACACATAATTGATATAAATTTAAAATTACATTTGGCGTAGAAACTATGTGGATGCCAAACGGGATGCCTTATTCATGCCTAATTCATAACCCTAATTCATAACCCAGTGTATGTAGCAATTGAAACCAATTAACATTACGTTACGTAAAATGTAACAGCCTAACTCGTCTTAAAGAATATACAAAATATCGTAATTTTTTTATATCCGTTTACGTTACGAAAATATCGAAAAATATCTCTATTCTGTGAACAACACCTTGTTTAAAAATTCTCAACACTAGGTTTACCTTCCCTTTAAATTGTAATGTTTGCATAAAACCTTTATTCAAAGTTTTCCTATTGACTTTTCATCTTTTACCACATGTATTGTATGTAGCATAGGAAAATGATTTTCCCCTACCAAAAACAATACAAAAATAAAACTATTAAAATATGGCATTTTTATTAGAAAAAATTTTGTTGCAAAAATCCTAAAAATATTAATGGTTTCGAATTTTTAAACATGCAAATCTATTTTAACAAAAACAAAAAAAAAAGTGAAAAAATTCGATTCGATAAAAATGCACCCCTATAAACGGGGACAAATAATAAAGTCTGCGGATAGATTTTTGCATGCAAACAATAGAAGTAAACACACACACACACACACACAGAATACAGCAACAAAATAGGAAGAGGGCAATAAAAATGTTCAATAAGGATTAGAAAATATTTGGAAAATAGAAAAAAAAAACAGAAAGAATCGTATTTTATAAATTGGCATAAATTCTATAGATTTTTCCCCGTCACATGTGCATGAATGTATATATATGTGTGTGTGCATGAACTTTTAAGAAAAAGGTCGTTAACGTATTTTCATCAATAGATTGAAATTTTTCTAAAAATCAAGCATTTTTTCGGTAGAAATCTTTAAGGGTGTTTGAAATGCAAAATTAATGGATTTTATTTTCCATTTTTCCTATTGAATATCGTATATTTACAGGCGGTTTCGAAATATGTGCGTGTGCAAAATATCAAATGACACAGAGAAAAAAAAAAATTGTAATAATAATAATTATAATTATTATAATTGTTGTCATGGCATGGCGATTGAAATCATCGCCGGGGGGGAAGACAATAATCAATAGGAAACATTTTGCAAGATCTTGAATACGAGCAATTTGCATTTGCACGTGGCTAAATGTTTAATTATTAAAATCATTTAAAGGGGAGGAAGTTGATATATTTTTTTTTATCAATATTCGTAGATGAATTGTATCAAAAAAAAACCTGTTCCGTTTTAAGCTCTCAATATTAAATCAATCATGTCTGATGATCTCTATTTTCAAAATTATGTAATCAATTTGATCAAATTTCCTTTATGTACATATTTTCATAAAAACGTATTTGTTTTTTAAATTTTTAACAATTATTTTCGTATTTCTTTTATAAGGAAAACAAAATTCGTAAGTAAATGACAAGCTAGGCCATAATTCAGACTATAGAGTTGTTAAGTGCTAAAAATGTATGTAATTTTTCCGCAGAAAACATCATCACGTAAATACTGGTTAGGTTTAATATACGGATGGTTCACATAAGGCAAATTTTAAAATGGGAAAAATGTCCCACAATCTTTCAAGGGAATGTAATTGCCTTTTTTTTTATTGTTATTAGTAAAGGAAAATAACAAGAATTTGCATATTTATTTCATTCCTAAGTACTATAAATTCATCTCTTTCACGCTAATGTATTTGCCATTCACATTACAGGCTAAGAAATTAGAAATTTATTGAATGGAAGATATCAAGTTGCCCTGAGGATTTTGAATTTTTTGATAATAGAGTAGGGATACATTAGTATTTTAAAACATTCGACAGGCTTATGTATGTATGTCTGTATATTAGATCGCACTATTAGATTTCAGAGTTGACCACCACAAACTATAGTTTTTTTTGGGATATCTTTGGGCTGTATTAGCAAATCGGCGAATTTTTGCATTAAGTTTGAAGTTTTTCGTCACTAGGGTTTACTAAATGTCTAAGATGACCTAAGAATTGTATGAATCGGATTATATCAAGAAGTATTTGTATTATTCACTTGATTCATTATGATAAAAAAAAAATAAAAACGATTTAAAAAATTCAAATTATTTGGAAATTTATTAGAAAAGTTTTTATTTAATGTTTTTCTTCTTCCAAAATAATAAAACAAACAGTTTCTACGATCGGTTTTTATAAAAGCTCTTACAAAACCTAATTTTGAAAAGAGTTCGGTTTTTCTTATCTTAAACAAAATGTTTCAGGAAATGTTTCGAAATATTTGATGTATTTCTCTAGGTCAGCGGTCGGGGAACCGGGGTAAATTACCCCAAATGGGGTAAAAATTAAACTTTTTTGAGTAAAAAATATTGTTAAATTAAATTTTTAGTTATTGTTTTCCTTTCAAAATTGTCATGGGGGGCTATAATATGAAAGATGTTAAAAAGAGGCGATTTGTTTTTTTTTTGGTTCTTCGCCATGGGGTAATATCAACTTACACAAAAATATTTTGGGGTAATGATTAAAAAAGTTCCCCGACCGCTGCTCTAGGTCTTTGAAACAAATCGTTTATTTTTAAGTTTCGAAGTTTGAGGTATTTCGTGGTATTTAACAGAATAACATTTTCTGTCTTTGCTTGTAATATTTTCAAGCTTTTTAAGGTTTCCATGTCTCGAGAATCATCAATTTTTTTGCCACTGCTTGTAGATACAGCTTCATGTAGACACAGCTTTTGCTAAGTTACCTATATTGGGCCGATGTTCTTTCTTGTCGTTCTGAATCGAAGATTCAATTGCCTTTGAAACAACATGTTAGAAAAACTAATGCTGCCATCATTGTCTATTAATACTGCTTAAATTATAATTGTCTCCATTGTTTGTATTTTATTGTTGAAAAACCCGTATTTTGCAAAAAAAAAATTTCATATGGAAAACATCTTTAATTCTCGGCTGACAGCATTTAAATGTTATCTAAATTTGTTTCCCCTAAAAAACGAAACACACACAACAGTGATTATCATTAAAATGAAGAGTATGGAAATGTGTGAAGGAAAATAAACTGAAAAAACCTTGATTTTATACAAAAAAATGTTTGATTTCTGCATTAAAAATTAAAAAAAAATGTTCTTTTGTAAAATATTCTTTTTTATTTTGGAATTAATCCCTGTAACACAAGCTTACTAATTGGAATAGAAATTGTTTTGAAAAAACACCCGTATTTCGCCACAAGAAAACAAAAAACAAAAATTTCCATATGGGAACTATTTTTTATTCGCTGAATGTTGCCAAGACTGTTGACAGGCATTTTTTAGTGTAAATGATTTTGTAAACGATTAAATCTCATTTAAATTTGTTACCCCTAAAAAACTAAACACAATAATAGTGACCATCACATATTAAAATGATGCGTATGGAAATGTGTGAAATAAAGAAACTGATCTCCCCCATATTAAAAAAAATGTTGGGTTTTTTAATACTAAAAATTAGTGATTTTTTTCCATTGAAAAGAAAAAAAGAGAGAAAATCTATTAAAAAACTCAAACAAAAACGATTTCTTTTGTAAAAAACGCTTTTTGTTCGATTAATCCCTGCAACACAAGGCTACTTATAGGAATTGGAATTGTTTCGATTATTGACAACCACCAGTAGGAATAGCAGCAGTAACAGCAGTTGAGTCAGTGACTATATGGCAAGTTAGTTAGGCAAGCAATGACAGCTGGTCCTGTGTTTAATGTTTTATAATTTCCGAGTTAGTAATACAACAATAATAACAAATATGTACAGAATAATGAAAAGAAAGAAAAAAATTTTCAAATAGAGGAATAGAAATAGAAAAAATTAGAATAGAATCATTTGACCGTGTTAGTTTTGAGTACAAGTGTCTGTTATGGACATTTTATTTGTCCTTTTGTTGTTTTTTTTTCGCTCTCTTTGTATTTGATAGGGGAGTTTTTCTATAAAAAAACTGCAGATGCATTTTTTATATTAAAATTTTTCTCGTTTGTTTCTATTTTTTTATATTTTATCTTAAGCAAATAATTCAAAAGCCCAGCAGGACCATGAAATTGTTGCCTGTAGTTGTAAGTCATAAATGGTATTATTTTTATTTTTTTCTGGGTTTGATTGTATTCCACAACAACTGTTAAATCGTTTTTTAATGCGGAAGTGATTTTATTTTTAGAAATGAAAATTTCTGTATAAAAAATAAACCTACGATAATTATGAGGGTGTTTTAGTGACTATTAAGAGAAAAGTATTCATATTATTTTGCATAAAACAGTAAGTTTAATTAGTTGATGTTTATTTGTGTGGAGGTTTCCCTAAGAATTCCCTTTCAAAAAGATTTTTATCGAAAATAAAAAACCGACCTCCATTGTTTTAATGACTGGTTGGAAAAATCGATTTTATCGTAGAAGTTGATTAAACCCAAAATTAATCAATTAAAATATAAATATTGTTTATTTTAAGGTTTCTAAACTGTTTGTAAGTCGATCTTTATAATCTAAATCTCCAATTATTTCTTATGAAAACAAACGTACTACTTCATTTACTACTACTGAGCGCTGCTTAAAAGAAATTTTAAAATTTAATTTTTTTAAAGTCAATGTCCGGCAAGACATTAAAAGCCTTTTTTCTTCCACAAAGAGTTTCTTTATGGGCAATAAAGTTGAGAACTGAACGCAAAGTAAATTAAGTCCTGAGTTTTATATACAATTTCTAGTATCTTCAATGCCTTACGTCCACACTGTTTTATACTGAAGGTGTGTCAAGTATTTAAATAAAAACATAACATCCCGGCTATTCAGTATTATGTGCTACCTGAAGGGAAAATTCAGACTCAGTTCATTAATCAATCCTCTTTTAATATATACCTTTATGTTTCCTTTTTCGAATTGCTTTAGCATATTCTGTTCTTTCATTAAAAATCTAAATCGAATTGGTTTTGCAGTTTTTTTTATCTTTAAGTATGTATGTTTTGGTCTATACTTTGCTACAGACTGTCGGATTGCAGATTAAAGTGCTTGACTTGCCGTTCCTATCCTATACTTGTTGCACGATTTTTCCCCGTCTTCTGCTGACTTTGCTTATTAGATAACATAAGTTTTACGAATGAAGCGGGTCGATTAAAAATAGGTTCTTGTTTGTATATTCAGGGTACCACCTCTGTATGTATCATTATCCTTTCTGAAGTCGTCGCCCATCAAGTGAAATTGATCAATTGCATTAAACCAACAACCCCCTACCTTTTGTTAGCCATCTTAAACTTGATCTATACGATCCTTTAGTACTAAGTTTCTTACTTTTTTTTATCTGGAAATACCTGGCAACAGAAATACATTCAAATTTTCATATACATAGGCACTGTTTTGTCTCTGTCCCTATGGTAAGCATAGGTTAAAGATACTCAAATGATGTCATATCTTCCTCTGGAAGAATGCTAGGCGTATCGATTTTGGCTTTCGTATCCGGGACTGTTAAATTTTCAATCACTAAAGCAAAACACAAAAATACAGCACATGTCTAAGAAGAATTTCGAAACTTTACTCTTTTGCTTTACTTCTGGCATGCAGTATGTATTTTATATCCCTGGTAACAGTGTAGAAAAGTTACTATTTAAACCAATTCGTTAGAAATTTTATTTGATTTATCGAGTCCAAAATTCTTGAGTAAGTGTAGCATGCTCACTTCTGAAATAGTTGTGGAATTAAATAAAAAATCTTTCTTTGGAAAACTCCCTCTTAGAACATTAAAATATTTAATTTTTCAAAGATTAAAGGTCTTATTTGAGTGATGTAATGGATCTGACGTAATGTGATTATGTTTCCATATTTTGTATTTAATTTTTTCGAATATTAATAAAGTTTTTAAATACTTTTTTTTTATCACACTCGGCATGTGTGTGTTATTTATGAGACAATTTGAATTCAATCAAAAACCTATTTATTTAATTTAAAATTCAATTAAGTTTTTGTTTGAAACTATTCAAAGAAAGTGAGGAGTGATCAATATTATAAAATAACCCCCTATAAAATGTAACACTTTCAATTAAACAAATTTAAAACAAAATTAAGTTATACAAAGAAGAACACGAAAGAAACAAAAAAAAACTATCAAATTTCTAAAAGTAATTTCGAAAAAAAAAATAAACTTAAAAGGGTTCAAGATACATCAGATACAATAAAGTGACACAATTAAAGTCAATAACATTTCAAAATAAAAAAAAAAAAATAGTAGACCATAAGTAATGAGAAAGAGAGTATCTAATTAAAATGTCATTTATGACAATACAAACTCACTCATGAAACCCTAAAAAAATCACAGCATGAATTACAAATTGAAGTGGAAACAAAAAAGAAAGGAAAACGTTTGTAATGGTTGTAAAGCAGTTGTAAACGAGACAAATTAAATGACAATTTAAAATGGAAAAAATACTAAGAAAAATAAGCCAATGAACCAGCAGCATTCGTTACACAATAAAACATCATCATAAACAACATAACCACCCGTATTTAAAAAGGAATTACAAAATTAACAAGAAAAACAATAAATATTAATAAACAACAACAAGAAAAAATGGTTACAAATGTAATTCTCTTCAAAGGGAAACCTTAAAAAGTGTATAATAATGGAAAGAAGACTTTAAAGGATGCACACATACCCTACTACACATAACAAAATACATATATGACTTATAAAGGAGAAAGAATAGAAAATGTAAATTTAACAGAGGACTGTAAACAATATGGAATTTTAAATAACAGTGTTGCCGGTTTAATAATTTTTTAAATAAAATTAATTATTTAAGCATGTCAGGAGCGAAATATCTCAATTTGAATTGAAGAACCCTGCCAAGGGCGCAACTCAAAGATGTGGACTACTGATGCAGAAGTACTAACTGCTGATGTAACTACAATTATCATAATGGAAGATCAAAAACTGAATAATCTCATCAATTTCAATTAAATTTTAATGTTTTTCAAACTGTATAACTTGATTGCTGTCCATAAGGCGTCTGATGTTACTGCCACAATATCGTAGGTTAATAAATTGTAATTTTGTAGTCAAAAGTATTTGGCTATTTGAGAGTTTTATCTGTTCCCGATGCTTATAAGGTCAATAAAGGAAGGAAGGGTCAAGTCGGCACCAAAAAGTGCTGGCACAAGCAACAGTAATTTAAGTAATCGTGTGCATGTCTTGGTTGGTTACTTTTGTTGAAAGAATAATTTATTGTTTATATTTTAAATTAAATTAAAAAAAAAGTAAAATAAAATAAAAAATAAAACAAAATCATATATTTTTTTAAACAATTAAAATAAATTAAAATATTTATTATTTTTATTTTTGATAATTTAAAATAATTATAATTAAAAATAATATTTATAAAACATTTACATGGAATGGTTGTCTTTTTAAATTTAAAAACTATTTAAAATTATTTATTTTTTTATTTATAACTAAAAACGGGAATGGCATAAATAGGTGCTTAATTCTTACAATTTTAGCAATCACTATTAAGGCACACAGCTTTTAAATAAAAAAAATTTCATATTATTTTCTTTAAATTGTTGATTTAGTTTTTTATTTTGAAATAGTAATTGCTAAAATATTTATTTAAAGTTAAAATAAATTATAAAAAAAAGTCATTAAAATAAAGCGAAATAATAAATTAAGTTCGATTTTTTATTTCTAAGAAAACTCCAATCAGCCTAGTTATATATTTTTTTAATCCTAATTTTCCATGGACTAATTTAGTATGGTCTAAAGCTTAAGATTGTTCCAAAATCGAAATCATCTTATTTTCCCGTCACTCTTTTTCTTCATTTGATGACATGAATTGGATTTTTACTGAATTCTTAAGAATTTTTAAAATCAAGATTCAAGTCGTAATCAGTGGCATACAAACATATCTTTAGAAAAAGTCACATTGTGTGAAATATTTACTTCATTCTTGTCTATTTTACAATTCAAGATTTAGTACAAAGAGAGCTAAGCACCTCATTGTGGCTTTAAAAAGCTTGCCAATATATTTGTCAGCACATTAATCTAAAATATTTGGTTGTTTGTATCTGAACGAAGTCATTTGACATTAAAGCAAGCAATTTATGTATTAAGAATAGTGTATTCGGTTGGAAACCGTTATGGGAGATAAGGCTTTTTCAAAATATCTGGTCTAATTTTTAATTACAGTCATAGACAATTGTTTGATCGCACTTAATATGTTGTTCAGTTTTTTTTGAATTACACTATGCGACAAAATAAAAAAAATTAAATACACCCGGCTAATGACATAGTGTAAGTTGTGAGTTTTGTTGAGTAGATCTCAAAAATATTTTTTTTATATTTCTCGAACCCTCCAAACTTTTTTTATTTGACAAAAACTGTTTTTTTTTTGACATTACGCACAAATTTCTGGATTACTCACACATTTCTAATCCGATTTCCAAAATTTAAATCTTTTTGGAAAAGGGAGAGATGGACCTTTAAGTATACATATATCTATTATTCGGCTTAATATGCTATCAGATTTGATGAGGTAAACTTGTATAATACGAATATTTATAATATTTCTTCAAGTTTGTCCGCTCATAGTAGCAAACTTAAAAAATATGAAAATTTTCAGAATTTTTGATGGATCTTGATTGTTTATCGCAAAATGTGTCAATTTCACGTATGAGCGACTACCAGAAGTTGGCCAATGTATGCGCAAAGAGAAATAATAATATCAAGATCCATCAAAAATTCTGAAAATTTTTGAACTAAAAGTTCATTTGATGAGATTACATATATAAAAAATATAACACGGTTGTTATACTATTTAAATAAATTTTTATCCAATTTTATCAATTGATGACTCAATCTCTTCACAAGAGAACAGACTTTAAGAATATTATCACTTATCTTATATTTTTGTATTAAAGTTTGCTACTATGAATGGACAAACTTAAAAAAAAAATGAAAAAAAATCACATTTTTCAAGTTCACCTCATCAAAACTCGTAGCATATTTAGTCGAATAATAGATATATGTACACCGTTTTAAAGGTCCATCTCTCCCCGGATTAGAAATGTTTGAGTAATCCAGAAATTTGCGCGTAAAGTAAAAAAAAAGTTTTTATCAAATAAAACAAGTTTGGAGGGTTCGAGAAATATAAAAACGGTATTTTTGAGTTCTACTCAACTAACTGAACAACGTGGACTATGTAGTTACTCGGGTGTATTTTCACTGTCGCACCGTGTTATTTTATAATTTATTTTATATTATTATATAAAAAGCATGCAATTTTTGTATAAAAATTATTTCTTCGGTTGGAAAGCTATCTGAGAGATAAAGCCTTTTGAAAATATCTGGGCTAATTTTTAATTACAGCAATAGAAAATCGTTTGACCGCACTTAATTCAATGTTCAGAATTTGTTTTATTTTTTTTTTTAATTTATTAATGCAACAATAGCTTGTATTTTTATTTTTTATAAGGAATTATCTAAATTACAGTCATAGACAATCGTTTGGTGACATTTAATTTGTTGTTCAGAATCTGTTACTCTTTGAAATTTATTGTTGCAACAGTTACTTGAATTACCTACAACTTAGCTTAAACTGGGGAGTATAAGATGCATTTATCGCCTGTGTTTGATGTGAAAAAATGAAGTCTAAGCCGTGATTTACTAAGATACACAATGAGAGAGGACTTAGATTTGCCTAAAACCCACATTTTATGAAAGGAAAAAGTTTTATGATACAGTTGCTATTGGCTTAATCTGAACCAAGCAAACATTGCATGGAGGAAGCATTGTATCTGTTTGCTCCATTATCACCAGAATGAGTTCAGCGACATATTTGTAACTTCTAGAAGATGTTCTTATCACAAAACTTGACAAGAATGCTAAAGATTACAATATTTTCCAACAAGATAACGAACCTGTACGGACAAAAGTTAAGAATGAGATTCTTCCAAAAGATATTGATATTTTCTTCCATGGTTGGATTGCAGTACCGATAGCAGTCCCATGAAAAATTTGTGGGAAGTCCTTCCACTCTATGAAAAACATATTATTTTCTATCATTTGTAATCAGGGTACCAAAATTCTTTAATAAATTTTTGGTTTTTTTTTTTTTTTGAAATTTAAATAAAAGTGCGTTCAAATGAATGTTCTCTGCGTATTTTTGGAATTATGTAAGATTAATGGAAAATATATTTATGTTTTATTTAATATTTTTAACTCATAACCAAGTTATTTGATTAATAAAATATTTTAATTAAAAAAAATCTAAATTTAAAAAAAATACTACTGCGGTCAAACGAATTTCTATAACTGTGTAGAAAAATAAAGCCTTAATTTTAGATTTTTCTTATGAATTGTATAGAATGGTTGGAGCTTTATTAAAACTATTATTTAAAAACTATATTTTTTTATGCCCAACTAGAAGGCATGATTAATTTTTCTGAAAAAAAAAAAAAAATTATTTGACTAGAATTTTTTTTTGGGTTCACTTATAATTTTTTTTTGGTAAAAACATGACTAGAAATTTGTTATTTGGAATGGATTGTTTGTTTTTGTTTTTTATACAACAATATAAATTAAAAATTAAATTAAATTAAAAACTTAAAATAAGAAAAAGAAATTATTTTGAATAAGAATAATAAAACAAAGACTAATAATAATTAATAAAAATTGTTTTTATAATATGTAATAATATTTATCAATTATAGAAAAAAATTATTGTTTTTTAAGTTATAATTTTTTATATATTATTTTAATACGATATTATATAAATATTTTGATTCTGAGGTAGCCTTAGTTAATTTGGTATTTTAATTTTATTTTTTTTTAAGATTTTTTTTGTTCTTGTTTTTGTTTTTGTTATAACAACTACATAAATTGTACTTTTGCCCTGAGAAAAGTTTTTAATAATAATTTTTTAAGTTTATTCTTTGCATTCTTTAAAATCTATTTCAAAGATATACCTGATGATGTCTCTTTTTTTATATAGTTTTCCTATTTTTTTTGTTTGATTTTCTTTTCTTTTTTTATTTTCTTATGCAAATTCTCTATATATACAAAGTATTTTCCTGTATGTTTTTCTTTTTCTATAGGAAAACACTTTTGGCCTATAAGTTTGGGGACTTTATTTTTTTTAATAAATTATTATGTTTTGTTTTTAAATTTTTGAGCAAAGCAATTTTCTGGTATTTAGGGTAGGGTAGGTAGGGAGGGAAGTTGAAATATTTTATGTTTTTGTGGTATTTTTTTGTTTGTTTAAAAAACCCCTGCTATTTTGTTAATTCATTTTAACTACTTTTAACATTTTTCTTTTGCTGCTAAATTTTACGTATTTTTTGTTAAACTTATTTTAAGTTTTTGTTTTCGAAAAACAAAAGAAAACAAAAAATAATTCTTGTTTAAAACCTTGAAAAATAAAAAAAATAAATTTTTTTTTTGATTATTTTTTTACGTGTAAAATTTTCTTTTGTTTTTCTAGGAACTTTTCTAACCATCACTTTCATTTCTGTTTTTCTTTTCTAGTAAAAATCATAGAGTTTCTCTTGCCAAAAAGTCCGTCCGATCTCTCGGTAACTATAGAAATTGAAATTCAATTGAATTTTAATTCAAACACTCAGTCTTTGTAGAAAATAATGTTTTAATTTAATTCTTAAAAAAAAAAAAAAGATTATATGGCAACTCTAATCTTTATTTCCTATAGCTTTTCAATGGCACACGATCGAAACTCTAAAAACCGTAACCCAACAAACAATTAAACCGGCGTTAGTTTAAATGATAATTTCATGCTTGTACCTGTTAAACGTTCTCTTACCGGTAAATAGACTATGGCTGGTACAAACCTCTCTGCTTTGTCATTTTGCTCTTCAGCGGCCTCCATAACAAAGGCCTGCATTTGAGGAGGTTCGTTATTGGCATCATTCTTGGCCAAGCGTGGCATGGCAAATGTTGCAATTTTTCCAGTTTGTTGAGCCATTTCTTGCAATTGTCGTTGTTGTTGTGATGGCATATGATTATTGAAGACCGGCGATTGGGCAGTGCTTGTCAAGCCTTGTTGTTGTGGTGGTGGTGGTGATGATGCTGATAAAGATCGGCCAATGTCAGCAGTTGCAGCATTGGCTTTGGGGGAATTCGTTTTGTTTTCAACTTCTCCTCGACTGGTGGTCGAAGTAATTTCGGTGGGAGATGGTGTACGCATGGAAAGATTTGTTGGTTCCGTTTCGTTACTCATTAAGAATTTCTCGTCCATGTTCTCCTCATGTTCATCTTGATCGAGTTTTATAACTGCTAAGGGAGTTTTTCCCTCTCTATTGGTTTTTCTTTTTGCCACTTTTCTTTCTGTTTCTTCTTCTACTATCTTAGATTTTTGTTCCTTTTTCTCTTGTTCCACTGTTTCCAACTCTTGTTCTTGTTCCTGTTCCTGCTCCATTTCATGTTCCTGTTCCTGTTCCTGTTCATTGTTATTGAGTATGGAATGTGTGCGTTCATGTATGAACAGAAATGCATAGTAGGGCGTAGTAAAGGGACACGTAGAGCATTGGTACTCCTTTAACTGAGGCGACTGTAAATTTTGTTCGCTTGTAAACGAACCGGTCATATTGTTTTTGATTAAATGCTGGGCATTAAGATTTTGCAATGCTTGAGCCAATTGGGCGGGCGAGGGCACAGCAGTGGGTGTTGCCGAAGCTGAGCCGGAGGAACTGGCACCATTGGGTATTTTCAGAGTAGGACTAGACGGTTTACTTAGACTGGCACCGAATTGTTGATCCATTTCACGTACCTTTTCCAATCCCGTAGCACCGTGATCGCTTAAGAGATGACTGCGCAACCACTTGCTATTGCGGAAACGTCGCGAACATAAAGAGCATGCCTCACTATAGGAAGACGGAGGCGTGTACGCTTCTGCCTTGCCCTCTGAACCTGCACTGCCAAAAGGACTCATATTCAGATTTCGATTCATTGCATCCGTTTCCATAATTTGCTGTTGCAAAGCAGAATCCAAATTTAAACCATTTTGTCGTGGCTGTGGCAAGGGAGCCCCATCTTCTATAATGCCATGGGTATTGTGTTTATGAACCCTAAGGAAATATTTACTGCACAGTTCCTTATTGCAGATATTGCACACCACCCCACCAATTTGAGCACCATTTTCAATCTCTATGCCATGCATGCGTTGCATGTGGGTCTTCATGAAGTATTTGTTGCACAATTCCTTGTTGCAAATCTCGCAATAACTGCTGGTGGGTGTTATGGTGTAAGGAGGTCTAGTGGCTTGGCCCAAGGGTGTATTTATGGGTCTTTCTGGGGTTAAAAAACCCTCACGTAAAGGGCTTCCAGAACTAGTGGTTAAAAGATGAACATCAGCGATATGTTTTTGAAATTCAGGCAAACTATTAAACTCCCGGTCACAAGGATTGCAACGCAATTCTCCAGTTCCTGGCATGCCCATGAGAGGCATTAAAGATGTTGGCGAACCATTGGGAGACTGTTTGAGCAATGCCTGTTGATGCATTAGCAAATGGCTGGGGAAGTTAATTGGCGCCATAGAGCCTTCCATTGTCCCTGCATGTTCCGCCATTATATGGGCTTGCAGGGCATATTGATTCTCCAATTCCCGACCGCATAAATGACAATTTACGGGTCTCTTGCCATTCAAATCATTCAACTGTTGTATCATGGTCTGTAACTTTTGGAGATTTTGTAAACCCATGCTTGTTTCGGAATGCTGATGATCGTTAATTAGTTTGTTTAGCTCCGGCGAGGAGGCCTGGTTATTTTCACTACGATTTTCTTGGTTTTCATCCTGATTAGATTCTCTTACGAGCTCATCTTCATCGGGCTTTTCCAATTTAATACGTTTGCTGGGCTGTAATTCTTCTGTGGGGGGCATTTCCTGATTGGCTGTCATCATACGCTGGGCCATCATTAAATTCACAGGCATACCGGGCATATTCATAAAGGGCCATGTGGGTAGTTTTTGGAGATTTTCTGATTCCTCTGGCGGCATAAAGATGCCATGACGTTTCCATTTGTGGGTGCGCAAGAAATACTTATTGCAGTACTCTTTGCAACAGATTTCACAGAAAGCATCCGGGTTCAGCACGCCTAGACGCTTTAGTTTGTCATGGGAAAAGTTGGCTTCACGAGCCTGTTGTTGCGATTGGGGCGATAGTTTTCGAGGTTGTGGTGTAAAGGAGACTTCTTCCTGTTCCAAAACGTAATCCTGGCGAAAACCCTCAGGCATTTGAAACTGTTTGAAGGCTGGAACATCATTGTTGGATACGTTAGATTCCATTGCTGAGCTGTTAGAACTTTCCGATGGACTGTTACGTTGTGAGGTATTATTAGACGATTGTTCATGGAGCTTAGCTCGATGGCGGCGCATTGCAAAGACATTTGTAAAACGTTTTGAGCAAATATCACAAAATACCGGCTGGGGAGCTGCTGGAGGTGTGTTAGCTTGGCTGTTAACCGATGTTTGCGAGGTTTTATTGGTTCCCGAGGTAATGGTGGCTGTAGTTGTGCTGGTGGAAGTTGAAGTCTCGTGGCCTTTACTTTGCTGCTGTTCATTGATAAGCAGCTTTTGCTGTTGTTGCGCCAATTCCAGTTGCATTTGCTGCTGGTGTTGCTGGTGTTGCATTTGCATTTGGAACATTTGATTCATGGCATTCATATTACTTTGCTGCTGTTGTTGCTGCTGTTGTCCGCTGAGACCTTCAGTGCTTGGATCGTAAATGCCATGCTTATTGGCTTTGTGGGTCTTGAGGAAATATTTGTTGCAAAACTCTTTGTTGCACAGTTCACAGAAGGCTTCCGGATTAAAAATCCTTAAGGGCGGGCGACTAAGACCATCTACACCAGGGAAACCGGGCACTGCCAACAACGGTAAATATCCTCCCGCCTGTAAAGCAGCAGCTGCAGCTGCTTCCGGAGGAAATGGAAAACCCATAGGAGGCATACCACCTCCTGCCAGCCATGGTGGCTGTTGCTGCGATTGCTGCGCCTGGGTATGCTGCTGTTGGCCCTTCCCATTTGTTAAACCACTCGATGAACCGGTATTTTGAAGAACACGATCGTTTGTGTAACTTGTCTGTTCGACAGTGTGATTCGAAGAGGGCGATTCACATTCAGGTCTCTCCAATTTCACCTTCACCGATGCCAATATATCCAAGGCAGACATATCGCCGATTGTTGGCTGATTTTGTGAGAATGTTTCGCAACTGTCGTTGTGTTCTTGGAGCATGTGGAGGCTCAATTTAAATTCGTTTTCGAAGTTTTCGCCACATTCCTTGCAGAAAGTATGATATGGATTGTTAAATGACTGTTCCAGCTGCTGCTGCTGTTGCTGCTGATGTTGTTTCTGTTGATCCTCTTGTTTGCTTTTATTGAGTTCCTGAGTTTTTGATATGTTTTCAAGATGTTGTTGTTGATGATGATGATGCTGCTGCTGCTGTTGTTGCAAATACTCAAATGTTTCCTTGAGCTGTTCCATTGATTTGGGCAACAACATTTTCGATAGTTTATCTTCATAGTCGACAGAAGGGTCCCGGGGACTATCGCTTTCCTCATCCTGTTCCTCCTCGTCCTCCATGCGACTGGGATTGTGTTGTTTGCGTCGCTTTTTGGCAGCATCATTTATGGCTTCTAATAATTGCAGTTGCATGGCTGCCATGGCTGTGGCTGCCGTCGTCGTTGTTGTCGTATGCTGTTCATTGTTATCGTTCGGATTAACGCTGTCCTCGGTATCGGTCACATTACTCGTAGGGTTTCCCACAAAGCTGGGTTGATTGGAAGAACATTGTGTTGTGGTCGGGGGTTTTGGATTTTTTAAAAAAGCATCAGTTATTGAGTGTTGTTCTGGCAATTGATTATGGCTGCTGTTGCCGCCACTGCTGCTGCTGCTGCTGCTGCTATTTATCCTGTTATTGTTAGTTAATGTTGCTGCTAATGATGATGATGATGATGATGTTGCTGCTTGTGATGTTGTCGTAGTCGTTGAATGTTGTGCTTTTAATGTTGTTGATGCATTATTATTTGTTGTAGTTGTGGTTGTTGTTGCTGCTGAAGTATTGGATACATCGGATAAGGCTGTATCCTCGTTACTTAAATCGGGCGGTGGGGTTGCATATATAGAAGCGGCCATTTTTTATTATTACTGAAAATGCAAGGAGGGGGAAGAGATTTTCAATTAAAAATTAATTAAATGATGTTCTTGTATCTGTTTTTAATTAAATTAAATTTTCAAATATTGCATACGTAATTAAGCGTTTTAATTGCTTCAAAGTAATGTTTAAGGGGCTCAGTTTATTACAGAAGAAATTTAGTGTTGATGTAGCTTTTTTAATTCTGTTTTGCAAATCGCTAGAAGGAATTCTTAAATTAATGATATTCCAATCAGATTTGGGCGTGTATTTTCACTTCTTTCTGACTGGATTTTATCACAGTTCTAAGTTTAGGAAAAAATCAATAGAGTACCCAGACAAGCTAATTCATCAATTTGGCCCGAACTCGGCTCTGTTGAGCGGTATTCGGCTCAGACAAAAGTTATAAATTGGAAGCAGGATGGCGGAGGATAACACTCAAAAGCGTGTTATTGAAGGAATTATAACTGTAAAGAGTTTGGCTAAATTGTTACCATTAGCCAAAATCATTCTCCAAGGTACTCCGAAGCATGATTAATATTTTCTAAGTGGCAACATCGAATCCTAAACCAAATGAAGTCACCCAAATATTTCTCAAGAGAGCCAAACGGTACTCTGGACGGAATTCATCAGATCTGTTAGTAACATATTCTTATGACAGATCAGGTTAAGCAATTGGCATGCTCTAGAGGATGCCAGTCTAAGTAGACACATACATACATAATTGGTCATTACAACCCTTCAGTCAGGATTATTGACCTAGTTTCTCACAAGTAGACACACTTAGGCTATATATGGCCTATTGTAAAGCTGCAATCGTATATTTCTACTAGTGCTTGAGCCATCCAGATGAGCCATTTAATGAAACCACTTAGACTTACAATATTTATTCTCGACAGAGCATTAAAATCGTCTGCGTAGTAGCAACCGAAATGCGTGCTTTCTCCTTCTCCGATATAGTGAACCCATTAGGTTTTTACAACTTCTGTAGAAGTTGTTTCTAAGATGCCCAAAAGCAATTACTGCCCATAGCGCAATGTCCAGTAATAATTTTAACCGACAAGCTGAGCGTTCTCCAGCCTTAACCAGATTTGATGCGCTGTCTTATCCATGTTTAAAGCTGTCCGCGTGGCTCTGACAGAATCCATTATACAAAGAAGTTCCTAATGTAACACCTTTATGGTTGTGTCATGTCTGACCAGTTCTGGACCGTTATGTTACGGCACCCACAAAATATGAATGTCCTACGGCTGTGCCATTTCCTTCAGCGATTCTTACTTACTTAAGTGGTCATTATAACCATTTTTAGTCAGGATTACAACTTAGCTTCTCACACCACTCATGTTATGTGTGTGAACATTTTATCTATGAGTGACGGGACCTATAGTTTAAAGACGAGTTCAAATGAAAGATTTTTGAGAAATTTCTCATGGCATTTTATTTAATTCTCTGACTTTTTGCCAGTAGACTGCAGAGTGAAAATCGACGAAAGAAATATTTTCTTCATATTTCATTTCGTTCGAAGTATCTGATAAGTCGACATACTACCTACTAGACCACGGCGATTTCAAGTGTTATACCTTAGTCATCATTTTTTTTTTAATGTAGACCAGAGTGGTGGGAATCGAACGCACAAACCTGACTTGCAGAAAATGATACTCAAATGCTGTGTAATGGCGCATGGCGACACATCAAATTTAACTGATCAAATTTGCATATAAGTTGGTAATATTTGATATGCTTAGCACAGCAACACATCATAATTGAACCTTCAAAACTCATTGTATTGTGGATGTGAAGAAGAAAAGAACATATGATACATGCAACGCAGGTAATAAAAACCTAAAGTATTTTGATATTCTTCAAACTCATCTCGGTATATACAGCTATGGACATTAAATTAGCACAAAACTTCATTATAAAAACAATCAGATTTTTTATAGTCTATTCATAAAAAAATTTAAACATAGAAACTTAAGATGCATATTCTTCTTTAAAAAAAACAACAAGTTTGGCGAAATTGCCAATCGTCTGCTCATTAAGACCTGCAACATATCAAACGCTAGATTTTAGCTGGACAGTAAAATAGCACAAATTAAAATTTCTGGAATAAAAATAATATATTTTATTAAATGGTAAAAATATTAATGTTTTCAGTTTATTTGATCAATATTTAGTAGAGTAGCCTCTATTTTCAAGCACCACGTGGCATCTAAGGGACAAAGTTCTTTGAAAAAGATTTTTGGGAATCGAGTACCAAGCGTCCCGTATTCCAATCCACAAATCGTCCAAATTTTTGTACTTTTGTTGAGCAATAGCACATTTCACATCGTTTCAGAGGTTTTCTATCGAATTTAAGTCAGAACTTTGCGCCGGCCAGTCTAAAACGGGAGTGTGAACTTTATAAAATCAATCCTTAGCCAGCTTAGGTGTGTGTTTGGGGCCATTATCTTGCAAAAATATGAATAAAACTGGCATGTATTAAAAGCTTATGGTTGCATTTTGTTCTTTAGAATGTCCAAATACTGATAACGGTCCATTTTTTCATTAATTTTCACAATGGGACCTACACCGTGCCATGAAAATGCTCCCCACGTCATTGTGCTTTCTCTACCATGCGTTATTATCCTTTGAGTATAGCGTTGATTTAATTCTGGCCGTTAAACAACCACTCTACCATCTGGTCCCATACGATTTAGCATTGTTTCATCACTCCAAAATATTTCTTTTCCAGAATGGGAGATCTGTACCCTTGTGGGTGCGAGCTAACGTTAAACGCTTGACTATATTTTTCTTTTGGTAGAAGTGGCTTCTTTCGGCAAGAGCGTCCAAAGAGCTTTCCGTTATTAAGACGTCATCGTATGAGCCTGTCCGATAAATTTAATCTAAATTGAGAATTAATTTCGTTCAAACTATCGCGTGACGACATGAAAGGCTCCTTCTTTGACTTCCTGACAATAGCACGGTCCACGACTTCGGTTGTTTCCTTGACACGTGGCTTTCGTTTTTTGTTTTCTGCGACATTATTATGTTTGCTTTGAAGGAAATGATCACGTTATAAATCATTTTTCGCGAGCAATTCGAAATTTCGGCAATTTCTGCCAGGTTTTTCCCATCATTCTACATGTCAACGATAATGAGCTTCTCCTCTGGCGAGCAATCTTTTCAACGTCCCATTTTTTAAAAAATTACTATAAATGCCACAATATTAAAAGAATATACCGTAAGAATAAAAATACTTGAACAAAGCTTGTACCTATGCACGTTGTGCTATTTACTGTCCAGCTCGAATTTAGCTTTAACTGATACAAATTAGCAGTCAAAACAAAAAATTTTTACGATAACGGTAATATTTTTTGTTAAACAACAGCTAGATGTCATCGTGCAACATTCCAGACCAAAACAATTGGACTAATTAGGATACAAATGAGAAAAAATTCACAATCAAACTGCGGGCTTCTTGGGGACGATTGCCTGTAGACTGTCTAATGGTGAAGGTATAGCACTGGCCATTTTATAGTCACCTAGCAGCAACTCGTTTCCTTGCCGTTCGCATCTTCTCCCTTTCCACCTTTCCTAAAAAACCTGCACAATGCACTGCATGAGTAGGGGCCATCCCCTGAGTGCTGGTTTCATAAAAAAAAAAAAAAAAAATATATGAATTTTGTGCTAATTTAATGTCCATGGCTGTATGTACGTATGAGTAAAGGCGAGTTTGATCCCTTATTTGATGTGTGGCCGGGCAACTTAAGAAATAACATAGAATTTTATACAATTTAAAATACATTTTCGTTTAAAATGTTTAAATTTAATATTCATTAATTGCAATATAAACTGACCCTTTTTTTAAAATTTACTTTTTAAATATTTACTTGATCGTATAAAACATGCTTATTTGTACGTACATACATGCAGTAGTTTTTTTCAAATAGATTGCATTAAAATAATATATTAAAGTAGTAGGTAGTAGGTTCAAGATATACAAAACAAGATTTAATATGCATATATATGTAGTATGTATGTATGTATGTGTGTATAATATTTATCTATATAGTATATACATTGTTTTATATATTAAAAGGGATGTTCGAACCATACTCATGTATGTGGTATGTGTGTGAGTGTTAAAAAAATTTTTTTTAATAAAAATGTTTAATTAAAAATAATTTTTTTTGTTTTCGTTCAGTTACGTACCAATATTGGTAATTTTTGCGCATGACTAATTTATTTTCACATGGATATTTTTGCTGTTTTTTTTTCTTCTTCTTTATTTTATTTTATTATTAAACTTTTATAATAAGCTTTTGCACATACACATACAAAGAAAAACACTTGTGCCCCCACCCACTTATTATGCAAAAAAAAAAAAAAAACAAAAAAACAGAGAAACAGAGAAAAAAAATTAAAAACAGAATCTGCCAGCCTAGTAACACTTTATAACCTTTACATCTCACATCCACACAAACAA
This sequence comes from Sarcophaga caerulescens, assembly GCA_927399465.1. Taxonomy (NCBI): domain Eukaryota; kingdom Metazoa; phylum Arthropoda; class Insecta; order Diptera; family Sarcophagidae; genus Sarcophaga; species Sarcophaga caerulescens. The sequence continues at coordinate 89,203,282 of OV656867.1, forward strand.
ATACCCATAGACTTAGTCTCAAGGGGAAAAAAGAGACTGTGAAACTGAGAGAGAGAGAGAGAGTGGTACCGTGAGTGGGGTAAGAGAGTAAAAAAAATATTATATTAAAAGGGAAAAATGCAAAAAAAAGAAACGAAAAAAATTCCCGGCAACAATAAGTATTTGTAGTGCAAACACTCACACTTACTGCCATTTACTTGCTTGCTCTTGCCCATACATATATACATACACCACCACTACACAGTTAAGCATTTAAAGGCATACATTTTAAAGAGCAATATTTACGTGTACATGTATGCGAATATATCAGTATGTATATCAGCAGTAGGGGCATTCACTTGTTTACATGCATACATGCTTACATTTTTCTTGTTACAAAATTTATTTTATTTTTATAGAATTTTTTTTTTCTTTATTTTTGGTTCTTTTTTTCTTTTTGGAAATTCTATGAAAAGAAAATTTTCCATTATACATAATTTTGTTTTTATTTGTTCACATTTTCGTTGTATATTTCCTGTGTCTCCACCTCCGCCACCCCCATATACATATCTCAAACCGACCTCCCCTCCCATCCACAATGACTTCTCTATGCTAAGAATTTTTCCTTATATTTCTTTTAAGTTTTCCTGTGTTTTTTTTCATTTTTGTGGGCTTAAAATAAATAAGAAAACCAAAAACTAAAATGAAATAAAAAAAAGCAAAACAGAAAAAAAAGAAAATGAAAATTGTATGAAAATTAAAGGGAAATATCTGCCAGCTAACCAGCCAGCCTGCCAACCAATTTTCTTTCTTCTCAATTCACAATTCACGCCCTCTCCACATGGCCACCGTTTAGTTTTAGTAGAAAATAACGCTGCTTTTCCTCTAAAGGACACAAGCAAATTCCAAAAAAAAATTTTTTTTTGTATAAAATAATGAAAAAGAAGCCTTAGCCTCAGCCAGAAAAAAAAAAGAAAAAAAGAGTCTGAAAGAAAATTTTTTTTCTATAATTTTATACAAAGTCATCTGATTTAAGCCATTTACACACACACACACACACTCATACACATTCAAAATTCTCTGTTATAAATTTACTTTTTCAGTTTTACTGCCCCCCCTTCCCCAATAGCTCTTCGCTGTGCTTATAGTTTCTGTTGCTATTACTTTATATTTTTAGCCAGCTTCACCCCCTTTGGCTAAAAGCAACAGCCCAGCGTCACCATCACTACCTACCTCCACCCACCCAATGATTTCTTTCTTTCTTTTTTATTTTGGCTTTATTTTCTTATAGTTTTTCTTTATTTTTCCTTAAATTTTTTCTTCTTTTCTTTCTTTCTTTCTTTTTTTTGGTTAAGACTTGATGTCTTTTATAAAACTTATAATTTTTTTTCTTCGCTTCTTCTTCTTTGGTTTTTTCCTCTTCGGAGGGCTACAACATGACTTGGCTAAAATAAATTTCATTCTTAAGAAAATCAAGAAAAACAACAACAACTTTTGAGCCCATGTAAAATTGAAAAAAAAAAAAAAAAAAAAAAAAAATTAAACCCCAAGCGAAATAACGGATTTAAAAGAGTGATTTCTTAACCAGGTTTTTCCAGTTTTCGATTTCAAAAGCTAGGTTAAGTAAAACATTTTGAAGGCAATAATTTCGATGGCACTTTAAATATGCATCTTTGATATCTCGGCCATATGTAAACAAGTGTTGGTTTTTAAGTGCCGCAACCGTTAGGGTATTCTTCTCATATTGAAAGGTCTTTGATGTAGACAAAGAAATCAGCATCAACTCAAATGACCTTGGATCGCCAAAACGTGAAATAATTTTTTTGAAAACTTCCCAAGCATCAAACTCAAAATCGGTGACGATGATGTTGTATGGCTTATGGCAGCGTCTTGTTAAAACCACATAACATTCAGTTCACAATCTTTAATAACAGGCTGAAAAAAGTCGATTATACGACCATAACGCTCTGAATTGATGGTAGCGGCTCTTCCGAAAAAGTACGATTCTTCTAGTCCTTAAGGCGCACCAATCAGTCAATTTTTCTGCATACAATGACTTCTGCACAATCACTTCTAGGTTCTCTGAGCCACTTGCATGAAAATTTTGCTTGTTCACGTAGCCACCGAGTCAGAAATGAGTTTCAGCGATGAAAAAAATTTTGTTCGGAAAATCAGCAGTTACTGTTACATAGTAGGCAGCAGTCGCCGTAGTCTAGTAGGTAGTGTGTTATTATTAAACGGGAGCTCGTGGTTCATTCCCTGGTTCAGGAATGGCGAACAAAACGAACTACGAAAAAATTTTTTCCTGCGACTATCTCTCAGCATAGTTTTCTGGCAAAAACTATCGAGAGTAAAATAAAATTTCCATGAAAAGTTTCTCAAACATCTGTCATTCGTATTCGGCTTTAAACTGTATGGCCCGGCACTCATGAACAAAATTAACACACACAATGTGGGTGGTATGACAACCATACCATCATAATGCTTACTTAACGGTTCTAATGATCTGATATATAGTAAAAATAAAAATATCCCGTTAATCATTTAATTTTAAAATTTTTAATTCAAAAATCCCTCTGTTTAAATTACAATTGCATTCCTTTAGTTTACTGTCCCTTTTTAACTTGTGTTCAAAATATGGCTGAAAAACAAAATCACAATAAACGAAACCCACCCACACACAAAAACACACTCTCGCTCGTACATTTCTACAACCCAACTAAGAAATTTTGAGCAGCAACAATAGTGAATGTAATAATGAAAAGCCAAACCATAACCAACAACTGCAACAACAACAACAGCAACAAATAAAAACAACCGAATTTTTTTATTTTTTTTTTTTGAGAAAAAAGAAGAAGAGGAAAATTGTTATGAAAAATTCTTGAAACTCTTAAATGGTATGGGGGGGGGGGGGGAACAGAACCAAACAACTGGTAATGGTGAGAGCAGGTACGATTCTAGTAGGAAAAGGAAAAACAGTGCAGAAAGGAGTAGTGTAGTGTGGAGAGTAAAGGGAAGAGAATGGCAACAAAAAATATAAATTAAGTTTCCATGGTTGAAAAATTATTCGTTAGTAGTTGTAAAAAATATTCGTATAAAGGACTGGTGGCAGCCAACGGTAGTTTTCCTTTTTTTCATTTTTTTCTTCTTAATTTTGTTGTTGTTGGTCGGGGCTTACAAAAAATTCTGTTTACTCTACACTAGCTAACGTTGTAGGTGGTGGATGGTAGGTGGATTGAAATAAAAAAAAAAAAAAAAAAAAACAGTTGCGAACCCCTCGTGAATTGTAGCGATTGATTTGGGATCAAAAAAGCTGCAGTAGTCGAACGTTGTGAGGTCGATTTCTACCACTTTTTCGCACATTTTCAGCAATAACTCGGTGATAACTTGACGAAAGTTGGCTTACAAGTGTCCCAGTTTTAGGTAAATATAGAATCACAAAAAAAAAACCTAAGGAAGTCAATTCGCATGATCTAGGTGGCCAATTAACCCCGGTAAAAAAGTGAAATTACTGGGAACTCTTCGCTAAAAAAAATAAAAAATCGGTCTTGTTGTGGGGTTCATGGCACCGTCTTGTTGAAACCGCAGTTCGTAATCTTTAATTACAGGTCCAGAAAAGTGATCATACGCTCAGAATTGACGATAACAGTTCTTCTTCGAAAAGATCTCTTCTTCCGGATGCAATGGCTTCTCCACAGTCACGTCTGGGTTTTCCGCCTCCCGTTGTGCGATACTTTTGCTGCGACTTTGCTGCAGTAGCGCCTAGTGAACATATCTACGACATAGTAAATGGTCAGCCGATCTTAATTGTTGTGTGAGTTGAACTTTATACTGATGGAAGTGCAAATCCTAATGCAAAATATGCTCCAATAAGCCATAAGAATGCTGAAAAGTACTTGGTATAAACAAAATCTAATTACACGGTGCGACAGTGAAAATACACCCGAGCAACTACGTAGTCTAAGTTATTCACTAGGTTGAGTAGAACTCAAAAATACTTTTTTTATTTTTCTCGAACCCTTCAAACTTGCCAAAAACGGTTTTTTTTTTGATCTTTTTACACAAAATTATTGATTACACAAATATGTTTGAACCTATTTTAAAAATCCAAAGTTTTTTTAGAAAGAGGAGAGATCAGCCTTTAAAACGGTATACATAAACGTTTTATCCAAACTTATATGTTATGAGTTTTGATGGGGTAAACTTGAAAAATATAATTTTTTTCTTGTTTTTTCAAGTTTAGCTATCCTTAATTGCAAAATTTAATTAAAAAATATAAAATAAGTGATGACATTCTGAAAGTACATTATCTTGTGAAAAGATTGGCACTTCGTTTGATCAAATCGGACAAAAATTACCGAAGTCATAATTTAAATAGTATAACAGTCGTGTTATATTTTTATATATGTGATCTTATCAAATGAACTTTCAGTTCAAAAATTTTCAAAAGTTTTAATGGATTTTGATTGTTTATTACAAAATATGTCAATTTCATGTTTGCACGACTTCCAGAAGTCGGCTAATATTTGTATTTTTTGCAAATATTATTATTTCTCTTTGCGCAAACATCGGCCAACTATTAGTAGTAGCTCAAACGTGAAATTGACACATTTTGTAATAAATAATCAAGATCCATCGAAAATTCTGAAAATTTTTGAACTAAAAGTTCATTTGATGAGATGACATGTATAAAAAATATAACACGACTGTTATACTATTTATATAATAACTACGGTAATTTTTGCCCAATTTGATCAAACTAAGTGCCAAACTCTTCACAAGATAATGCACTTTCAGAATGTCATCACTTATTTCATATTTTTTAAGTAAAGTTTGCTACTATGAACGGATAAACTTGAAAAATATGAAAAAATTCGCATTTTCCAAGTTTACCTCATCCAAACTCATAGCATATTAAGTTAAATAATAGATATGTGTATACCGTTTTAAAGGTCCATCTCTCACTTTTCCAACAAGATTTTTGGAAATCCGGTCAGAAATGTTTGAGTAATCTAGAAATTTGTGCGTCAAGTAAAAAGAAAATTTTTTTGTCAAATAAAAAAAGTTTGGATTGTTCGAGACATATAAAAAAAATATTTTTGAGATCTACTCAACAAAACTCACAACCTACACTATGTCATTAGCCGGGTGTGTTTATTTTTTTTTTTTATTTTGTCGCATAGTGTTATCCGCCACACTTTCAATAACAGAGGCGATATTTATGGCAATACGGGCCACTATGACAATGCACAGGCCTGAGCATAACTGTAACGCTTTTAATATCTTTGAATTTCATTAGAATCGTGACAATTCCGTTCATAGTAGCTTGATTATAACGAGACTATAATCATCCAATAATGTCCGCGATTGAATCACCATTTTTGTGATCAGTTTTCGCGATTTTTACACGTTTTCCGGTTGTTAAAACGATTTATATTCGCAAATGGCAATACTTTCACTAAATAAATTGCGTTTTAGATGAAAGATATTTCGTTTCTTTAACGCGTCGATAGCCAAGCGGATTCTAATGTAATGAAATCCAGGACGGGATATGACTGTCGCAGATTTCTTAATAAGGCGGCGAATCGATATGATGTTTGTTTCACATGGGTACCGGGACATAAGGACATTCCCGATAACTGCAGACCATCAAACTCTCTGATGAATTCTCTACATTAGGGATCCCTTTGGGTACCTGCAAGCTTATAATGGACAATACAATAGTGGACCTTATCAACAGTAGATGGGCAGCTTCGGAAACGGGCAGAAAGGCGCGGAAAATCTGACCAAGGCTGGATAAGAGACGCGCGGCGGCTCTGCTTAAACTCCAAAGAAGTAAATTCATCACTGTTACCGGGGTTATTACTGGGCATTGTATTGTAGGAACTCATGCGAGGCGTATTGGTCTTGGACACTTTGCAAATGATTTCTGCGGAAGCTGTGGAAATGAGGAGGAGGATGAGACTGTTCTTCACCTACTGTGAACATGCCCATCACTTGGTCGGAGGAGAAATATTCACCTGTGTGCCTACCGCTTCATCGAAAGGTCCGAGTGGTTCCTGGATTAGGGGAGAATGTAAAACTGTGCTATCACAATGGGCCCTGTGTGCGGCTTAAGTGTGTCCGCTCATGACTCCATCGAGAGGAAAGCCACTTCTACCTAATCCTTACGCGACGGCGCACTTGTCCCACACTTTGCAACTGCGCGACATCGTCGTCGTTGTTCGAGAAAACGCGAATATGCCGCTGTGTTGCGCCAAGTGACTGCCGTATATACACTGTACCCATTGCGAAAGCGTGTGTTTCAGTTTCATGAGCGAAGTCCGTCCAGTGGCAGATCCTAGACTAATTGGATTGCCATATGTCGCACTTTACATGGCATACGGTTTCCGTTTTGTGGAGTAAAAGGGCGTAGAAGAATGGTCGGGCAACCGGTTTGTCTCAGAAAGGTTCACAATCTAGATCGTATCTGGAGGCTAGACGCACATTAAACGATTCATTTATGATCACGATTGGAAGAAGAAGTAGAGTGACGTAGAAGTTAAATTGCTTGACTGCAAACCCATCTCGTGGACATCTCAACATTCATCTTACACAAGTTCCACATGTGAATATTGTGGCATTCAGAATAAATTGTTGAGTATGCATTGGCATTCCCATTGTAGCAAGATAGTCTATAATGGATGTTTAAATATTGCTTCCGATTTCAAATGGTTAACTAGACATCCATATAAGGCGCTGTAGTTTAGTAGGTAGTGTGTGTTGGCTTATTAGACGTGAGACCGTGGTTCAAATCCCAGCTCAGACATTTCGAATAAAACGAAAAAATATTTCTTCGGTGACTTCCTCTCAGCAGTTTAGTGGCTAAAATTGCCATGAAAATTTTCTTAAAAATCTGTCGTTCCGAGTCCACTTTTTACTAGGGTGGTGTGAGAAGTGAGTTTGTAATCCTGACTAAAGAGAGTTGTAATGACCAATTAAGTAAGTAAGTACCCAGACATCCTGTTTATAGTTACACTCAGTAGAGTTGGTGCGCTCCTTCCGGAATCCTCTTCTGTTGAATTGGGTATGCCACTTGCCTCGGTCAAGCTGACCATTGTGCGGAAGTTCTTTCGGGACGCCAACCTATCCTGGGTCAATGAGGAGTCCTGCTCCACCGCTAGACTCACCTGACCCAAGATGGATAGAAGGCGAACCAACCAATTACTTGGTCTCGGTCGTGATGTCATATCGACTACAGTGGCCGTGCTTACAGGTCATTCAAGGGTAGACACGCGGAAAAAATGAGGCTCCCTTTCAACGACTTCTGCCGTGGATGCAGGTCCGCTGACGAAGAGGAGGCTGTTGTTCACTTTCTTTGTCAGTGCCCGTCTCTTGCTAGGTGTAGATATAGGTTATTTGGCTCCCCATTCCTTATTAGCTTAACGGAGCTATCTTCTATTGACATCAAGGATATAGCTTCGTTCATCAAACTTTCTGGCTGGTTTTCCAGTGCGGGGTAGTCGTGCTTTTGTTGTGCAGCCCTTGCGCTGATCAACTTCTTCCTTTTCCTTGATTTTGGTGGAACTTGGTTAGTACAGGGACTGCGTTCACCGTGGCATCACGACGGGCCGCTATGAGTGCTCAAGTGAGCTTTGTGATATCAAAGCTACCACTCCGACCTAAACCTAAACCTACACTCAGTAAACAAGCGGCTCTCGGTGGTTGGTGGACGGTGTAATATAGTCGGAGTTTATTGCCAACAATTTTCCTATTTGCTTTGAACTTTTTTTCCTTTTTGTTTTACTTTTTTCCAATTTAGTTTTTGGTTTCGTTGTTGTTGTTGTTGGTGTAGTTAAAAAAATTTTTGTTTGTTATCGTCGTCGTATCTGTGTATAGGTTAATATTATGTATGCATACATTATTTGTTGTTGTATAAGTGTACGTGTGTGTGTGTAAAAGAGAGTTAATGTATGTGTTTGTTTTATTGGGGGCCATACATAGGTAGGGGATATTGCTGTTGTTGCCCACAGAGTTTTATGCCTAAAATGGCTTTTTCTTGAATTTTTTTTTTTTTTTTTTTTGCGTTAAAAGATGCAAAAAAAAGGAAAATTTTATGGTTTGCAGCCAAAAATAAAATAAAAATCAAATAAAATGTAGTCAAATGAAATTATTTCACAGTTTTAAGGGTTTTTTTTTTTTTTTTTCATTTGGAAAAAAATTTAATTTAAATTGTTAAAATTTAGACATATGCATGGCACACCTGAACAATGCCATCGTATAGTAAATTTTATACGGAATTCCTTGGAAAACAAAAGATATTGCTCAGGTGTATTTTTGGACGTACAACAAGCATTTGATAGGGTCTGGCACGCAGGACTACTATATAAGCTTAAAAAACTACTTCCAACACATTTTTACCTAGTACTAAAATCTTATATCAGCGGAAGGTATTACTATGTCAAGATCAACAGAGATTTTTCTGGAATTTACAGTGTCAAGGCTGGTGTCCCTCTGGGTAGTGTGTTAAGCCCAATTTTGTATACAATTTTTACATCGGATATGCCCGTAATAAATAACGTACTAGTTGCAACCTACGCAGATGATACAGCGGTGTTAGCTGCTGACACAGATTCGGACGTTGCATCACTATATCTTCAAAGAGAGCTGGATGAAATCGGAATTTGGCTAAATAAATGGAAGATAAATGTCAACACCGAAAAATCTTTACACGTAACGTTTACTTTGCGTCGTGGAAACTGCTCTGACACAGTCAAATATTTAGGCCTACACATCGATCGCAGGCTTACATGGAAAAACCACATAAAAGCAAAGAAACAGCATCTTAACTTGAAATTCAAGCGCCTATTTTGGTTACTAGGTCTCAAATCCAAACTAAGTCTCGAGAATAAGGTAATTTTGTACAAAGTAATGTTAAAACCAGTGTGGACCTACGGTATACAGCTGTGGGGAACGGCCAGCAATTCTAACATTGAAATTCTACAGAGGTTTCAGTCAAAAACATTGAGGTCCTTAGTTAATGCTCCATGGTTTGTATCAAAGAAAACAATTCATGATGACTTATCAATTCCGATCGTTAAAGAAGAAGCTAGAAAACATAGCGAAAATTACTTGGAGAGGCTGTGTAATCATTGTAACCCATTGGCAATAATGCTACTAGATGATACAAATGAAGTAAGAAGACTGAAAAGGGACCACATATTGGACTTGCCGTTTCGTACCTAATTAATTATACATTAATTAAATTCTGTGTACATATGTAAATGTAAATATTAATATAGATAAAACTTTAGGATTTTTGTATATATTATAAATTTTTGAAATAATTTTAACAATTTTTGTTTTTGTATATTGTTGTTCTCATTGGAATTCAACAATGAATGTTATTCTTTATTTTATAAAATTTACTTAATATCCTTGGATAGATTGTAAATAAAACGAATAATAGAAAAAAACAAAAAAAAAAAAATTGTTAAAATAAAATAGAAAATTATTAAAGAAATATTGTTTACAAGAATATAATAAATTTTTGGTCATCATTCCAATACATTTTTGAATGTTATCTGAAGCAAATCCATTAAAGGTTGAATGTGCACTGTGCAATCATGGTAATTTCAATCTTTTAGTCAGGATTACGACCTAGTTTTTCACACTAGCCATGTTGTGTGTGTGAATTTTATCCACGAGTGGCAAGACCTACTGTTTAAAGTCGATTCCGAAAGCTAGATTTTTGAGAAACTTTTCATGGCAATTTTATTTTAATCTCAGAGTTTTTGTCACAAGACTGCAGAAAGAAAGTCGCCGAAAGAAATATTTTTTGTCATATTTTGTTTTCTTCGAGTTGTCTGAGCAGGGGTTTCAACCAAAGCCTAGCATCTAATAAACCAACACGCTACCTACCAACTAGACTACGGCAATTTAATTGAGAACTTATGGGGTGCTATTAATATGAAAACAGATTGGAAAGTTGGCGAAATAAGGAAAATTTATTTCTACTTGTGAAAACAGCTTGAAAAGAAATATCGTGTGATGCTATCGGGTGATTTTTTAGCTATTATCTTTTTGGCAACACTGGTTTAAACAGCTCACGCACGTTTCGTGTTTTGTTTCACTGTCAAACATCTTCAGTTTGGTCTATAATTTAACCATGAATCGTCTTACAAACGAACAACGCTTGCAAATCATTGAATTTTATTATCAAAATGCGTGCTCTGTTAAGAAAGTTCATTGCGCGCTTCTTCCATTTTATGGTCAGTTTACCGTGAGATGATATCCAACTTTTTTTTGCCCAAAATGCAAGAGCTTGACTTGCATGACATGTGGTTTCAACAAGACAGTGCCACATGCCACACAGCACGCGTAACAATGGACTTATTGAGAGTCGAGTTCGGTGAACATTTTATTTCACGTTCGGGACCGGTCAATTGGCCCCCTAGATTGTGCGATTTAACTCCTTTATACTATTTTTTATGGGGCTATGTTAAAGCTCATGTCTATACAGACAAGCCCGCTTCAATTGACGTATTGGAAGACAACATTGAATCATTTATTTGTGAGATACCGGCCGAAATGTTGGAAAGAGTATGCCAAAATTGGACTAAGCGGATGGACCATTTGAGGCGCAGTCGCGGTCAACATTTGCATGAAATAATCTTCAAACATTAAATTATATGGACCGTACTATCGATTCAAATAAAGATTTCATTCATTTTTCTGAATTTTATGTGTTTTTTTTAGAAAAATTTTCCTATAGCTCTTAAAAAATCACCCTATATTAATAATCTGATAATCTCCATATCTAGAAGAAGTGCACGAATATTACATACATACATGAATACTAGAGGTGTGCACAAGACATCACCCTTCACCGAATGCAATACTGTAGTGTACTCTTTTCTGTTGCTCTTGATTTTACGAGTGCACTGAAATGTGTATTTCTCATTTATTCAATGTATACAACAGCACTCGTTTATCTGTGAAGTAACGGAACTATGCTTTGTGTTGTAAGAGCATATTTTACTACTGAAGCTACATTTTCAGTATTGCCATATTGAAAAATATGTGTACATAAGTGTTTCTATACATTCTTGCTTTCGCTATAAACTCATAAAAAAGGTTTTTCCCCGAAATAAAAAGTTTAAAATAGTTACTGGCAATGCAGTCGTCGTCGAAGATGTTCGGTTCCCGAGAGCAAAACATTCGGAGCTTTCTTATTCATTGTTGTTAAAAAACAAAAACAAACAGCAACAAATACATGTTGTGACTCTATGAAGTGTACAATATTTTTTGTTGCACTCTTCACACAACTATCTTTTATACTGTTGTACAATGGTTTACGAGTGCAGTTGTTTTTTTGTACTCTATGTTTGCTTCACACTTATTTATATTTGCAGCTACAATCAATATTCGGTCTTGAGAAAAATGCAATAGTGTGCAATTTTATATGTCTTGTGCACACCTCTAATGAATACATAACCCTTTAGTCAAGATTACGAACTAGCTTCTCACACCACTTATGTTATGTACGTTAATTTTATACATGAGTGGCGGAACCTACAGTTTAAATTCGACTCCGAACGACAGATTTTTTTTTTAAGAAACTTTTCATGGCAATTTTATTTACTCTCAGAGTTTTTGCCAGAAATCTGCTGAGAGCAAGTCGCCGAAGAAATATTTTTTTTCATATTTCTGTTCTGATGCCTGACCTGGAATACGAACTCGGGCTTTACGTCTAATAAGCCAACACACTACTTGCTAGACTACGGCGACTTAATTGAGAACTAATAGGGGATTATTAATATGAAAATAGATCGGGAAGTTGGCGGAATAGAGAAAACTTATTTCTAGCTGAGAAAACAGCTAGAAATAGGAATATCGTTGTGATGTTATTAATAATTTTGACAATCTCTAAGCCTTGAAGACAGGTATGTGACGTGTTAGACTAAGAAGTTTGCTTTAAAATATCAGTTTAAAAAATGTTTCGTTATAATCCCACTAACACCGAAAGTGCTTTAGTTTTTGATCGATATAGGCATGTGTTGGTCAAAAAAAAAAAAAAAAATGACAAAGAAAAAATACATCTCAAAACCATGTATAAAAATCATTTTTTGAAAAGATCTTATTAGAGGTTCGGTTCTTTAGTTGGGATTGATAATTAAATTTTTGTTTTAATTTTTTTTTATTATTTACGGATTTTTTTGTTTTTAATTTTTACCATTTAATTGTTTTAAACCATTGATACGATTTTATTTTTATTTTTTAATTTAATTTTTTTCTTTTTTTTTAATTAATTTTCTTTAAAGAATTTTTCCATTGAAATTTCGTTTTATTTTTAACACTTTTAGTAGCAAATGTTTATTTATAAAAAATTCCATTTGCGCAGGATTTAAATTTTTGTTTCTGTTTACAAAAGTTTTCGTTTACAAAACTCAGTTTTCAAACAATGTGTTATAAACGCGTTTCTTGCTTTGTTTGCTCATGCGCGAATTGTTTTTAAAAGAAAAATTATGTTTTTTTTTTTGTATTGATTTTGTTCGAAACGTTGCGTTGTATCCTTTGAAACGTGCACTTAAACACTGGATGATGCAGCACAAAAAACTATCAACAGCCCAGCCAGCCAGCCAGCCTGTGCCTATAAATGAATAATAAAAACACGCACACACACACACAATTTATTATTATTTTTTTTAGGTTTTTGCCTTAAAAATGCATTCAATTTTTCATTATTTTTATGAGTGTATGTGCATATGTATGCTTGTATGTTGCTGTTATTGTTGTCGTTAGTAGTGTTATCATTACTTGTGTCAATTGTTGTAATTGTTGTTGTTGCTGTTGTTGTTGTTGTTTCTAGCGCCAACCGCACAAAATCAACCAAATCAAAAATCGAACATCAAACACATACACACGCGTATATTCTAAGTAATGCACACAAAGTAATTGAGAGAGATGGATCATGATTCAATAAAAACAAGAAGAAAAAAGGCAAACCAACCCTCCCTACCTATGGTTACAGATTTGTCACTGGTATTGGTACTGTTATTGGTGTTGTTTTTTGTGTGTTTTTAATGAAAAATTGTAAGTATTGCACTTTTATTGCGACACTTACTCACACATATACATACATACATACTTATAAAGCATAAAGAAAAAAAATTTTAATTTTCACCGTTTTTTCTCTTTTTTTTTTGGGTGAAAACACCCCAAAAAAATTGAGAGGAAAAAATCTATCAAAAATTTTTCATTATTTTTCTTTACTTTTTTTTTCCTATCAACCAAACCATTACAACAGCAACAACACAAACTACAGTAATAATAACCGATAGAGAGCGAGTGTAGTAGAATAAAAGAGCATAAAGAAAAACAGTAATAATACAAAATACCAACAACAACAACAAAAACTAAAAGTTTTTGTAATAATAACAAGTATGGATGTATGAGTAAAATTTATTAAAGTAAATATGAATATTAAATAATGAGCATGTGTGTGTATGTATGTGTATATGTAAGAGAATAAATGAGAAAAAATTTTAAGTGCTTTTTATGTTTGTATGTTTACATGTGAGCAGCTTGGGAGCATGTATGTATATGTATGTGTATATCTTTGTTTAGTTATAATATTGGGAAAAACCTTTAAGGCTCCGCCTACTTTTACTAATAATAATTTTTATTTTCCAATCTTCGCTTTTTTTTTGCTATTGCTGTTGTTGTTGTTACACTATATTTTATATGATATTATTATTATCAGAAACTCACACACACATACCCATCCATGCATTCATATAAACAGTTTACTTGTACATATTTGTTAAGAGTACAATATTTTTATAATGTTTGTTATTGTCATTACAGTTGTTATTGTTGTTTAAAATTTTTCTATATTAATATTCGTATTGTATTGTATAATTTTTGTTTTCTTTTCTTTATTGCCGTTATTATTTGTGGCATACATGTGTGTGTGTATGTGTGTTTTTACAGTTTATTTTCTTTAATCGTGTTCAATTAATGACTTTTTCCCGACTTTAACAACTAACTGTTAACCTTCATTTCACTGTGTTGTTGCTGTTATTTTTAAATTTTAAAATATGGAGTGTTTGCAAAGTTCAATCACAAATTACACGGTGCGACAGTGAAAATACACCCGAGTAACTACATAGTCCACGTTATTCAGTTAGTTGAGTAGAATTCAAAAGTACCTTTTTTATATTACTTGTTTTATTTGACAAAAACTGTTTTTTTTTTTGACATCACGCACAAATTTCTGGATTACTTAAACATTTCTGACCCGATTTCCAAAATTTAAATCTTGTTGGAAAGGAGAGAGAGAGATGGACCTTTAAAACGGTGTACATATATCTATTATTTGACTTAATATGCTATGAGTTTTAATGAGGTAAACTTGGAAAATTCGAATTTTTTTCATATTTTTTCAAGTTTGTCCATTCATAGTAGCAAACTTTAATAAAAAAAAATATAAGATAAGTGATAATATTCTGTAAAAGTCTGTTGTCTTGTGAAGAGATTGATCCATCATTTGATAAAATTGTATAAAAATTACCGTAGTTATAATTTAAATAGTATAACAGTCGTGTTATATTTTTTATCTCATCAAATGAACTTTTAGTTCAAAAATTTTCAGAATTTTTCATGCATCTTGATTGTTTATCACAAAATGTGTCAATTTCACGTTTGCACAATTTTGGCAAAAGCTCATTGAAGCTCATTTTGATCTTGGCGGGTATGTAAACAAGCAAAATTGTCGCATTTGGGGCACAGAAAACCCGCATGCATACATTGAAAAGCCGACGCACCCAAAACGAGTCACTGTTTGGTGCGGATTTTGGTCCAGAGGCATAATTGGGCCATTTTTCTTCGAAAATGAGCAAGGAGTGGCCGTTACAGTCAATGGCGATCTTTGTCGGGCCATGTTGAACGAATTTTTGTTCACAAAAATTGAAGAGGAGGATATTGGCAACATTTGGTTTCAACAGGACGGCGCTACGTGCCACACAGCTGAAGCTACACTCGATGTTTTGCGCCCTGTTTTTGAGCTGATGTCGTTTGGCTACCTCGGAGCTGCGATTTGACACCGTTGGACTATTATTTGTTTGGTGCCGTCAAAGATAAGTGTTACGCCGACAATTCAGAGACAATTGACGCTTTAAAGGACAATATTCGTGAAGCCATTGGTGAAATACAGCTGCACACAATCGATAATGTGCTTAAAAATTGGACCGATCGTGTAGGCTACTGCATGGCCAGCCGAGGCAGCCATTTGAATGAAATTATTTTCCATTATTAACCGGAAGAATTGTACTTTCAAATAAAAAAAGAAATTTGAGAAAATATTCAGTAGTTTTTTTTAAAGCATTTTCAAAAAAAAAAGTTATTTGGCGGACCCTTTAGATCCATAGATGAACCAAAGATTGCTCCTTTAAATTATCATTTGTTTTGATCTCCGCAGAAATTTCCTAATGACGTAAATTTAAATTCCTTAAAGGCATACTAGACTCAATTGAGTAAATTGTTCGTTGAGAATACCTAGCCGTGAGACAACTATGATCATCACGTCTTGTGTGTACTTTTCCAAAGACGCATCGTGTTCAATTTTCCATTTTGGAGAGACACAACAAAGCTTAAAAGCTTATTTCTAATAGGGGCAGATTTGTCAATTAGCTGATTGCCATATCACAATTTAAGATTTCTCCTAGTTATGGAATCATTCAGAGCTTGTAACAAAATGGTTATCACGTCTCGCATTTTCTTCTCCAGACACGCGTCGTGTTCAATTTTCAATTTAGAGCGACACAACAAACTTTAAAAGCTTATTTCTGATAGGGGCAGACTTGTTAAGGCTCAATTAGCTGATTGTCATAACACAGTTTAACATTTCTCCTAGTTATGGAGTCATTGAGTGCTTGTAATGAAACCATTTAGACTCCCCTTATCCATGCTAAACAGATCACAGAGGTCTCTTCTTCTGTTATGACAAAACCCTGGACATGTACGTCATACTTATCTCTGCAGCTTGTGCAAAAGTCGTTAACCATAGCCAAATTGGAGTTTAAACAACAGAAGACTAGCAGCAGTCGCAGGTTGTCCTAGAGGTTATTATTTTGGAAACCAGTACCTTTACAGCCAGCAGGCTAACAGAAAGTATGATAATCTTTTCCAGTCACAATCATAACAAAGTGTTAAAAATAAACCTTGATGTGCTCTCAATTTTGAGAGATTTATGGTGATTTCTTTTCTGGTAAAAAATGTTGCCTACATATTTTGTAGCACTTGTTGAAGGTTGCACGAACCCTCATAATGTGTTGCATTTTAAACGATTATAAAAGAACAAAAATCATTGCCCTTTACGCAATTTTTTTTTTTTTTTTATTTTTTTTTTTTTTTTTGTAGTTTAATACCAATTTAGCGTTTTTTTTTACTTAGTTAACGATTTTAAAACTAATCATTGTATAGAAAATGAAGAAATAAAAATAAAATTTCCAATTAAATTATTTTTTTTATTTTCGGAAAGCTAACATTACATTTAAATAAAAAAAAAATAATAATATTTTTACCGAAGACTCCGGGGTCATACAAGTTAAAACTTTTATTTTTATCTAAAATTCAACTTTAGGGCCAATGTTTTCAAATCTCTTTAGTTGGCACAATATGTTATTAATTATTTAGTAAATTTTTTCGAATTTCTATATAAAAACTAAAATCAAATCAAAAATATAATTTTTGGAATTTTTTGGGAAATATTTTTATTACAAAAGATAATAATCAAATTCCATTTAAAAGTATTTATAAATAATCTTCTTATTACAATTTAAAAAAATGTTAATTTTTAAGTTAACTCATCTCAAACCTTTTTTGTTGGAATAATAATACATATGCATGCATTCTTTGTAGTCCTCGACTAGTAAATTTCATATCGCGAAAATAAAATAATTTTTTTTTAGCGATTTTAAAGCTCATTCTGCTTTTACAAAAATAAAATTATCAACACCTATAGTCAGCTGTTGTTTGTTTATAAATTTGTTACTAGAACCTGGCGCAATACTGATAAATAACATTTTCAACAAAATTTTAAACTCGCGGCAAGAGTTCCGTTTTAATAATAATGGATACATGTCCTCCATATCTGACGATGAAGAGGATTCCAAGAAATTTTCCAAAAGAACATTTTTTGCTTCCATTTCACCACTTTTAAAACAAATAATTTTTGTTATTTTTTTTCAAAACAATAACAAGAAAATAAAACTGCTGCCTTTACAACCCTTTGATTAAATTGAGGGTCAAACATGCAGCATATTTTCTGGGTTTTATGGCAGAATTTTTAGAAAAGAACACGTTACTAATTTACAAAATTGCATTTTTTTCAGAAAAGAACAGCAAAAGGGCAGAATAAAGGAACATTTATGCCAGAAAAGAAATCACCATTAATTAAAAACATTGTAAAGCATACGCCATATTTTGAAATAAATAAAGAAAAAGTCTTACTAAACACTCGTGTCATATTTTATTAAAGCTTTCATTTAAATTTATTTTCTAAGTTACAACAACAACAGCCACGACAACAATCATAAGAAGAAATAATTTTAAATTGTATCACGATAAAATTTCAAAATTTAAATTTATTCAACCGGCTTTGGAAATTTAGAAATCAACAGGTTGTTGTTTCTGTACACACTTTATGCAATATATTCGATGTGTACACACTACAACAACAACAACGACAACAAACAATATTATCACAATCGCATAAGTGTTAATATTTCCAAAACCAGAAACAAGAACAAAAACAATACAAGACTAAAATAAAAAACTTTTGCTGTGATTAGTGTTTGTGAATCGAAAATGTTCCAAAAAAAAAAAAAAAAAAACGCACCATAAACACAACGACCTGATTTTTGGCAAAATGCTTGCTACACACACACACACACACAGACAAAATATTCTCACAGAAAAAGAAAAAAAAAAGAAACTCAACAGACAAAACCACCATACAATAGAAAGAATAACTGTTACAGTAACTGTAATAGCAAAACAAAAATCACATAATATGCTAATAAACCTATATTTTAATCGACATGTATGTGTGTCTGTGTGAGCGAGAGAGGAGAATGTGTATGCATTTGTATAAGATAAATAGTGTTACAATAAAATTTTGCCGTATCAAAACAATAATTACAATACACAGACGAACTCTCAGTAAATACAGACGCTTGCAACGGGTTTTCCTTCGTCTCTATCTCTTGCTCTTGTGTCGCTCTCTCTTTATTCCTTAACAAAAGTTCTAAACACGTTGTTTCATTAAACAGTAATTACACACACACACATACACATATATAACGATTTACTGTTTTATTCTAAACGTTAAAAACTCACTCAAATTCTAAAACTTTCATTTTTGCTAAGATTCTGCGCATTTTCATATTAAAATAGAGATTTAAAAAACCAAAAAAACCCCCCCCCCCAAAAAAAAAAAAAAGAAAACAAAAATAAAGAGAAGAGAAATATTAGGGAGTTACATAGCAGGCAAACGGAGAGAAATAAAGAGCGAAAGAGGGGGACAGAGGGATAGAGAGGAAATTCCAAAAGCAAAAATGTATATAAGAAATGCCGGTAAAGCTTTCTAACAAAACATGTCTGCCATGATGAGTATATTTTTGTTATGTAGAGTAACAGAACAAAACAAAAAAAAAAAAAAAAACACATACGCAATACATTCATGAACAGACACACGTACATAGGACTCGAACATGAACTAAACTAAGCACAAACAAGTCAGAGTCAGACAAGCAAAGAGAAAAACAGTATAGTCGAATACAAACAAATGTGTAATATAAGAATCGTATGTGTATTGTGTGCTTATTTTATTTTTCCTATTTTGCCGAGTGCACTCGTGCGTATGTTTAGTAATATTCAACATACCACCTACACATATACAGAAATTTGTACGTTTAACTTGTATGTGTGTTTTTAACTTCATATGTAGGTTTATTGTATTTACAAAACATGGTCGTTTCTCTTGCTCTCCAAATGAAAAAAAAAAAAAAAAACGAAAATAAGAGGAAACCAACAGTAACATTGGTCAGCAAATGGTCAAGGTTTTCAATTGACTTTCACTTTCAAAATAGTAGTAAAACATAAACATACTCAAGCACACACTTGTGTGTATGTATGTAACACATGCATACTCTAACATATACATATTTATGTACGTACATTTAATGTACACACACGCTCTACTCAATTTTCACTTTCATTTTCAATGTTTTGTTTCTAATATTTAAACTATAAACACAGTAATATCGTATACACTTACACATACACATGCAATATGTAGTATGTAATTGAGAGAGCACATATTATTTGTGATGCGTTTTATATTTATTTTGTTCATTGAACTTGTTTTCTTGTAATCATTAAAGCTACTAATTTTCTTTTTTCTCTTTCTTTATTTTTAGAATAACAACAAATTTGAATGGCAAAGGATTCAAAATTGTACATGTATGTATGTAAGTGTATATGTAAGCATAATTTATTTTAAACTAGCAGATTGTAACCGGCGTTGCGCGGGTTATGTAGTTTGGATTAGTTTAAAAAAGTAAAAAAAATTATTATTGGGTCATTTTTTCATTAAAAATAACAATAAATAAAAAACCGGTTTATCGGTTTCGAAACCGATTTTGAAACCGGTTTCTTAAAAAATGCAATTTTTCAAAGTCAAGTCCTAAATATAAATGCACTCAATTTGCCCGTTTTTCGCCCATTTCCCCCTTTTTGGACCCCTTTTGGTTCAACTTTAGAAACGGAACACCTCCAATAGCTATTTGGGAAACTTAACCAAGCTAAATCGTAAAAAATTACCTTTAAAACAGATAAAATTCAGCATTTATGCATAAAAGTACTAATTTTTTCCCATTTTTTCTCCCCTTTTGATCAAAATTTTGAAAAGATTTATAGCCTATAACCTGCACCGACAAAAGCTCGATCTGAAAATCACAAAATTTTAAATCACAATTGTGATTTAAAGGTGTTCTGAAAATCACAAAACTTTTAACTTTTCGATGTGATTTTACCCTTTCGAAAACACAAGAAAACAGCAGATTTTTTGTTTAGATTTGGTGACACTTTTTAAAAGTTGAAAATTAGTCAGTGTTTTGGTAAAAGTATCAAGGGAAAAATAAACTAAAATTAGCTTTTTTACAAAAATTAAAAACATTGTAATGCCTGGAGTTTTGTTATTATCAATAATAGATTTGAAAAGAAAACAATTAAGAAACAATACGATCACAAAAGAGGTATTTACCACTTCAGGTTTTTTAGTGGATAATACGTGATCCTCTGATCCTTTATTCCTTTTGTTGTTGGCAGCTATTTAAGCTTCAGAGACCATTATTAAAATGAAATTCTCTTGATTTTTCACCTCCTATTAAACTATCTCAATTATTCATTTATTTCCTGTCCTCACTTAATCCTTTAATTATTAAAGACACTGGCCCATAATCATAGTCAAACACTAAAGTCGGTTCTTTTTAAAAACAACTTTAATATTTAAACCTGTTACTAAATGTTTCTTAACTATACTGAAAATTAATAATAGTTTTAAGTTGAACCAGCTTTAAGTGGGTGCTTAGTATAATGTTTGAAATTTTGCATACAAACTGGTATAAATATTGTGTAAGTGGCATCTCTGCACAGCTGATACAATAAAAGCGCAAAAAAAATAAACAAAATATAAATTGTTATTTTGAAAACAACAATTGCAAAACATTAATCCGGGGAAAATAAACCATTATCTCAATGGAAAATTTAGAAAAGGATCAAAAGAAAAGGGAGCGAGAGTCAAACTTGAGCATCAGCGAAAAGGAGTTTTTGCGCGAGTGAATCAATAACCACCAATGGCAATGACATCTCTATGATTAATAACAAAAAATGCTTGGAACGCTATTACAGAGTCAATGGCATCTGCAGTTTTTTTTCATACATCTTTTGTTTTTGGTTTGTTTTAACTTTGTAACTTTTGCTAAATGACAAACAGCTGATAGAGTTAAAGTGATGTTAACTTTGTTAAAAACAACTTCAGCTTGTTTTAAGTATAAAACTGACTTTAGCGGAAAAAGTAAGCTTTTTGTCGTCTATAGTAGCTGAAAAGTAGACTTTTTAATAAATGATACTTAAAGTATACTTTTTTGATGACTATGATTATGGCCCACTGTATTTAAATTGATAATACCGGGTCAGTTACGTAACGATAAAGAAATTGCTTCTTTATGCACTTAAACATTCACTCCTTAATATTAAAAAAAAAGAAAAACAGCGAAATGCAAAGAAAATGACAAATCGACCGGAGAAAGGAGGAAAAAAACAGAAACGTTGTTCAATTGGTAAGGAAATGTTAGTTTCTATGCGCTACTGTTGACATAGCGAGCATATTTATCTGTACAATACAGATATTTAAACAGAGTATAAATATGTATGTGTGTGTGTGTACAAACCCCGCCAAATACATGCATACATTATGCGTGTTTTCAGAGTATATTTTGCTCTCCAATACTGCAAGAAATTTGTAACTTGCTATGCTATGTGATCCAGGGTTGGCAAAATTGGTACAATTGTACTTTTTTTGGTACAACTCAAACATCAAAAGTACAATGGTACCAATCACCCATTTTGTACAATTTCAAAGTTTTCCCAATTTTGATTCTTAATTTATTAGAAATGGCAACTCATTTTGGTTGTCAATTTGTTGTGAATATTTTTCTCTCTACTTTTGCTTTCGTTCTTAAGTAGATATTATATAACAAGTAGATATTTATATATCAGATAGATATTTATTCATATATCAAATAATGAAATTGAAGAAAATGTTATCATTCAATTTAAAAAAATGCCAAAAAATTTTATTTAAAATTTTGCGAAGCTCTGAAAACAAAATTCAATTTTGATAATGAAACCTTAAACTGGTTTAATAAGTTTTCCCCAGAAAATGTTATCTCTGGAAAAACTAACAGCGTCGTACCAATATTAGTAAAAAATTTTCCTAATGAACACCAAAATTTCGAAACAATAAACTCAAAATTCAAAACACTGGCTGATTTAGAAATTTTAAAATCGTATAAAAATGAAAATATAAGCAATTTTTGGACCAAAATTTTTTAAATTAAAAACGAATCAAATGAATATGTATATGTTTTTAGAACTTAGTAAAGTAGTAAGAGGGATATTATCTATTCCTCATTCATTCGCAAATGTGGAACGAATTTTTTCGTATCAAAATATAATAAAAACAAAAGAGAGAAACAGACTGCATGTAACTACACTTTCTGGTTTAATACAAACTAAAGATTTAATAAAATCATCAAACTGTTATTGTTATAATTATAAAATAACGAAAAATTTGTTATCAAAACTATAGTAAAATCCATTTAAAAAATTATAGACTGTTTTATGTATTTATATATGGGCAATTTCGTGTCAAGTGACCCAATTTTAAAATCGATGTCTTCCGATTTGGATGAAATTTGCACCAAGCTGAGTACTATTGGATAGTAGGCCAGACACAAATTTTCAGCTCTATCAGTCAAGAACTGCCGGAGTTAGAGGTCAAAGTTGGACATTTTGGTAATACAGGGTTTTTTTAAAATGTGTGTAACTTTTCACCTACTGGTCCTAGCAAAAATTTTCCAAAGGATATTAGATAGCTATTTCTTCAATCTTTCCAAAAATAATTTTTTTAATTTTTAAAAATTTTTTTTTTTATTTTGTTTTAAATTATTTTTTTTTTAATTTTCATCCAAATCGGAAGACATCGATTTTAAAAATTGGGTCACTTGACACGAAATTGCCCATATACATTATTAATTTATAAAAAATATATATTTATCAATTGGAAAAATTAAATTTCTCTATAAAATTAATAATTATAATATTTGTTTGTTACAACAGTACAATTGAATTCGTATGTACTTTTTTGTTATGTTTTTTATATTGTTTATTAAAATAAAATATATATTTCTAATAAAATTGTGTTCTGTACAATTAGGGCAGGGATTACCATTTCATAGCACAATTTTGCAAAAAGAATTCACACACATGGCTTATGCTCTTTTATTTAGTAGTCGATCAGACTGCGACAAGCACACATGTCAGCGGATGCTATAATATTTTTTTTTATGTTTACACTCAAAAAATATTTTCTGTTAAAAAATCCTTTTTTTAAAATTCAAATTTTTATATGTTCTTAAAACACATATTGATTGTTTTAATAGTCAAGTAAATAATTTAGGTGATATAGAAAGAGAACAACTTTTTTATAGACATAAAGCAATATTTTGGAAAAATTAAAAGGTGGGTTATTAGTAGGAGAGGAAATTTATGAACCAAAATTAGTATCCAGCAAATATCTAAAAAACATTACATAATTATTAAGTAAAAGATGTATAACTTTGTGTATGTTGATGAATTAAAAGTAAAATAAAAAAGTAATATACCCTACTAATATTTATCTATGACTGTAAGCTCTCAACTTATTTTCTCTCCCTCACTCACTAATATAGAACCAAAAAATTTTTGGTAACCCCTGAATTAGGGTCAAAAAAGTACAATTTAAAACGCTGGTCTGTACAATTTAGAAATGTCATTTGCCAACCCTGATGTGATCAGTACATTCGCACACTAAGCATTCTATTTGTCATATTTCTCTTCACTCCCTCTCTCTCTCTCTCTAAATAAACAAAAAATGCATAAAGCGATAGACAACGCGCGTCTTTCTTTGCTTTGTGTTTATTTTCCAATTGTGCGTGTGTGAGCACGTAGATGAGAGAGTAAAAGAGTAAAATGCCTCAGTGCTTCATTACACTCATAACGGGATATTTTTATTAAATTCGTCGTGCAACTAAAAAAGAATTGTAAACAAAAGGGACACAACAATCAGACCCTTTTCGTTTGAAGGATATCAATCATAATTTTTCTATTACTACACACACACACGCGCATACACACTATTATTTCTCTTTTTCAAATTTCATAATTACAAACAAATAACTGGAAATGGGAAAAAAGGGATAAAAATTTCAATGAAAAATTTTAAAATTTTTAATTTTTTTTCTTTTGTTTGAATTCATTACAGAAAGGAGGGTGTTTTCCCTAGTAATTATTAATCATTCAGTAACACGTGTGTGTGTGGGTGATTATGACAATTGTGAGTGTGTGGTGGTGTTAGAAAAGGGATGGATTTG
Source organism: Sarcophaga caerulescens (assembly GCA_927399465.1). Taxonomy (NCBI): domain Eukaryota; kingdom Metazoa; phylum Arthropoda; class Insecta; order Diptera; family Sarcophagidae; genus Sarcophaga; species Sarcophaga caerulescens. Next base: position 89,227,500 of record OV656867.1, read on the forward strand.
TTTGTTTGATTTTTGGTCTCTTATTCTCGCTTTATGGCCTCTATAATTACAAAATTTTTAATTATTGTTGTTGTTGTGTTTTATAATTGTATAGGAATTGTTTATTAAAGGTGTTCATACTGTTATCATGTGGTTTGTTTACTTAATTGTTTGTCCATTCATCTAAACAGGTGAGGAGTGTTTTTATTTTGTTTCATTGGATTAATGAATGGTTTTGGTAAATTAGAAAGTGGTGGAAGAGAAACAGAATACGTTTAATAACCTGATCTGCGACAAATTGCAAATTTATTCCATTTGGGTAGGTAGGCAGGTTGAAGAAGAGAAGATCAACCAAGGTTCTCATGCGTATTGACAATGGCATGATGGTGGTATTTCCCACCATAACAAATGCCACCAAATTTTCTATAAGAAGTCTGTTTCTTGTACAAATTTTCTTAATTTCTTTCACCTCTAAGACGGGTTATGTCTGGTAGAGTGTATACCTCGAAATATTGGGGTTTCGAGCTTACGAAAGCTAGGCATTGGCACAATATGTGCTCCATTGTTTCCGTGTCTTCACCGCATGGCCTGCATTCATCAGTTTCTACCACGTCATTACGGTTCATGTGTACAGGTACAATACTGATTGTCTCGTAAGTACGCGAATTAGCCTTATTTAGTTTTAAAAAACTCATGGTTCTCTCCTCATTAGGATCGCTTCATAGTATTTTTGTAATCCTGAGTCATCATTCCACAATAGTCGATGTGACCTTACGCCTACTTTCTCAGCTTCTTCTTTAAAGCACTGAAAGGCATTGGATTATCCAAGCTTATGGTATCTAATACTCTGACTCTATTACGCTCCCTGAAGACTAGTAGGAACCCATCTAATGCTTACTGTTCCATGACTGAAGTAATTGTTAATCGCCTTTTTACACTCCATGATAGTCTTTGATGTCGTATTCGTAGATATTATTGCCCTCTTTTGATTTGACTATCATAGATATATAATTTGTCATTACAACCCTTTAGTCAGGTTTACCACCTAGTTTCTCACACCACTGATGTTGTGTGTGTTAATTTTATAGATGAGTGGCGGGACCGACAGATTTTCAAGGAAAATTTTATTTACTCTCAGAGTGTTTGCCAGAAATTTGCTGAAAGGGAGTCGCTGAAGAAGTAGTTTTTCATATTTTGGTTTGCTTGGAATGTCTGACCTGGGGTTTGAACCGAGGCCTCACGTCTAATAAGCCAACACACTACCTACTAGACTACGGCGGCTACAACTGACTATCAGTGAAGATATTTAAATTCCTATTATACGCCAAGTTTACCACATGATTACTAGCCCAAATGGCGCGTATATTCACTGATTATGGTCCGGTAGCCGGAGGCAAAGTTTAATTTATTGTTCTTCTCTATACTGAAACCCAATTTCGTCCTATCTATACGTTTAGAGCCATTCGTGTAGCAACTAGTCCCCATGCACATATGTGGCATAAATCTTTCTCTAACAGAAGTGATATTTTCGGCACATTGCGGGTACATTGCGATGATGCACAGATTAAAAGTTCTTTATAATCTTGCCAACTGCTCTGTACATACATACATACATATGTATATAATTGGTCATTACAACCCTTTAGTCAGGATTACGACCTAGTTTCTCACACCACTTATTTTGTGTGTGTTAATTTTATACATGAGAAGGCGGGGCCTATAGTTTTAAGTCGATTCCCAACGACAGATTTTTAAGAAACTTTTTAGCAGTGCAGAGTAGGTCCTTATCACATCATATTGGTCGAAAAACAGAAACGTTTGAAGGGAGTAATTTTTAAGTATTTTAAGATTAAGCCTGTAAACAGAAATCTTTCCCTAATTAATGATAAAAGATATTGGGTTGTTCGGAAAGTAATTTCGTTTCTTCGTTTTTTTTTTTTTTTTTTTTTTTTTTTTTTTTTTTTTGTGAAAATGAAAGACAGTTTTCGTATAATAAACAAATACTTTATTAACCCTTTCCCTGTCCTGTGTATCACATGTGATGCACAGCAAGTTGGTTTCATACGCTTGTGTATCACGTGGACATGGAAAGTGTTAAATTATATTGAATTTTATAAATTTGACCTTAATCCGATCTTAAGTGTTGTTATTCGCCGGTTCGCATCAACTAATGCCTTTACCGCGTCTTTATCAGCTTCAGTCAGCCTTCCCGAACACTGTGCATTTTCGATATTAAAATTGTCGGATTGAAATTTAGCGAACCAGTTCTGGCACTGGCGTACTGTCAACACACCTTCTCCATACACAACGGTCAATTTCTTTCTGGCTTGAACAGTATTTTTACATTTCCTGTAGTAAGTCGTAAGTCGAAAATGCTGCTTATCGCTTTCCATATTTAAAAGGGCACCAACCAAAAACTACTGCATAGAATTAATTGGAATTTTTCACACACAAGCCTTACAATATGAGCTCTCTCAATATGAGCATATAAAAACTATATGGCTTAAGTGTGAAGTTGGGTGCAAAAAAATGCATCTAAGAGGTGATTTTTTAAGAGCTATAGGAAAATTTGTCAAAAAAAAAAACACATAAAATTCAGAAAAATACATGAAATCTTTATTTGAATCGATAGTACGGTCCATATAATTTAATGTTTGAAGATTATTTCATGCAAATGTTGACCGCGACTGCGCCTCAAATGGTCCATCCGCTTAGTCCAATTTTGGCATATTCTTTCCAACATTTCGGCCGGTATCTCACGAATAAATGCTTCAATGTTGTCGTCCAATGCGTCAATTGAAGCGGGCTTGTCTGTATAGACATGAGCTTTAACATAGCCCCACAAAAAATAGTCTAAAGGCGTTAAATCGCACGATCTAGGCGGCCAATTGACCGGTCCCGAACGTGAAATAAAATGTTCACCGAACTCGCCTCTCAATAAGTCCATTGTTACGCGTGCTGTGTGGCATGTGGTACCGTCTTGTTGAAACCACATGTCATGCAAGTCAAGCTCTTGCAATTTGGGCAAACAAAAGTTGGATATCACGTTACGATACGCAGCATCTTTAAAGAAGTACGGTCCAATGATGCCAAATTCAATGATTTGCAAGCGTTGTTCGTTTGTAAGACGATTCATGGTTAAATTATAGACCAAACTGAAGATGTTTGACAGTGAAACAAAACACGAAACGTGCGTGAGCTGTTTAAACCAGTGTTGCCAAAAAGATAATAGCTAAAAAAATCACCCTTTACATCCTCTGTCGGGAAAAAACGAATTTACTTTCCGAACAACCCAATATTTAACAGCTAAAAGCCTAGCTTCATCTCCCACATAATAATTAACACGCCATAATTTTTTTTGAAGTAAAAATTTAATTTAAAAAACCGACGTAATTTGTTCCATTTAGTTCCACTGTGGCATGCTATACATAATGTTTTTATTTCCTTTCATACCGTTCAATAGTGAAAAATTTCCAATAAGAAATTTACTTTAATACAGAATGGAAGGAAAACTACATCTCACGCACACACACATATACCTACGCATACAAAAATTCATAATTTTTTCGTATAAAAACTATTGACAACACACTGGGACAATTTCTTCTATTTGTTCTCTCTCTCTCTCTCACTCTCCTTATCTCATATTTTATTTCAATTTTTTTCATTTTTTTGTTGTTGTTGGAAAGTGTCAAAAATAGAAAAAAATAATGAAAATAATTTGATGGTTTACAATAAGTCGCCATTTACTCTATGTAGATATGTATGTATGTGTGTGTTTTTGTATTTGTTGGGGAAGACGTGGTAGAGTAGTAAGAGAGTTGTTTGGCTTCAATATACAGTTGATGTAAAGAGTACAGCGTGTAAAATAATGGGTGGTAAAGTCTGTTTTGATTTTTTGGCTGTTGAATGAAATTTTTTTCGTCTTCTTTTTTGCAATTTTTCGAACTTTTTTGTTGTTATTTTTTCACTTGCCTGCTTATCTAACAGGCAAGAAATTTGAAGAATTTTTTGAAAGTTTTTGTGAATGTTGTTTTTGTATGTTTTTGTTGTTGTGTTTCTTTTTTCAAATTGTGTAGGGTTTTTGTGATAGAAATTTTTTTATTTTTTGGCTACGTTTCCTATCGTTGTATGTTTTCAATCTAGTGTGGGTGATTTGAAGAAAAAGAAGAAAAAAAGTAAATTCAACCTTTTTTCTAAGGGATGGCAAAAGAAGTTTTGTTTTCTTCCCAAAAACATTTTCATTTAGATTTTCTTTTAATATCGGCGAACTTTGTAGTCTAATAAAAGGAAAGGAAAGGAAAGCAAAGCATGGAAAGGGAAGAAAAGTTTTGAATTACAAAAAAAGAAAAAAAAAACCTAGAAAATAACTGGAAAAATCCCAGCAAAACAAGTGAAAAGATAATAAAAAAGAAGAATATGCAGAAGAAATCTGCAAAGTGCTGATAATTACTACAAAAAATCTTAAGGATGGGAGGTGAATATTTTGTATGTGAGTGTGTGTGTGTGTGTGTCCATATAATTTATATGTGAGATAGTGATGCTATAACCAACCAACAGTAGGATTTTCTTTTTAATTTTTTTTTTTTGTATTTTTTTGGCTAAAATGCTTTTGGGGCATTTTTCATATCTCAGTCAGTCATTTACACTTGTGTACGTATGTATGTCTGTGTCTGTGTGTATTGTTAATTAGAAAAATATTTTTTTTTTCTTTTTTCTGTTTTTTTTTTTTTGGTTTTTTTTTCGTTTTTATTTTCCATTTTTCATCTCAATTTGTTTTGTGTACCAGTTTATGAAAATTTTTGCCAAGAATTTTTACTTCTCTTGGTGTTTCCTTAAGGGTTGGTTTGTTATTCAAAAACAAATAAATTTGTACGGTCCAGGTTCTTCTTTTTTTTTTTTTCTTGTTTCACTTTAATTATGACTTTTTTATTTGGTGAAATGGAAAAACGAGAAAATTTTTCAAAATTGTAGAGAATAAGAAATTTAAAGGCTTTTCCTCAAATCGTCTTTGGCTAGACTCTGCCATGAGGTTCCTTAGATGAAATCTTGATAGGTTTAATGTAAAATCTCTTCTCCATATATCCATGTCCGGTCAGATGTATTTAGTGTTTCTACAAATGGGTTCTTTATGCCACCTCACCTTTGTCAATGAATGGAGGTTTTTGTGAGACTATTTGCTTGCCTCTCTGTAGGGGGGAGCACCTATTCCATGATGAAATTTATTTGAATTTTCTTTGGTATCAGCTGTGGTTCGTGCTTCGGCCTTAATGTTACCTTGGATGTCCCAGTGGCCAGGAATCCAAATAAGGGTAACCATCGAATGACTTGCTAACTCCACCAGGGACACTCGGCATTCTTGGACAGTCTTAGATGTGGTGTACCCTCACTGTCGAGGTATCTAACGGCCGTTTTACTGTACATAATGGGCATTACAACCCTTCAGTCAGGATTAAAATCTAGCTTTTCACACCAACCATGCTGTGTGTATTAGTTCTATCCAAGAGAGGCTGGACCTACAGTTTAAAGTCGACTTCAAACGACAGATTTTTTGAGAAACTTTTCGTAGTTTTTGACAGAAGATTGCCGGGAGGAAGTCACCGAGAAAATATTTTTTTCATATTTCGGTTTGTTAGAGATGTCTAGGCTAGGGATTTGAACCACTACTAGACTACGGCGAATTCAACCTATTTAGAGGCCGTATTTTAAATGACATTGCATTTGCAATACAATGGCAAGGTCCAAGCATTATAATGAAGTAAAAATTTCCTTGAAACCATAGCCTTAAGTGTGTTTTATTTAACTATAATGTTTAAAACTTAATAATTTATCGTGTGATATGTAAAACAACGCGTGTGATTCTTTAAAATATTACAAAATAATTCAAACATGTTTTTATTAAAAAAAAAAAAAAAATAGAAAATGTACAACATGATGTGTATGTAAATGTATGCAAGTGTATTCATATTCCTCATCGATTTTTACTGAACACCTTCAAAAATTTATTATACAGTCAGTGAGCGAGCCAATTCTACTCCCAAACACACTGCACAACTCTACTCTACAGCAAATAAATTATTCTCATAACCTGCTGCATTATACTGAAGCATCCTGTGTGGCTGAGAGCAATAAAAAAAAAGAATGAAAAAAAAAGCGGAATTTCTTCGAACATTTTGAGCGAACATAATGTGGCAACACACACACGCACACACATATAGAAACTGTGTGGCGCACATACTCAAACAGAAAAATGAAAAAATTTTACAATATTTTTACAAAAAAAAAAAAAAAACATGAAAGATTACCACTCTTCCTCTTTGTGTTGTCATCACGCTCTCTCTCCTATACAAATGTGCAATATTTTAAGGAGAGTACAGAAAAAAGTAACTGTAATGCAATAATAATAACAAAAAAGAAGGAATTTTGTTTTTTTTTTATTGAAAAATGTTGCTGCTGTGCAATTAATAAATAAATACACACACACACACACACACACACACGCTTACAGATTTATGCATTAAGAGCAGAAATGTTAGATGACAGAATACGCGTGTGTGAGAAAGCGAGTTTTTATGTTGAAAAAAAGGAATGCATGCAGTGCCGGCTCTTAACGAGTTTACAGTAGGCAGGTGTGTTAAAAATGTTAAAAAAAAGAAAAAATTTCATTAAAAACAGACAGTTACGTGGTCTGCTATTAATTGCTTCGTAGACGTTTATGTTTTATAAAATAAATTAAAATAAATTTTTGTGCTATGATAACGTAACGTGTGTTTCTTTCTTAACGAATCATAACTTGTTATGGGATTTTTATAGTCTCGTGTTGTTTTGATGGAATACAGCCAGCCTCCCTTCTGTTGATTAATTTGGCTCGGTTTTATTGTATTACATATTCACATACATCCATAATTGGTCATTACAACCCCTCAGTCAGGATTACGATCTAGTTTCTCGCACTACTTATGTGTATATGTGTTAATTTTATACATGAGTGGCTGGACCTACAGTTTCAAGTCGAATCCGAACCGGATAGATTTTTGAGATACTTTTCATGGCAATTTCTGGTTTTTGCTAGAAATCTGCTGAGAGGAATTTTTCTTTTTTTTTTCATAATTCTTTTTGTTGAAGATGTCTGTCCTAGAGGCCTTACATCTAATAAGCCAACATACTACCTACTAGGCTACGAAGACCTCAGTCTTTGCTTTAACCTTGTCGTTGACAGTAATGATCGTAATTCATCGTTTGACTAGATCGTGGGAACTTACTTACTTTCTTACTTAATTTGCGCTTAACAACCAGTTTATCGGATTTCGGCCTGCTTAACAGATCCTTCTTGCGTGCCTTCGCCATTTGGTCCCATCAATCAATTTAATCCTTTCAACATAGACACGGTCATACTCTACGCCGTCTTCTGCTCGCCAGAATCTCTTCAATCCAAATGACATGGCAGTGTCAGAGCAACCGCTGGAGGTTAAGGTGCTGCACAACTCCTATACCTCAGTGTTGGGTTGAATGGAGAAATCATCACGAACTCGCACCGGCCCCGAGATCTTACGTTAGAAGTTTTTTTTTCGAATACTCTCAAGGCTGTTGTGTTGGTGCATATTAGCATCCATGCTTCTCCAACGTAAATGAGTGAGGAGGATGAGTAAGCATTAGTTTCTTCGGGCTAAAGAGTTCACTGCTACTCTTTATAGTGTACAGGAGAAGGCGAAATGTGCTCATTAATGGTGATAGGTTATCCAACTCTATTGATTTGTTAAAGCACCATCGCAACAAACTCTATTTTATTGCTACTTGAATGAAATGTCCTCGAGGGAAATAGCGGAGCTTGTTCCCGGGACTTACACAACACAAGTCTGTCACGTAGAGCTTATCCGTTCGTTGTTAAATTGCTAAGTTGATCGCACTCTGCATTGACAGAAACAATTTTTTCTTTAGCTGGACTATATACAGATGCCTGCCACTTATAATATAAAGAGATTCAAAGATAGTGTCCACAAACACTTTTCCCTCTATCCTCTATCCTCTTCCCTTTAAACTATTTTTCTAATTCCAACACAATGTACTGTATATGTAGGTAGGGGCCATCCTCTGAGTGTTATTCTTAATAAAGAGGAGGAGAAAGGTACTTGAATGTGAACCAGAAACTAAACTGTATTAAAAGCGAGTTAAGAAAACGTTGACATTATTCAGTATTTGGAGGCATTTTTTGGATTCCATTAGTCAAATTACAGTTTAACAGTACCAGATACTGGTGTAACGGCATATGCTTTAAACTACATTTACCAACAAACACAACATCCACACACACACCCACACACAGAGTATAATATTTACTGTAAAGCTATGAAATAAAATAAAGAAGAGAAAAATAAGGAGAGAGAGAGCGAGAAAAAACATATAAAAATATAAAGTAAATACAAAACCGTATAAAATTTATTGATTTTTATATAAAAATAAATATTTTAAGCCCCAAAAGAAAAAAAGTGAAAAAAAATTTTATTTCCTTTTTACACTCTCAGTCACATACAACTCTACACATACATACGTTATGTATGTATGTATGTATGTGATAAATGTGTGTGTGTGTGTGTATTTGGTTAACATATACCAACCAAGCAATGTCGTCTGTCTATAAGTAAATATAACACAGTTAATGCTATATCAAAAGCAAAAGGAGAGAGAGAGAGCGAGAGAGAGAAGTGGCGAACAAAAGAAAAAAATTTTATATTTTCATTACAGAACATTATTAAAAATTGTTTTAATCTTTAGTAAATAACTTATAACAACAACAATAACTGCAAGAATGGTTAACAAAAGCAACAGCAAGAACGACAACGACAACGCCAACAACAGTAACAATATAACAATTAATGTGTATAGAATTTATGCCATAATTTTGTTTTATTTTTTCCATTTTTTTTTTCGTTGTAAAACTTACCAAACAACCCCACCATACACCAAGCAACCAGTTACACATCCCTTCTTCTTCTTCTCTACTCCCCATTTACGTATTTATGCCCTTAAAACTCAACAGCTTACAGCAACCCCCCACCTTACACCCAACCAACAACCCACACTACACTGAAAATGAAATTTAATTTTTTCCCGTTATTTTTTTTTTTTTTCATTTTTATTTTTGAAAACGTGTGCAACACATTATTTGAAATATTATCGGGGGGCCAGAAGAAAATAAATGACGAAGAAATAAAAAAAAAAAAATTTTTTTCCTCTTTTTCCACATCATCGCAGAAAAAAAAATTTGTTTTTATTGTACTTTTTTTCATTCAAGCTTTTTCTGAACATTTTTTCTATTTTTTTTTTCGTCTTCTTTTTTGATAATCATAAATGTATCACTCTTGTATTCCTATATATGTACATACAGTATTGGCCAAAACTAAAGCACCCCCTCCGTACATTTAGGATTGAACCGTTGTCCGTTTGGCCTGCCTCTGGATGCCTTATGCCATCTGAATCCTTTAATTTAAACTTAGATTCGTCAGAAAACAGCACATTCATCCATTTTTGGACACTCCAGTTGAGATGGGTCTTGGCGATATCAAAGGTTTTTTGCTGGTCGTCGACTGAATAATCCGGCCTCTACCGCCCTTCTGGGAATCGTTCTTTCGGTTATTTTTAAATCTAAGCGGTTTCGTACGTGACTAGAAGATGCTGTAGTATCATTTTGGATTGTCCTTTTAATTAAGGAGTCTTCATGTCGCAAGGTTTCACGTGACCTTCCTCCAGAATGAGTAGGAGATGTGCGACCAGTCTGTAAAAACTTTTAAGTTAGCCTAGAAATAATTGATCTGTTGATTGAATATTTTGCACTCAATTGATGCCTTGATAAGCCAGCTCTCCAATCCAATCATTAACTTAAAAATCAACCCCCAAAATTGCAAAACCAAAGAAGATTTATTTGAAGCCGCAAAAATAGCCTGGGAAGCAATATCTCCTGAAATAATTAATAATTTAATGTCCCCTATGCCTAAAAGATGTGCGTGTGTCATTCAGAATAAAGGATTCGCAACGAAATATTGATTTCAATAGTTTTTTGTGCACCTTAATTGGGGGGTGCTTTAGTTTTGTCCGCTTATATTTGCGACTTAAAATGTTTTTTGAATTCTAACTTTTTTTTTTAAATTCTGAATACCTTAAGTTTGTGTTTTTCAATAATAAGGATATAAATAAATAAAAAAAAATAAAAATAAAATTTTAATAGGTTTGTTTTCTTAAAAAAATTATCATTTAAAAAAAATGTACTGAGGGGGTGCTTTAGTTTTGGCCAATACTGTATATATTTCATGGGTGTATTAGTAAGTTTATGCGTGTGTGCATGGGTTTGTTTTTAAGTGCATGAAATTTGTTCTCTTTGGAGTTTTTTTTGCTTTAAGTCATATTGGAAATTCTATGAAATATTGTAAAATATTTTTTTTTATTAATAACAACAACAACAACAACAAATATAATCATAATATTGAACAGCAAAAGATTAATATCACCACTGCAGAGAGCGAGTAAGTGTTATAAACTTAAACAGACACACACACACACACTCCCATTAAATGGCTTACTTTTATACTCATGCATGGCGATAAATCAACACTGTTTGTTAACAGGGCGTTTTTAAAAATTACAATATCCAGGCAGGTATTTTTACAGGGTGGCTGATTTTCTTTTGTTTCAAGTTTCACTTGGACCATACAAAAATAATTGAAATACACTTTCGTAATTGCCATCAGGAGTATCAAGTCCGTCTCTCTATACTGAGGACAAGCTTACATACATACATAATTGGTCATTACAATCCTTCAGTCAGTATTACAGTCTAGCTTCTCACACCATTTATATTGTGTGTGTTAATTTTATCCACGAGTGGCCGGGACCTACATTTTAAAGTCGACTCCGAACGATGGAGTTTTTTTTGAGAAACTTTTCATGGCAATTTTCTCTCAGAGTTCTTGTTAGAAATCTGCTGAGAGGAAGTTGCCGAAGAAATATTTTCTTTATATTTCGTCTTGTTGGAAATGTCTGACCCGGGGTTTGATCTGATGCCTCACGCCTAATAGGCCAACACACTACCCACTAGACCACGACGACTTCCGCTTTGAAATGGAATATTATTTCATTAATATGGCTGCCGCTCCAGGCCACACAGTACCTCATAGGATCGGACCAATTTTCATGCACTTTTTCGAGTGTATAGGGTCGTATCTCGGAATCTGGCATCTCGAATGTTGGCCTTCAAATGCTCAATTGTCTCTGGTTTGTCGCCTAAATACTTTTCTTTAACGGCGCCCCATAGAAAATAGTCCAACAGTGTCAAATCGCAGCTTATTGGCGGTCAATTGATATCACCATTTCGGCTAATTAAACGGCCATCAAACGTTTGACGCAATAAATCGATTGTGGCAGGAGATGTATGGTAAGTTGTACCATCCTGTTGAAACCAAACATCGTTCACAACAATACCATGAAGAGCGGATGCAAAAAAATCAGTTATCATGGTGCAATAGGTGTCTCCATTGACCGTAACGGTTGTGCGCCGTCTTCGTTTTCAAAAAAATATGGGTTATCATGGTGCAATAGGTGTCTGCATTGACCGTAATGGCTGTGCGCCGTCCTCGTAATCAAAGAAATATGGGCCAAGCCGCACCAAACAATCATACGTAATGGCTACATTTTCTTCTTCTGTAAAACCACGTGTGGATATTCTGGATCCCAAATGCGGCAATCTTGCTTGTTTACGTATTCACCATGATAAAAATTAGCTTCATCCGAGAAGATGATTTTTTTTGACAAAATCGTCGTCTTTGTGCAGTTTCTTGTTAGCCCATCTAGCGAAGCGTAAATCGGTCCGGGGAGATAATATACAGAATTTTGTGACAGAATAGAATGACATATTTAAGTATTGTCAGATTAGAAATAACCGATGATTTAAATTTAAACCGATAGGTGGCCCTACTCTATAGTAGACAAGGCTATATAAAACGATTCTGAATCTACATAACGTGTCAAGCATCCTTTCCTAAACAACAATACATCGTAATTGCTCTCTCTTTTTTCTCTCATGGTTGCTTAACTTGCCTACTCTAACCATGAAATGCTCGAAATTGTTTTCGCCATCTCTGTAGCGTTTTCATCTGAATTACGCGTGCACTTTAACTACCATACGCAACGCCATATTTGTTTGCAATTTAAGGAAATTATTACTGCGAACTTCTCATTTCATTACTCAGTAATCCAGTTTAAACGCTTTCTTTTTTCTTCTTATAAATTGGCAGTGGCAACACTGCACACTTAGCCATGCTTGTGTGTTGTCACAGTCAGTGGTGTATTGTTATCCTTCATTTTTATTTTTATTTTTCGTTTTTTTTTTTTTCAATATTTTCATGATTATTTGATATGATGATGACGCTTTTATCGGGGTACAGTTTTTCAATTCAATAAATTTATAATAAACAAAAACAAATACAAAAAAAAAAACAAAAAAAATGAAAATAAAAATATAAATCAATAAAAATTGATGGCAGCAACAACAATAATAAATAAAAAATATTATAATCATGAACGAAAACTGAAACTCAAACTCAAACTAAAATTAATAATAAAACTGATTATAAAACAGAAAACAGAAAAAATAGAAAAAAATACTGGATAATGTTTTAATAATTGGCAACAAAAAAACAATGAAAACGACAACAACATCAGGAACATTACATATAATGTGGTCCCATAGATAATGAATCGAATGAACAGGTCGAAAATAAATTAATAAATTGTGGACAGACATGCTTATTTGTATGTGTATGTGTATGTGTGCATTATCAGTAGATGTTATTATAATAATAATGAAAATATACTGTATATACATACATATGTGCACACAAACACAGGCAAACGCATATTTAATTTTTTTGGTTTTTGATTAACGACAATAATTTAAATGGAAATTTATTAAAGAGTCGTATGTATTTAATAACACCTCAAGTGTGCCCTTGATCTGCGGTTCCATTTTGCAATTCCTCAACACAAAAAGTTTATTTTTTTTATATACAAGAGCACAACAAGCATAGCTGCCAGATAGATAAAGCACCAAATCGTCGTATATTAGAAAAAAAAAATCGTCAAAATCGTCAGAGACGTTCATTGAAATCGTCAGAAAAAAATAAGTAAATAAATTAAAAGGTTTTTAAAAAAATTCTGTGTGATGTTCGCTAGAACCGATACATTTTTTAGTGCCTTGTCTTCTTAAGGCGGTGCAGGAAATATTTCACTTCATCTGATCTTCTTATTATTTACACAACTTATATCCGACCAAGAATAGATAACAACTGGGCAACATATGGGCCGATGCCTCAACGTCTATTTTGAGACTTCTCGATCGCGTACTGGAGAGGGTTTGGTATCATTGATTTATTAGAGCATCGTTGTAATGTGGCTTGTGTTTCACTGTTCTATTGGCACTACAACGGATTTTGCTCGAGCGAAATAAAGGACTTGTTCCCGAGAATCACTCACTCACAACACTCGTTTTCTCGGCGAGCATCTCCGTTTGTGGTCGATTGGCTAGTGGATTGCACTATGCGTTACAGACAAAATTCGTTCTTCTTTCGTTCTCCCTTTTTGAAGAGGTCTTTCCTATCACTCGCGTGTCATAAAAGTTTTCAAATCTCTTTCCTCCTCCCCATAACATATTTTCCTAGTTTCAACGCAATGTACTGCATGCTATTCGCTGTTGGTCGAAAATTTTTTGTTGGTAATGACACTTGACTTTGGTTTTCCTAGAGTGATATTAGAATCTATATTCGAAACTTTCCAAATGGTCTGCAACCGCAAATGATAAATTATGCTCAACTACGAGTGTCAATCTTATTTCAAAATTTTTAGTATTGCCTATTATATGCTGGGTAATGTTAGGGTATTTGAAGATATTTGCAGAACTTACCATTTTTCTTTAAATACGTGACCATTTTTTTTTTAATTTCCTTACTTATTGGCGCTTTTATTTATGTTATTTAGCTTTTTTTGTTGGTAAATAATTTAAAAATATGATACTTTACTTCTTGCTATTACTAAACTAAATTTGAAAAAGTAAAAATTTCAAAGTAAATACAAAGCTTAAAGTAAAAAAAAAATACGTAAATTTTTAATTTCTACAAATCATCAAAATAAGGGCATAAATCGTCAAATCGTCAATACGATATTTTTGGAGCACAAAATCGTCAAAATGACGATAAATCGTCAAATCTGGCAGCTATGACAACAAGCCTACATGTTGGCTTAGGTGGACGTCAATAGACATGAGGTCGTTGGTTGATCCCCTCTACTTCAATCTGCCTATCTACCATATACAGGAGCGAGTAGCTACTAGTCCAACTTACGGTCTTGTGTTTTGCCATCTGTTGCATTAGTTTACTATTTCATCTTCGTTTCTTTAAGGCGCATATGAGGGTGACCATTTTCATCGGTTATTGCTGTGCTGGGACGGGGGTCGGCAGTCACATCTTCTCCACCTTGTTCGAAAAGCTTGTACCACTTGTAAACATTTTTTCGACTCACCCTATGCCGCAGTCAACAATTCAAGTGTTTTTGAGCACTTAATTTCATTTTTTACACAAGATTTGCTTTTGGTGTTGGTAGTCACTTCTCTCGATTTACAACGAGCTTCCTCAGGGATCGCACTGTACGGATTGTTATAGATGGGGTACCACGAGCTTCTCTTCTACCTCCAACTCGAACGAACTTCTTCGCCTAACTTGAAATCCAATTTACTCTTTTTTGATTGAGCGAAAGGTTTCATCCGACCTACAATCAATTTTACAAGGGGTTGTTTTCAATGCGCTAAAAACCCAATGTTGTTTATTGACTTACAAGCTCGGCAATAATATTACGTTACTTGTAGTTATAGGTGGTGGAGTCAGAAGCTTTTTATATGCTGGGTATACAAATTCAGTGCGATATTCGGTGGAAACAGCACATTTTTCAAGTGCTCGAAAAAAGCATTCTAGTGCCTTAAGACACGGTGTAAAGACCATTCTTACAATTTACACCACTTATGTATGCGACCGAGAATGGAATACAACTCTCATGTATGGGTCGGTGCCTTAAATTCTATTTTGAGGCTTTTCTATCGCATCCAACTCTATTATCCAACGCAAGAGCATCCAACTCTATTGATCCATTGCAGCATCGTCTTAATGTGGCTTGTGATTTGCTATTTTACTGCTCTACTTTAACGAAATGTACTCGATAGAAATAAAGGGGGTTTGTTTCCGAAAATCGCATTTTATTACGTTATACATGTCAAGACACGTAGAGCTAATGTCTTTCCTTCTTCCCATAACGTTCTTTCCTAATTGCAACACAATGTAATGCATGAATAGCGGTCATCGTCCTCTGGATTAGGTTAGGTTAGGTGAGGCTGGAGTAGTAGCTTTGATATCAAAGCTCACTTGAGCACGCATAGCGGCCGGTTGTGACGCCACGGTCCCCGTACTGACCAAATTCCACCGAACTTATAGAAGAAGTTGTTCAGATTTAAAAAAATGTATGAGGCAATTGTGAATCTTTGAAGTTGCCTTAGTCTAGTCTCGAACAAAAATAAAAATATGAAAAAATTTCCTTTCGGCGATTTTCTCTCAGCAAAAACTCTGAGAGTAAAATCAAAATTACCATGAAAATTTTCTCAAAAATCTGTCGTTCGAGGTCGACTTTAAACTGTAGGTCCCACCACTTAAAATAAACACACGCAACTTGGGTGGTGTAAGAAGCTAGGTCGTAGACCTTACTAAAGGGTAGTAATGACCAACTAAGTAGGTTCAGTAAATCATCGTGAATCTGTGATCTGCATGGGATTATCCTTCAATTTTAAGCACCTTTTAAATGAGTTATCAAATTGGAATTAAAAATGCAGTCGCGTTCAAGTAAATTTCCATAATAATGTTACAAAATTAAAATATTTAGACAACAAATAATGTTAATTTCAATAATTATTCTCAAATGGATTGCAGCATTTCTCATAAAAACCTTTTAAATTGTTAGAAAAATGTCCTTAAAAATATGAAATTTAATGTAAAAATTAATAAAGCTGCCTAGTTTAAGGCGCTTAAATGCATGTATTAATATATGTATATTCTATATACAATATGTTATACATATATAGAGTAAATAAATTTGTATATAAAAAGTTATATTATATGATTCATGTATCGTATATAATAATAATAATAATATATGTAGTATACATAGGTACTATTTACAGCAAGCAAGGGATAATAGTTGTTTTAATTTTTATAGTTTTTATTTTGATTTTAATTTGAAGTTCAATTTCGTTTTAATATCTTTTTTTTTGTTGCAATTTTTAAGCCAATCTTTATTTATATTTTTTTTATTTTTTGTAAGGACAGAGGGAGGGGTTTTTTATATTTATATTTTATATATAATATAGAGGAGTAGTAGTAGTAGAGCTTTAGTGATTAATTTATTTATAAATTATATTCTATTTTTATTTTAAAATATGGATGCTGTTGTTTTATTCAAAAAAATATAAACAGATGGGGGGGACTCACAATGTCTCTAGGCTTAGCAGTCCTTTTATAATTTAACTGTAAATGTATATCAAAAGAGTTTCTTAATTGCTGTAACAGTAGTTGGTGTAATAAACCACTTGGCAACATTGTCAATACAATTATTAATGACGTTGTCGTCATGACTTGTTTTTTTTTTTTTGTTTCTTGCACTTTTAAAACACTTAAAGAGATTTAATTTTTTTGCATTTATTTTAAAGGTTTTTCCTTTTCTTTTTTGGTTTTTTCTGATTTTTTCTTTGTTTTTTCTTTTTTTTTCTTTTTTAAATTGTAAACTACTCAACAAAAAGTAAGTGAGTGGTTTGTCGCTGTTATTGTGTTTTTTTTTATTAACCGTTATGTTGTGTTTAATAGTTCTCCTCTCTCTCTCTCCTGTCTTTATATGTATTTACTTAAAGAGTTTCTCTTTTTTTCTGGTTTTAATATGGCGTTTACTGCGCGTTTTTAATTTGGGCAAATGTTTAAGCATTTTTGAAGGATTGTTTTTGTTTTTCTTTGAATTTTAAATTAAATTACTTTTTTTTTTAAATTTTTGTTTGTTTTTTTTTTCTTTATAAAAGTGTCATTCACACTGTGTGAGTAATTTAAATGCTCTCTCTCTCTATCTTTCCGTTTTTTATATTATATTTTCATGTGCTCATTCACTAACACTTTGTTACTTTGTTTTCATAGCTTGCGCGCTCTCTTTCTTTCTTTTTCTTTAGCTTTCTTTTATGCTGCTGCTGATGCTCTCACTCTCTCTCTCTCTATTTTGTTATTTATGAACAAAAAACATCCTTACTCAAGTACACACTTACACAAATACACACACAGACACACATACCCACATATACATACACCTTATGTTGTAGTATGTGTGTATGAAACTTAATTAATTATCCTTAAATTAAAAATGGTCCATATGTTAAATACTTTTTGTTGTTGTTTTATTTTGAAAAATTTTCTTTAATTTATTTTTTTTTTTTTCTTTTTAAGACGTTGTTATTCTATTATTTTTAGAACCATTTTTTTTTTTTTTTTTTGGCAGTTTGTGTTTTGTTTATCCCTTTTTTAATTAAAAAAAAATCTTTATTTTTCCTTTTTTTTTTTTTTTGTTTACTTTCTTAACTTGTTTTAAAACTTACAGAACTTTTACAGGGTGTATCACTTGTTTATCATACCGACAAAAAAATTTACACGCCGAAAGTGTAGCCACGACCGGCTACTTCTGATTCACGTACGCGTTTTCTGTAGACTGATTTGAATTTTCCGCCTTGAGTCTTTTTTAAGCCGTAAAATATCCAAAATAAAAGGATGCGAGAGCACAGCACACAAAAAACAAAAACGAATAATTTTTCCAACTGCACACACTCCGTCGTCTCTTTATTTACTTGCCGTTATGTTGTTGTTATTTTTGTTGCTTTTGTTACACACCCACACATAGTAAATACTACTACTGTCTCAGTATTTATTATAATAACACGACACCAATACTGCTACTACTACTGCTCACAGTAACGAATAAATATTTTCACCACCCTGGGTTTTTTTTTTTCTTCTTCTTGATATTTGTTTCTTCTTTTGATTTGTGAGCGAGAGGGAGAGAGAGAGAGAGAGAGAGTGAGACTAAAAGACACTCACCCACAATATCCTGGCGGCTGGGTCTACTCTTGTACTACACATTTATGAATTGTAAATTTTGTTTGTTTGTATATGTGTGTCTTACATTACTTGCTTACTTTCTTTCTTTCTTTATCCGTATGTGTTTGTTTTGTTGTTGTTTTTGTTTTTATATTAACTTTTATTTTGTTTACATTTTACTCTCTTCAGCTTTTCGTGTGTATGATGGATGTATAACGGTTTATGTGCATCCATGTGTGTTAGTATCAGTACGCCGGTGTGTCCAAAGGACCACAAAAGCTAAAAAGTTTACGAAACTAGTGATTTTCATAAGATGCAAAATAAAAAGCGCAAAATTAGCACAACGTATTCATTGTGTGTCACTGTTGCTTCAATAATTATAGAGCTTCTGGATATAAATCCTGTAAGATATCCTCCTAAATTTTAGAAAATTTGTTTCCCACTTTTGAAATAAATTTTCCTGTAATCACTTCTTTATTTGTTAAGAAACATTTGTGAGGACATAAACAGTTAGTAATGGCTAGAAGCCATGTCTGGTGAGTAGGATGACTGTAATAATTTACCCGATTATTGTAGTACTTTTCAAGCGGTAATAATGACTATTAAAATTGCCGCCATGCGCAATCGGTATCAGAGTATATCTTGGTGGGTAATATACGCATATTTACCGACCGAATAAAGTGCCCAAGAATGCTGGGTGTATCCTTTTGGGTTTTCAGTTATGGGAACATCGAAGGCAACAACAGGGGCGATACAACCCTTTAATAAAGATTACGACCTAACTTCTCACACCACTTATGTTGTGTGTGCTAATTTGATAAATGAGTGGCGGGACTTCCAGTTTAAAATCGATTCCGAACGACAAATTTTTTTTGAGAACTTTATCGTTTTTACCGTGGCCTCACGGTATCTATCTTCTAGACTATGACGACTTACTTACTAAAGCATACACTATTGAAAATTCAAATGAACTCCTACGTGAGATAGATGCGCTCATCTGCAGAGAGGTAGATAAATGGTCTCACAAAATCTGCATTCATTGGCAGAGGTAATATGGGGAAATAAGTTGACACGCAGTCTCCTCGTGGCCCCTCCTGGATGGCATTCTAGCACCCGCTAGATGTTAACTAATGCGTGCAGCGAAGTCCAATCCCCTGGACGTTAAATTAGGGGTTGTGCGTAGGGCTTGGAACCCACCACATAAATACAAAAATCCAATGAAAACCACTGGAGATCAAACGTAGGATTACTCTTGCCAACAGGTGCTACTATGGTCTCAATAGGCAATTGAGTAGCAGAGACCTCTCTCGTGCGACAAAACTAATACTCTACAAGACGCACATCCTACTCGTGCTTCCTTATGGCGCAGAGCCTATGGACCCTATTAAGAATTGATGCATCAGCCTTGAGAGTATTCGAGAGAAAAGTCCTACGTAAGATCTTCGGTCCAGTGCGAGTTGGCGATAATTTCCGCATCCGAACCAACAATGAGTTGTATGAGCTCCTCAACGACATAGACGTTGTACAGCGTATTAATATCCAGCGGCTGCGCTAGTTCGGCCATGTCGTTCGAATGGAGGAGGATGCTCCGGCGAGACGGGTATTTGATGCGGGGATCTGCGGCAGTCGGCAAAGAGGACGACCTTGTATCCATTGGAAGGACCAAATCGAGGAAGCCCTGTTATCGATTGGTGTGACCAACTGGCGTAGGCGCGCAAGAAGCAGAGGCGCCTGGAAGGATCTATTGCGGCAGGCCGAAATCCGTTAATCGGGTTGTTAATGGCCAATTAAGTAAGTAAGTAAGTAATATGGGGTAATGACTTAACACTTGTAGATAAACCAGACGGATCTGGCCCGTTGCGGCCATGTGCAGAACAGAATTTCCATTAACATTGGTACATTGGGCTCTGGGTGCTCACGTCAGGAAGTTGGAAATATGTACCTCATAATGACTTCTGCAGAAGCTGTAACGACGGGGAAGAAGAGCAGATTCCAAAAATATCTTTTCTGTCATTGTCCAACGACTGGGAACCTGAGAAGTAGAAATCTTGCATACCCAGAATTTAATGACAGAATTTCTTGTCGCCATAGTATAGTAGGTACACTGATAAAAAGAATCAAGCCATCCAGGCTTGAATCAATCCATATCGGTCACAATAGTACGGTAAGTACGGTTTGGCTTGAATCAAGTACAAAAGAGTTGAATCAAGCCCGAATCAGCCAAGTACAAAAGTGTTGATTTTAGCGCGATTTAAGCCTTTTTGGGATCAAAGTGATCTCATCATGTATTTGGTTTAAGCATATTTTTTCTTGATTTAAGATCGAATTCGGACTTGATTCAAGAGAATCAGAAGTTGAAGTAATCCTTAAGCGCACTTGTTTCAAGAATTATAAAGTTGATTTAGGCTAGATTAACTTATAAATGGGATCGAATTGAGGCAAATCGTACTTTATTCGAGCACAATGAACTTGATTTAAGCCCTAAATTATACTTGATTTAAACCTAAATTTATCCAAAAACGAGCTTGTTTCAAGAATTTTGAACTTGATTTAAGCTCGAACTCGTACTTGATTTAATCCTAAAATCGATTGATTTGAAAAAATGCAAGTCATCTACACAAAAAAATGCAAGTCATCGACCGGAATAATCCAAGTCATCTACCAAAGAAATGCAACTTGCGAAAAATACGACATTTTGTTGGATATATATTGTATAAATACACATGAACTAAATGAGAATTATTAAAATTTTTACTTTTGAACTTAAAACCCACAATTCCATAACTCAAATAACAAATAAGTCAAAATTACACTTTTTTAGATAGATTTGAGCTTTTTAGTGTTGATTTTAGTAATATAAGGTTTAGTTTTTCACATCAATCCGCATTCCCCCTTCTTTAGCATTTGTTTTCCACAAATCGCCTTTCATTTTAGCCAAGAAACATTATGACCTAAATTTTCGCTTTTAAAACATTTCTTTTGTTTCTTTTTTTGTTGTTTGTTTAACAAATATTTCTAAAAACAATTAAGAAGAAGAAAAAAAAATACCAACTAATTTGACTAAAATAATCGAAATATTTCCTTTCTGTTTTTAATTTTAATTTTTATTAGTTTTTCCCCCCTTTTTTTTATTGTTTTGTTCTGCTCTTTTTTTTTAATATTTTGTGTTGTTGTTGTTTTGTTGGTGTTATTTTGTTTATAATTTTAATTGCCAGGATTTTATAAATATGAGGACGTATGTATGTGTATACGTTTGTGTATATGAGTGTGTATTTGTATCGGAAATAGCGCCATGTTTTATTATAAAATGTACGTCGCATTTAAATTTATTTTTAACATGAAATATTCAAATATTTTTGATCATGTGACCTTAAATGCGCTTTTGTTTCTTTATTTTTCGCATTAATTTCTACTTTCGTAGACGCATTGTTGGTTTGATTATTAAAAATTACAAAGTTTTTATTGTATTTATTTATATATACATACATATATTATTTATTTATTTATTTATTGTTAAACGTAACACTATAATGGTTCGTATTTTGTGTTACAAATTTGTATTTGTATAAAGGACATTAAGAAAACGAAACATAGGAGGCTTATTCAACAAAAAATACCAGACATTCGATAGAAAAGTTCACGTAGAACAACTTAGGATGGCGATGAATCCTCTTCAAGCTGATTACAAGACATTGTTTTCGTAGTAATGTGTGATTTTTTAAGAGCTATAGGAAAATTTAAAAAAAAAAAAAAAAACACATAAAATTCAGAAAAATGCATGAAATCTTTATTTGAGTCGATAGTACGGTCCATATAATTTAATGTTTGAAGATTATTTCCGTCCGCTTAGTCCAATTTTGGCATACTCTTTCCAACATTTCGGCCGGTATCTCACGAATAAATGCTTCAATGTTGTCTTCCAATGCGTCAATTGAAGCGGGCTTGTCTGTATAGACATGAGCTTTAACATAGCCACACAAAAAATAGTCTAAAGGCATTAAATCGCACGATCTAGGCGGCCAATTGACCGGTCCCGAACGTGAAATAAAATGTTCACCGAACTCGCCTCTCAATAAGTCCATTGTTACGCGTGCTGTGTGGCATGTGGCACCGTCTTGTTGAAACCACATGTCATGCAAGTCAAGCTCTTGCAATTTGGGCAAAAAAAAATTTGGATATCATCTCACGGTAGCGCTCACCATTCACAGTTACGTTACGATTCGCAGCATCATTGAAGAAGTACGGTCCAATGATGCCACCAGCCCATAAACCGCACCAAACTGTGACTTTTTCTGGATGCATTGGTAGCTTTTGCAATGCTTCTGGCTGATCTTCACTCCAAAATCGACAATTCTGCTTATTTACGTATCCATTGAGCCAAAAATGAGCTTCGTCGCTGAACACAATTTTTCGATAAAGAAGTAGATCTTCGGCCAACCTTCCAAGAGCCCATTCACCAAAAATTCTGCGTTGCGGTAGGTCGTTCGGCTTCAATTCTTGTACCAGCTGTATTATGAAAGGGTTCACACCTAAATTTTCCACGTTGTTGAGTAACAGAGGCCCAATTGCTGCGAACGGCGACGAATCGATAATTGATGGTCATCATTAACACTGGCCGATACAGCTGCGATATTTTCTTCAGTTCGCACTCTACGTAAGCGTGTTGGTGGTTTAATGTCCAACAATGTAAATTTGGTGCGAAATTTAGTCATAATAGCCCGAATAACCGCTTCAGTGGGTCGATTAAACTGACCATAAAATGGAAGAAGCGCGCGATGAACTTTCTTAACAGAGCACGCATTTTGATAATAAAATTCAATGATTTGCAAGCGTTGTTCGTTTGTAAGACGATTCATGGTTAAATTATAGACAAAACTGAAAATGTTTGACAGTGAAACAAAACACGAAACGTGCATGAGCTGTTTAAACCAGTGTTGCCAAAAAGATAATAGCTAAAAAATCACCCTTTATATTCACTACACATCATATGAACTCTTGTGCTCCGTAATATTCGTGGATGATGATGTACCTAAGGGTTCTATTCAATCTTCTGTTGGTTTTCTAGGAACATGATCAAATCAGATACACTTTCTTCATCTTCTGTTGGCTTTCTAAGGAGATGATCAAAACAGATACACTATCTCTCCATTGAATTTCGATCCCCATTGTATTTATGCGAGTCATATTTAACAGTTGGTTGGTCAGTTGTAAGCCATTGAGGCCAAAAACTGCTCAAGGTTTGTCCCCAAAAGCTTAAATTGTCCTGTGGTTACTCTCCACTGTACTTATTTAATTGGTCATTAAAATCATTTAGTCAGGATAACAATCTAGCTTCTCACACCACCCACGTTTTATGTGTTAGTTTTATCCATTAGTAAAGGGACCTTCAACTGACGATTTATGAGACACATTTCATAGCATTTTTATTTACTCTTTGAGTTTTTGCCTAAAGACTGCTGACAAGAAGTCGTCGAAGAAATATTTTTTCATATTTCGGTTTGTTTGAAATGTCTCAGCTGAGTTTTGAATCACGGCCTCACGTCTAATGAGCCAACACTAAACTGAGCCTATACTAAACTGCGACGACTTCAGAACCAATAACTCAATCCACTGTTCCAATAAAAACTTCACATTGTTACTGTAAAGTTTCATCACCGATTAAATACTCAAGTTTACTTAACAAACAAAATTTTCTAAAAAGAAAAAAAATTTTTTTTGAATTTCAATTATACACTCGCAAATACTCACTAGTTGGCATACATGTACATATTCTTTGAACATTTATTCTCAATCCAACCAACCAATATATTAGAATATTAATATACATATCCATACATATAGTGTGTGTGTTCGTCTGTGGGTGAGAGTGTTGTAATATTAATAATGATGATGTTAAATTTTATCAATCTCGTAATGATAACAGCACAACACACAACATACAATTCATACACATGCACATGCCATATGCAGAGCCAACCACACATGCACAGACCCGCTACACCCTCTT
This sequence comes from Sarcophaga caerulescens, assembly GCA_927399465.1. Lineage (NCBI taxonomy): Eukaryota > Metazoa > Arthropoda > Insecta > Diptera > Sarcophagidae > Sarcophaga > Sarcophaga caerulescens. The sequence continues at coordinate 89,251,695 of OV656867.1, forward strand.
ATACTCGTGCGTAGTCTCTGCTATTCACAAGAGTAAGCCTTTGTATCAGTGATGATAACGTGACTGAAGGCAAATTAATAAGATTTTCGCAGAAAAAATTAATAGAAAATATCAACGAAATCTAGTTGCTGAGATAAAGTCGCCGAAGAAATAATTCTTCGTTTTGTTAGAGATGTGAGAGCCAGGGCTTGAACCCACGGCCTCACGTTTAATAATTCCATGTACTGCCTACTAGACCTATGCGGATAATTAGTTGATATTCTGGGCATGAGAATCCCATGTCAAAAAGATGCATTAAAGCGCTTTGGCTGAAGTCGTCGTAGAGTAGTAGACAGTCGTCGTCGTCTAGGAGACCATCGTCGTAGTCTAGTAGACAGTCGTCGTAGTCTAGTAGACAGTCATCGTAGTCAAGTTGACAGTGATCGTAGTCAAGTAGACAGTCATCATAGTCTAGTAGACAGTCGTCGTAGTCTAGTAGACAGTCGTTGTAGTGTAGTAGATCGTTGTCGTCGTCTAGTAGACAGTCGTCGTCGTCTAGTAGACAGTCGTCGAAGTCTAGTAGACAGTTGTCGTCGTCTAGTAGACAGTCGTTGTAGTCTAGTAGACAGTCGTCGTAGTCTAGTAGACAGTCGTCGTAGTCTAGTAGACAGTCGTCGTAGTCTAGTAGACAGTCGTCGTAGTCTAGTAGACAGTCGTCATAGTCTAGTGTTGGCTTACGCGAAGCTGCCACCTGTATCACACTTAGCAACTTTTCACGACTGGGCTCTTTACTGAAAGAGCAATTGAACAAATAAATGATTGCCGTGTATATGCGGCATCAGCCCCTGTGGTTAACTGCTGTATTTACACGACGTCAGGTGGTGTGGCGTACTTTATACGCGACACCCATCCGTAGGTGTCCTGATGCCCATTTTCAAACTTATTAACCGCGTAAAGAAGAGGACAAAAGTCATTCGTTAATAACATTCTCCACGATCTCCATGATTTTGAAGATGAAGAATGTGTCAAATCGGACAATCAAAACTCATGTCCAATGCCACGAACTGTTTGCAGAATCGCTGAACTTTGATCAAACAGTTATCTTTAGACGTTTCGGTTCCGGATAATCCTGTATTGAAGATACATAAGTACTGAAGATAAGTTTAGCAAATTCATTGTGATAATCTGCTAACGTCTAAGCACTCTCACCCGCCATAAGAGACAGATGTTTCAATGACATTGCTAAGCGCATAAACCCGCCAAGTCATGAATATCTACGATAGATTTAGGTGGTACAGTTAATAGCGAGATAATGTTCGTTACGAACAAAGAAGGCTTGACCATAGGAATCTATTAAAACTTAATAAGAGATGCCGACAAGAAATTGCCCGTAGTCTAGTAGGTAGCGTTTTGGCTTATTAGACGAGAGTCCAAGGTTTAATCCCTGGCCTAGACATCCCGAACAAAACAAAAAAATATTGTTTTCGGCGACTTCCTCACAACACTAGCCTTCTGGCGAAAACTCTGTAAATGTTTCTCAAAAATTTGTTGTTCAGAGTCGATGCTAAATTGTAGGTACCGCCACTCATGCATAAAAAAATTAACACACACACGACATGGATGGTGTAAGAATAATATGTGCAAATAATATGTGTATCAGAGATCAGCAATGAGTATTCAAAGAGATGAGTAGAATCGAATCATACTCATAATTTCTGATTGTTATACGCATTCATACTTATTTTAATATCATGGAACGAACCTCTACTCATATTCAAAGTTTGAAGTACTCATCATACACTCATACTTAACATCATACGTGTTGATGTTGTTGATTTCGACTCTCCATAACTCAACATATACACGCGAATCACAAAATAAGTATGAATCGCGTACGAACACTAAAATACTCATTAAAAGGCTGTGTGATTGCTCTACTTGCTGCTGTGCCTTTTTTTTTTTGCTTATGCGTCTTTTTTCCTTTTTGGGAAATGCAACATTAACTAAGACTGTAAGTATTTTTCTATAGTTGTGAATCTGAATGAGTAGGCTTATGAATCAAACATATTTCGAATGGTATGAGTTTGATGTCAACGTTGTACGCATACTCATTGCAATCCCTGTACTTATAAATCAACGTTGTAGTGGTGAGTATGAATGAATCACGAGTAGTTAAATTTCAATATTGTTGACTCACTTATATTCAAAATTTCATGAGTGCTTATGAGTAGCGAAAAAACGATACATTGCTGATCTGTGATGTGTGTCACGCTTCCATCACTGGGTGCATACCGTCCAAATCGAACTGATTGCCGCAAAATCGAAGTAACAGAAACCGGCACGCGCTTTTCATTCTTTTCAAAAATTTTTATGTATTTTTCATGGCTCTTGCTTGCTTGCTTGCTTGTATTTTAATAAACGCAGAGAATAATTTTCCATACTTTTCTTCCTCTTTATCTCTCCATCTTTTTTTTTTCGGTATGGTGGCTGGCTCTTAAAATATATAATTGAGTATTATTTTTATACTTTTTTTTTCTTTTTTTCCTCTTTCTTTATTTGTTGTCTGTGTTGTGTGTCCTGTGCCACAACCAAGCGCATGTTTCCTTTACAAATTCTCCGAAAAAAAAGGAATTTCTTTTCTTCTTTTCCCGTCGATTAACGAAAAAAAGCCTTTATTTTGAGTGAGTGAAATTTGATATTTTATTTCTTCTCTTTTTTTTTCTTTCTTTCATCTTGTTCTTGTTTTTCAAATTTTTTCCATTTTTTGTTTGGTTTTTTTTTTTTTTTTTTGGAGGGGGGCTCTCTAGGCCTGAGTTTGTTTGTTGGCACACAGCAAAGAAAGTCAGCAAGTGTGCCGGTCAATAGACAACAGCAGGGAGGGGGAGAGGGAGACGGTGTAGATGTCTAAATGGTTTTATACAAAATTTTATTGTATTTTTTTTTCTTTTCTCGGTCATATTTTAAAGGTATTTTTCACCATCAACAGTCCATGCAGACAGAGACCAGATGATTGTTTTTCTATCAAATAAAAACGCTAGATTTCAACACTATAGCCAGCAAACAGACAGACGAGCATATATTTCCGTATCTTTTCGAATTTATAAAATAATAATTATTTTTGCTTTTCTTTTTAATCTCTCATATATGTATGTACGTACACTGTGTATGAGATGCTGCTGCTGCTTTAATAACCAAAATATCCCACACTTTTAACATCCCCTAATCGGTCGTGGTCATTAGCCAATAACTTAAACAGTGTTTTCTCCAAATGTTCATATTGGAAATGTGGTGAGAATGGCATATCCTCGAAAGCCAACATCTCTACATTGCCCTTAGTATTCGCCACTGCTGCACTACGGCCACAAAGCGTGAGTCTAAAAGGAGAAGAAAAAAAAATTAAAAGAAAAGTTTTTAAAGAAAATTTGAGACTTTCACTTAAATGTGGTATAAAAGGGTTCCCGATCCACTGTCACAGATGATACCGGCTTTAAAATGTTACGCTTTAAGTCCCATACATCTAGAGAATTACGATACAGAGCCACTATTATAGTTGAGTGGGTGGTACTCCAGCTGGCTGTGTGTACAGGTGCCATATGATATTTCAATGTTATCAATGGTTTCTGTATGCCAAGCAGCCAAATGCGTATACACCTGGAAAATGGAAATGAAATCAAAATGAAGTCGCTTAAATGATTAACAATTCAGCCCGGTTTTTTTAATTTAGTCTCCATCAATATGACGTCGTATGCCTCGCTTAAATGATTAACAATTCGGCCCGGTTTTTTTAATTTAGTCTCCATTAATATGACGTCGTATGCCTCGCTTAAATGATTAACAATTCAGCCCGGTTTTCTTAATTTAGTCTCCATCAATATGACGTCATATGCCCTCGCTTAAATGATTAACAATTCAGCCCGGGTTTCTTAATTTAGTCTCCATCAATATGACGTCATATGCCCTCGCTTAAATGATTAACAATTCAGCCAGGTTTTCTTAATTTAGTCTCTCTCCATCAATATGACGTCATATGCCCTCGCTTAAATGATTAACAATTCAGTTCGGTTTTCTTAATTTAGTCTCCATAAATGTGACGTCCATAAATGTGCCCTCCAATACTAATAGAATTGTTTAACTAGAGCCACGTCCAGTCACCCACCAGACTAACCTAACTTAACTTTTTCGCGACGGGTGCCTGTAAATTCGGCAGCCGCTTGGTGTATCAGTTACTTATTGCTTCACAGAGCCTGATAACGCATATACACGGCAGTCATTTATTTCTTCACTTGCGCGTTCACGAACTATGGTAACCATGTATGGTCTGACGCGCCATCGTGAAATGTTGCAAAGTGTGGTACAGGTGCGGCGTCGTGATAGGGTGAATAACTTATCAATCCATGCCACACGTTAGATAGAGTTTGGGTTATAACAATAGTTCAACCAGCGTCACATCCAGTGACCCACTAGACTAACCTAACCTAACTTTTTCGAGACGGGTGCCTTCTAATACGGGGGTTACTTGGTGCATCAATTACTTATTGCTTCACAGAACCTGATAACGCATATACACGGCAGACATTTATTTCTTCACTTGCGTGTTCGGGAACTGTGACGACGAAGTATGGTTTGACGTCGTGAAATGGTACAGGTACGCCGTCGGTTTAATAACTTACCAATCATTGCCACACGTTAAATAGAGTTTCGGTGACCATGGTGAAAATTCCATATAATTAATGCCGGCCTCATGTAATTGCAACACTTCCAAATGTTGATTGGGATAATTCGTTGAGCATTTATGGTAACAACCCTCATCAGTTAGCACATAGTAAACATTCTTATGTATCGGATCCAAGCAAATATAAATGCCTTGTGGATGACGATTTGCTTCCATTCGAAAGGGTTTCGCCTCTACACTCAAACCCTCCACAATGCCATCAATACGATCGAGTGTAATTTGTTGGAAACTTAATAAAGTTGGACTATTTACGATCGTATAGCGTGTGACAATGCCATCCCTGGTTAAGGCCAAAAATGGTTCCAAATCATAAAGTCTGGTCTCACTTTTAATGTGAGGCATCCATTTAATACTGGTTATAGGCTCACAACCCGTAGAATTTGTACGGGGCGAAACACTTATTTGCGGATGTTCAACATTACTTATGTCGTAGACATAGATGGTACCATCATACAGGCCAATGGCCAAAAGTTGTGGGGTATATGGAGAAAATTCAACCGTTACAACAGGTGCGGGAAATGTATACATTTTTTCTGGATTTATCGGGTTTTTGATGTTCCACACAAAAACGCTGCCTGTTTTGGGTAACTCTTCCGCCGAGGCAGTAAAGTAACCATAGCCAACCGCCAAAATGTCACCATTTGTAGGACACCAGCTCATATCGGCCACAGGCTGACTGGCCAATGGTGTTAAGCTTACATTATACGACCATAAAGGTTTTACACTATAACGGTAGTGTATCTGCATGGCCAACGGATCAGGCCTAATCATATTACGAAATCTCCGCTGTTCGTTTTCGAATGTATTGCCGGCCAGTATGCGTAAGGTAAGCATTAAAGCCAAATTAAACGTGGGCATTTTACTAATCTCCATAAATTGATCGATACCGCCCACCTTATAGGTGGTCACTTGAATTTTTTGCGTGCCATCGACATCGACACTTTGAACCGTCTTCTCAAGATCTCTGTACGTATCGAACATTTCAAAGTTGGACACATACGTGGCCACATTACTACGTGCTATTGAGTCTGTATTTACACCACGAGTTTTCGTAAGCTGCAAAGGAGTTTGCGTTTCCATTGAGAAACGTGTACGTGTACTACCTTCGCCCTCGGTTAAATACCAATAACGTTCGTTGTCTTGCTCAACCAGACGTCCCTCGTCGGTGTCTCTCAAAGCAGTAGTGCTGCGCTGTTCAAAGAGTACAATGTCTGGTGTCTTTTGCAATTTAATTTTTATAAACGGATTTGGTCTTCGCAACGGTTTACGTTTATCTCCATTCAGTTGGGACTTGGCAATCGGCTTGACATCCAGCTTTAGTTTGCTTAGTTTGATCTGGAATTGAAAATACGAGTATCTAATGAAAGCATTAAGAATTAAGCTTTGAAGAGTTTTCGTTTACTTACACCATTTTCAACATCATCCAAGGAGGCCTTTAAGGAACCTAAACCCTTTCTTTGTTGCAGCATTAGCTCCTCGAATTCATCTTCCTCCATTTGTTGCTGCTGACTCTGTTGCATTTCATGTTTGTTGATCTTTCGATTCAATTTTTCAAATTTTAATTTCAAATATTCTTCCGCATTGAAAGGCATTTTGTGTTTCGATGCCTCTTTTCTTTAAATGTTGAATACAAATTTATGAAAGGAATTATTGTCGTGTTGTTATTATTTTCCCCATATGTACTGTTGCATAGTTACAGTCAATATTTAAACCTGGTAACGGAAATCCATTGGGTAGTCAAAGCAAAGTCAAAAGTAAGTTTGGCTACTCAAACTACACCCTTGTATACTCATTAGTAGTGGTAGACCTATAGACCTTCAGACTATTCTGAAGTCAGGCGGGTTTGATTAGACAGAAGCTCTTCTCGTCAACTTTAATAGAAAGCGGTTTAAATCCTTCAGCACACTATCTATCTTGAGTTGCTAATGTAAATCCAGTCCAAACAGAACTGGTAGTTTTTATAAGGAAGTATCAGTGAATTTCCCTCTCATCAGTTTGTATGGAATGGAACTTAAACTGTCGCATTTCGAACTGTAATTAGCCGTGGTTACCGAACACTTACGCAGGGGTATTTAAAGCATTCAATGCCTGTAGTAGGGTTAATTTCTTGTAAGCTTTTCGACATACTTATGGTTGTTAATCTGCTGTACTGCTTTCACTCTTAACGTAACAGAGATATGGTCTGGAGTTTATATGTCAGCAATGTAAACTACTGTGTTCCGTTCGTCACTTTCGATAATAATATTAATTTTGGTTGATGTCTTGAATTTTTCTGGTCGACGACTTGCATTTTTTGGTCTATGATTGCAGTTTTTTGGCCGATGATTTGCACTCTTTTGGTCGATGACTGGTAATTTTTATATAAATCAGGCCAAATTATCGCATTGCAGTCGTTTTGTCGATGACTTGCTTTTTTTATGGATGGCATCCATTTTAATTTTAAATTAGAAAGTGCTTAATAATAGACCCGATAGGCGCAAATTTAAATTTTTTAAATATTTTTTTTATTTGTGAAACGTTTATTATTTAATGAAATTTATTTAAAATCGATCCCCAACTTATATTTTTTTCAGAAATTATAAATGAAGTTGAATAACTAAAAATTCACTCAACCTTTTTGGCACAGTACAATACTTCTTCGCTTACCAATATATAATCGATGTGGAATTGTAAATTAATTTTCCTGTCCCACTGTACATAACCCAGCGTAATCCAGTTAGTGTTGGTGAGTTTTGTTTTTTTTCTTTTGAAGTTTTAAAATTTTTTTTACTTAATTTTAATGACATTAAAGACACGTTATAGACATTTAATTTTTTGTTCTTAAATAAAGTTTTTTAAATATTTTACAACAAATCAAAATACGAAAAAAAAACAACTACTGCGGTTAAACGAATGTCTATGACTGTATATTGCCTTTTTGATTTTTTCAAGTTTTAAAATACATACAGCTGTGAAGTCGCCGTAGTCTAGTAGGTAGTGTGTTGGCTTATTAGACGTAAAGCCAGGGTTCGAGCCCCAGGCCAGACATCAAAACAAAATACAAAAAGTATTTTCTTCGGCGATTTCCTCTCAGCAGATTTCTGGCAAAAACTCTGAGAGTAAATAAAATTGCCATGAAAAGTTTCTCAAAAAAAAACATCTGTCGTTCGGAGTCGACTTTAAACTGTAGGTCCCGCCACTCATGTATAAAATTAACACACACAACATAAGTGGTGTGAGAAACTAGGTCAATAATCCTGACTGAAGGGTTGTAATGACCAATTATGTATGTACAGCTGTGTTCAAAATAGGAGTGCTACCATGTAATATTATCAAAGTCAAAAATTTTTATTGTACCAATTTACAAAACATGATATATTTTAATGGTAGTTACAACGATACGTAAGAAATAAAATACAAAAAAGAATCTCGTAATAACTTTAATATTTTCGATGAAATTGATTCATTTCTGTGTTTGCCCTTGATTTCAGTTGATCAAAAAAATAGGAGTGTGAGTGTTCTTTTAAAAATAAAAATATATAAGAGCATATAATTTGAAAAAAAAAAAAAGTGAACCGTAAGTACGGAAAAATGTAATTAAAACTTTTTCTACAGTGATTCATTTAAATTTTTGTAATAGTGGGACGACGAAAGCACTGTTCTGAAGAAAAGAGAGAAAAAAAAGGCAAAACTTGTAAAGAAATTAAGGAAATCTTAAGTTACTCCGATCAAATGATCCCAAATGCATTAAAATATAAAAACAAGCCCGAAACGCGTGGGTGCAAGGGCAAAACATCAACTGTCGATGACCGCCGAATTGTGCGATACAGCAAACTAAATCCTTCGGCGTCTTCAAAAAAATTCAAAAGGATCTGAGTCTTGCCGTAAGTGGCCCTACTATTCGTAGGCGTCTGATGGACAACAATTTATTCGCAAGAAGTCCACAAAAGGTGCCATTGCTGACAAAAAAACAGGTAGCAGCACGCTTAAAGTTTGCCTAAGAACATATCAAATATCCTAAAGAAAAATGGAGAAACATACTGTGGACCGACGAAAGCAAAATTGTTTTATTTGGTGGCACTGGGTCTAGACAGTATGTTAGACTTCCGTCCAACATCGAATATAAAGCTCAGTATACACAAAAGACAGTTAAACATGGTGGTGCAAAACTAATGAAATGAGGAAGCTTTTCATATAATGGTGTAGGCCCAATACATCCAATTAGAGACATAATGGATAGGAACGTCTATGTCGGCACTTTGAGAGAAGGGATGTTACCATATTCCACGCCTCTAAAATGGATATTCCAACAAGATAAGTGCACGAAACACACCAGTAAATTGGCAAATGAGTGGTTTGGGGTTATCGGGTTAAAGGTTATAGCGTGGCCAGCTCAGTCTCCTGACCTTAATCCCATAGAACATCTATGGGGAGATGTTAAAAAGTGTGCTACAGAGAAACAACCTTCAAATGCAGAAGAACTATGGATCACAGTGCACGGATGCGTGACATCAAATTCCTTTAAACAGATGCCAAGATCTTATTGACTCAATGCCTCGTAGATGTGCTGAAGTCATTAAAAACAAAAGTTATTCAACCAAATACTAAAATAGATTTACTATTTTAAGATAATATCAAACTTTTGTGCCTTTTGTTTAAAAATTATTAGGTTGTGTGCTAACACTCCTATTATTTTGAACATGAAATATTTTTTGTTTTCGTAGTTTTAACTAAATAATTAAGTGTTAAAAAAATAGAAAATGATTTGGAAATAAATTTTAAGTCAAAAAAATTTGATATTTACTTTTTTATTTTTCATAATTTTAAACTTTGCTTTCAAATGAGGGGCATTCCTATTATTTTGAACACAACTGTACATATTTTGAAATTTTTTACTTAATTTTAATGGCATACATCTGTTTATTGATCGTTTGACCGCACTTTCTATAATTTAATTTTGAATAAATTGCAACAAATCCAAATTAAGAAAAAAAAAACAATTACTGCGGTCAAACAAATGTTTGCTAACCGCCCGTATTTAATATCATAACATAGGTCTTCCTCTCTTGTATTTCTTATGTACTAAAGAGAATTTTTAGGTTTCGATTTCAAATAAAAATTGCATATTTTCTTATAAAGTTATTCGTCAATTTTATTAGTTCCTACAGGGAAATATTGAATATACAAACCTTTTATTTTATATAACAAATGTTTCTGAAACACCCTGTTACGGAGAAGACAACTGTTCGAAAGTGAATTCAACGAAACTCGGTTGGAATAATTTGCTTTTGTTTATCATTTCGAAATTAGTTTTTTTTTTCTTGTAGTACAGATATAAACCATATGTATCTGGGTTACATACCCATTTAAATTTAATTAAACTGTTCGAAAGTGAATTTAACGAAACTCGGTTGGAATAAGTTGCTTTTGGTTTAGCAAAAATTTCAATTCGAAAATTGAATTTGTGTGTTTCATGTAGTATAGACATCAATCTTGTTAATCTCAGATACCTACCATTGGGTAAGAGAAAGAATTTAGGAACTGATACCTTTAAAGACTGCCTTCAAAGAATTTATGAATGAATTTTAAAGCTTGTGGCGAGTGCGGTGATTGTAAATTAATCATATTGTCTGTCTGTCTGTCTGGCTTGTGTGTGCCTTTGTATGTATGTCTGTTTGATAGTTGTGGAATTTGCTGTTGTTCTCAGCCATTATTAGAAGAGTTGTTTTCATTCAATTTTTTTTTTATTGTATTTTAATGGTTTAAATGCATAAAATTGCAAACAACAAAAACAATAACAACGACTAGTATTTTGCATAATAAATTTTATGGCTTTGTTTCGTCTGGAGGAGAGTGAAACACAAAAAATTGCAAGGAATTGTTGTTGTAGTTGTTGTTGTTGCTGCTGTTGTTTTGTTTTATTATTTATTTAAATACAATGCAGATGATGATAAACTTTCAAATAAATTAACAATTGAATACAGAAAAAAAACAAAAAAACAAAAAAAAAAAGCTGAAATTAAAAATATAGCAACAATAGTGGAAAAATAATTTCATTCAATTAGCCTGGCATAGTATTTATTTAGTCAAGAACAAAATATATATACTATGTACACACTATTCAAGTATCTATAGTAAGGTATGTACATGTACATATGTATTATGTATGTATGTATGTATAGTAGACACATAAATATATATTTATAGCGTGACCGAGCAATTACACTTTTTTTTTTAAGAAATCTATCTATGTATACCTCTATAGCATGGAACCAGAGAGAGAGAGAGAGAGAGAGAGAGAAAAAGAGAGAGGTACTACAACCAGCGTTGCCATTTGCCAAGTTTTCCCTTTTTTCAAGTTTTTGGAGATGCGAAAAAGTTTACATTAAATTTGTTTTCTAACAAAATTAAATTTAAAATTTTTTTCAATAAATTTAGTATTAAAACAGGAAGTTTTTGCATTTTTAAATAAAATATTGTCTATTTTATTAGTCCTGGACAAAGAAACGCAAAAAAAACACCAACAGAGGGCACCGCGCTCCGGAAATTTCTTTAAAAATGTTGGTACATACTTTTGTAGAAAACAAGTTTTTTTGGTAAAAAAAAAGTTTTTTTTTCCCAGAAATAAAGTTTAAAAAAAAAATCTGGCAACGCTGACTACAACATATCCGTTATTCTTACTTTTCATTCTTTAAAGGAAAAAAAAGTCATCCATGTCTTCTATTACGTCGCACAGTGGTTCTTTGGTGGCAAAAAAAGCAATTTTTTTTTTGTCAATAAATTTTGAAAAAATCTTTAATGATCGAGTTCGAAGTCGCCGTAGTCTAGTAAGTAGTGTGTTGTTTTATTAGACCATAAAGCCACGGTTCAAACCCCTAGGTCATACATCAAAACGAAAATACAAAAAAAAAAAAAACAAAATTTCTTCAGCGACTTCCTTTCAGTAGATTTCTGGCAAAAACTCTGAGAGCAAATAAAATTGCCATGAAAAGTTTTCCAAAAATCTGTCGTTCGGAATCGACTTTAAACTGTAGGTCCCGGCACTCATGTATGTATAAAATTAACACATATAACATAAGTACGGTGACCATTATTTCCATGAGAAAAAAGCGGACAAATATATAAAATTGGAAAACAAAAAAATTCATTTATTATAATAATTACACAGCCCTGCAAATTTGGTTTTTTTTTGTGCAAATAAGATGGCTCCAGGTGTTTCCGAAGGCATTTTTCGCGCTGATCACGAATCTGGATTCCAAAACTTTCCATCACGTCAGGTTTTCAAGAAACAGGGGGCTGAAACCCCTAAAAGTAGCATTTTTGGCCATTTTTGAAGAATTGTAGACGTGCTAGAACCATCGCTATTATCTGAAATTGACTATTGATCTTTGCTCTTTAAAATGAGCCCAAAGTCAAATTGTTTTCATGCACCCTTAAAGTAGGGGGTGGGTTTATGTCAAGGGGTGCAAGAGAAAAAGAAACACATTACGGAGGTCTTCAAAAATTAATCAGATTTACTTCAAAACTGTTACTCAGGGGTTTTTGGGGTCGCTGATTACAGATATTCATTCAGATTTTAAAAATTCAAAATAACCGAGTAACAATTTTCAAGTAAATCTGATTAATTTTTATAAACATCGACCGCCATATTGGATCCGCCATTTTGAATTTTTAAAATCTACTAATACAAGTTCTGCAAAAGTTTTTAATTTTTTCCTTAAACATTTTTATATCAAGTCCCTTTGAGTGAAGAACTGAAATAGAATTTTGTACATTAAGTGACAAAAATACTTCATTGTGACGTACTATTAACTTTGATTTAAATTATTTTAATATTATAGCATATAGGCATTGAAATATGTTGACTTTCTAAACGCATTATATATGTATTTATGGAAGACACTAGCTTGACTGTCTATAAATAATAACCAAGACATAGCAGAAGGATCATTAAAAAAAATTAAACAATGTTGATGGACATTTTTCTTGTTTAAGAAAGTACTCTTTCAAGAATAAAAGTAATTCCATTATTCACCCTAAGGCTGGCATTAAAGTTAACCAATGTCCCAAAATTTCTTTAAATTTTTGTATAAATGTAAAAGTATGAATATAAACTGAGCGCCAAAAGTGAGTAAACACCACAGATTGACTAAAAGACATAGAAATCCGTGTTATTTTTTTTTTTAGCAAATAATAATATATTGTCTTAGAAAAAGTCTATTGAAGTCCCATAAATATTGTTAAACAAACTCTGATGAATTTTTCATGCAACTCTTTAGCATGTGAGTGAAAGATAGTTTCTCTTGATAACATTTGAATGCCGGTTTAATAGAAATATGTTAGCACAGTCTTATTAATTTCAAAACAAAATTATTTAAATTGCTTATACAGTTTAGTAGATAGTAGAGCGATTTAAAAAAGACTTTGAAAAATTCTTCCATGAAAAACGATAGTAGCTCTATCTACCTCCATCTTCCTTCTTAGTATCAAATGAAAGGCGAAAGTATTCTATACTTTAGGTTAGAGGACGTGTACTTGTCCGTTAAGACAAGTACAATACCCGGAGGTCGAAATTGACCCATTGTACCACTATACTTTAAATAGAGGCCAAAAATAACCACCGATTACCATCACCATTGCTGGACAAACTTGTAAATTTTCTGAAAAAGGTCACGAATACAGATTCAACAGCCGTATGTTAGATTTGTAAAGCCAAACCTTGCGAAATGAATGATTTTGGGCTCAATTTTAAAGAAAAAAAATGTTAATAATAAGGCTTGTGAATTGGACATTTCTTCATTACACGCTCGAATAAAATTAATGGAATGCATATGTCATGTGGTTGTTTAAAAAGGGATCTGCAATCAAAGCAAATAATAAGATATGAGCGAAAGAAGTGCCCGATTTTGTTGAAGCTTGGCATGCATATTTAATTTATTTATCAAATTTAAAGACTCTTTTTTTTGCTTGAATAGGAAAATCTTTATGCGATAAAATCACTTTGAATCGTATGGGCGTTGTGCGTTGGGCGTGTCACCTTCTTAAATTCTATTTTCTTTTCTTAGCAATGATCTAGCACCACTGCTTTAGTTTTTCCAAAAAAAAAATAAAAAACGTTTGAAGTGGAAACACTGTGCATCGTAGTACGATGTACTTACTCTCTCTTACATTTAGATCAACAGATTCCATTCATATAATTTTTGTTTTTATTTTTGTTGTAAATTATAAATACATTCAGAATAATACACTTTTACATACAGATAGACAAACACACACACACACAGAAAGGACGGACTAACATCCCATACTTGTTAAGTACTTCCTCATAAAGAAATTCTGTAAAAAAAAATAAAGAAAAATAGAACTGAATTACAGAAGACACTGTGTAAGCATAGTGTAAGTCGTTTTGCAATTTGAAGGCATACATATATATCGGAGATCAGCAATGAAACGCTTTTTCGCTACTCATAAGCACTCATGAAATTTTGAATATCAGTGAGTCCACTAAATATTGAAATTTAACACGTTGACTGCCACGGCAATTTTCAGAAAACTGGCCAAAGAACGACAATTTGATTTTTTCACATTAGTGAGTACGAGATAACTCGTAGTTTGGCACCCTGGAAGGGAACGCAATCTACGAGTTATCTCGTAGTTGGCAGTCAACGTGTTAACTACTCGTAATTCATTCGTACTCACTACAACGTTGATGTATAAGTAGTACAGGTTGCAATGAGTATGCGTACAACGTTGACATCAAACTCATACCATTCGAAATACGTTTGATTCATAAGCATACTATTCAAATAGATTCATAACTTCAAGTGACTCGAATCATTCAGTCTTAGTTGTTAGGCATTTACAACAAAAGAAAAAAGACACCGAAGCAAAAAAGACTGAGCAGCAAGCAGAGCAAACACACAACCTTCTAGTAAGTACGCGAATCATACTTATTTTGTGATTCGTGTATATGTTGAGTTATGTAGAGTCGAAATTAACAACATCATACGTGTTGTTAAGTATAAATTTGATGAGTGCTTCAAACTTTGAATATGAGTAGAGGTTCGTTCCATTATTTAAAAATAAGTATGAATGCGGAGCGCCCTGGTAGTCTAGTGGGTAGTGTGCTAGACTATTAGCGTGAGGGTCGTGGGTTCGATTCCCACCAGAGTCTCTGGGCTGTGACACTACACCGAGCACATGGTCGAAGTTACTCAGCTCGTATATAATTAAAATATAATTTGTAATTGTATTGTAATTAATAAATAAATAAGTATGAATGCGTATGAGTATCAGAAATCTTTTTTTCTTATAAAGTTTGAACGTTGACATTATGGTTGAAACACTACATCATTTAAATGACCTCCACGCGAAGTGTTGCAAGCATTGATTCTTTTGAGGTAATTTTCGACCACTTTTTGACACATATTGGGCGGTATATCAGCCATAACTTGACGAATGTTGGTTTTTAAGTGGTCAAGAGTTGAGGGTTTATCTGCATAAACACGGTCTTTCGCGTAGCCCCACAAAAAAAAGTCTAATGTTGTCAAATCGCATGATCTTGGTGGCCAGTTGATATCGCCACGACGAGAAATTACGCGGCCAGGAAATGTCTCTTGCAATAAAGCCATATTCGCTCGAGTTGTGTGGCATGTGGCACCGTCTTGTTGAAACCACATATTCTCCAAGTCGTATTCTTCAATAGCAGGCAAAAAAAGTCGGTTATCATATGACCATAAGGCTCCGAATTGACGGTAACAGTCGTTCCATCGTCGTTTTCGATGAAGTAAGGTCCAATCACACCTTCGGACCAAAGAGCGCACCAAACAGTGACTTTTTCTGGATGTAATGGCCTCTCTTCAATTACTTGAGGATTCTCAGAACCCCAAATACGACAATTTTGTTTATTAACATACCCACCGAGTGTGAAATGTGCTTAATCGCTGAAAAAAATTTTGTTCGATACGTGGCTGTGGCAGAATCACCATTTTTGTAGTAGGTTTTGATAATTTTTATGCGTTGTGTGATAGTTAAGCGATCCATTTTCGTCAATGTCAGACTTTCAACTGAAAAGAAAAAAATTGGTTTCACAACTTAGTTTGATAGATGTCGAATTCCAGTCCCATACTTTTGAAACCACGAAATGGTTTATATTTTGGTTTTATATTTTTTTAATGTACAGTTTCTTTTGACGCTCACTGTATGCCTGTATGCATGTTTAAAGGGTTTTAACGCGACATCATGTTTGGCAATATCACTGTTTATCTCTGAAATATAAAATCATAATTTCAAAACTTATGCATAAATACTTGAAAATACTTTCTATAAGATCGAGTACATACACACATATACATACATACATATGTATGTATGTATGTATGTATATGTAGATAATGCATACATATGTACATAAGTATGCTTGATTGTAATGCGGTATTTAGCATACGTCAATTGGATTTTTTTTTTTAAGTACTTTAGAAAATAAAAAACAGAATATTTTGTAATTTTCGAAAAACAATTCGTTTGAATTTCATTGAGCACAGATATTTCCACTTTATGTACATACATACATGTATAAATATGTACACACATACTAAAGCAAAAACTTATCTTAGTATGGCATGTAAATAAAAATACAAAATATTTTATGCATGTATTGTATGTACATATGTAAGTATGTATGTATGTAGGCAAATACAAATAAATACCTTTTGATTAAGGCATACAACAGTATACATAGTAGAGTAGAGTGTAGTGTAGAGTTGAGTGTACATTAAGTACTTGCACATGAAATCAAAAAAAACATACGCTCATACGCTTATACGCTCTTATCTGTTCAAAAATGTACAACAATTTGTAAGTTTATCTGTCTGTTCGTTTGTTTGTTTGCATGTTTTTTTTTTTTTTGTTTAAAAATGTATCAATGAAAAATCAAGTAATGAATGAATGACTGAACAAATGAATGAATGAATTTTTTTTTTTTTTCGTACACAACCTGCAAATGAAAACTACAAAAAAAAAATATCAAAAATCTACAAAAACAACAACAATCAAAATCAAATAAACAGTGTTCGCGCAAGTAGTTGTAGTAGTAGTACCATCACAGCAATTGCTATACAGCCAGCCTATCCACATAGTCATTCATAATCACTGCCTGCCATCACACACATAACAGTAGTTGTAGTTGTATTACTAGCAGCAGCAGTAGTAGTAGTAGTAGTCGTAGTTGTAATTGTTATAATTGTGGTATACGGATGGTGTCGTTGTCGCCATTATAGACTTCGTACTTGTCGTCGTTCTCGTTGCCATTGTCGTTGTCGTTGTGCTCGTCGTCTGTGTAAATAAATGAGTGTGACCCAAATATTTAAAATCGTCTTAAAGATAAGCGGAAGCGCAAAACGTATAAACGACTAAAATAAAGCAATAATAATAGCAACAACAACAATAAAATTACAACTACAAATACAATAGAAACAACAACGCAATTGTGATCTGTAAAAATTGTTTTTTATTTCAAAGAATTTTTATTTTGTTTTGACTTGCATTGAAACGCTTGCAGGCTTTATTCGGAACACATTTCTGCATGCAGAACGACATTTTTACACTTGGACTTGCTCTTTTACAAAAAAAAAATGTTGTTTTCCAATGTAAAATTTAAGAAATTTTACGAGGTTTCCTTAATAGTTTGACAGTCAACGAAAGAGGTTGCCATAGACACAATTAGACCATACAAGCCCCTTAAACCAGTTATCCCCTAGTCCTGTAGCTTCTGTTGGCATATTAGATGTAAGGCCCTTGATCAATGCCCGGGTCAGACAAACAAACCGGAGACTACAATAAAATTGTCATGTAAAGTTTCTTAAAAAAATCTGTCATTCGGTGTTGACTTTAAACTTTAGGGGACATCCACTAATGGATAAAATTAACACACGCAACATGTGAAAAAAATATTTCTTCGGCGACTGCCTCTCAGCAGATTTCTGGCAAAAACTCTGAGAGTAAATAAAATTGCCATAAAGAGCTTCTCAAAAAAAAAAAATATCTGTCGTTCGGAGTCGACTTTAAACTGTAGGTCGCGCCACTTACAGTGGCTCCCAGCTTATTTCAACCAGCGCCTTTAAAAAAAATTTAATAAGAGTTTATAGAACATGTTTAAAAATTAAACAAAAAAGTTTTATTCAGTCTCAAATTTATGGGCAATTTGTGATCAAAACGTCCGCCAACACCAGACTTCGAACAAGAATGACCTTATAGCAGCTCTGAAAAAGGAATGGTCAAAAATAACTCTCCAAACCACTAGGAAGTGGAATCAATGCAAAAAAGGCTGAAAGCTGTAATTAAGCAAATAGGAGGTCATACTAAATTTTGAAATTAAAACTATTAACCCTTTCGGCCGCATTTAAATTTAACTGTTGCTACCAAGAGAATCACTTATTTTTTCCATACAAAAATGAAAAGCGGGTATTTCCGCCTTTTTATCGTTAAATCATGGTTTTTAACTGTGGGTCAAATGACGGGAATTCCCGCGATGACGGGAGTTCTCGCAACGTTACCATCTCTTGCATCGTCGGTGTCCTTAGAGCTTGAATATCTTGAAAAATCATCATCCAATGAAATTTCAATATCAGCGGGAATTCCCGTCATTAGTTTAATTAGAGAATAGTGAATGACGGGAATTCCCGCATAACTGCCGAAAGGGTTAATTAATTAATCATTTAATTGTTTGTTTATAGTAAATGGTTGAAATAAGCTGTGACGAATTGGGTTCATATATTTTCGGTTTTTAGTTTGTAAGTTTACATTTGAGACTGAATAAAACTTTTTTTCTTAATTTTTAAACATATTCTATAAACTCTTATTCAAATTTTTTTAATATCTTCTTTCTTTTCAAAATTATACGAGCTTAATTTTTTTTAAAGGTGCTGGTTGAAATAAGCTGGGAGCCACTGTATGTATAAAATTAACGCACACAACATAAGTGGTGTGAGAAGCTAGGTCGAAATCCTGACTGAAGGGTTGTAATGACCAATTATGTATGTAACATGGGTAACGTGAGAGTCGTGGTTGTAACCCCGGCTAAGGCGTTGCAATGGCCAATTAAGCAAGTAATTGTTTCGCACTTTGTCGATCCTGCTGTTTGCATCTACACTGCTTTCCCATCTATTTACATACGTATTCAATCGATTGGTCTTGCAGCATGACGTTCTCATGGCTTTCTTTATTCCAAGTCTATTAAGGCGTTCTAAATCTTCTAGGAGGTCCTATCATAAATTCTCGAGTTGTCTTGAGAGTCTTCATACAATTTCTCTTCTCTCAGAATAAACTTGGCTCATGACATCATCCAGCAACAATGCTTTGTGAGCAGAACTGATAGTTCTTCTGATTGTTTAAATTTTAATGGGGTTTTCCATACAGCAGTCCCCCATATCGAGTACAAATGAGTACAGTATTCTATAGCTCGTAGTACTATAAAGTGTAGTTTATGGGGAGTAATCTACATAGCTTCCATTTGCCGGAAAACTTGCCTGTTTTCTGGCAAAGTGTTCTCCGCTTTTAGTTTCCAAACTCTATCCGAAAATTCTTACAGTATGCCCCCGCCAGCCACTCTCAATTGAATTTAATCGACTGTCTGCGCTACATACGGTACATTATGATATGGTGAGGGCATGTATGGCCCTTATATAGTCACAATATTCGTAAAACATCAAAAACGAATTTAAAAAAAAAAAAAAACGAAAAACAAACAAAATTTTTATGAATGAAAAACATTTCATGTTCAATATGTTTTTGTTATTGTTTTTGCTATTGTTGTTGTCGTTGTCGTTGAATAGCATGAATGGTGCGAATGACATACTCATACTTGTATTATAGTTGTTGTTATTTGTATTATATTGTTATTATTACTTTCGCGAGCTTGTTTAAATTCATTAACGGAAATGAGTTAGTTGAACTTCCGTTTTCTGCCTCTTATAGTATACACTTCTACTTTGACTTCAACATTTAGTCTCTCACTCACTCACTACACCATATAAACACTTAGACACTCAATCAGTCTTTGAATCATATATTCATTCATTCATTCCGCCATTCATTCATTCATTCTTTTGCTTCTTTAATGTTTGTTTTGTAGTTGCATTGCATGCGAAGCATAAAATTGCTTGTGAAAACTGTTGCCATTAAAGATTCATGCATGTTTGTTGAATGCAATTTATTTCCATTTGCTAGAGTACATTTAATCGGCTGTTTTTGTAAGACAAACGATTTCAGACTAGACGTTTGTCTGTATAGAAAACACAAACATAAATATATATTCTTCTGAAATTGTTTGTCTTATAAAAACAGAATCTCAGAGACCTAGCGGAGAAAACGGAAAAACTATAAATTATTGCATATGCTCTCCCTTGCACTTACCTACTAACACACACATGCACATGATCCCAACACACTTAAAAAAAAAAACAAAAACCTTAAACGGAGCAAATAGTCGTACGTACACAGTCATACGTGTGTTCATACCTTCCAAATGTATGTGTGTGTTTTAAATATTCGAACTACGGCAACTGCAATTCCGATTGGCGATGACCACCCAATAACGGATAAATTTGTTCCTCCATCTTTTTACCCTCCGTCCGTCCGGTGTCTGTTTGTACGTTCGTCTCTCTATATCTGAACAAATGTTCGTTTTAAGGCTGCACAAGAGACAAGCATAACTAGATTTGGTTCGTTTTTTTTTTTTAACACAAATCGCTTGTTTTTTTCCATTTTTTTGTTTGTTTTTTCTTCGTCCGTCCATTCATAATTTACACTCAATTGATGATTATTGCTTCACAGAGATATTTCTTATGCAAATCCAAATTAAAATTGCGGATGTATTAAGCAAATCAGAGCATTCCATTGATGTCATCTTATAACCGTGAAGTTCAGAATTGTGTCTGTTTGTGTTATCGTCATAGATAGGTTTACTTGTCACTTCTCACAATTCCTTTTTCTTTTAAGGTTCTCTTTCATCCTCTCATATTTATGACAATTGTGCCAATTGTCATTTCCTCACAAACATACACAACTTTCCAAATTAAGTTCCACTCTTCAGGTAGCTGTTGCAATTATATCTCAAATTATTATCGATAACAATATTTTTTATAGAAAATTTTTCGATAACAATATTTTTTATAGAAAATTTTTCGATAACAATATTATTTTATAGAAAATCTTTCGATAACAATATTTTTTATAGAAAATTTATCGATAACAATATTGTTTCATATAAAGTTTTTCTATAACAATATTTTTTATAGAAAATTTTTCGATAACAATATTTTTTATAGAAAATTTTTCGATAACAATATTTTTTTATAGAAAGTTTTTCGATAACAATATTTTTTTTTGGAAAGTTTTTCGATAACAATAAGTTTCTGTAGTAAATTTTTCGATAATAAAAAGTTTCTATATACAAATTTTCGATAACAATAACTTTCTATAGAAATTTTTGCGATAACAATAAGTTTCCATGCAAAATTTTTTTGATAAGTTTTTACGGAAAATTTTTTCGATAACAATAATGCCTATAGAAATTCGATAACGATAAGTTTCTATAGATAGTTTTTCGATAACAATAAGTTTCTATAAACATTTTTTTTTGATAACAATAAGTTTCTATAGAAAATGTTTTCGACAACAATAAGTTTATATAGAAAACTAGCTGACCCGGCTTCGTCCCGCCCAAAATTGATATTTTTTATTGCCCAAAACAGGTTACATTATATTTTATTGTAATACGCTGCATAAAACAGTTATATCAAAATAACTACGTTATTTAGGTGAGACATACAAAGAATAACAATAAGAGGTCCGAATCATGGGTAGCGCTGACGAAGTTGTAGGTTTTGTACTCGCTCCAAAACAAAAACTAACAGACATACATGTTATACACTTAGGTACATATGTAGTTATAAACCATCGAATTAGCCGACTTATAGGTATCTTTTAAAGGGGGTATCTTTTTTAGTGAGTTTGTAGATATCTACCAACTTACCCACCAAATTGCATTCGTCTACGATCACTATGTCCCTAAATATTCAATTTTAAAGGTTTGCCACGCCTACTTTTTGCTATATCGAATTTTTTTTTTTTTCAAAGCATCGAAACCTGATAAGATTTCGAACAAAAAAAGAATGGTTAAAATCGGTTCAGTAGTTTAAGGATTATAGGTATCACTTGAAGGGGGAGGGTTGTCACGCCCATTTTTGGTGGGATTGTCGATATCGACTCTACGAACTTACCCACCAAATTTTATTCGTCTACAATCTATATGTACCTAAATATTCAATTTTAACGATTTGCCATGCCCTCTTAACATTTAGGGATATGGAAAATAGACGTTGTCCGATTCTCAGATCTACCCGATATGCACACAAAATTTCATGAAAATCGGTCGATCCATTTCGGAGGAGTTTAACCACTAACACCGTGACACGAGAATATTATATATTAGATTTCGATAACAATAAGTTTCTGTAGTAAATTTTTCGATAATAAAAAGTTTCTATATACAATTTTTCGATAACAATAAGTTTCTATAGAAATTTTTTCGATAACAATAAGTTACCATACAAAATTTTTTTGATAACAAGTTTCTACGGAAAATTTTTTCGATAACAGTAAGTTTCTATATAAAATGTTTTCGACAACAATAAGTTTCTATAGAAAATTTTATCGATAACAATTAGTTTCCATAAAAAAAATTTTGATAACAAATGAAAAAATTTTCGATAACAGTAGCTTTTAATTATTGATTTTAATTAAACATTAATTTTCTGTAAGCAATTTTCATTAAGAAAATTTTTTCGATAACTTATGTATAAAAAATTTTCCTATGTATAAAAAATTTTCGATAACAATAATTTTTTGATAACAGTAGTTTTCTATTATAGATTTTAACATAACATTAATTTTCTGTAGACAATTTTCCTTAAGAAAATTTGTCGATAATATACTGAGAGCGTCAAAAGAAAGTGTACAATTCAAAAAAATATATGTACATTAATAAATTACCGTTAATTTTTTTTTTCAAATTATTTTATTGCCAGTTTTTAAAATTGAAACAAGAAGAAAAGAATTAGAAAAAATTTGGAAATAGTGTAAAATTTTTTCGGGCACTCTCCTTAAGTGGAAGGAAAACTTGAGTTGAGATTGTTAGAATTTTATCCATAGTGTACACTTTCTTTTGACGCTCACTGTATATGATCTCAAGCTAACGTACGGATATAATGAAAAGGCTAAAGAAAGGACTCTCTATCTCTGAGATATCCAATGGCCAAAATTCGAGGCTGTTACCTAGTCCTACATAGTACCAATGTACTTGGGCAGTGGTTTTATGTGTTTTTCTTTTGTTTCATTCGATTGTTCGAATTGTATGAATGCATACCTTAATAACACTGCAATTATCTGTTTACACTAAACAACATACAATGTTGCAAATTAGTATTGCTGTCTTAAGTTGGAGTTTTTTTTTTCCCCATTTTATACTTCCCAAAACAGAAATCGCGAAAACAAAATTTATGAATGAAGTTGTTTGTTTCGTATTTTTTTTTTTTTTAATAAAAATTAAAATTAAAAAAAAAAATAGAAATTGAACAACAACTGTATTTAGACAAACACCACAAACTGGAAAAAAAAAACGGACGAACAAACCGTTTAAAAATCGTGTGTGCAGACCCATATAGACAAAACTAATATTTGCCGTAACGATATGAATACAAATTTGTCAATGCAGACACATACGCACAAACACACACACGCACATACTACATATATTAAATAAAGTGAAGAATGAAGGAAAAAAACGCACAAAATGATTCATCACTCAGTAATGGAATACAAATTTGGCTTAAATACCCAATATTTGTTCAAATATAGTGTTGCAAATTACAAAAAAAAAAAAAAAAAAAATTGTTTTTTTTTCTCTTTTTTTTTTGTTTTTAATTAAAAGTTATGGAAAGAAGGCAAAAAATGCTATTAAAAAATTTATTTTATGGGATTTCCGTATTAACACGCAATTTCAAAAAATAATTTTTTTCCTTCTTCTTTATTGTTGCCATTTCGGTGTTTTTGTTTTTGTTGTTCTTTCGAGTTGATATTATCCGTACTACGACGCACAGTGGTTTTTTGATGACAAAAAAAAAATCAATTTTTTTTTTACAATAAATTTTAAAAAATCTAATGATCGAGTTTGCCGTGGTCTAGTTGGTTGTGTGTTGGCTTATTAGACGTGAGGCCTAGGTTCAAACCCCAGGTCAGGCATGTCCAACTAAAGGAAATATGGAAAGATATTTCTTCGGCGACTTTTTCTCAGCAGATTTCTGGCAAAAACTCTTGAGAGTAAATGAAATTGTCATGAAAAGTTTCTCAAAAAAAATCTGCCGTTCGGAGTCGACTTTAAACTGTAGGTCCCACCACTTATGTATAAAAATTAACGCACACAATATAAGTGGTGTGAGAAACTAGTTCGTAATTCTGACTGAAGGGTTTTAATGGCCAATTATGTATGTATGTACACATGTGGTACAATAGGTACGACTCAAAATTTTTCTTAAAAATTTGTATTTTCAAATTTTTTCCGTCTCCGTGTTTAACTGTTTTTTTTTTGTGTAACGTGGGTGAAATTCTTTTCCCTTGGTCTTCTGACATTACGCCCTGCATTATTTACAAATAAATTTATCTTGGTTTCATTGCTTTAGAAAATATTATGCCATTTTTTGATACCTTCTGGTCCACACCACGTCTTGTGATTTTGTGCATACTGTTTTCCCTTCTGCAAATTTTTTTTTCTAAGCAATGGAACTTTGCGAACTTTTCTTCCTGGAAGTTTAATGTCACACAGACGACGCCGCACAGTTCTTGTCGATATTTGATTATCTATTTCAGCGGCGATCGCTTTCGAAGACTTAAAAGGATCTTGTTTAGCTAGCGTCGCGTTATAAACGTCCGTAATAGTGCCACTTTTTTCTACGACTTTTTGAGATGCTTGAGAGCATTAAAAACGAAATTTTTAGATCGCCCAAGCGCATCAGCTATAAATTTATAAGATTTTTTCTGTTCTCGAAGCTTTTGAATGAACCTTCTCTCCTCCAGTGTACAATGTTGCGCTCAACCCCCATCTATTGATAATATTAGTATAAAACGGAAGTCTAGTTACTTCAATATTAAATTTATTTTTGATAACAAAACTTAAAATGTTAATTTTACTACAAAATTTCCAAAAAATCTCCACGCGTTCCTATTTCAATGGCCAGAAATTTTTCTTAGTATTTTAAAAAACCTTTCCATAAAAAATAGCAAACACATTGAAAGTTAACAGAATTTGTTATGTCAAAACAGAAAACAGTATTAAGAATTAAAAAAACATAACTTTATTACAAAATTTTGCTATTGGCACAAAAAAGCCATGAAATTCGCGTCGTCCCTATTTTAATGGCCATATGTGTATATAATGACTAAAAGACATCGAAATCCTTGGTATTTTTTAACAAAAAATAATATTTTGTCTTAGAAAAAATCTATTCAAGTCACCTAAATATTGTTAAACGAAATCCGGTGGAATTTTTCATGCAAATCAGTGGCTTGTGGGTGAAAGATAGTTTCTCTTGATAACATTTTGAATGCTGGTTTTCATTGAAATACAGTGGTGGCCTGTACACAGGGTTTATAAGGCCACCACTGTATAAGCACAGTCTTATTAATTTCAAAACAAAATTATTTAAATTGCGTATACTTAGTTTAGTAGATAGTAGAACGATTTAAAAAAGCTTTAAAAAAATTCTGTTTTCCATGGCAAAAAAAGATGGTAGTTCGGAAAGGCGAAAGTCTTCTATTCTTCAAATAAAGGCAAAAAATAGCCATCGTTTCCCACCACCTTCGCTAAAGAAACTACTAAATTTTCTGAAAAAGTTCACGAATATTGTTTCAACAGTCGTATGTTAGGTTTGTAAAGCCAAACCTTTCAAAATGATAACACGCTGCGACAGTGAAAATACACCCGAGTAACTACATAGTCCACATTATTCAGTTAGTTGAGTAGAACTCAAAAATACCTTTTTTTATATTTCTCGAACCCTCCAAACTTGTTTTATTTGGCAAAAACAGTTTTTTTTACTTCACGCACAAATTTCTGGATTACTCAAACATTTCTGACCAGATTTCCAAAATTTAAATCTTGTTGAAAAGGGAAGGGGTGGACCTTTAAACATATATCTATTATTTGACTTAATATGCTATGAGATTTGATGAGGTAAACTTTGAAAATTCTAATTTTTTTCATATTTTATCAAGTTTGTCCATTCATAGTGGCAAACTTTAATAATAAAATATAGGATAAGTGATAATATTCTTAAAGTCTGTTCTCTTGTGAAGAGATTAAGTCATCATTTGATAAAATTGTATAAAAATTACCGTAGTTATTATATAAATAGTATAACAGTCGTGTTATATTCTTTATATATGTCATCTCATCGAATGAACTTTTAGTTCAAAAATTTTCAGAATTTTTGATGGATCTTGATTGTTTATCACAAAATTTGTCAATTTCACGTTTGCACGACTTCCTGAAGTCGACTAATATTTGTGTTTTTTGCATATAATATTTTTTCCTCTTTGCGCAAACATTGGCCAACTTCTGGTGGTCGCTCAAACGTGAAATTGACATATTTAGTGATAAACAATCAAGATCCATCAAAAATTCTGAAAATTTTTGAACTAAAAGTTCATTCGATGAGATGACATATATAAAGAATATAACACGACTGTTATACTATTTATATAATAACTACGGTAATTTTTGTCCGATTTGATCAAACTAAGTGCCAAACTCTTCACAAGATAATGCACTTTCATAATGTCATCACTTATTTCATATTTTTTAAGTAAAGTTTGCCACTATGAACGGACAAACTTGAAAAAATATGAAAAAAATTCGCATTTTCCAAGTTTACCTCATCAAAACTCATAGCATATTAAGTCAAATAATAGATATATGTATACTGTCTTAAAGGTCCATCTCTCCTTTTTCCAATAAGATTTTAATTTTGGAAATCGTGTAAGAAATGTTTGAGTAATCCAAAAATTTGTGCGTAAGGTAAAAAAAAAACAGTTTTTGTCAAATAAAAAAAGGTTGGAGGGTTCGAGAAATATAAAAAAAATATTTTTGAGATCTACTCAACAAAACTGGTGTATTTAATTTTTTTTTATTTTGTCGCATAGTGTAGTTATGGGTGTAATTTTAAAGAAAAATATTGATAATAACGCTTGTGAATTGTGTAATTCCTCAATACACGCTTGAATAAAATTAATAGAATGCTGCATATGTCATGTGGTTGTTTAAAAAGGGATCTGCAATCGTAGCAAAAAAATTAAAGGCGTGATCGAGTTTGATGAAACTTGCGTCTTTGATTTATTCTCCAAGGGATATGTATCAAATTTGAAGACTCGTTTTGCTTGAATAGGAAAATCTTTATGCGATAAAATCAACTTAAATTGTATGGTCAGTGTGTGTCAGGCGTGTCACATTTTAAAGAAATTCTATCATTCCTTCCTTCTATTTTTTGCAGCAAAATGTATGAAATGGAACCACTGTGCGTCGTTTTATGTGAGCGTTTGTATGCCAAATCCGGTTTAAACTGTCGTCATTAGGTTTTATTTCAAAATGAAATAATTTTTTGAAAGTGTTGAGAATAAATTTTTTCGAAAAAAAAAAAATCAATTTAATCAATTTTATCAAGAAAAATAGAAATATTTAAAGCCAATAACAAAAAAACAAATTATTTCTATTGAATCCACTAATTTATAAGCGAAATAAATATTTTAAAGGAAATATTTTTCAAATGATAAATCAAATGGCATATCTTTCCTTCCTTCTGAGGTACATAAGAGGAGGGAGTGCCTTTGTAAGCAACACAAGTGCCAGTAGAAGTACTGTTCAGGCAGCTCTGGATGATATTCTTCATCTAAAGGAACTAATGTGGCGAGGTACGGTTATTTCGAATATCGGAAAGACAGTATAAATGGCGGCGAAACCCCGAATGTGATTATAAAGGGTGATTTTTTAGCTATTATCTTTTTGTCAACACTGGTTTAAACAGCTCACGCACGTTTCGTGTTTTATTTCACTGTCAAACATCTTCAGTTTGGTCTATAATTTAACCATGAATCGTCTTATAAACGAACAACGCTTGCAAATCATTGAATTTGACATCATTGGACCGTACATCTTCAAAGATGCTGCGAATCGTAACGTAACTGTGAATAGTGAGCGCTACCGTGAGATGATATCCAACTTTTTTTTGCCCAAAATGCAAGAGCTTGACTTGCATGACATGTGGTTTCAACAAGACGGTGCCACATGCCACACAGCACGCGTAACAATGGACTTATTGAGAGGCGAGTTCGGTGAACATTTTATTTCACGTTCGGGACCGGTCAATTGGCCGTCTAGATCGTGCGATTTAACGCCTTTAGACTATTTTTTGTGGTTCTATGTTAAAGCTCATGTCTATACAGACAAGTCCGCTTCAATTGACGCATTGAAAGACAACATTGAAGCATTTATTCGTGAGATACCGGCCGAAATGTTGGAAAGAATATGCAAAAATTGGACTAAGCGGATGGACCATTTGAGGCGCAGTCGCGGTCAACATTTGCATGAAATAATCTTCAAACATTAAATTATATGGACCGTACTATCGATTCAAATAAAGATTTCATGCATTTTTCTGAATTTTATGTGTTTTTTTTTTTTTTTAATTTTCCAATAGCTCTTAAAAAATCACCCCTTACATGGGTACTTGATAGGGAAGTCTGGATAGGTTCGGATAAACTGACTAGGTTGTTTTTACTGAAGGGTCCAAAATGGAGAGGGACACGGTGGAAGGAGTCTACAGAGCCGAAATTTATCCTGGCGAGATATTATAGGGGTACAAACGATGGCATGGCCCCTTAAGACACAGGACAAGTAGATGGAATAGATGTGAGAAAGCGGATGTAATAGTGAACCACTTTTTATGCCACTGTAATATGTAGGCAGAGATGGCGAGATAGTCGATAGTAGGTTCCCTATCGACGAAGAGATCTCTAGGTGAAGGCATTAAATAATTAGAATGATATTGTTTTCCTTTGTCTTTTTCTGTTTTCTATGATTTTTTGCCACCTTTCCGTTTCTTTTAATTAAAGGGCCACAATGCATCAAGAGATCTCTGGGTAGAGGTATGGATTTATTAGAAAGATATTGTTTTCCTTCCCCCTCTTTCTCCTTTCTGTGTTTTTTTTTTGCCACCTTTACGTTTCTTCTAATTGAAGGGCCACAGTGGACCAAAAAATTCAAAATTTAGTTTTTGATTGATTCTGATGTACTGCTTCAAAATATGTGTTCTGACAAAGTTTTATAATCCTACTCTCGACTTCATCACCATCTAGATTTGAATCAAATGTCAGTAAACGCTTTGCCTCTATAGGGGGTTTTCTCCGATAATAATCTTTGTTTCGGGCTTCTTGAGCTTCATCAGTTAACTGCCCTATTGGTATTAAAGAGTGTTTTATTACTTCTGGTACGTGGATTAGAAATTTGCGTATCGTTGGGAACATATAATACCAAGGATATAATTTTACAAAATATTTTGCGGTATCTAGAGTAAAATCTCGAAACGCTTCAGTTTTAATTTATAGGCCACTAGATATGGTAATCATAATTGTATGCATTCGTCTTATCAGTTTTTCAGCTACTTTTATAATTTCTGATGAAAGAGATGCATTTTGAAAAAAACGACGAGCTGTGTTGCCGTCATTGGAATTTCCAAAACCGGGCTTCGGGCGATTAATGATAAGCCCAGTTTTAGCTCTGAACTCTTCTTGTATCCATAATTTATTTTTTGATCCACAAAATAAATGCAAACGTCCACTGCATTGTGATGCTTTTCATTAAAAATAAGTAATTAATAGATAGAAATTATATAGGTGCACAAATATATTTTCAATTTTTTTAATCAGGTGCAAAAAAATGCAAAAAATTTTTTTACTATTATTTCACAAGGTGCCTTAAAAAAAAAACGAAGCAAATATAATCTCAATAACTTATTGTTGAAGGCTCCATATTTTTTTTAATATTTTTACTTAATAAATAGCCGAAAACTAATTCTGAAAACATTGAAAATTTAGTTTTTTTCACGAAAGATTAAAAAACATCAAAAACTCAAACTTCAAAAAGACGTAGTAATGTAACGGTACTTGCTAGAGAGAAATTTTTTTAAGACAGTGATGCAGAATTTTGTGTACTCTTAGCTCACGTCAAAAAATATTTAGTACTCAAGAATTTCATTTTTCAATTAATTCCCATTTTAGGCATCAAAAACCCCAATGTGCGTCGTCCTTCCTAACCTAACCTCTATCAAGTGGAATTCATTCCATTTTCATTTACTGAATGAACTTGCACATGGATAGTGTGAGAAACTGGGTTGTAATCCTGACTAAAGGGTTGTAAACATTAATTACATAGAACACAACATGTACTCACTTCTGCTATCCATTTTTTAAATCTTTAATTTGCTTGTGTTATATTTTTTAAATTAAAATTATCATTTCATATTAATGAATGAATGAACGAACGAATGGATTGGATTGAATGGAATTAATAGATGTATGCTTGGATGAGTGATCATAAATGACAACTAAAAATAAATTTTGAAACTAACAATAACAACAACAACAATAACAAGAATAGAAAAAAGAAATTTGTTAAACAATTTATTTTTTTTTTTAATTTTTTTTATTTTCATATTGAAATTTAGGTCAACTATTTAATTCGTACGTTGATGAGTACGTTATCACTTCGGTAGACACACACACAAATTGTATGTATATGTATGTATATGAATATATGTATGTATTGGTATATAACATAATAAATACATTTTTGTTGTAAAAAAAAAAAAAAAAACAGAAGAAGAAATACATTAGACTGACTACGCGTATCACATTATGGTGATAATTGAACTCGTATTACAAATAATTTCTCTACGAAATATAATCGCCGTATAATAAAACAAACATACATACATACATATGTACATGCATATATACATACATACAAATGTACAAACATATACATACGTATGTACTCTTCCCTAGTTTATGATGACCCGCATTTATTAATCCAATTTTTTTTTTTTTGTTTTTTTATTTGCTTTTTTTGTAACATAAATTTCCATTAAATTGTATAAATTAAAAAAAAAATGAACAACAACTTACATAAATACATATATATGTACATATATATTCATAAATATGCCGACAACAATTCGTACATTACATACGTAATCGTAAAAAGTAATTGCAGCATAAGGAACCGTCCATCCGTCGTAATGGAATTTAAAAGACGAAGCAAAAGAAGAGGAAGCCGAAGAAATTGACACACATTGAATGCAATCAACAAAAAAAACAACAAAACTTAACGAAATACAATGAAAAATACTTTCACATGACCTGGGGTGTGTGTGTACGCGTATATGTGTGTATGTGTCTGTCTAGAGTTGTAGCACCCTAGACGTCTCTCTATGGAAATTGTATCAAATAATGCGATCATATGCTTAAGACACGCAATTTCTTTTCTTCAAATTCATTCATTCGTACGTACGTTCGTTTATTCATTCGGTTGCTCATTCGTTGTTTTGTTGTTCTTAATTAAAATTCATAATTCCAATACACAATGATAATTAGGCAATTATTATACCCAGAGATGTATACATGTATGTATGTATGTCTGTATGCAGATGCAAACAGATATTGTATGTAAAAAGGGAAAAGTGCTATGTACTGTAAGTATATGCGAGCAAGCTATACATACTCTATTCTGCGTGCATGTTTGATCATGTTTGCTAACATTACAACAACAACAATAAAATTAATAATAATGTATACAAAATAATTGTATTCTCATAAATTACAACAAAAACACTATCTCGCTAACTCGTTTATAGGGAAGGACAGATAGGGTAGTATGCGACAAAGCAGTCAGTCTTTCTGTGTTTTCTTATTTCAAGAAACAAAAGAAAAGGGGGTAATATTTTGACTATAGACAGATAACACGATATACAAACCATAAATTTTAATTTAAACTCGGAACTAATGGAAGTAATGTACACTCATACGCGAAACTACAATGTTTTTGTAAAATAAGATGAAAAGAAATAAATGAAATTGATAATTAGTGCCACTTAAATATGAAAATTTAACCAACTTAAAAGCGATCCTCTCATAGGTTAAGTTTAGGCAGTTGTCGTTAGCAATTTCGCAGCGGATGACGTATATATACGTCACTTACTTAGTGCAACACATAAGCTGGCGTATATATACGTCACTCACTTAGTGCAACACAGAGGCTGACGTATATAAGCGGTGATTTTTTAAGAGCTATAGGAAAATTTTTCAAAAAAAAAAAAAAACACATAAAATTCAGAGAAATGAATGAAATCTTTATTTGAATCGATAGTACGGTCCATATAATTTAATGTTTGAAGATTATTTCATGCAAATGTTGACCGCGACTGCTCATCAAATGGTCCATCCGCTTGGCCAATTTTGGCATACTCTTTCCAACATTTCGGCCGGTATCTCACGAATAAATGCTTCAATGTTGTCTTTCAATGCGTCAATTGAAGCGGGCTTGTCTGTATAGACATGAGCTTTAACATAGCCTCACAAAAAATAGTCTAAAGGCGTTAAATCGCACGATCTAGACGGCAAATTGACCAGTCCCGAACGTGAAATAAAATGTTCACCGTGCTGTGTGGCATGTGGCACCGTCTTGTTGAAACCACATGTCATGCAAGTCAAGCTCTTGCATTTTGGGCAAAAAAAAGTTGGATATCATCTCACGGTAGCGCTCACCATTCACAGTTACGTTACGATTCACAGCATCTTTGAAGAAGTACGGTCCAATGATGCCAAATTCAATGATTTGCAAGCGTTGTTCGTTTGTAAGACGATTCATGGTTAAATTATAGACCAAACTTAAGATGTTTGACAGTGAAACAAAACACGAAACGTGCGTGAGCTGTTTAAACCAGTGTTGCCAAAAAGATAATAGCTAAAAAATCACCCTTTACATAAATGTATGCCACTCATTGCAGCACAGAGGCTGACGTATATATACGTCACTCACTTAGTGCATCATAGCCGCTGACGTCGTGCAAATACCACAGTTACTTACTGTTACCACAGAGCTGAAAATACATTGATGGCGAAGCATCGTTCATTTGCGTTTTCCCGCCATCGTGAAAAATTGCAAAGTGTGGTATAGTTACGTCATAGCGAAAGGGTTGAGAGTGAGCAGTTGTTTTTAAACGCATAGACCACTTGGAATCTATAAGATTCCATTTTAATAACCATTGTACCTCCTGATTTTCAAACCTCCAGCTAGCATTTCTCAACCATAATTTCATAATTTTATTCAAAGCACCTTTAACTAGACACGTTTGGCTGCAGTTTTTCATTATTTTTAATAGAATTCGAATTGAATTATTAGAGAAAAAATTTATTTATCTAACGTTGCTGACTAGATAGTTCTAACTAGATTAACTTTGAATTAGTTTTGTCAGACGTCTCAATGAGCATTGCTTACTGGGCTCCTCCTCCTATACCATAAGATTCCGTTTGTAATACCGATACTACCTATTTCGTCACTAAATTATAACGCCTAGTTGGCATTTCTCTGGCTACTCGATAAGCTTTATGAAGGTTGTGAATGCTATTCAAAGCAGCTGTGGCTAGCCACGTTCTGTCAATTAATTCTGGTTGCTCAAGTATTCTTCTTTTTTGGATTTCCAAGTGCCAGATAATGACAGAGAAGATGTGCTGTGCACTCCTCTTCTTTCTCGTCATTACAACTTCTGCAGAAGTTGTTGTGAGATATTCCCAGCCTTCGAAAATAAGCACACAGAGGTCAGAGACCCGTTGTAAGAGCTATCAGGTTCCTAAGATGAAATCTGCTTAGGTTTATTGCAAGTCTTGTTCCGCTTATATACCCATATTGGGTCAGATCTGTCTGGTTTCTATTACAAGTGCACTCATTACAACATTTTTCTTTTGCATATAAAGGAAGTTTGTGTAAGATACCATTTGTTCGATCCCCATTGCAGGGGAATGCTAATCTCATGTTTAGTTAAATTTTATGTGGCAATAGCCTGGACCTGTTACTCAGCAGAGCATAACCTTATTTTGCATATCTAGCATGTTTGGCATCCTCAGACAGCCTCTTACCATATCTTTGATTTATGCTCATAAGAGCCGAATGCTCGAATGTCAGCCTGACTGACAGTTAGTATTGCAATGTATTAGCTTTTACTCCTCCCAACCAAGTATAATTTAACATAGCTTTCAATGGCATAAATTTCTGCTTAGAAGATACACGCAAGTATTCGTATGGGTTTGAAAACTCCCACTCCTAGTCCAAGATTCGTTCTTAACTCATCGGTATACCACCAAATAGTTGGTCCTTTAAGAGACTATGCATCTGAAGGGAGTAGTCTCTTCATTTTTTTGTTACTAAGTATCGTTGCGAAGTAGTACTTCCCAAAATCAAAGAGTCTACTCGTTCTGTCTAGGGCAGATTACGAATTCCGCTAATAAGTTTCATATTGAACTTCTCTCCTTTCAATCTAACCATAGGTCGCCATAGTCTCGGTCGTGAGGCCAGGGTTCAAACCCCTGGTCAGATATTTGGAACAAAACGAATTATGAAAAATATTTCTTCGACGACTTCCTCTCCTCTCTGACCAAAAACTGTGAGAATTAATAAAGTTGCGACGAAAAGTTTTTCAAAAAATCTGTCGTTCGGAATCGACTTTAAACTGTAGGTCTCGCCACTCTTGTATAAAATTAACGCACGCAATATAAGTGATGTTAGAAGCTGACTGAAGGATTGTAATGGCCGATTATGTATGTACATACATATGTGTATAGGTGTCCAAAGCTTTCTGCAGCAGACTTAAATCTCACAAAGCTTCCATCATTGATATAGGATATGTTGTCCTTGCCACTGTTATCTTCTTCTTCTATATATATAAAAATGAATGTATGTTTGTATGTACCTTATAGAATCGTAAACTGTGCATTTGATTATGTTATGATCTTTAGCAAAGTTGTTGCGCATGAGCCGGGAAAGGTTTCTAAGTTGGTATGACCAATTTCCGACAGGTGGCGCCACTGAAAATTACTAAAAATGAATTAAATCGTAAACAGTGCATTTGATTATGTTATGATATTTAGCAAAGTTATTGCGCATGAGCCGACGAAGGCTTATAAGTTGGTATGACCAATTTCCGACAGCACTTCAATAAATGTTCATAATCGAAAACCTCTACATTTTTAAAGTTTATGTAAATTTTTTTTTTAATGAACAAAATCAATAAAATGATTCAAATTTGTTTTAGTTGGAGGCGTAGCAACGCGCGCAGGGTACAGCTAGTTATTAATAAACGCTTGTCCCTACATGTTGTTCAATTCCAATTGAGCTGCTTTCAGATTTTTGTTTTCTTCGCCCAGACAATGGCTCCCTAGATACATAAGTACATGGCATATGTACATCTTGAATATAATTCCTCTATGAACCCTTCTTTTAAATTTTTGAATACAAGAAATTATTTCTTCTAGCAATTAATAACCAACCACCTAACTAAACAGATCTGATGTGCTGGAAATTGTGTTTTTTTTTTCTTCTTCTTATTTTACAAATAATGTTTGTGTGTGTGTGTGTTTAGTTTGCATTTAAAGAAAAAAGGGGTTTTGAATAGTCGCGTAGTCGTCATACATTTTTGGCTTTCATGATGTGCACATTAATTTAAATTAAATTCTCATCTGCGTACAACTCTAAAATGTATGTTTGAATATTAAACAACAACAACCACAACAACAACAAAAAAAGAGTACAAAAAAATTAAAAGAAGTTCCTTCCTTCCTTACTTCCTTTTTTTGTTTTCTCCATGCCCCTCAGAATAATATGCTCGTAGTTGTGTAGACAACATAACATTATTGTTGTTGGTTTAATGTATGCCCTCCTTTAAGGTTTTTTTTTTGAAGAAAACACGCTATTCTCTTAAACACCAAACTGGTACTTATTCTTCTTCTAATATATGTTTTTCGTACCCTCATTTTGAATTAAAAAAAAAATTACAAGAAAAAAACACACACATACACACACATCAACTGTATAGAATTTAAATTAAAAACCTACAAAAAAAAAAAATAAAAAAAAATTGTAGAAAAAGGGGTACGATAAACACAAAAAAAAACAACAATAACAACAACTGATCCATCCATCTAGCAACAGAGGAAAATATTAAAATTTCTAGTTTCTTTAGGTAAAACCTAAGGGCCTGTTTTTATAAGACAAACGATTTCAGACGAACGTCTAAACAACACTTAAATTTGTTTGTGTTGAAAACACAATCGTCTTAAATCGTTTGTCTTACAAAAACAGTGGATAAGTATGTACATATGCATGGATGTACGTACATATGTACAGCGGTGTTCGAAATAATAGGAGTGCTACCATGTAATATTTTCAAAGTCAAAAATTTTTATTGTACCAATTTACAAAACATGATATATTCTAATGGTAATTACAACGATACGTAAGAAATAAAATACAATAAAGAATCTCGTAATAACTTTAATATTTGCGATGAAATTGATTCATTTCTGTGTTTGCCCTTGATTTCAGTTGATCAAAAAAAAATAGGAGTGTGAGTGTTCTTTTGAAAATAAAAATATATAAGAGCATATAATTAAAAAAAAAAAAAGTGAACCGTAAGTACGGAAAAATGTAATTAAAACTTTTTCTACAGTGATTCACATAAATTTTTGTAATAGTGGGACGACGAAAGCACTCTACTGAAGAAAAGAGAGAAAAATTTTCGAAAAAAAGCCAAAACAAAAAACAAAAGAAATTAAGGAAATCTTAAGTTACTCCGATCAAATGATCACAAATGCATTAAAATATAAAAAAAGCCCGAAACGCGTGTGCGCAAGGGCAAAACATCAACTGTCGATGACCGCCGAATTGTGCGATTCAGCAAACTAAATCCTTCGGCGTCTTCAAAAAAATTCAAAAGGATCTGAGTCTTGCCGTAAGTGGCCCTACTATTCGTAGGCGTCTGATGGACAACAATTTATTGGCAAGAAGTCCTCAAAAGGTGCCATTGCTGACAAAAAAAAAAAAAACAGGAAGCAGCACGCTTAAAGTTTGCCCAAGAACATATCGATTGGCCAAAAGAAAAATGGAGAAACATACTGTGGACCGACGAAAGCAAAATTGTTTTATTTGGTGGCACTGGGTCTAGACAGTATGTTAGACGCCCAACGCCAAATATAAAGCTCAGTATACACAAAAGACAGTTAAACATGGTGGTGCAAAACTAATGGAAGCTTTTCATATAATGGTGTAGGCCCAATACATCCAATTATAGACATAATGGATAGGAACGTCTATGTTGGCACTTTGCCCACACCTCTAAAATGGATATTCCAACAAGATAAGTGCACGAAACACACCAGTAAATTGGCAAAATAGTGGTTTCGGGTTAATGGGATAAAGGTTATAGCGTGGCCAGCTCAGTCTCCTGACCTTAATCCCATAGAACATCTATGTGGAAATGTTAAAAAGTATGCTACAGAGAAACAACCTTCAAATGCAGAAGAACTATGGATCACTGTGCGCGGATGCGTGGCATCAAATTCCTTTAAACAGAAGATGCCAAGATCTTATTGACTCAATGCCTCGTAGACGTGCTGAAGTCATTAAAACAAATACTAAAATAGCTATAGTATTTTAAGATAATATCAAACTTTCGTGCCTTTTGTTTAAAAATTATTAGGTTGTTTGCTAACACTCCTATTATTTTGCACAATTAATTTTGAGAGTAAGCTTTATTTACATGAAATATTTTTTTGTTTTCATAGTTTTAACTAAATAATTAAGTGTTAAAAAATTAGAAAATTAATTGGAAATGAATTTTAAGTCAAAAAAATTTGATATTTTGTTTTATATTTTTCTTAATTTTAAACTTTGAACGGCACTCCTATTATTTTGAACACAACTGTACATATGTACTTATGCAAGCACGTAAA
The DNA here is from genome assembly GCA_927399465.1 of Sarcophaga caerulescens. Classification (NCBI taxonomy): domain Eukaryota; kingdom Metazoa; phylum Arthropoda; class Insecta; order Diptera; family Sarcophagidae; genus Sarcophaga; species Sarcophaga caerulescens. Next base: position 89,289,550 of record OV656867.1, read on the forward strand.
ATGTGTGAAACAAACAAAGAGCATTGATCCACATTAGCTACCGAAAAACAAAAACCGTACTTTTTAACTACCCATCTGCGGCCATCTTCTTCTATACGCTATAAAATGTTATGAGTATTTACGTATGTATGTATGTATGTGTACATATAACTGTGTGATAATATGGATTTAAGGCAGCTGCTTTTACTTATTCATTCGACAACGATTAACGAAACGATCCTTAGTTTAAGTGTGTTTGTTCGTTTATCTGAAATTTGCATAGAAACGAAATCTTATTATAATAACATTGGTTTTTTTGTTTTTCTGTAGGACTTTTGTGTAGGACACCCTTAAGACAACAAAACAAATGCTCTTACTCGCACACACACACACACACACACATAAATGTACGTAATAAGACAGAAGACAAAATTCAATTCCTTTAGGGTGTGTGTTTAAGAAGCATAAGTAAATGTGTGTGATAACAACTAAACAATTGTATGCCTTTGCTTTGCATATTGTATTGTTGTAAAGACACTTTTAAAAACGACCGGAGCACGTGCACGAAATTCAAATCCGTCGTCAGTGTTTCAGCTGTCGCTAGAAAGTGATTGTTGTTGTTGTTGTTGTGTTGTAGAGAGAGACAAAATCGAATTCAATATAATTAATTTTCTAAGAGGAGATTGTCAGGAAACGGAATTAATTGCAATGAACGAAAACTCTTTTAAATGATTTCTTGTTGCTTGTACATCTGCTAGAATCATAGAAAAAATCTTGAAGAAGAAGAAGAATCTTACTTGAAATTATTTTCTTTTGTTCATTATCTTCGTCGTCATTTTTAAGCATTACAATGGAAATATTCCATTTTCTTTTATTTTATTATTCCTCTCGGGGAGAAAGCTTCTCTCTCTGACGCATTTTATTTAAACTTAACGTTTTAATTGTTGGCCACATATACATATGTAGTTGAAGATAACTACTCCTCTACTAATATTGCAATGTTGCCCTGTCATCTTACAGTGAATTTACTTCTGAATTGACGCTTAATTTGATATCCTTTGACAGTCTTCGTTTTACATGGTGACGGGGCAAAATATGCAGTAGTTCGTAAAGTGTATTAACGCGCTCTTCTTATATGTAAACTATTTTAAGTTAGGTAAATGGGTAGCTTGCCGTTTACAGGCAAGATCACTTGGTGGCCATGTGGCCCATTGTGTTATCCAGTGTGTGGTAAGCCTCCTTGTCATGAATCGATACCACGAGTTCTGGATGAAACCGGCCAGTTAATTTAGTGGCAGGTTCGCCACCATATCTATAGGGTGACTTTTTAGCTATTATCTTTTTGGCAACACTGGTTTAAACAGCTCACGCACATTTCGTGTTTTGTTTCACTGTCAAACATCGTCAGTTTGGTCTATAATTTAACCATGAATCGTCTTACAAACGAACAACGCTTGCAAATCATTGAATTTTATTATCAAAATGCGTGCTCTGTTAAGAAAGTTCATCGCGCGCTTCTTCCATTTTACGGTCAGTTTAATCGACCCACAGAAGCGGCTATCCGTGAGATGAAATCCAACTTTTTTTTGCCCAAAATGCAAGAGTTTGACTTGCATGACATGTGGTTTCAACAAGACGGTGCCCCCTGCCACACAGCACGCATAACAATGGACTTATTGAGAGGCGAGTTCGGTGAACATTTTATTTCACGTTCGGGACCGGTCAATTGGCCGCCTAGATCGTGCGATTTAACGCCTTTAGACTATTTTTTGCGAGGCTATGTTAAAGCTCATGTCTATACAGGCAAACCCGCTTCAATTGACTCATTGGAAGACAACATTGAAGCATTTATTCGTGAGATACCGGCCGAAATGTTGGAAAGATTATGCCAAAATTGGACTAAGCGGATAAACCATTTGAGGCGCAGTCGCGGTCAACATTTGCATGAAATAATCTTCAAACATTAAATTATATGGACCGTACTATCGATTCAAATAAAGATTTCATTCATTTTTCTGAATTTTATGTGTTTTTTTTTGAAAAATTTTCCTATAGCTCTTAAAAAATCACTCCTTACTTCGTTTTGCCCTCATACACTGCCAGATCCATCTTAGTAGACTCAGTAGATTGCGGCGCGGCAATCTATAAAATATGATCATTTTATATGCGGAGCGTCAACAATATTTTATGCTGCTGCTGCGACCTTAGGATAATTTCTCTTTTTCATCCCAGCAATGAGAGAATTAATGCTTGCAGTGGGGGTATTTGGGTTGGCAATGAGACCATAACATGCATGAAATTGAGATTTTAAAAACGCGTTACCTACAATAGAAGTATTAAGAACGCGTTAAAATATTTTAGTGGCACTGGCATTGATAAAATAGAATTAAAGCACATGCGTGTTGGCCTAAGGGGAAATTACAGAATTGCTGCACTGCAAATGCTGTGTCTAATGTGTTTATAGCATCATGAATTTCTTCTTCTAAGCTTGCTATATTAATAATATTCTTTTAACATCTAAACAACAATAACAGCCGGGCAAGAGTAAATTTTTGAACAAATTAAATAATCATGAAATAAATCCAACGGTTTTCAAAATAATTTCTTTTTCAAATTAACTTTCTTTCTAACGCTTTTCGTACAGAAACAAAATGAATGAATTCGTGAACAAGCCAAGCCTATGGTGTGGAGAGAGCAAACTCACAGGAGAAGATTATTCAAATCTCGGTTATAATTACACTATGCTACAAAATAAAAAAAATTAAATACACCCGGCTAATGACATAGTGTAGGTTATGAGTTTTGTTGAGTAGATCTCAAAAATATTTTTTTTATATTTCTCGAACCCTCCAAACTTTTTTTATTTGACAAAAACTGTTTTTTTTTAGACTTTACGCACAAATTTCTGGATTACTTAAACATTTTTGACCCGATTTCCAAAATTTAAATCTTTTTGGAAAAGGGAGAGATGGACCTTTAAAACGTTATACATATATCTATTATTCGGCTTAATATGCTATCAGATTTGATGAGGTAAACTTGGAAAATGTGAATTTTTTTCATATTTTTTCAAGTTTGTCCGTTCATAGTAGCAAACTTTAATTAAAAAATATGAAATAAGTGATGACATTCTGAAATTGCATTATCTTGTGAAGAGATTGGCACTTAGTTTGATCAAATCGGACAAAAATTACTGTAGTTATTATTTAAAGAGTCTAACAGTCGAGTTATATTTTTTATATATGTCATCTCATCAAATGAACTTTTAGTTCAAATATCTTCAGAATTTTTGATGGATCTTGATTGTTTATCACTAAATATGTCAATTTTACGTTTGAGCGGCCACCAGAAGTTGGCCAATGTTTGCGCAAAGAGAAATAATAATATTTCCAAAAAACACAAATATAAGACGACTTCTGGTGGCCGCTCAAACGGGAAATTGACACATTTTATGATAAACAATCAAGATCCATCAAAAATTCTGAAAATTTTTGAACTAAAAGTTCATTTGATGAGATGACATATATAAAAAATATAACACGATTGTTATACTATTTAACTAATAACTACAGTAATTTTTATAAAATTTGGTCAAATGATGGTTCAATCTCTTCACAAGCGAACAGACTTTAAGAATATTATCACTTATCTTATATTTTTTATTAAATTTTGCTACTATGAATGGACAAACTTGAAAAAATATGAAAAAAATTCGAATTTTCCAAGTTTACCTGATCAAATCTCATAGCATATTAAGCCGAATAATAGATATATGTATAACGTTTTAAAGGTCCATCTCTCCCCTTTTCAACAAGATTTAAATTTTGAAAATCGGGTCAGAAATGTTGAGTAATCCAGAAAAAACTGTTTTTGTCAAATAAAACAAGTTTGGAGGGTTCGAGAAATATAAAAACGGTATTTTTGAGTTCTACTCAACTAACTACTCAACTAACTAACTAACAACGTATGCTATGTAGTTACTCGGGTGTATTTTCACTGTCGCACCGTGTTATTAGAATGATGGAATTTCTTCTTCTTATTTTTTTTTTTTTGTAACAATTAAACTAAATGTTGCATCCACATGCTAATTGTTTTGAATATTTAATATAAGTTTTCTATTCTTTTCCATTCGATTTTACATTCCAATTTTTTCTGGTTAAAACTTCGCCTCAAAACTTGGATTATAAAATAATGCCTCGGCTGCTACTGCTGCAGTGTGGTACAAATGAAAATCATTTACAAACACAACACAGAGAAAGAAAGAAGAAAAATGTGCATTAATGAATGAACAACACACACCATCATTATGAATGAATGTTAAAATGTTTGTGATAATCATCATGATGTTAATGATGGTGATGATGATTATCTTTTTAACTGATTTTGTTTCTTTTTTCTTTTGTAAAAGCATCTCTTAAAAAAAATATGGTGAATGAATGTTGGGAAGTACGATTAGGAGAGTGTCGTGGAGAGCGTAATAAAAAATGTGTGATCATTTTCATTATGATCATTTATTATAATCATTATGATAATAATCATAATTAACACATGCAGTTTAACTATTAAGAAAAGCAAAGACAAAGTAAAATGAAAAAAAAAACAAAATAAAGTCGGAAAAAGGTGATTGCACTACAATGGTATGCGTTTAATCTCTCTCTCTCTCTCTGTCCGCCTTTTTGCCTACCGCAACCTCCCCCCCATTCTCTTTACTACACACAATGTCTTTTAGGCCGGCTTTTTTTATTCCTGTTTTCTTCTTCGTCTTCTTCTACATCAGCTTTGGCTTCTGCTTCTTTTTCATGGGCTTTTATTTTTTTTTGCTTATGCTTTGCAATATTTTCTATGCTTCTTCTCTGACAATTTCTTAAACTAATCTAACTGAACATTGCATTCCCAGCCTACATTTATGTTGTACCCGAACAGTATGCCTGTGTATGTACATACATACACGAAGCAATTGACGATCATGAAGCTGTTGCTGTTGCTGTTGCTGTTACTGTGTATATTGATGTTGGCGTGGCATACTTGGTATACTAAGTACTTGTAATGAAAAACACACACACACACACACACACACACACACGTACACATAAACACAGAGAAAGAAAAGAAAGAATCATAAAAAAAAAAATGTTGAAGAAAAAGTGCATTCCAGTGTGGTGGGACGGACACCAGTGTGGTGTGGTGGTTTTATTGCCTTTTTTCACTTTCTCTTTAACCCTTTTGTTATGGTTCGGGGTCATTATGATACCGACAACGATTGGGTAATAAAATTATAAGAAATTCCCATAAAACCGTATACTTGTTATCACTTTATGTCGCTTCTCTTATTATTAATTGTTGTTTTTTAAATTAAAAAAAAAAACGTTAATAAAAGGAAACATGTAAGGCAGTTAAGAGATAGAGAGAGCCCCGCATAAATACAAGAAGAATTTATGCATGTTATGTTCAAAATTTCGGTTACTTTTTTTTTTTTTTTTGTTGGTTACGCTAGAATAGTAATATTTTTTGACTACAGCAAGTGGCTTTAAATGAAATCATCTTTTTGTTTTAATTATGTTGGTTAGACTGTTGTTTTCAACACATAAAAATACCGTTAAATTTTAGCTGTTAATAGAATTTTCCATTGTATTTTCTAATATTTAAAATGAAGCGGTGTTTTTGAAATAAAAAACTAGTTTTCTAAAGAAAAAAAATTTAACAGTTTTTTCTGAAAACTCGGTGTTGTGGGAAAATTAACTCAATTGTATCCCCACTTTATTGCATTTAATTATAATTACAAAATACTGCATATCATTTTACTTAAATTAAAACGGAAATAAACCCATTTTTGTAGTTCAAACGAAGCCGTGTTGAAAAACAAGGAACTCTCTTTTTGTCAAAAAATTTTTTTGTTTTACTCGAAACGATATTGAAACCTGAAAATGGCTGACTTTGATCGAATATTGCCAAAATTGTTTATTTTCCACATTATTGATAATAAATTGGAATAGTTTTTTTTTTTTTTTAGGTTGAAAGGATGGAGATGAAGGTTTTAGGTTCAAGGTCTTATGTGTAAGCCATCAATTCGGCTTGTTGTGAACTCATCGTATTTTTTTTTAGGAAATCTCTGTTTTACACAAATTTCCTGTGTTTCACACAAGTTTCCTTGGCTTTTTCTATTCCATTTTTGTAAGATAAGTCATGTCTGTCTAGTATTTTCCTTAAATATGGAAATCTTGAGTTTGCTATAACCTGGCTATGGCATCAAAAGTGATCCATGGTTTGACTATGCCTTCACCACATGCCTTTCATTCATTATTATCCACCACAGCGATACCATTCAGTTGTACATTTGAAGGTGTAGTGTCTCATTAAAGTCATGGTTTTCCTTCCATTAGTATTGCCCCAGTCGTCGTAGTCTAGTAGGTAGTGTGTTGGCTCATTAGACGTAAGGCCACGGTTCAAACCTCAGGTCAGACATCAAAACCGAAATATAAAAATATTTCTTCGGCGACTTCCTCTCAGAAGATATCTGGCAAAAACTCTGAAAGTAAATAAGTTACCATGAAAAGTTTCTCAAAAATCTGTCGTTCGGAGTCGATTTTAAACTGTAGGTCCCGCCACTCATAGATAAAAATTAACACACGCAACATAAGTGGTACAAGAAGCTAGATTGTAATCCTGACTAAAGGGTTGTAGTGACCAATTATGTATGAATGTATGTATGTATTTGAATCTTGAGCTTGAGAAAACCTGGCATCGTTTCGATATCTTTATCACGTGCCTTCCATTCATTTTTATCTACCACAGCTATAACGTTCAGTTGACCATGTGCAGATGTAGTGCCTCATTAGTGTGCTTAAGTGACCTTTACTTAGTCTTAAAATCATGTTTTTCTTCCCTTAGTATTACCCCAAAGTATAAAATTTTCCTCTTCTGTCGTTATTACACAATAGTAGACTGCTTCTCCATGCAAAGGCTTTGTGTTATGGAGGCTTATGTTCTGTAATTTCCTAGGCTTTTTAGCTACATTATTCACTTTCTCATTTCCGATCGCTTTTTTTTTTTTTTTTTTTTTTATGAAACCAGCACTCAGGGGATGGCCCCTACTCATGCAGTGCATGGTGCAGGTTTTTAAGAAAGGTGGAAAGGGGAAAGATGCGAACGGCAAGGAAACGAGTTGCTGCTAGGTGACTATAAAATGGCCAGTGCTATACCTTCACCATTAGACAGTCTACAGGCAATCGTCCGCAAGAAGCCCGCAGTTTCTCACACCACCTATGTTGTGTGTGTTAATTTTTATACATAAGTGGCGGGACGTCCTTACTTAATAGATCGTTAAACATCTTTAGCCAAGAAGAGAGATCTTGAGGCTGCAGAACATGTAGGAACGCCGGCGTAGATGACACTGGCACACGTGTCTAATGAAATTCCATTCGGGAACCAATCAGGAGGAAATAGTGGAGACACTTAGATGTCTCCTCAACCTTCGATACGCAGTCCGGACGCGGATATGAGCATGAAGGGGCCAAAGGGCCAAAAGGACTCCACTCCGAAGTAATACCACCGTAGTTCCGGAGTGGGCACAATAGTCCACGAGACGAGGGGGCGATTTAGTGGGTGGGGGCTCCACTCACGGAGGACGTGACGACTTCCTCTATGGTGCGGTTAGGTACATTTACCCCTCCTCGGCGTAAAAAGAAAAAAAATACATCTTTAGCCAGGATTACAACCTAACTTCTTGCACCAGCAATGCTGTGTGTGGGTGTTAGTTTTATGCAAGAGTGGTGGAACCCACTTCGAATGACAGATTTGAGCAACTTTTCATGGCAATTTTATTTTACTCTCACGGTTTTTGTCTTTTTTGTTGCCTTTTTAATCAAGTGATCTGATCGAAGAGTCTTTGAACACAATTTATCTAAAACTAAGCTTTACAGTCTTTCTTTAAAAAGCAAAAGATTCCCACTTATTGGTCAATATGGGCTTTCCTTATTTTTTCTCAACTGAAGCATCCAATTTAATCTATTCATACAAATCCTTTTCATGTCCTGGATTACTTACTTATTTCATTGGTCATTACAACTCATTAGTCTAATATGCTATATTCCTTACACAGATTTAATACGCATTCAATTCTAATTCAGTCAAGCATAGGCAATAGTAAACTGGAGATTCAACAATTTCTCCAATACCGTCAAAAAGTGTCCACTTCCAGCCTGATCACCTGATGAAGAACAAGGCACAGTAACAACTTTTCAAGAGGCATTTCTATGCAGATAGAGGCCAACCTCCCGCTGACGTGATAGCCAGTCAGTGCTTTTAAGTGCAATTCTTTCTCAGAACTGTATTGTTCATTGCAAAAAAAAAAATCTCAGCTTGGAAGACACTATAGCTGTTACGAAGCCTATTGTTTTCTATTTGGGCATGCCATTGATATTACATTGAAGTCGCCGTAGTCTAGTATGTAATATCAATACGTACATAATTGGTCATTACAATCCCTGAGTCAGGATTACGACATAGTCGTCCTTGTGTAGATAATCACTTCCAGACATAACTACTCTTGCTAAATTTTAATCACACTGCAGTTGTCGCAACTATCGTCAGATCATCGCCAAATCTCTGCCTCTAATGTTTCTTGTATAGTTGTCCTTAAATATAAGTTTGAAGAACTCGTCACTTGTATTCGTAATACAGACTAAAAGGTTGACGAATATATTCGTTCGCTTCAGTTTTGTGTGAAACATTATCAATTTTCATGGGTATATGATCCAGTTCTAACGCCATTTTTTTTATTTCTACTCAATACTTATTAGCATGTCTTATTTTTTCTAATAAAAATCTTTTAATGTAATAAATTTGATTTGAATTGATATCTCGGTGCCTCGTACAAGGCGTCTTAAACCAAAAATGTGTTCGTATGCTTGCCATGTCGATCGACATGGAAATATGACATCAAAAGAATTTCCTGCTAATCTTTTATCTTTTCGCTGTTGATAGTTTCACAAACATTTTGTTTTTTTTTTTTTTTTTTTTTTTTTTGTTCAAAACAAAAACGTGAGAGCTTACTGGTCACATAACGAGATAACGACACGTATAAGCGACCTCCATTCAATACAGGGGCCCTCACCTAATTTAAAGAGAATTAAGAAATTTGCATTCCAAGCAAGTTAGACATTTTAAGAACACACCACAAAAATAATAAAAACAATAATGTATCATAATCCACCAACACCACCACCACCACCATACTCTTTATTCCTCAGTTGTTAAATGCAAACAAATTCCATTCTGGATTCCATTTGAGTGCTGCAGGCAGGCATAAAACGAGTACCAACGAAGCAGCAAGAACAAGAATTGACACACAAATATTGTAAAAAAGTTGAGGAATTTAAAGTTTTGAACAACAACAACAACAGCTAGCACCAACAACAACAACAAGAAAACAAATGAAAAACAACAAACACAAAAAATAGGTGTCATTATCTAACGTTTAATACTCTGCTTTTTTTTTTATTATGAAGTGTTAATACCAGCCAATATATGACAACATAAACATGCATACATACATGCACACATACATACTTAAAAATGTACACGCACATCGTGTACTTTGTAGCAGTATGCCTGTCTGTACGTATTCATATAATGGTTCTGAACATGAATGTGAGTGTGTGAGTGTTTATGCAGCCATTTGTCTAAAGGTATGACAGACAACAACGACTGACTGCATGCATGCATGCTCGGTATGTACTTCTTTATGTCTTGTGTGTCTGTCTGTCTGTCTCTCTGTTGTCTTTTAATGAAATGTGTGTGCTGTTGTGTTAGAAGAAATGTGAAAGAAGAAATTCAAGAAAAATTATGAATTCTTGGAATTTTGTAAAGAGAAATAAAAAAACAACAAAAACAAAATTCCGATATTAAATTGAACTGAATTATTACCAAAAAAAAAAAAACCAAGAAAAGAAAAGTCAACTAAATTACCAGCCATTCAATGGAGAATGTTAGCAACACTAAATGTTGATGTCGTTGTCGTTGTCGGGTTTTTTCAATCATTTAGTCAATCACCGAAATGGTTTCTGATGTCGTCACCTATCGAGTCGTCTCTGCTATTATTTGTTTTGATACGACAGAGAGAGAGAGAGAGAGACAGACAGCGTTTTTAATGTCTTGTACGTACACGCAACGAAATACTCGATGGAATGCGTGCATTGATCGTAAAACCATTTCTACACTTAATTATTTTCTATGTATGTATGGGTGTATATGTGTGTGTTTTTTTAATTTTATTTCAACATTTAAATTTCTAAAATAGGGTCTTTCAAGTTCGATTTGGGATTTTTAAAAAAGTTTCATTTTCCGGGTTTTTTTTTTTTCTTGATCCAAGTCTGCAAGCTGCGGATCTAGGAATCTCTTGGCCTTAAAGTAGAGTGGCCCAATCAGGAGCCTAATATGCCACATTCCTTACGTAGATTCAATACGCATTCAAATCTAAAACAGTCAGTCAGGGTTAAAATAATTCCTAAGTCACCAAGCAGAGGATCTAGAAATCTCTTGGCCTTAAAACTAGCTAGGATCCTGCTTGCCATATTCTTTACACAGATTCAATACGTATTCAATTCTAAAACAGTCAAACCTGGGCAATAGTAAACTGGAGATTCTATAATCTCTCCAATACCGCCTAAAGGTATCCACTTCAAGTCTGATCACCTGTTCGATCAGGCCAAATAAGTATTCCCAAGGAGCAAGGCACAATAACAATCGCCTTGTGAGGTCTTTCCTTTCAGGCAGAGGTTAACCTCGAGCATACATACTTGATCGCCAGTCAGTGTCTTAAAGCGTAATTCGTTCGTAGAATAGTACTGTTACTCGCAAAAAACTCAGCTTGGAAGATCATTAATATCACTAACATACATACATGTCTACACAATTGGTCATTACTACCCTTTAGTCAGGATTACAACCCTAGCTTCTCACACCACTTATATTGCGTGCGTTAAATTTTATACGTGAATAGCAGGACCTACAGTTTAAACTATATTCGGAACGACAGATTTTTGTGAAACTTTTCATGGCAATTTTATTTTCTCTAAGAGTGTTTGCCAGAAATCTGCTGAGATAAGTCTGTTGGAGATGTGCTAACCTGGCGTTTGAACCGAGGCCTCATGCCTAATAAGCTAACACACTACCTACTGGGCTACGGCAACTTTAATTACTTTCATACCTTAATCAAAACTCCTCTTTAATCGACTTCGGTATGCCACTTACCACAGTCAAGTTGGCCTTTGCGCGGAAATTCTTTCGGGACGCCAACCTATCCTCGGTCAATGAGGAGTCCTACTCCACCGCTAGACTTACTTGTCCCTCGATAGATAGAAAGCGCGCCAACTAGTTACTCGAACTTGCACGTAACGTCAGCTCGATCACAGTGACCATGCTTACATGGTCATTGTGTTATGGGAAGACACACGGAAAGAATGCAGCTCCTATCTAACGTCTTCTGCCGTGGGTGCAGATCCGCTGAGAAAGAGAAGACTGTTATCCACTTTCTTTGTCAGTGCCCATCTTTTGCGAGGTGCAGATATAAGTTATTTGGCTCTGCAATCCTTGTCAGCTTGACAAAGCGCTATCATCCACTGATTTGAAGGGTTAAACTGCATTTATCAAACCTTCGAGCTGTTTTTCCAATGTAGGGTTGTCGTGCTTTTAATGTGCAGCCCTTGCGCTGACCAACTTCTTCCCTAGTCTGATGGAACTTGGTTAGTACAGGGACTGCCTTCACCTGTTGCGTCACAACGGGCCGCTATGCGTGAGCTTTTGGTATCAAAGTATCACTCCAATCTACCCACCTATCTACCTAACCACAAACTGAAGTTGCAGTAGTCTAGGAAGTAGAGTCCGTTCTGTTCAAAATATCTGAACTGGGATTTGTACAACGAGCTCACACATCTAATAAGCCAACCAGTATCTACTAAACTACAACGATTTTTAAAATATTTTCAGAATATTTGATTAATTTTCATTAAAAAAACAATTCCAACTTGTAAGACTCTGTGGCATTTTATCTATGATTTTATTTATATATACCCTACGATACCATCGCAAAACTTTGTACAAACTTATAAGTGACAAGTAGTCCAGCTAAGACGCATTAAATTAAAACTTCGATTAGATAAGATTTTTTGCAATCTATTAACAGAATATTGTAGCAACTATGTCAAGGTCATCATAATTCGCTAATAACAATCAGGCAATATAGGTTTTTATAGCAAAAACGTCAAGGAAAGTTTAGTACAGAACTTACTAGGCTTTTGGGGTTAGTGACTTGCAACAAAATTACAATATTTTCGAAACTGTTAGGCTTAATCAAAGGATGTTTTATTAAACTGTGTGTTATCTTAACCCATTCGCGGTGGTTCACCTGTATTACACTTTGCAACTTCTCACGACAGCGCAATTGACCATTCCAGAGATCAGCACTGAATTGTTTTTTCGCTACTCATAAGCACTCATGAAATTTTGAATATTAGTGAGGCCATAAAATATTGAAATTTAACTACTCGTGATTCATTCATACTCACCACTACAACGTTGATTTGTAAGTAGTACAGGTTGCAATGAGTATGCGTACAACGTCCACATCAAACTCATACCATTCGAAATATGTTTGATTCATAAGCCTACACATTTAGGGCCATTATTACAACTTGCCGTAAAACTTGGGTTTAGTTAAAGGTACCTTTAGCTAAAGGGAACTGTAAAGTTATCTTTAACTGATTTTCGTTATTACAACTTACAGATAAAATAAAATTAAAATATGGCAGTGCCGGAGCAAAGTCGATAAAACAGCTCAATTAAACAAGTTTTTTTTTTAACGCAGTGGCAACAGCGGACTTTGTATTTTTTTTGTTGTATATGATCATTTTGTTTAAATTTGAAGTTGCCATATCGAAAATAGTATATGATATGGCAAGTTCAAGCATTAAGTGACCTTTAAATGTTAAAGGTAGGATGATCTTCCCTTTAGCTTAACGATCACTTCTATCTTTTTGGGTACTCATAATAATGAAAAACAATTTATCTGCCCGTTAAAATCCTCCCCCTTTAGTTAACGGCAAGTTGTAATAATGGCCCTTAGATTTATAATTTTAGAAAAATACTTATAAACAGACGTCGGCACAAAGAGAACATGATAAAAATGTGTCTGTATTTGTGAGAAGCATGTGTATAACCCAGAGGAAAATTGTTAGTAATTATTGTTTCAAGCAATGTTTGAACAAATATTGTGCTTTTTGATGTCATTGGTATTTTTCGCACAAGTTTTTATGGATTTGTAGTGAGAGTCATCATTACATATTGCAGGTACCTTAAATTCGATATATGTATTTAAAGCAAAAAAATCTGTTTCCCAGTTTTTCTTCACATTTTAATTAAATTTTTCTTTGGGTGTACAATTGATACACAAAAAAATTTCAAAAAGAAGCGATGAGAACCTGCTTAACTGAAAGCTGACAAGCAACTGAATGCATTCTTATGCTCTTTTTAACGAACATTGTTGATGTTCGTGTCCTATGTGTGTAAAAAGCCGAAGAAGTTCGACCCCCGGGGGACATTGGTGCCGACGTCTGCTTATAAATTATTCGAGTCTTTACAGTCTTAGTTGTTGTTGCATTTACAAAAAAAGAAAACAGACACATAAGCAAAAAAGACAGCAGAGCAGCAAGCAGAGCAAACACACAACCTTCTAGTAAGTATCTCAGTGTTCGTACGCGATTCGTACTTATTTTGTGATTCGCGTGTATATGTTGAGTTATGGAGAGTCGAAATCAACAACAACATCAACACGTATGATGTTAAGTATGAGTGTATGATGAGTACTTCAAACATTGAATATGAGTAGAGGTTCGTTTCATGATATTAAAATAAGTACCGGGTTATCCATTTCGTGGTTTCAAAAGTAAACGTAAATAAAACACATATAAAATATTTTTTTCATGATATTTCTTTTTTATTGTAAAGTTTGAACGTTGACATTATGGGTGAACAACTACATCATTTAAATGACCTCCACGCGAAGTGTTGCAAGCATTGATTCTTTTGAGGTAATTTTCGACCATTTTTTGACACATATTGGGCGGTATCTCAGCCTTAGCTTGACGAATGTTGGTTTTTAAGTGCTCAAGAGTTGCATAAACACGGTCTTTCGCGTAGCCCCACAAAAAAAAGTCTAATGGTGTCCAATCGCATGATCTTGGTGGCCAGTTGATATCGTCACGACGAGAAATTACGCGGCCAGGAAATGTCTCTTGCAATAAAGCCATATTCGCTCGAGTTGTGTGGCATGTGGCACCATCTTGTTGAAACCACATATTCTCCAAGTCGTATTCATCAATAGCAGGCAAAAAAAAGTCGGTTATCTTATGACCATAACGCTCCGAATTGACGGTGACAGACGTTCCATCGTCGTTTTCGAAGAAATAAGGTCCAATCACACCTTCGGACCAAAGAGCACACCAAACGATGATGCACAGGCCTTTCAATATTTGTAACCACTCCAGTCTCTTCAAATTTCTTCACAATTTTGCCAATTGCTTGCGTTGTTGGACGATTATGTAAACCATAATCTCCATGCTGTGGCACAATCACCATTTTTGTAGTAGGTTTTGATAATTTTTATACGTTGCGTGATAGTTACGCGATCCATTTTCGTCAATGTCAGACTTTCGACTGAAAAGAAAAAAATTGGTTTCACAACTTAGTTTGACAGTTGTCGAATTCCAGTCCCATACTTTTGAAACCACGAAATGGATAGCCCTTTATGAATGCGTATAAGTATCAGAAATTATGACTCATTGCTGATCTCTGGTACCCATACATCATTGTTATCGTTCATGCAAGTGAACAAATACTGCCGTGTATATACGGCACACCAGCCTCAGTATTTACTTTACTGCCGTATTTACACCATGTCAGCCGCTGTAATGCACCAAGTGACTGCAGTATATACACGGCAACCGTTACGAAAGTGTTACACTAGAGAGGTAGGGTATTATGGGGTTCGTAATTGATTGACTGTAATTATTGTATTTGTTTTTATAATTTTTTGTTTTTATTATCATGCGTACGAGATAAGCATAAGTACAAGTACGAAGGCAAACACTTGAAATGCATACATAAGTATAAGCTTACTACATATGTACATACGTACGTTTATACATATTTAATAAATATATATGTACGTACGCACCTCTACACTTAACATTATAGGTTTTGTTTTCTAAAAAAACAGTCCACGAACCAAGCATTTGGTAAGAAAGTTTAAAAAGTTTCAAAAATACAATGGAATCTAAGAGAATAGGCTTGTTATGGCAATTATATTTTTGGGTAGTAAGACCTAGCTTCATATTCATACACGAAAGTTACAATCATAACCTCATGAAAGTTATACAAAGTAACGCTAAGCGCTGGATACACTTGCCCAGAGGCTGGGATTGACTCACAACAACTTGTGCAGAAGCTGTAATGCCAGGAAAGAAGAGAAGGACACGAAATAGTTTTTCTGTCAGTGTCTGGCACTTTTGAATTAAAGAGTGTATTTGAGAATTCTTGATTATCCAGAATGTCATTGACAGAACATTTGGTTTTCTTTTCCTAAAACTATCATTCAACAAAATATCTCCTTGTTAGCTACGTTTCTTTGTAATAAAACGCAGTTCGTTGTAGTTTAGTAGGTCGTGTCTTGGCTTATTGGCAAGTGTTCTCTGCTTAACGTGAGCCTCGCCGTTAGGCATCTCCCACGGTGCCACAAAGGACACATAGTGAATATAAAGCGTAGACCAACGCCCCCACATACATACATGCTGTAAGCACTGGCTGCAACACTGTATGTGGGTACCAATTCAAAATCATGCAATTTGGACAAGACTTCCCCCTTGTTTAGGGGTCGGAGACCATCTAAACTCCTTAATGCGTTAAGAATGTAACGCCACACCGTACTGACACACTCCCCGCGGTTTGGGTCTAAACCACGTGCTCCCATAAAGGGGGCCTCATCAATTGCCAGGCAGGGACAAGTCCCTGGGGCTCCTGACACCCGTGGTACCAGATTAAAGACCTCTGGTCAGGCTTCGCAGCCAAGCCAAGACCAGACTGCTACCAGTTGAACCCCAAATAGTTCCTAACTGGTAGCAGCACCCTTAGTCGCCTTTTACGACAAGTATGGTGATCACTGTGGTAGTATTCTCTTCCCGCTACCACACGGGGATGGCTTATTGGCAGTAAGCCCCTGGTTCAAACCCTGGCGTAGAGATTTCTAATAAAACGATCCTGTTAGCTCTGTTTGATGTAATAAAACGTAGTTCGCCGTAGTTTAGTAGGTTGTATGTTGGCTTATTGAGCGTTAGACCGTTGTTTCAAACCCCTGACTTAGAGATCTCAAAGAAAACGATTCTGTTAGCTCGGTTTGTTGTAAAACAAACTTAGTTCGCCGTAGTTTAGTAGGTTGTATGTTGGCTTGTTGGGTTTGAAACCGTGGTTCAAATCTCTGGCTTAGAGATCTCTAACAAAACGCAAAATTATTCCGGTCTGCTACATTCTATCAGCAGTCTTTTGGCCATGAAAAATTTCTGTCGTTTGAAGTCGGCTTTAAACTATAGGTCTTGCCACTCATGTATAAAATTAACACGCACAACATGACTGGTGTGAGAAGCTAGGTTTTAAACCTGACTTAAAGGATGGAACGACAGTTTTGAGTAGCTTTTTCATGGCAGTTATAAATCTTCAGGGATTTAGTCAGAAGATTGCTGAGACGAGGGACTGCTGAGACTGAGATAGACTTCAAACCTAAAGTTTGAACTCACGAGCTCATGTCTAGTAATCCAACACAGTAGCTACTAGACTACAACACCTTCATCCATTAGTAGACCATAAAGAGTGTGGTTCAGTTTAATTTATTGAATGCTCTTCCTAACTATTTGCAACACTTTCTTCAGCCGGTACATTGCATTGTCGTTTGATCGTTTTCTTAATTTTTTTTTTTAGAGCCAGGCATTCCGTTATGAGATCCAATGTAGCAGCTGGAGACCCACGATTTATAAATATGCCACTCCATGTCTTCTGGTTACCGCCGAGTATTCCAGTAAATCAGTTCGCCATATGCAGTATTTCATTGGAAATCATTCTCAGCTCAGCCGTAACAGTGTTACAGTGATCACGAAGAAGATCTCTTTGCGTTACCTACTAAAACAATGCAGGTGAGCTTATATTTAGTTTACGTAGTGTTTGAACAGCAACTTGTATTGTGTCTGCATTTGTAGTGCTTTCAATAAACGACAACAACAAAAAAAAACGAGCAAATACTTGCTGTAGTACCACAATATGAACGTACGTGCATGCAGAGATGTTTTTTTCGTTGGTTTTTTTTCATTCAAAATGTTGAAAGTATTCTTTTTCTAGGGCAAATGCCTGAAATATTTTGAGTGAAAAAGTACTTCAATAAGCACAGAAACTAACACTGACACCAACAAACACACACAAATACATTTATACATACGTACATATATGTATGTACGTATGTATGTATGTATTATGTATGTATGTAGTATAATCATTCATAAATTTCTATATAGAAGAAGTATATTTAAATACTAAAATTAGTTGATATTAATGCGCGTTCTTATAAATAAAAAAAAGTAAAAAAAAATTTAACACTAGCTTTGGATGGAGCAAAAGTGAGTACATGACAATGTACTATTTGCCTCATATTATCTTACATTGATTTTTGATTTGTTTGCAGTTATTTATGGTTTAGTTCTTCACTAAGTTGTAAATAAGGCACATGTACTCAGTTTTGCACCTACATATGTATTATAATCATTCCTTAATTGGTGCCTTTTGTGACTACCTTACTTGTTTGGTCATTAATTAATTAATTTTATCCAAGAGTGTTGGAACCTACTGTTTACGAACGACAGATTTGTCGAAAATTTTTATAAAGGGTGATTTTTTAGCTATTATCTTTTTGGCAACACTGGTTTAAACAGTTCACGCACGTTTCGTGTTTTGTTTCATTGTCAAACATCTTCAGTTTGGTCTATAATTTAACCATGAATCGTCTTACAAACGAACAACGCTTGCAAATCATTGAATTTTATTATCAAAATGGGCTCTTGGAAAGTTGGCCGAAGATTCACTTCTTTATCGAAAAATTGTGTTCAGCGACGAAGCTCATTTTTGGCTCAATGGATACGTAAATAAGCAGAATTGTCGATTTTGGAGTGAAGATCAGCCAGAAGCATTGCAAAAGCTACCAATGCATCCAGAAAAAGTCACAGTTTGGTGCGATTTATGGGCTGGTGGCATCATTGGACCGTATTTCTTCAAAGATGCTGCGAATCGTAACGTAACTGTGAATGGTGAGCGCTACTGTGAGATGATATCCAACTTTTTTTTGCCCAAAATGCAAGAGCTTGACTTGCATGACATGTGGTTTCAACAAGACGGTGCCACATGCCACACAGCACTTTACATTTTATTTCACGTTCGGGACTGGTCAATTGGCCGCCTAGATCGTGCGATTTAACGCCTTTAGACTATTTTTTGTGGGGCTATGTTAAAGCTCATGTCTATACAGACAAGTCCGCTTCAATTGACGCATTGGAAGACAACATTGAAGCATTTATTCGTGAGATACCGGCCGAAATGTTGGAAAGAGTATGCCAAAATTGCACTAAGCGGATGGAGCATTTGAGGCGCAGTCGCGGTCAACATTTGCATGAAGTAAGCTTCAAACATTAAATTATATGGACCGTACTATCGATTCAAATAAAGATTTCATTCATTTTTCTGAATTTTATGTTTTTTTTTTGAAAAATTTTCCTATAGCTCTTAAAAAATCACCCTATAGAAATTGTATTTTACTTTCGAAGTGTTTGTCTTTTCTGTTGTCTTTTGAATCAAGTGATCGAAAAGTCTTTGAAGATAATCCATTTAAAACTAAGCTTTACAGTCTTTAAATAGCAAAAGATTACCATATATTGGCCAGTGGTATTTCTTTATTTTTCCAAGTGTTAACAACAAACTTTCAACACTTAATCGAGCTTTTATGTCCTGGCTTACTTATTTACTTTATTGCAACCCTTTAGTCAGGATTACGATTTAGCTTCTCACACCACTCATGTAGTTTAATTTATTAGTGGCGTGACCTACGGTTTAAAGTCGACAGACTTTAGGTGCAAAACTGAGTACATAAATGTTTCATTAATTCAGTATTATTTCTAATTTAAATGTTTTGATTCATTATTAATATTTAAACTGATATTATTTATCAACGTTTTAGAGAACATACATACATATGTACTGTTGCGAACCCCAATGTAAATAGTTTTTAACCACCACCACGACATTATTGTCGTCATCATAACATTATGGAAACCAAAAATCAAGCTGACAAACCTGGCAGGCATTTCAAAATAGTTACCCAAGGAAAGGAAAGTAATCGTTCAACAACAAAAACAATTTCCTTCGTGTTCGTATGAACTGTGCTCTCTAAACCGCAACTTTATCTATGAATTATTAGTTCAGTTTTCTGGATTTTGTTTCTGTTTCTGGGTTTTTTTTGCCCCTTTCTTTTAAGTTTTTAATTTTTAATTTGAAATACATACGTTTGTCGTATCATTGAGTCTTAGTGTTAAAAGCTAAGATTTGTTTTCTAATTTAAGCATTAGAATTCAAAGAAAAAAAGAGAAACCACAAACGTTAGGGGTGACTGAACTTTAGCGGATTTCATACTCCATGTGCATAAGTTTTTTATTTGTTTTTATTAAAAAAAAATATTCTAAATCGCAGAGGAAATACCTTTCAATCAGAAACAAGATTTATGTTGCGACCCGCCTATTGTTAATCTGTTATTATTGTATTCTAAAGAAATGTTTCTGGACCAAGTTGAAACTCTTATTGTTTTGGAAATCCATTTTTTATACACACAGAAGAGTACAAGCATTCCACTTTCCATTTTAACGCTTACATCTTGGATTAACGCACACAACATAAGTGGTGTGAGAAGCTAGGTCGTAATCCTGACTGAAGGGTTGTAATGACCAATTATGTATGTCTTGGATTATTACAGGGTGGCTGATATATAATGCAACAAAGTAAAGAGCTATATTTTTTTAATTTTATTGTTCAAAAGCAAAAAATGTTGGAAATAACATCAAATTTTAGAATCAGTTTAGATTTGTTCGAATTGGCCACCTTTGGTACGAATATTGGCCCATTCCCGGCGAAGCGCCGTCTTGAGATGATCGACACTTTGGTATTTTTTAGTGAGAACTTTACTCTCCAAAATGCCCCAGGCGCAAAAGTCCAACGGATTGAGATCCGGAGATTTTGGTAGCCATTGTGCGGTAGAAATGAAGCGAGGAACCTCCTTTTTAAGCCATTCTTGGTTGACGCGTGCTGAGTGCGGTGGTGCTGAGTCCTGTTGGAATGTCCATGGTCTGCAGCCGAAATGTTTGTCTGCCCAGGGCTTCAATACTGTCTTTAAGACATTTTCCCGATAATATTCGGCATTTATTTTGACCCCACGGTCGATGAATACGAGCGGGGAGCGACCATCGGCCGTTACGGCGGCCCACACTATTACCATCGGCGGCGCTTGAGTTTCTGGGGGCCAATCGCAGATGTAAATTTTCAGCTGACCTCTTTGGCAAGTAAACCCGATCATTTTGTTTGTTCTTAAACTGCTCAATTTGGAATGGCATCTCATCGGAGAAAACCAAATTCGGTAACTGGCCACTTTCGTGCAAGCGAAGTAACTCCTTGGCTCTTTCCAGTCTAACTTTTTTTTGCCCATCGGTGAGCTCTTGCACTTTTTGGAACTTCAATGGCTTTAGTCCAAGCCCATTTTTCAATATGTGTTGCATCCGTTCCCGCGATATGTTCAGCTCACGAGCAATTTTTCTACCACTGCGGCGTGGATTTCGATCAAATCTGGCCTTCACTTTTCGGATCATTTCTGGTGTTGTTACCGTTTTTTTTTTTCGTCCACTTTTTGGACGCGATGCAACACTGCCAGTATCACGGTAACGAGCAATGGTACGAGAAACAAAGATTTATTCACATTTAAATGCTGGAGGGCTCTAACGATAACCACCTGTGGTTTTCCAGCCAAATATAAAGCAATCACACTATCACGCTTGAATTCCATCACGAATAACTTTTTTTCTGAATGCAATAGATCAAAATGCTTTTGTAAGCTTGTAAATAATAAAATGAACTGTCACTGGAATAAATCTGTCAGCTGTCAGACGAGCGGTTTACAAATGATAACAACCTGAAGTTGGTTGCAATACATATTAGCCACCCTGTATGTACGAAATACAAAGATTACTTACTTAATTGGTTGTTATAACCCTTCAATCAGGGTTACAGGGTCTACGGCAACTACAATATAATATCATTTGAACTATTGTACTAGTTTTCCAGGCCGTTTTTGCACATTTCAGCGAGATAACCAAACAAATGTTGGTTTTTAAATGGTACAACGCTAGGCATGCTTCGCATAGGCACGTCCCACGAGAAACAAGCCGAACCTCATCAAATCTCATGATATTTTGGTTGCCAATTGATGTTGCCAAAACGAAATATCTCTCTTTCTGAAAACTTTTTATACAGCACTACAAAAACCGAATGTGTTGTGTGGCTGCTGGCAACGTCTTTTAAAAACCACACACCTTCCAGTTCATAATATTAAATTCAAGGCTAAAAGAAGAATAGACGTCTGCGAACCTTTTGGTACGAGTGAAAGGTTTCAGACAAAGCGATTCCTTATCATGCGACCTCTTCAACGTCGTTATGAAAAGTGTTTTGCAGCAGACGGAAGTGCAACGCAATGGCGCTACTGTCCACAAAAGTGTCCAGTTGCTTGCATACGGTAAAGACATTGACAAAATAGATCGGGCATACCAAACAGGATGGTACTGCTACCTTTAGCGCTATTGAGTTTATTAAGATGGTTCTAGCAGTAAATGAAGGCAAAACAAAGTATATATTGTAGGGACAAGTAGACACATGCGGCGTATTGGATTACACATCACGGCCGATATCTACATTTTCAATTTTGTCAGTGAATTTATTTATCTTGACTACGCCGTTACCACCAAAAATGATGTCAGCCTGGAGACCAAGCGTGGGTCTCCTATGCAATCGCGTAGCAGAGACTTCTCTCCTACGGCAAAACTTATATTCTATAAGTTGCTCATCCTCCCCGTGCTTCTTTATGGCGTAGAAGTGTAGACGCTATTAAGCACCGATGTAGCAGCCTTTAGAATATTCGAGAGAAAAATCTTACGTGTAATCTTCGGTCCAGTGGCGGTGATTTCTGCATCTAATCCAACAATGAGCTGTATGAGCTCCTCAGCGACATGGACGGTTTGTAGCGTATTAACATCCAGCTGCACGGCCATACATAGCCTTATCAGATTCGCAGGTATACCGAGCTCAGACTTTGCTGCAAAAACACGATCCCTAATGGGGCTATCAAAGGCTGTTTTATAGTCGACGAAAAGTTGGTGTTTGTCGACTTGTTTTTCGTGAGTCTTCTCCAAGATTGGACGTAGTGTGAAGATCTGGTGGACTTGCCAGGTCTGAAGCCGCACTGATAAGTTCCAGTCAGTGTTTTGACGAGTGGCTTCAGTCGTTCACACAATACGCGCGTAAGAACCTTATATCGGGTCCGCCATCTAACGTTTTTTTTCAACTAGTGATTATTTCGTGAATGGTAACACTTAGCTCATGTCTGATTTGACAGATAATTAGTTTCATCCTTTCGCTGAACGAATATGGTTGTGTATTCGCGTTTTCGCTTCGCTAAGTGGGCCTGCGATTGACTTACAGAAGATGCCGATTTTGTCAAAAAAATCATCTTTTCAGATGAAGCTCATTTTGATCTTGGCGGGTATGTAAACAAGCAAAATTGTCGCATTTGGGGCACAGAAAACCCGCACGCATACATTGAAAAGCCGACGCACCCAAAACGAGTCACTGTTTGGTGCGGATTTTGGTCCAGAGGCATAATTGGGCCATTTTTCTTCGAAAATGAGCAAGGCGTGGGCGTTACAGTCAATGGCGATCGTTATCGGGCCATGTTGAACGAATTTTTGTTCATAAAAATTGAAGAGGAGGATACTGGCAACATTTGGTGGTGTGGCGCTACGTGCCACACAGCCGAAGCAACACTCGATGTTTTGCGCCCTGTTTTTGAAGATCGCATTATCAGACGCAGAGCTGATGTCGTTTGGCCACCTCGGAGCTGCGATTTGACACCGTTGGACTATTATTTGTGTGGGGTGCCGTCAAAGATAAGTGTTACGCCGACAAGCCAGAGACAATTGACGCTTTAAAGGACAATATTCGTGAAGCCATTGGTGAAATACAGCTGCACACAATCGATTATGTGCTTAAAAATTGGACCGGTCGTGTAGCCATTTGAATGAAATAATTTTCCATTATTAACCCGAAGAATTGTACTTTCAAATAAATAAATAAATTTGAGAAAATATTCAGTAGTTTTTTTTAAAGCATTTTCAAAAAAAAAAAGGTATTTGGCGGACCCTTTATGAGATAGGGAGAGGTCTTATACCCCAACAGAGCCGAATTATTTTATCCTAACGCCAGTGTTTCGAACTGACATGCCTTCAAAATGACAACAAATTGTCGAATATTATATTTATACTTAAGAAATCATTTAATTTCATATTGTAACCCCGTTTTTACCCGCTTTAATTAATAATTACGCTTGATTTCCAACTAATTAAGACGCTTTAATTTACTAGGCTGCCTTATAAGATTGCTTTACTTCACTTAATCACGCCATGGCTACTGGCGTGCTATTTATATGATCATATTATCAGGCATTAATCTGGGAGCTGGGAGTTAGAGAATTGGAAATTGGCCGCGAATAGTTTTTTTTTTTTTAAATAAAAAACCAATTTCAATTAAACAACACCAAATAAATTTTATAAAATGACAACCCAAAATAATAGACTCTCGCCCTAACTGTTGTGGATGTTAGTTCTTGTGGTGGTTGGTTGGTGTGTTAATATTGGGATTCTTGATACTTAGTCTTCTTCTTATCAAGTTTTCTTTTTTTTTCCTTCGTTTTCAACGAGATGGGTCATCCCTTGTCTTCTCTATTTTCTCGCCATTATTGTCGCTGTTCAGAATAAAAGGCGGTTTGTTGTGTACCAAAAAACAAAAAAAAAAGGGGGGAAATAGAACAGAAGAAACACAACCTCACATATTCAATATTTTTGAAAAGCATTTAACAATTCAAAAAATACTTATGATATGATGTAATTAAACTATGACAACAACAACAATAACAGCAACAGAACATGAAAATATTTTTAACAGAAACCATTACAATTTAACGCCTGACTCTCTATCTCTCTCTCTACCCTCATTAACCCTTTTCTTCTTCATAAAGTGAAACAGAATTTTAAGGTTCATTCATTTGAACACAACTTCCATAAAGTTATTGGCCTTAATGCTCTCTCTCTCTCCCTCTCTCTTGTACAATATCATTGCTTTGCATTGCATGGCATTGCATTGCTTTGAATTGAATTGAAATTCGTATTGAAAATTTGAAATTCTTTTCAATTAAATTCCAAACAAATGTTCTCTCGTTTCATTATTCCAAGCATTTCCACAAAAATTCCAATGAAAAACAAACAACATTTTACAAGACACAGAACACAACAAAAACAACAACAACCACAACAACAGTTACTGACAGCCATGAGGTAAAGAGAGCAAAATACATGCAGTAATGCGTGTAAATACGCACACATTACTACAGAGAAAGAAAAGAATTAAGCTTTAATTACCAAAAACTTTGAACTCTGGAAACTCTGTTCTGCCAAACAATATTTCAGTTGTAAGCTAAGCTAGTTAGGTTGGGATGTGGGACCCCCTTAGACCATCATTTAGGGCCATTGTGATACCACAATTAAATCTAGTCGGTGATCAAACATCCTCTAGAAAAAACCATTCCGAATTCAAAATGAATCTTGCCGTTGCAGCAAGTTTTGTATTAGAGAGCTCAGTTAAAGGATATTAGAAAATGTAAAGTTACTGACACATGAGGTGGAAGGCAGTCTCTTACTCCTTCTCCTCAGGTTCACAGATCCTCCAGAAGAAGTTTGTCGGAATATCAAGTTTTTCAGTATGCCTACCAATAGAATAGTGCGCCATAGGAATCACCACTCTTGTTAGCCGTAAGATAGGCTCAATTGCTAGGATTATCGGCCTCAACTTTTCTAACAGAAGCTATATTTTTGACAGTTTTTTAAAGCAGCTTACCTGGGACGAAACCAAGTGTAATTATTAATTAAAATGGATAAAGACGAGTTTAGAATATGAAAATAAATGATTTCTTAAGTATAAATATAATATTCGACAATTTGTTGTCATTTTGAAGGCATGTCAGTTCGAAACACTGGCGTTAGAATGAATAATTCGCCGGATTTGAAACTACTAAATGGATAATCCTTTAATAACCTCGAAATAAATTCAACATCCAACGTGGAACATCCAATCTGTGTAATCATTAGCTAGAGTTCTCTTAACCCTATTGAATTTAGCAACCCTCAGCCAGATCGAACGTCGTGAAGTGAGCGATTCAATCAAAAGATGAGCTCCGTTTCTTGCCGAAACCGAAGTGACTTTTCGGTCAAAGATAATAAGCGATAGGCATGATCAAGCCATACTATGCTATTCCTTACTTTAAATTCCAAATTCAGGCAATAAAAGTGTTAAGATTTATTATAAACTCAATGAGAATTATTTTAATTTAATTTGTTTTACGTTTTTTTTTTTTCTTACGAAGATATATATTGTCAGGCCGTCGGTAGAATTACTGGCAATTTCTTCTCCATACTTTTTTTACTGTGTGTGGTGATGTCGTTTACGCACACAAAAAACAATTTCAAAGTGTAACCATCACACACACACACGCGCGCACACAACTTCAGTTGGTTTTAATTTCTATTTAACAGTTACAATCATTTAATGTTATTGTTGTTTGTTTGTTTGTTTTTATTTTTCTAATATTATTGTTGTTGTTTTTTTTTTTCTTTTTTCCAATTCATTGTTGTTTTGTATACGTTTTGGTATGCAGTGTGGTTATATTAGCATTACGAACTTCATACTTTTCAAAGAGTTTTATGACACTCTGTCTGTCTGTCCATCTCTATCCTCCGTTTATTTGTGTGTTGTGTGTCTGTCCTTTTGATTTATTTGTTCACATTTATCTACACAAACTGGTACTGGTAAAGCACACAAAAATATTTCAAAACAATTAACAACACTGTGCCAGTGACTTATTACATTCCAATCTAATTTGACGTGTCAATACATGCGTTTTACATTTTTTTACGTTTTACAATTGACATCACATTTATACGTACGTAGTATGTACTATGTATGCTTGTATTGTTTTATGTTGTATGCGTCGTGTCAACAACACATTCATACAAGATTGTTTACACACTTTACAACGCGCGCGTGTGTGTGTGTGTGTGTATAAACTTGAAAGAAGAAATTTTATCACGTTATTGCATTACAATTTCGGAAACTTTTTTGGGAATTTATTGCAGAAACTGTAGTTGTTTGGATCTGGGATTAGGAAGAGTGAAAGAGTCCATTCGAAGAATTACTCTGTTTACACTGTAAAGCCGTCGGCATAGTTTAATTTATCTAACAATACATAGCGAATCTTAAACAAATTTTTGCGTGTATTTTTTTCCAAATTTTCATGGCTTGTGACTCTGGTGCTCTTTAAATTTCTTAAATTCCTAAAAGTTTTTAGCATTTGAAAAGGTTAGAACTTACAGTGGCGTGCAAAAACGTCAAACAATTATAAAAAACGAAGGAAAATTTGAAAAAATTGGGTAAACGATCTGACAACACTGTCAGCTGTTAAATATCTCTTATTCAAGTGTCATTTATGTAATTGAAGTTGCGTTATTACAAAG
This sequence comes from Sarcophaga caerulescens, assembly GCA_927399465.1. Taxonomy (NCBI): domain Eukaryota; kingdom Metazoa; phylum Arthropoda; class Insecta; order Diptera; family Sarcophagidae; genus Sarcophaga; species Sarcophaga caerulescens. The sequence continues at coordinate 89,316,543 of OV656867.1, forward strand.
TGCTCATTCAAATATGACCACTTTTCAGACATTTCGGGGTGAGTATGGGGCAAAGAAGCTTTGCAAACTTAATCCGGCATGTATTTTATTGCAATGTAGACACCTTTAAAAATATCACTTCGAGCAATTGGGCATACCTTAAGGTTAATTAAGGCTTATTTTACATTTGAATTTACACTTTCATCCATTGTAAATCGAACTCATGTAAAAATTACATACGACTGACCATTCAATATGCTATAGAAATGCTGATATGATATGTTTGTCGCCGTAGTCTATTAGTAGTTGTAGTTAAGAGTTGGCTTATTAGACGTGATGCCACGGTTCGAACCTCAAGTCAGCCATCTCCAACAAAACGAAATTTGAAAAATATTTCTTTGACGAGACTTCCTCTCAGCAGATTTCTGACAAAATCTCTGGGTGTCAATAAAATTGCCATGAAAAGTTTCTCAAAAATCTGTCGTTCGGAATCGACTTTACAATTAACACAAACAAAATAAATGGTGTAGGAAGCTATGTAGGTCATAACCCTGTCTGAAGAGTTGTAATGACCTATTATTTATGTGTATGCAGATATGCTGATTGGAAGCTAAATGAACAGACTTTCAATGCTGATTCTATGCATAAAATGTCTCTTCCATATTATGGATTCTAGGTTTTAGTCGCTGTAATGTCAAAGTAGAAAGCTGTGAATCTAAATTTCAACTCAAATTTGTAACTGAAATGTTAATATCGGCGTTACAACGCGATTTTATAGAACTTAAGTAAGCTGTGGCCATTGAGGCGGTTGACAAATTCCTCTAATCGAACCTATTCCAACGCTAGCCAGAACGGAAGGAACTCCTCATCAGCATTAGATGAATAACTTGTTCTCTAACTACAGCCTCTAAATAAAAAATGTTCTGAAGGCCTGTTAAGGATTTTAAAATCTTATTCTTCGACATCGTGAACGTAAGTAGCGAGTGACTCGAATCATTTATGGTGTTTTCTTTTCTACAAAGAAAATGTCACCCTCTTACAAGGTGCATTAAAAAAATTTTTGACCAACCCTGTTGTAATGTCATTTTTGTGTCATAACACAAATATTAAAAAAGGGTATGCCCTGTGTTTACCGCTTATTAAGAAAATGAATGAGGAAATGCCAATTTGTTCAAAGGTGTTGCCAGATCGCTAATTTTTCGACTTCATTTTTTGCACGCTTTTTTTTTATTACAAAAAAAATATTTTAACACTGTTCTAACATTGAATTCAATTTTTTATTTTGCTGACCATGTAGCTTTAATAATGTAATATTTCCTTAAGATTACTCCACAAAACAATGAAAAAATTAACTTCAAATTGGATAACAATACCAGGCGACTTTTTTTAAATTTCATCTGGTAGCCCTATAAATAAACAAAAGTCGTCTGCTTTACAGGGCATTAGCAGCACTCTCGATTTATACAGGGCATAAAATGCAATGTCCTCCACCATTGGCAAGTGCAATTTATTTAGAATAAAACATACCACCCTTTTAGAGGGCGAAACATTTTTAAGAAACAAACGTAAAATTGCATTTTGCGTTAATAAAATGCACATTTTTTGGTAGAAAAGAAAACACCATTAGTCTTAGTTGTTGTTCGTCATTTACAATAAAAGAAAACAGACACATAAGCAAAAAAGACAGCAGAGCAGTAAGCAGAGCAAACACTCAACCTTCTAGTAAGTATCTCAGTGTTCGTACGCGATTCGTACTTATTTTGTGCTTCGTATATATGTATGTTGAGTGTTATAGAGAGTCGAAATCAACAACATCATCAACACGTATGATGTTAAGTATGAGTGTATGATGAGTACTTCAAACTTTGAATATAGTAAGTAGAGGTTCGTTCCATGATATTAAAATAAGTATGAATGCGTATAAGTATCTGAAATTATAAGTATGACTCGATTCTATTCATCTTTTTGAATACTTATTGCTGATCTCTGATTCTTTTATAAAAAATTTCGCACATCGCGTGGATTTCTAGTCAACATGTCAGTCAATAGGCATGAAAGGTACGAACTTAGGTGCTGGTTTTAAAATAATTTTTTTTTCTTTTTTTTTTTTTTTATTTGAATAAAGAAATGTTAATTGCTCTCTCAGCTACATTTCCATTACGATTTCGTTGCCTGTACGTAGAAAACTTTAATATGCTGCTGCTGTTCATTAATTTAGTAGGGCACGTGTGTGTTTCTTTTAATTTTTTTTTTTTTTTTGGCTTCTTTTTTGTGTTTTAAAAATAAAGACCCTTTTCATGGCAGCCGCCACAATTTATTACATTAACCTGAAGGTAATTTTGTATGCAACAAACGCTATAAGCTAACGAATGTGTACGTACAAGAATTGCTGCAACACGAAAAAAAAAAGGAAACTACCAATGGCCAGCAGCACCTACACGCACTTAGGCAGCAGTGTGGTGGTGATTACAGCATTAAGTCTGAAGAAGTAAAAGAAGAAGCAATTCCATAATACACCGCCTTACACATTCCATGCATTACATACGATATTGGGTTCGTTTTTAATCGTTTATGCGCCTGTTTTGTTATAAATCAATCTCCTATCTCTCACTCTCTCTCTCTCTCACTCTCTCTGTGATCATTTTTAATTTGTTTGTTGCTTTGAATACGTAAACGAACGAAAGCACTTTTTCTTTCATCTTCCCCTACTACTACTACTACAACTACTTGATAAATTCCTTTCCATCTTTACATCTGTAATTCGTTAATTTTGTTTTTGTTTTTATATACCGGAACCAAAATATTGAGGGCAAAATGAAAAAAAAAACAAACAAACAAACACGTAATCATTTGGCAATATTCAGATAAAAACTCTGCCTACACTCTCTAGTGCCCCACTAGATCTGCTGGAAGTCATTTTAAAAATAGACAATGACGAGTGGAAGAAGGGCAAACGTTCAGCCAGCCATCCATCCATCCATCCATCTATTCAGACACATATGTACATACATTTGCTGGGGGGTCACAACATCAGGCCTTTCAAATGTTTATTTATGCCGCACAGCACAGTTCACCCACCATAGAGGGGAAGTTGATTCTCCCACCCATTCGGAAGTTGTGTATGTTGTGTGTGTGTGTGTGTTGTGCATTAAAAGCACCCACATGATGCAGGCAGGCAGGCAGTCAGGCAGTCAGACGATGTTATAAGATTTCCCATGATTTTTAATGTGTTTGTCTCACTATCTCCAATCGAAGAAGAAGAAGAAAAATAAAACGAATCGAAAATGAAAACTTTTAAAATTCTTTAAAGAAAACTTTCTTTACAAATGAATAGGGGCCACTAAGCCCGTACGTACGTACATCCGTTTATCATGATATTTTTAGAATTTTTTACACCATTTGCCTGCCTGCCTGCCTGCCCTTCTTTAATTAAGACACTTTCGTGGGTCATTCTCTTGATAGATCGTGAACATTTGAAATGTTTTTGAACTTTTTTTTCACTTTTTATTTTTGTTCCCTTTTAATCTATGTATTCATCCGTAATAAAAATTAAAGATAATGCCACCATAAATTTGTTTATTTTTAATCCTGAAATACATTCTGTTTCTGTTTCCAGTTCTCGAATTGGGTTACGCCGTGCGCATGTTTAAATTCTTGTTGCATTGTTAAATTGTCTTGTTTTTTTTTTATTGTTGCTGCATAAACTTCTGACAACATTTTCTAACGTTGTGTCAACGAAATTAATTGTAAAAACAACAAAAACAACAACATTTCTCTTTGTTTCTGATAAAATTCTTAAGCATTTATGTTGCTTTCTTTATCTGTCCCAGTATTAACAATTCATAGATGAGGTGTGACATGCAATCAAATAAAATTTTTTTGTTTATCTTCATCAAATTGAACTGATTTTTTCATGCACTGGTGCACACCAGAGATCAGCAATGGGTATTCAAAGAGATGAGTAGAATCGAATAATACTCATGATTTCTGATTGTTATACGCATTCATACTTATTTTAATATCATGGAACGAACCTCTACTCTACTCATATTCAAAGTTTGAAGTAAGGAGTGCGCACAAAAAAAAATGGGCCTACTTTTAAGCTTATAACTTTTATCATAATTGAAAAAAATGAATACCGTTACATTGTTTTTGTTAGTCATCTGTTTCAAAATCCACGTGCTAAATGTCATTGCAATAGCAAAATCAGTTTTTGTCGAATGTCGTAAAAAAATAATTGAAATTTTCAATGAAAAACCGCGCCGCTTACAAAAACGATTGCTAGGCTCGCAGGTGTTAACCAAAAAACCGTTTCTAAGGTAAGAATAAAACAATATAAGGAGTCTTTTAGTATTGAGAGAAAGCGTGGAAGTGGAAGAAAAAAAGGATTTGCCGACCAAAACAAAGCAAGTAAAATAATACGTATTTTTCAAAAAACACCCTAACATGTCTGGAAGAAAAGTGGCTCAAAAAGTTGGATGCTCTGAGACCTTTGTTAGAAAAAAATTTTATACACAAAAGAATTCAAATATTATTTACTTTAATTGAAATATAAAACGAAAAAAATCCGCCACTTAGTTTTATTTCTATAACGAAAAGTATAAGTCCAATTTTTTTCGTGCGCACTCCTTACTCATCATATCACATCATATACTTAATAACACGTACATACATATGATCTAGTGGTTGATTTGATAACTCAACATATACACGAAGCACAAAATATGTATGAATTGCGTACGAACATTAAAATGCTCTACTTGCTGCTCTGTCTTTTTGGCTTATGTGTCTGTTTTCTTTTTTTTTTTTGTAAATGCAACAACAACTAAGACTGAATGATTCGAGTCACTCAATTCATTTATAAGTACTATAGGGTCCGCCAAATAACTTTTTTTTTTTGAAAATGCTTTAAAAAAAAACTACTGAATATTTTCTTAAATTTCTTTTTTTATTTGAAAGTACAATCCTTCCCGTTAATAATGGAAAATAATTTCATTCAAATGGCTGCCTCGGCTGGCCATGCAGTAGCCTACACGATCGGTCCAATTTTTAAGCACATTATCGATTGTGTGCAGCTGTATTTCACCAATTGCTTCATGAATATTGTCCTTTAAAGCGTCAATTGTCTCTGGCTTGTCGGCGTAACACTTATCTTTGACGGCACCCCACAAATAATAGTCGTCTTGCGTTATTTTTAGCCATTCATTCGACAAGGCATTTTTTAGCGACTCTTTTGATGTTATTTTGTACTTTCTTATTCTTTTGTCCAATAAATCCCAGATGTGCTCTGTGGGGGTGTATGCAGCTGCTTGCAATTATAAAGAAGCCAAACCTTAACCAAATATGAAGTGTGCTTAGGGTCATTATCTTGCTGAAAGAGGAATTAATTTTCTTTCAGACCCAATTGCAGCGCACTTGGTTTAAGATTGTTTTGCAAAATTTGCAGGTACAGATGCTTATCCATGTTGCTATCTATAAAAACAAGTTTTCCGACACCTGCCGCCGCCATACACCCCCGTACCATAACGTTTCCTCCTCCATGTTTTACGGTTGGAATCAAATTTTGTTCTAGCATCTCCTCGTTAGCCTTTCGCCAAACTTTTTTTTTGGCACCATCGGGTCCAAAGATATTATATTTTGACTCGTCACTGAATATGACGTTGTCCCAAAACGAATCCGGTTTATTTAAATGCTCCTTAGCAAATGCTAGCCTCTTCCTTTTATTTACTTTAGATATTAGTGGCTTTCTTCGAGGAGTTCGGCCGTTATACCCAGCTCTGTGAAGCACATTTCTTACAATTTGCGGGTGTACACTTTTGCTAGAGTATTGGAATAGTTCTTGACATAATTCTGGAGCCGATTTTCTTGGATTGGCTTTAACAGTATTCAAAATAAGTCGCTCCTCTCTTTGTGAAAGCTTTTTTGGTCGTCCAGATCGTGCTTTTACATTCAAATTTCCATTTCTTAAGTAGGAATTTATTATTGTCTGTACACTAGAATGAAACTTTCCTATAATTTTTCCTATTTCCCGCAATGATTTATCTTCCAAATACAATTTTATTATGCTGTACGTAAACTTTTTTGGCGTTTATTTTGGCACCTTTTTGGTATTTTCCATAAATATCTTGTTTCTCAGAAAAGTTACAGGAATGAAATATGCAATGTATTTTAAGCATGGTTCTACTGAAAAATTATGAATGCAAAACTACTATCTTTAATCAATACAGTAAGTGAAAATAAGTGAAATAATATTAAGTACAAAGTGTACGTAAACTTTTTTTGCTCACTGTATATGTTTCTGACTTTACACAGAAGCTTAGGGATGAACTTTAAATAAATTTGAAATGAAAATGACACCGTGTTACATTTTTACTGCGAACTAAACATATCACTTGAAAGAGTAATAAAAAAACCAAAGCTTTTCTATTCATTAGAAAATTCCTGACATTCACATTTCAAGCAGTTTCATAAACGTTTTGCATTAAATTTCATAAAAAAGTAAAAAGGGAAAAAACCTGATAATATTCCGATGATAAATAATGAAATATTTGTATCACACAAGTAATGCGTATTCATTATGGTGTGAATATACACAATAAATTTCGATAGCTAGTCTGTGTGTGGCTGTGTGTGTGTAATATTTATGAGATCGCTTTATGTGGATCGCTTGTAAGTAATCGCATATACATACATATATTGTGTATGTGTATGCGTGCGTGTGTTATTTTGTTTATGGCGCTTTGTGTGGCATGATTTGTTTCATTTTCAAAAAAAAAAAAAAAATTTTTTTTGTTTTGTTTTGCTCGGCTACTAAATAATGCGTGGATGTGTGCGTGTGTGTTGTAATACTGTACGACGACGACGACGAGTCTTTGATTTCCTTTACCCTTCGGAATCTGCTAAAAATCTTTTGTTGTATTTTTTTTTTCGGATGTTCGTTCGTTCGTTCGGTCTGTCTATCTGTTTGTTTGTTTGCTTGTGTAACTTCGATTATGTAACAGGTCTAAAAATGAAATCAAAATAAGAAATAAAAACAAAATAAAAATAAAAAAAACATCATCTATTTATGTATGATGATTTAGTTTTTGTTGTTGCTGTTGTTGTTGTTGTTATTTTTATTATTGATGGAGATCGAATGGAATGTTTGGAATGTTGTTTATTTAAACAACAACAATAACAATAACATGTACAATCATAAAACTCACGCAGTTTTACATACAAGCACACGCACTTGCACAAGCGCACATACAGTGATGTGAAAAATAATAGGGACAGTGCCCACCCAAAGTTACATTATATTTACAACCGAATAAAAAATCGAAAACTCTTTCTGGTTTAAACGATTTATATTTTCTAAAACGGTGGAAAATGGATTAAAAACAAAATTTTTGCTATTCCTATAATATATTTTGATTTTTTTGTGATTTTGTATGAATTCATATAGTTTAAGGTGTGAAAAAAAAATAAGGACACTTCATGAAATCTTAAAGCTATAAGTAACTTCAGTAAAACTAAATAGATATTTATACTGAATATTGTTGCATAAAGCCCCTTAGAGCCACATTAGGACTTTGTTGCGGATCCTTAGTTATTCAGAACAGCAGCACATCTTCTAGACATTGAGTTGACCAAATTTTGTCAAACAAGTAGCGGTATTGCGTTCCACGTATCCTGTATAAGATTCCAAAGCTCGTCGCAATTTGATGGACACTTTCCCCTGATTGCCCTTTTAACTTCGATCCACAAATTTTCTATTGGGTTCAAATCAGGGGACTGTGCTGGCCGTTGTAAAACATTGATACGGCAGCATTGTTTTTGCAAAATTTCAGTGTAATCAGCCTATTTGATTATATTTTGGATACGTTATAGAGGACCCACACCATAACGAGAGAATGTCCCTCATACCATGATGCTACCACCACCATGTTTGACCGTCTTTATGGTATATTTTGGATTGAATTCTTGATGGGTAGGTCTTCTTACATGGTAGGGAAGAATTCAATCCAAAATATGAGGTCAAACATGGTGGTGGTACCATCATGGCATCGTGATCATTCTCTTATTATGGTGTTGGTTTTCTATATCGTATCCAGAATATAACGAAATCGGCTGATTACACTGAAATTTTGCAAAATACAATGCTGCCGTATGCCGAAGAAAATACGCCACTCAAATGGGTCAACCAGCAGGATAATGACCCAAAGCATACGGCAAAGTACACAAATAAATGGTTCGAGGACAAAAATATCAATGTTTTACAAAATATATTATAGGAATAGCAAAAATTTTGTTTATAATCCATTTTCTACCGTTTTAGAAAAAATAAATCGTTTAAACCAGAAAGAAGATTTTTTATTCGGTTGTAAATATAATGTAAGTTTGGGTGGGCACTGTCCCTATTATTTTTCACATCACTGTACATATACAGAAACAGAAACGAATCTTGTTACCTTGATAATGATGAAGAAAACAAAAAAAAAAAAAAAAGAAGAAGAAGAAGAAAACAGAGAAAAACAACAATCAAGTGCGTATTAAAAAATATTAAACACTAAGGTCCCTGTTTCTGTAAGACGAACGTCTTTTCGTGTAAGTGTTAAGTGTTCAATTTGGTTTGTGTTCTCTTTATGAACAGACTTTTCTGTGAAATCGTTTGTCATACAAAAACAACGGAATTAGAATTGAACTAAGCACAGTTACAGAGACAAAAGAATCGAGGACAGACACACGAGGGGCATAGTTATTGTAGGGTCAGATTTATACAATAAAGTTGTATGTGTGTGCGTGTGTTGTTTATTCTAATTGAAAATTGATCCTCGTGTTTATTAAACATTGAAATGGAAATACCGAACCAATCCGCGATCACACATATTAATTTTTTATTGAACGAGTTCGGTTTAACAGCGTACTCTACTGAATTCCATTTAAAGTTTGTAATACGAGCATAAGTAATGCGTGCCTTACATCAGACATACACACAGGCATTTGCATGCGTGTGTGTGTGTTTATTTGTTTTCAAACTCAAGATCATATGTGTGACTCCATTATTGTATAAAAAAAAAAAATACGCAAGAGTTTGTAAGAAGAAACAGTGGGACACCAAATGCTTGCAAATAAATGATTCGTATAACCGTTAACCGTTAGGAAGTTTTCATTGCAATTGGGGTAGCGGCCATCTTGCTGAAGCTACCTATATCTGTCAAATTAATTGTCATTTATTCAGTCTGTTTTTTTTAATCATCCATGGACAAATGGATATAAACATTCAACAACACCTGCAAATCATAAAATTGTTGTTATCAAGATGAGCGTTCTGTTCAAGCAACATAAAGTTTGCTTCGCCTATTTTACAAACGTCATAATTATCCTACCGAGAGGAACTATTCCTGATATAGCGAATGTGGCTTCACTGAACAATCGATCAACGCACGTAGGTAGGTATGTAGGTTGGAGTGGTAGCTTTGGTACCCAAAGTTCACTTGAGCACGCATAGCGGCCCGTTGGGACGCCACAAGTGAACGCAGTCTCTGTACTCCAAACCAGGGAAGAAGAGGAAGTTGGTCTGCACACTAAAAGCACGACTACGCTACGCTGGAAAACCAGCCCAAAAGTTTGATAAAAGAAGGATTGGAGAGCCAAATAACCTATATCTACACCTCGCAAGACATGGGCATTGACAAAGAAAGTGGATAACAGTCTCCTCTTCCTCAGCGGATCTGCACCCATGGCAGAAGTCGTTAGAAAACATCGTAAGTGTCTGTGAGAGCGTACAGCTGTCGACTTCGCGACAATCACATGAACTCTGCCTTGCGCAGACCACAACTTAGCGAATTTTACAGTGGTTGTTAAGACTGAATCTGTTAAAAATTCAACTGACCAAGAATCTGAATGTAAATAACCATGTACAATGACGACTGTTTGCTGAATGGGTAACGGAACCTAATTTTCGACGATAACTCATCTTTAGCAAGGAGTCCTATTTTTGAACGATTAAGTACATGAGCATGATCACATCAAATGCGTCCCAAAAAAATTCACTGTTTGGTGTGAGTTTTAGGCTGGCGATGTTATCGGTGCATATTGTTTTGATAACAATTTTAGCCAGGCCATCACTATCAGCGACAAGCACTATATGTCAATGATTACCAATTTATTTTGGTCTGAATTGAAAGATCTAGACACCAACGGCATGTAGTGTCAACAAGATGGCGCTATGTACCACACAGCTCAAGTCATTGGAGATTCTGCGCGAGCGGTTTGATGGCATGATTATCTCTCGTAAAGGTGATGCATACTGACAACCGAGATCGTGCGATTTGATCAACTTTAGAATTTTTCTTGTGGGGTTTTCTTAAGTCACAGATGTATGCCAGTAAGTTACAAATAACAGAGATCTCGAAAGCCAACATAACTCGTGTCATCGGTAAAATTCAGTCGTAAGTTATGTGCCAGAGTCGTGGAAATAAAATGGAAAGCCTTAAAAGCTTTTTAATCGCCAGAAACTACTTCTGGAAAACTTTTTGTGGTAAAGACTAAATATTCTCACGTATAAAAACCTTCAAGGAAGAGGGGGGAAGAGGAAGTTCCGACTGAAACTGTTTCTAGAAAATTCTTTGTGGGAAAAACTAAACGTCTCACGTATAAAAACCTTCAAGGAAGAGGATGAAAGAGGATGTTCCGACGGAAACTACTTCTGAGAAAGACTAAATATTCTCACGTATAAAAATCTTCAAGGAAGATGGTGGAAGAGGATGTTCCCATGAGAAGGGTAGTTGATGCGTGGATTAGTGGAATACTGCGTAGATGACGACTTTCTTTCGACATTGAAAGGACCAAATTAAATAAGCCCTGTCGTCGATTTATGTGACCAGCTGGCGAAGGCGCACAAGAAGCTTAAGGCGCCTGAAAGGCAGACCGAAATCCCTTAATTGTGTCCTTAAATGGCCAATTAAGGTCCGAAATCCGTTAATTGGGTCCTTAAATGGTGAATTAAGAACCGAAATCAGTTAATTGGGTCCTTAAATGGTGAATTAAGGACCGAAATCTGTTAATTGGGTCTTTAAATGGCCTATTATGTACCAAAATCCGTTAATTTGGTCCTTATATGATCAATTAAGGACCGAAATCTGTTAATTGGGTCCTTAAATGGCCAATTAAGAACCGAAATCTGTTAATTGGGTCTTTAAATGGCCAATTATGTACCAAAATCAGTTAATTGGGTCCTTAAATGGTGAATTAAAGACCGAAATTAGTTAATTGGGTCCTTAAATGGCCAATTAAGGACCGAAATCCGTTAATTAAGTCTTTAAATGGCCAATTATGACCGAAATCTGTTAATTGGGTCTTTAAATGGCCAATTATGTACCAAAATCCGTTAATTGGGTCCTTAAATGGCCATTTAAGGACCGAAATCCGTTAATTGTGTCCTTAAATGGCCAATTATGTACCGAAATCCGTTAATTGGTCCTTAAATGACCGATTAAGGATATTTTTAGTTCACAACTAATGTAACACAGTTCTCTGTTTCTTAAAAAAAAAATTTTGTGTACATCTTAACCTTTTATGCCCACTGTGAATTCCATTTAAATCAAGATTTTGTTTGTCTATTAACAAAACTGTTACAATGATTTCTACACATTACGGAAAATGGTGGGGTGTGGGGTACAAACCACTTCCCAACACAACAGACTCCCAAGCACAACACATTGAGCGAACACACACACATACAGAGAGAAGACAAATTAAAAAATATTTCAAAACTCTATTGGAGACGTGGTGAGAAAATCATAAAAAAAATATTTCCACTAAAAATTTGTTGTGTAAACCACAACAACAACAACAATGATGACGACGATGAGATATATTTGTCGGCTGAAGTTCAAAGTTATCACGACGATGCGCGCATGCGCATTAGCATTAGAGTTGGTTATTTGGCTGGCTGGATGGGCTCTGATGAGTGCCTAGAGGGAATTGAAACAAGAGAAGCTGGTGGAGGGAGGCAAAAGAGAAAAAAAAAAATAAATAAGAAACTTACCTTTTGGGTTATAAGCAGCAACAGCAGCAAATCTATGAGAGGTTAGTTGGAATTTTGTTTTTTTGTTTTTGTTGTTATGACAGTGGGAAAATATTTCGTTAGTTGATTGTACATTTGTTTTTGTTGTTGTTTTGTTACTGCGTCCTCTGTGTTGTTATTCATTGACAAAATCAGCTTTCAAAATGATCTCACTTTGTTAAAATAAGTCAAATCAAATCGAAAACCGGTTTCGTAGTCAAATCATATACGGCGGCGTACGGATGGCATATTTTTCACTTCCAAACACTTTGTTTTTTTTTTGTTTCTTCTTCTTCTTACATTCCATTGGCATAAATTTTGAAAAATTTGAAATTTTTTTAAAAATTAAAAATAAAAAAAAATTTGTTTTTTTCTTTGAACTAAGGCCGTTAAAAAAGGTTTTTTTTTTCTTTTTCTTGAAGAGACAGACATTCAGTCTCTTTGAATTCGCGGCTTAAAAAAGATTCAAATTTAAATTGTTAATGAAAATATTTTTCGAAATTCTTCTTCGTTTTTTTTTCTTGTTTGTAACACACTTTTTTAGAAAATTTATCACTTTTTATTAATTGGCATGTCAGGTATCAGGTATCTTTTTTATTTTAACAAAACAAAAACCGGAGTTTTGAAAAAATTTGAAAGAAAAAAAAAACGAAACGAAAACTTGTCATAATTTGCGTCACTGCATGACAATGTTGGTGATTTTTTTCTTTTTATTTTTTTTTTTACTTGGCTTAAGGCGTGGCAGTTTTCTAGACTTTGCCAGACGTTTTGGTGTCACACATAATTCTGCTGTATTATGTTTATCGGCTGTCAAAAGAAAATGCCAGCCAGCCAACCTGTTGTAAAAACATAAAATCCTAATATTTTTCATCATTTTACTGCATAATTAACATACAATTTAATGTTTTTGTTGCGATATTAGAGATGGTAAAAATTTTTCAATAATTTTTAGGCATTTTTTTAAATTGTTAATTAATTTCTGTGTTAATTTTCTTTTTTTTCTAAATTTATTTTTATTTGTTTTATTTTTAATATTTTAATAATTTTTGTGGTAATCTTGAGATTTTATTTTTTTATTAAAAAACTTTTTTTTTTTGTATATTTTAAAAGTTCTCAGAGCAACACTTTCACACAAAAGCAAAAGACATGAGACCTCACAGAGTAGTGACATCTCAAGTCATTAGAACATAAAACTTATCCTAACCATATTAGGTTAGGTTAACCTGGTAGCCGCCACAGGTTACAGTTTACTTGTGTTCTGTAAAATCACTTTGTAACAGCAATATTACCTATTCCGCCATTGTAATTATGGCTCTGAACCATCCCGAGAGTCTTATGAAGGGGAGAGAATTTACCTCAAATCGCCTTTGACTAGACAAGATATTCTGTGCCTAAATTCAAAGAAGATGGTCTCCTCTTATTCTTCGCCGTTGCAGCTTCTGTAGAATTCGATAAGAGGTACTCCTACCATTCTCCTCACGTAATCACCCAGAGGCCTATGGCCTGTTATCACTGCTATGAGGTTACTTACTTACTTATGTAATTGGCCATTAACAACTTGATTAACGGATTTCGACATGCCGTAACACATTTTTCCACGTGCCTCTAATTCTTGTGCGCCTATGCCAATTGGTCACACCAATCGATGACAGGGCTTCCTCGATTTGGTGCTTCCAATGCAAACAAGGTCATCCTCTTCGCCGAATTCCGCAGATCGCCGCATCAAATACCCGTCTCGCCGGAGCATCCTCCTCCATTCGAACAACATAGCCGATACCAGCGCAGCCGCTGGATGTTAATATGCTGCACAACATCCATGTCGTTGAGGAGCTCATACAGCTCACTGTTGGATCGTGTGCGGAAATCATCGCCCAACTCGCTCTGGACCGTAGATCTAACGCGCGAGTTTTCTCTCGAATACTCTCAAGGCTGCTGCATCAGTGCTTAATAGGGTCCATGCCTCCGCGCCATAAAGAAGCACGGGCAGATTCTAAATCGTTTAACCTGACATTCAGCGAAACTACTTCTCCTCTCCACTTCCTAAGTTGTTTTTATTCCGTTCACTTTTTTTGTAAGTCCCCAAACAAGTACTAAATTTCGTTCTTATCTTTCTATCAGACATAGATTAGTATCATATTGCCCCCCTCTTATCCAATTGGTTATAGCAACATTTCAATCAGGATGACAATTTAGCTTCTCACACCACCCATATTGTGTCTGTGTTAATTTTTTTCAAAAGTGGTGGCAGGACTTACTGTTTAAAGTCGACTCCAAACAACAGATTTTTTATGAAACTTTTCATAAATTTTTAGCAGAAGACTATAGAGAGGAAGTTGCCAAAGCAGTGTTTATTCATTCGTCATATCTCGTCTGGGGTTTGAAACACGGCCTCATGTCTAATAAGCCAACACAGCAGCTACTAGATTACGGCGACTTCACTTCTTTCTAATTTCCTCATAGCCGTTGTTATATCCAAGAACCCAGGCAACGTAGGTAGGTAGGTAGAAGTGGCTGTCCACCCGATGGAGTCATGAGCGGACACACTTAGGCCGCATACAGGGCCCATTGTGACACCAAAGTTTCATCTTCTAACCCTATTCCAGGAACCACTTGGAGTTTACGATGAAGCGACTCAGACTGCCAATATCCATGCATGACAGTTCATCTAGGTCTTCCATGTAGTAGGCACCCAGGTGTCTCTTTCTCCTCTGACCAAGTGCCGGCAATGTGCACAGTAGGTGAAGAATAGTTTCATCCTCTACTTAGGGATCCTCAATGTAGAGAATTCGTCAGAGAGCTCGATGGTCGTGCCCCTTCTGGCCAGATCATCCGCTCTACAGTTGCCGGGAATGTCTCTATGTCCCGGTACCCATGTGATACAAACATCACATCGGTTCGCCATCTCATTGAGACATCTGCGACAGTCGTACACTGTCTTGAAGTTTATCACATTAGAATCTAGTGCCAACCCAGGCAACACTTTGAAGTCAATTAATGTCTTGAGTATAAGTCTAGGCAGTCACATATCATCTTACTGTATTTCTTGTAAAGAAATCAATTAAATTCCATTTCATACTCATTTAATAAACTCTTTGTAGTTATGGTAGAGTCTGTAATGGTTGTTGTCTATGCTGAAATCTTTTTTCCTCTCTCTCTCTTTAAGATATTTTCAACGATGCTTTCTTTTAAAACGGCAAAGACTTTTGCTTAAGAATGTGGCTTTTAGAGAAGCAGTTTTCTTTCTTTTTCGTCTTTTTTGTTGTTTTGTGTTGTACTTTCCTTTCAAAAGTGTAGAAAACAAATAAAAAAAAAAAAAAAAGACGTTGTGCAGACCGTATAGGATAGAAAACTGGCTTTGCCACATTCCAGCACGTTTCTTGCAACAAATTTTTTTGTTTTATTTTCTTTTCTGCTTTTGTATTGTTGCTGCTGCTGCTGCGGCTGTTGCCTTAACGGAATGAAGCACTTGCTTTTATGCATACACTCAAGACACACGATATTTTCTTGGAATTTCAGAATAATTTTACCAAGGCTTTCTTTCAATATGTAGTTTTATTTTTAATTTTTCAATCATTATTTAGGCTTTAAATTAATGGAGAGTAATTTAAACATAACAAAGGCAAGGTTAACGTTAAAAAAATAACGGTATTTCAAAGTAAAAATCTCTAAAAACAAAAAAATTGTCATCTAATATTGGAACTACAATTTCGCCGTAAAGTATGTTTCGCTTTCTTTTAATATTTCAAAGGCAGAAACAAAACATCACTCTTTTTACCGTAATGTGCAGAAAAAGCAAAAAAAAACAAAAACCTTTAAAGAAAGTTCTTCCCACAATCCGAAATTACTTTCAATAGGAAAAATACGGTTACTTTCACACATTTACGCACACATTTAATCTGCCATTACGAACAAATATCCTTTCTCTCTCTCTCTCTCCCTAATGCACTCTGTAGCATGCCATGATTATTTCGTATTTCGGTTGTTGTTTGTTGTTTGATGTTGGTGATGACGATGTTAGTTGGTTGGTTGGTAGTGTTAGTGACAGAGCACTCTACTGCTTTTAGTTTCTTTTGTTTTTCATATTGTGTGTGTGTTAATTATTACCGTTTGTTATTATTGTTGCTCTCATACCCATCCACATACACTTTCATAGATTATTTACTTATAAACAAAATAAATAAAAAGAAAGAAAGAAATATTCATGTTTAATGATGAAATTAGGTCAAATAAGAAAAAAAAAAACAAAAAGAAGTAAATAAAAAATCAACACAAAAACAAAAAATAAATAAAATATTTGCTATTATTGTTATTGTTGTTGTTGTTGTATTCATTCATTTCTTTCTTTCTTTCTTCACGCACAAGTTTTCACAATTCTTTTCAACTTTGATTAACAAGCATTTCGAATTATTTTACTTATCTTCCACTCTCTCTCTCTCTTTCTCTTACTCACCATTATAATATGACATTTATCATATTGCCATGAATGTTAAGTGTATGGTGGCGGTGATAGAGAGAGAGAGCGAGAATATATATGTATATACATACAAGTGTATGTGTGCGTGTGTTGGTAAACAAAGTGAATGACTTTTATTTGTTAAAGCGTTGGTGTGAGTGCGTGCGTATGCGTATGTTATGTTTTAAATACGAACAACGAGGATTGTGTGATGACTGCTCGTGTAGTTTTCTTTAAATATTTACTTTTATTTACATTTTGTTTTTGGCCTCAATGTTAGTTTGCTTTTGTTTTTGTGTTTTTATGAGCTCCCAGCCTCATTCATGTGCTCTGGTTTCCTTTTCGTTCTTATTTTTTCATTATTTTTTTTTTTGTTAAGGCCTGGCTGTCAATTAAGTGTTGTCGATCATGTGTTTTATTTAACGTTACTCGTGTTGTATTGTTGTTGAGTTGTTGGTGTTATTTTTTGCTGTGTTTTCTTTCGTTTGCATTAATTTTCAATGAATTTATGAACCAAAAAAAAAATTGTCTAGCTTAACAAAATTGTAATCATAAGTGAGTGTTAAATTTAAAAATTTGTTTTTTTTTTTGTTGTTAAAATATTGTTTTAAAATTTTGAAAATATAAGTTATAACATCAATGGGGGCAAGCCAGCATGCATAGTGAGGAAAAAATTAAAAATTGCATCGTATTAACTACCATGAGTTCTGTAATGTCAACTATATTTTCTAAATTGTATTGTCTACAAAATTTGAAACCTATTTTTATAAAATATTACGTATAATTTTTTGTATTTATTTTTTTTTTTAAATATTTCTTGTTTAAAACACGTGGGCATACATGTTTTATGAAATCCAATTTATTTGGTTTTCTTCGAAATTTTTATTTGTATGCGCTCGCATTCATAACACACATTATTTCTTAAATAATGTACTCATAATTTTTACGATGACTGTATTAAACGCCTTGTAAGCATAAGATCAAAAACACACACAAGAGAAAAAAAAAACAAAAAACAACGAAACAAGAGAAGTTATTTGATTACAAACACGTTTTATGATTCTCACACACATTGAAACGCACAGCACACAACAAATATGTATGTGGCTTAACGATACCAATAAGAAAACAAAGCGACCGACTTTACTTATAAATATGCTCGTATCTTTCATGGCTGTGTGCATTGGTGTGCGTTCAAACAAAGTCAACAACTTCAACATTCTTAAACACAACAAAAAAAAAACATAAAAAACATAAAAAATGTCTGCATTTTTTCAGTTTTTTTTTTTTTTCTTTCTTCTTCTCTTTTTAAAAGTTTTTCAAGAGATTTCTCTTGTTAAAGCTAAACTCGCTGTCTAATGTGGTTGTTGATTGTAGTTGTTGTTTAACTTCATTTTTATATGTTTTTAACTTTAAGCATAACTGTTTATGTGTGTATGAGAGAACCAGAGTTTAACAATATTTTTTTTTTCTCAACATTTTAATGCCTGCGTAGCAAGTCGTGTGTGTTATTTCATTTGTTTTTGTTATTGTTGTTGTTCATTATTGTTCGTTTGTGTGTTGCTTTATTTAACATTGTCGAACGATCATCAATGACGGTGGCATTCCTTAGTGGTGGTTGACTTCTTTTTTTCTTGTTTTTTTTTGTGTTGTTGTTTTTCTTTGAGTTTTATTGTTAAACGATGAATATTTTTGCTGTGTTCGGAGTTTTTTTTTTCTTGTTGTTCTTTGTGTACGTTTGTGTTTGTGTGCAAGAATGTGTGTGAAAACAAGCTTGTTTTTTTTACTCATTTTTAATGTTTTTTTTTTATTCTTAGTTTAATTGTCTGTCTACTTGTGTTACGGTTATAAAGTTATTAAATTTCATTAATTCACAAAAATTGTTTTAATTTTCTCGTTCTTTTTCTCAATAAAAAAAACAGGCAAGAATTTTTAATAACACATATACACAGACACATACTCACACATACTATGCACACGTATGTATGTAATAAAAACGTTAAGGAATTTTAATTGAGAATTTATTAATTGGCGAGTCATTTAACTGGAAACTTTAAATCAAAAGAAAAAGAACACATTTTTATAGAAAAATTTACAAAAAAAAAAAAAGGAGAGAAAAAAATTTTGAATTTGAAAATTTAACAGAGAAGCATATTTTAAGGCGCTTAACTTTATATTTTTTTGTTATAAATCGCAAGCTAATGAGAATCAAAGCCTCAAATGCAGTGTTTTCTTATGGATTCACTGCAATTATAGGCCCCGATTATGGTTTACAACAGTTGTAAATTTTTTTTTTCAAAGAATTTTATAATCTTTTAAAATGCATCAAACAGTGGTTTGCGACACACCAACATTAACATCGTTAACGCTATTCCTTTAATAACCTGCATGAGCAAAAAATCAGTGTGCAACATAATTTTAGGATTGGTGGAATGGCAGAACAGCGGATTGACGGCTTCAAGAAATTGCTTAGTTGTTGCAGCAAAAACATAAAACCATCTTTGTAGATGCGAAAATTTTTTACAAAACTAAAAGAAATCTTATAAACAATGCTGAATGCAGTATCTGATAATTCCAAAGGGTTGGAACTGTCCCGAATTCCATGTGCGTTTCATCATCATGGAATAATAATATCCATTATTTATATTTCAACTTTTTTAAACTTCACTAAGCGCTTAAATTTTTTTTTAATGTAATAATTTTTGTTTTCAATTGACAGTTTTGTACACTCAGGGATGCATTTTAAAGGAAAAGTATAGTAATATTGAAGAACAACCCTGTGACATACACAACATCTAGATGTTGTAAACCATAATCAAGAAAATAATAAAAATTGTGTTGTCTCTGTTACAACACAACATTTATGTGTTGTGAACCATAATCGGGGCCATAATAAATCAGTTTAACAAGTAATTGAACAAATTTTATAATCTTATTAGAAACGAACAACTTCGAATAAAGGTTCTTAACAATTACTGGAGAGGATAAACAGTTTTACATAAACTCTAAAGTATTAAACAGAAATCAATCGTGATGCTTTAATTATTTCCTATTGGAATGCAAGCAGAATAGATTCATGATTTCGTTTTTTGTCAATAAAAATTTTAAGGAGGGTCTTCGTCCTATAGCATAAATCTCCTTAGTCTAGTAGTTCTGGTGTTGGTTCATTGATATGAGAGCTCGTGATTCAAATTCCAACTTCAACATATTTTTCGTTAACTTCCTCTAAGCGGCCATCTGGCAAAAGCTCTGAAAGTAAAAAAAGACAGCGGCTTGCTGTGGATGCAATGCCCGTTAAAAGCCTCAGGGATTTGCATTTTAATCACAAAGTTCTTAACCAGCCTAGAAATTTAATGATTTTTGTAATCGATCTTGTCGCATATCTAGCCATTACACAATGACCTGTGATAGTAGACAACTTCGTTCGTTAGGATAGATAGTTTTTAACAGTGTGGTCTTAAACAGAAATCTACACTGCTACTTTAATTTGTTCTAATAAGAATGTTGGCCTAACAAAATTCTTTGTTTTTATGGTTCTATTTAAGCTACTACATATTCTGAATGGAATTGGAAATAAAAAAACAATAAAATTCCAGAAAACTAGTATTAAAGTATCCAACATCACTGCTTCTAAATAATGTTTAAAAAACCAGAACCTTTTTATTCCTTTTTTATTCATTCATTTATTTGCACTTATTGTACATACTTCTTCACTCTGTATCTCTTGATCTCTCTCTCTCTCTCTCTTTCGCTCTTTGTACTTTAAAAATAAATTCCTCAATATGGCTCTCTCATCATTATTATCATCATCAACAACATACAACATAATTATGACGTTCATTAACTATTTACTGTACAATGAAGCATAAAAAACGATTGCTATCGTGTCGTTGTTTTTTGTTTGTTTGTTTGTTAACTAGTCTGCTTATGACTCATTGTAGAAAAATGTCGTTTTACATCCGTAACTACAACTACTACTACTGCACACATACATACATAGATACATGCATACGTAAATATAAAGAATCATGACATTTTGCACTCTCATTGAATAAAACACTGCCCTGCCTAGATAAAACTCATCATACACATACACACACACATCCAAACATAAGCAGTTATGTAGCACAGCCATCATAGACAGAGAACATAACATAATAAAAAATAAAAAAAAATGAAATGTTCATTCAATTATGGTTGCCACCACGCACAGAACCCTAAATATATGCAATCATTGTTTGTTTTTAGTTATTTTTCAATTTTCCTTTAATTTTTAAATATCGGGTGATTTTTTAAGAGCTATAGGAAAATTTTTCAAAAAAAAAAAACACATAAAATGCATGAAATCTTTATTTGAATCGATAGTACGGTCCATATAATTTAATGTTTGAAGATTATTTCATGCAAATATTGACCGCGACTGTGCCTCAAATGGTCCATCCGCTTAGTCCAATTTTGGCATACTCTTTCCAACATTTCGGCCGGTATCTCACGAATAAATGCTTCAATGTTGTCTTTCAATGCGTCAATTGAAGCGGGCTTGTCTGTATAGACATGAGCTTTAACATAGCCCCACAAAAAATAGTCTAAAGGCGTTAAATCGCACGATCTAGGCGGCCAATTGACCGGTCCCGATCGTGAAATAAAATGTTCACCGAACTCGCCTCTCAATAAGTCCATTGTTACGCGTGCTGTGTGGCATGTGGCACCGTCTTGTTGAAACCACATGCCATGCAAGTCAAGCTCTTGCATTTTGGGCAAAAAAAAAAGTTGGATATCATCTCACGGTAGTGCTCACCATTCACAGTTACGTTACGATTCGCAGCATCTTTGAAGAAGAACGGTCCAATAATGCCAAATTCAATGATTTGCAAGCGTTGTTCGTTTGTAAGACGATTCATGGTTAAATTATAGACCAAACTGAAGATGTTTGACAGTGAAACAAAACACGAAACGTGCGTGAGCTGTTTAAACCAGTGTTGCCAAAAAGATAATAGCTAAGAAATCACCCCATAGATTGCTACAGTAATTTTCATCTCATTTCGTTTTTGCATGAAGTAAATAGTAAATAAAGTACTCGAAAGTCTGGCCTCCATGTAAACGATGTTTGGATTGCTTACAGGCTAAGCATTGTGTCTGGAATTATTGGGAAATAGCTTGTGGACTTGTTAATGCAAAGGAATGTAGCTGCTGAATCGCAATAAAATTCATGCATAAGGAAAAGTAGGTTGAAAAAAATCATATTTTTTTAAGCACAGTGTTAAGCCTTAGACTGTTGAGAGATGGCGCTCTAAGAGCAAAGCCAAGAAGATGGTGAGTGCAACAATATGTCTGCATACTAATACTTCCCTTCACTACAATAGGCAGCCGTCGCTTTATTGCCAGACTTACCTAACCTAAATTGGATAAGTCAAATAGATTGATCAAACTCTCACGGGTCATTGTGTAGTGGGTAGATATGCGCAGAGAACGATTACTAAATTCATAAAGCCTTCACGCTGTTTAAGAACTTAGTTCACACGGTTTAAATACGAACTCTGTGAGTTTGTTAACATGACATCGCTATTAGTTTCGGGGGTATCGGTTCATGCCGTATCATAACGAGCTGCTGATATTTTTTTTCTTAATCTGAGAGTTTTAATCTCAGAGGTGTCGCCGAAAAAATTAATTTTTTTTATTTAATAAATCGTTTTGTTCGAGATGTCTGAGCCAGGGGTTTGAACCTACCAGATGACGGCAACTTATGCTACAGGACAGTTGTTAAAAAAGAAGCGCCCTGTAAAATTTTTATTGATAAGAAGAAACCATGAATCTATTGCACTTTCGTTCCAATTAGAAGCAATTAAAACTTCAAAATTAGATTTCTGTTTATAACTGGACTATTTAAAACTGTTTAATCTGTTCTTTAGGGTTAAGGACCTCTGTTCGAAGTTGTCGTTTCGAATAAAATTACAAAATCTGTTCTATTACTCGTTAATTTGATCTATAATTGCAGTGAATCCATAAGAAAACACTGCATTTGAGGCTTTGATACACTTTGGATGCGATGTATAAAAAAAAAAAATATAAAGGTTTCGAGCTGTTAAGGACTACAAATGCCCACCAAATTATAAAAAATTGTATTTCAAAGCACTTTTATTAGGGTCTAGGTATGGATTTAAAACTAAAAATTTTATTTAATATTTAAAGAAACAAATAATATGAAAAATAACCTACGAAATGTTAACAAATTGTAAAAAATTTCGAAATTTGTTTAATATAGAATTTTGAAATTAAATACAATATAAAATTCTACTTTGGAATATAAAAATTAAAAATTAAATTAAAATTTTGTAGAAAAAGAAAATTGTTTTGCCATTTCCAAAAAATATTTAAAATTTTTTTTTTTAATTTTTAAGAATTTAAAAACGAAATAAAATAAATATTTATTAAGAAACATAAACAAATGAAAGTGCAACAGTGTAAAAAAAAAATAAATTTGAAATTTATTTAAAATTTTCAAAACTAAATATTACTTCCTGATAGTTTTTTTTGTTAAAAACGTTGAAATTCTAATCACTTTTTTATATATTTCAAAATCTAATCCTTAAACAGATTATTTTCAATACTTTTTTAATTTCTTTTAACAGACGTTGTCAGATCACTATCAATCGAGTTGCAATTTAAAAAAAATTACGGATATTTTCAAAACCATGCTTGGCGTGAGAAAGTTTATTTAAATATTTGCCTATGTAAACATGGATGAAAAATTATGCGTCATCGTTGTAAAGGAAAACATTAAGAATAACAAAATTTCTAAAAAATTGAACATAGCACTTGGATCAAATATTACAAGAATTGAAATTAAACTACCTTCAGATATCAGGACAACCGACCGATTTATTTGATTTAGGTAAGTAAATGCACAAAATTTTTACATTACATTTAACCTTAATTTTGATTTGTTAGTTAATGACGTTTGAGCATTTTTTGTTTGGAAAATAAAATTAAAAGTACCATGTATTACAACAACGTGGCACATTGAATTCATTACTTATTTACTTACAAAATTGATCATTATAACACTTCAGTCAGGATTACGACCTAGTTTCTCACATCACCCATGTTGTAAGTTTGTTAATTTTATCCGGAAGTGGCAGTACAAGAGGTTTTTTTTAAAAAAAAAAAAAAAAAAAAAAAACTTTTCAGTGTTATTTTATTTATTCTCAGAGCTTTTACCATTAGATTGCTGAGAGAAAGTTGTCAAAGACATATTTTTTTTCATATTTCCTTTTGTTCGGGGTGTTTGAACCCACGGCCTTACGTCTAATAAGCCAATACACCATCTACTAGACTGTGACGAGTTGAATTCATTGCTGATAATAGGTACGTATTACCCACGGAATTTTTGGAAACATTTTTTTGTTTATTCCATTTCGTTCCCTTAAAGAACATTGGCTTTGTTTTAGGTAGCTTTGGATAGATTATTTGAAAGTTATTGAAACTTTTTAATTTATAAGATTCCAAGGCTATGTTGTAAATTTCTGTTGCCCCAGATTTTTGTATTTCAAGCACTGTAAACACTTAATGAAATACAAAACTTCATGAAATTCTGAAATCGATTTCACTAAAGGCACAGCTTATTCAAATAAAACAGAAACAAACCTTAGAGCCAAGTTTTAGCATAAAAACCGAGACTCAATTGCATCCAACTAATTAGCAAGTTCAGCAAGAAGTCGCCGTAATCTAGTAGGCAGTGTGTTGGCTTATTAGACGCGTAAGGCCACGGTTTAAACCCCTAGGTCATACATCAAAACGAAAATATTTCTTCGGCGACTTCCTCTCAGCAGATTTCTGGCAAAAAGTCTGAGAGTAAAATAAAATTGCCATGAAAAGTTTCTCAAAAATCTAGCGTTCGGAGACGACTTTAAACTGTAAGTCCCACTACTCATGGATAAAACTAACACATACAACACATGAGTGGTGTGAGAAACTAGGTCATAATCCTGACTGAAGGGTTGTAATGACCAATAATGTATGTGTACATATGTGTGTATTCAACAAGTTTAGCGAGTAGTATGTACTAGAGGGGAGGGCTTGAATTAAAAATATTTCCCTATCCGCCGTAATCTTCACAAATCCGTGTTTCAGTTTCAATGTTAAAATTTTCTTTAATTACTGTTTCAATAAGATTCTAATAATATTCGATCTTTGCTTATTAAAAAATAGAAAAATTTTATGAAGAAAAAAATAAAAAAAATTTTTTAATCAAAGAAATAAAGGCTTTCGTTTCAAAAACTATTATCAAAAATGCAAAGTTTAAAATCCTATTTAAACAATAGAAAATAACCGTCGCTATAATAGAGAAATGTTTACCTTAGAGAAGTTCAACGAAAAGCCTTTTATTTTCAAAGATTTCACTGTCTAATGGCTCTGCATTGCATTGTTATAAAGTAGCAGCAGCAGCAGCAGCACTAACCCTCATATAATGTTACACTCTCACACATCATTGTAACATTAAACGGTTGTTCTTTTATGTTTTCCACTTTTTTTTTTGTTTTTGTTTCTCTCTTCCTTTTCTTGTGATTATTATTATATACATTAAATGGATGGCAAAAAAAAAATTTCTTTTTTTTACTATTCTATTGCTTTGTTTACTTACTTTTACTCTGCACATTACTACTACTATTGGTGATGTGATATTATGAGAAGAGCATCTCTGTCTCTGTCTCACCAAAAATGTTTTCCTTTTACGGGAGTGTAAGTGTGTGTGTGTGTGTGTGTTCCTTCCTTTTTGTAGTCTTATTGAAAAATTAATTTCTGGTTTACAGCAGGCTACTACTTAATGATGGGGTGAGACTAGGAAGAGGGCGGCGGTATGTTAGCATTGCATGGATTGAATGTACGTTTGTTTAGTTAAAGCATCATCATCATCATCTCTCTTTTGCTGCATTTTTGTTTGGTCTCTTTTGGCCAGTGTTTGTTGTGTGTTGTGTTGCATCTCGTATTTGAGGTTGTTGTCTACACGTCGTTTAGCATCAACGGCTTCGTTGACTCGTCATCGTCATCGTTTATTGGATGAGTGTTAGAAGTATAGAACACAAGAAAAAAAAAACAACAACAACAAATAAAATAGAAAAAAAAACTTTTGAGACCTTAAGACGCAGTTATTTTTTCTATAATTTTTTTTTTGTTCTTCTTCTTCTATGCATTATTGCTGTTAATGCGACGCTGCGTTGCGGTGTTGTAGTTGCTGTTCAAATGCAGCTGCCGCTGCTGCTGCTGGCATT
This sequence comes from Sarcophaga caerulescens, assembly GCA_927399465.1. Classification (NCBI taxonomy): domain Eukaryota; kingdom Metazoa; phylum Arthropoda; class Insecta; order Diptera; family Sarcophagidae; genus Sarcophaga; species Sarcophaga caerulescens. The sequence goes on from OV656867.1 coordinate 89,342,293, forward strand.
TGTTTTTGGAAAATACGTAGAAACCAGTCTTGTTTTTCTATGCTTAAGTTGAGCTCTGTGCTGTGACTGTTGTTCGAGCTCCTTTGGAAGTGTTTTAAGTGATGGTGCGGTGTGGTGTAGTGTGGTGTTGTTAAATCAAACCTCTTGTTAATGTTGTTGTCGTTGTTATTGTGTTGTGTTAAAGAAGTATAATAAAAAAGAAATAAAAAATAAACGGAACCACATTCCACAGACGCCTATAAAGTAATAGTTCCTGTTTGGTTTTCTTCTTATTTTTGTTGTTTTTCCTTTACGGAGCACAGTTTTATTTTCCATTTTTTTTTCTTAAATTTCTTTTGTTTATTTTTTAACACTTTAAAAATATCCTTTTTTTTTTTTTGTTTTATAATAATTTTTTTTTTTTTAAATATCCTCTTTTTCACATTCTGTTTAATAATTTATTAGATTTTTTTTTTGTTTCTTTTTTTTTAAATTTTTCATTAAAAATTTCTTTTGTTTGTCTTATTTGTTGTAATATTAATTTTATTTTTTTCTTTTTGGTGTTTTAATTCTGTTTTCATGTAAATCTTGAAAAAAAATTTTTTTTTTATTAATTCAGTTCATCAGTTAAGAAATTAAAAGAAGAAAAGAAAAAAAATTATTGGCAGTCTTAGACGCGCGTATTTGCCCGTTACGATGCGTCGGCTACAACAGAAAATTACTGAATGAAAATTGTAATTTTCTTTTCGTACGATCTTTCTTCAGTTCAGCCCCAGTATTAACTACACAGACACACTTTTACACTTATTTACCCTGAAACTCTTTTTAAATTAAAATAAAAACAGAATGTTTTCTTGCAAGACCTAAAAACACGCACACACTCACACACACACATAGTATATTAACACAGAAAAAAAAACAAAATAAAACAACTCAATGGGCCTAGTAAAACAAGACACATACACACACACACAGATATTAAACCTTAAATACAACAAAGCTAAGAACAAGATTGGCTGTGTCTCTCAATAAAAATAAAACGACTCGTAACGAATGGAACGAATATTGTAATGATCACCACACGAAAATCTCCTCTCTAAGTATGTGTGTAATAAATGAAAACAACAACAACAATAACAACAAAAAAACTCTTAAGTATGTTTTCACTCTTTCTCGATCTTTTGCTCTTTCTTTTTTCTCTCAGACACACATACACACGCACACACAAATTTTTATTTACTCTTAATAAACTTCCATAAAAAGAGCACTGCCAACCCACTCAGTAATAAGAGTGCTTCGAACTCTTAAAATGTGGTTTCATTTGTAAGATTAATGGTAAGTACTCTGCTTCTTTTTGTATAAAACAGAGTCAGAGAGAGAGCAAGTGAACAAGAGAGCCGTTACCCGTTAGTGTATTTGAAATTGTGTTTTACTACTCAACCTCTAGTCTGTGTGCTGTGTTACACTCATAAAAATAGGTTAGCAGTAGTAAATAATAGGAATTGTAGAGTATTATTGGAAAAAAAGAGGTCATTGCCTTAGTTAAACTATTTGTTATTGTTTTTGTACTTTTTTTTATTATTATTTTTTTTATTTATTTTTTTTTTTGTTGCTGTGCTATTTATAATGGTATTTATAGAATAAAATACTGTTATAAAGCGGAATTAATGCAAAACTTTTGCTAATTTCATGTGGTTTTGTTTCGTTTTCAAATTAAAAAAAAAACAATTTTTTTAAATAAAATGAGAATTGATCTTGGGAGTCAGGTGAATTCATAATAGACGGCTTATTCATGTTTGAGTTTCCTTTTTTAACTGCAAATAAAAAACAAAAACTCTTTCAATCGAAATTTGTCCTACGAGATTAGAAAATATGGTCTACAATACATGATTGGTCGTTACAACTCTTCAGTCCGGATTACCACCTAGCTTCTCACACCACTCATGTTGTATGTTCTAATTTTATAAAGGGTGATTTTTTAGCTATTATCTTTTTGGCAACACTGGTTTCAACAGCTCACGCCCGTTTCGTGTTTTTTTCACTGTCAAACATCTTCAGTTTGGTCTATAATTTAACCATGAATCGTCTGACAAACGAACAACGCTTGCAAATCATTGGACCGTACTTCTTCAAAGATGCTGCGAATCGTAACGTAACTGTGAATGGTGAGCACTACCGTGAGATGATATCCAACTTTTTTTTGCCCAAAATGCAAGAGCTTGACTTGCATGGCATGTGGTTTCAACAAGACGGTGGCACATGCCACACAGCACGCGTAACAATGGACTTATTGAGAGGCGAGTTCGGTGAACATTTTATTTCACGTTCGGGACCGGTCAATTGGCCGCCTAGATCGTGCGATTTAACGCCTTTAGACTATTTTTTGTGGGGCTATGTTAAAGCTCATGTCTATACAGACAAGCCCGCTTCAATTGACGCATTGAAAGACAAAATTGAAGCATTTATTCGTGAGATACCGGCCGAAATGTTGGAAAGAGTATACCAAAATTGGACTAAGCGGATGGACCATTTGAGGCGCAGTCGCGGTCAACATTTGCATGAAATAATCTTCAAACATTAAATTATATGGACCGTACTATCGATTCAAATAAAGATTTCATGCATTTTTCTGAATTTTATGTGTTTTTTTTTTGAAAAATTTTCCTATAGCTCTTAAAATCACCCCTTACATGAGTGCCGGGACCTACAGTTTTAAAGTCGACTTCGAACGGCAGATATTTTTGAGAAACTTCTCATGGCAATTTTACTGGCTCTCAGAGTTTTGTGGCAGAAATCTGCTGTGAGGCAGTCGCCGAAGAATTATTTTTTCATATTTTCGTTTTGATATGTAACCTGGGGTTAGAATTGTGGCCTGCGACTACTACAACACATACATACATATATGAAAGATAAATTAAACATCATTGAGACTGTACATTTCACTGTGTTGACAATTCTAAGCTTGCAGCGGGTTCTTAATGATGGATTCCACAATGTAAAGAACTCATGTTAAAATATTGATGGTTGTACCATGTCTGGCCATTTTAAACAATCTACAGTTTTTTAGCAATAACATGTGGTGTGAAGAATGTAATGCTTTGTCATTTTCTTAAGAGACCTGGAGCTGAAATAAATCGTGTTAGAGATCCTTAGTTTGTGCCCTGACAATTGCCTGCCCTATCAGCAACTATGACTACATCATTCCCAGTGATAAGTGATATTGGCTGATGTCTTCCACTTGGGAAACGTTGCAATGATTTGGTAACTTCATAAAAAAAAACAGTTTCTGTCGCCTGCTTTTAATTCCTAATGCCCCACATCAACCCGCCTCCCTTGGGAAAGCAACGTGTTGGCTGTGGTTTACACTCAAATGGCGGGGAGAGCGCAAGTTCGGTGTAGCGTTACACTCTTAACCACTTTCACAAAGGAGTTTAGATAGTCTCCCATCAAGAGACTAACCAAGAGGGAAGTCATGTCCAAATGCATGGCTTCGAATTGGTACTCACACATGGTGATGCAATCACATGGTATGCATAAGCATATCATGCGTCTACTATGATGCACCATGATGCAATCCATGATATGCTTATGCATACCATGTGCTTATAAATACCATGTGATTGCATCATGGTGCATCATAGTAGACGCATTGTTTCCAATGGCCATCATGGCGATACTCACATAAAGCCCTAGAGTAGTAGAGCCCTTCAACGTAACATGCCAAAAAAGTGGTTTCATTTCAGCACTCCAACTGTAGCACGTTTAGCATTGATTCAATGTTACTGGGATTATACTCTCTTAGTAGTAGTACTAAGTCTTAACTAGACTCGCACAGTCAGCAATGTACGGTGGAGAGTTGTCAAAAATCCTTTTAGTGGCGCGATGGCGCTCATTTATCGTTGATGTATCTCCTGATGCCCTATCAGATTTGTGTGTTGTAGGGTGGATACTCTGTTATCATCTCATAATTAAAAAAATTATGCAGGTCGCAGCATGCCACTTGGAATTGCTTAGCCGCTAAGATGTTATATCGTTTGATTGAAAATATTTTGGTTCTACGCTGGTTGACACAGTCGATTGCAAACCTGTGAGTAATATATTGAACGTTCTGGTGTATCTTCCATCTGGTGCTGCTGCTCAGCAAAGGTATCTAAACCGATGCTACCAGCTTTATATGTGGCTGACTTGACTTTTTTAAGTCTTGAAGCAGAAGGTGCCTTCAGAATCTTCTTTCTGTATCTTCACCTCTCTGCTGATGTATGAGGCATGTGGCGAAATGCGCCAGAAAATGTCAAAGACTACCCCTAATATCTTCACACACAGTATAACGTTGTCCCAGAGAGTAAATCTTGACTTTAACACCATTTGCGAGAACGCCCACCGTGATTCGTTTGCGACAACAGGTTCTAAAAATGTTTTTTATGAACGTCAAACAAATAAATTTCATTTTACAACACCCTCTTTAGACGGATCAGGGATACTAGTTTATCCCTACAGTTATTATGCACACAATGCCTATCGAATATTAAAAAAAAAAAAAAAAAAAAAACTGAAAGAAGAAATGCATTCCAACGTATTTTTTTGGGTGTAAAATTTTTTTAAAGGAATTTCGAAAAAGAGCAACAACAACAACAATTCAAAAATATTTCTTTATGATATTGTGCAACCAACACACATACACACTCGCACATGCATTAATAAAAATAATACAGAGCAGTAGTGTGTGAATGTGTTCGTATTGATATTTACTCTTTGATATGACGATGATGGCGCTGGTTGTAAAGTACAATAACAACGACGTCAACAAACAGCAACAAAGCGATTGTTGTTGTAATATTGTATGATTTTTAAAATGTTTGTTGTTGTTGCTGTTATTGTTTTTCTTTTGCACTGTGTTGTATGTCTGAGATAACTAAACTAACTGATGACGAACTCAATAATGATGACGACGACGACGACGACATTGTAATTGTAGGTTGCCACACACATTCACATTTAAACATTTTTGTGTGTGCATACACACACATACTTAACTGCGTTATAGATGAGAAAAACAGTTTGAAAAATACAGAGAGAGAGAGTTTGTGTATTTAAGACACACAGAATTAAAGAAACAAAATAATATCAGACACACACACATAATGGAATAATAAGAAAACTGACAACAATAACAACAACAACAATTTCATTCTAGAAGTTACAAAACGACATTCCTTAGGAAGTTTTATTAGTTGTTGTTGTTGAATTTCAATTTTTTTTCTCCTTTTTTTTTTTTTGTTCGTATTGGTGAGTGTGTAGTAAATGAGTAAGTGAGCGTTGTGTGGTGTTCAGTTTTGTTTGTATTTTTTTTTTGATTGAGTGAGTGAGTGACTCTCATAAATTGATTGTTTCTTGTTTTTTTTTTTCAAATGTAACAACAACAACAACAAAAAGTAACATGAAACTTACTCACTAACACATTGAAATTTGCATAGCAATTCAATTTATTCTGTGTTGTGTATTTCTATTACTGCCTCTTGTTACTGTTTCTTTTAATGTTTGTAAGTTTTGAATTTTTTTTTTTTTGTTTGTCTTCTCTTGTATGAATTGCCTTTGCATAAAATTGTTTTATTATTGTTGTTGCTGCTGCTGCCGTTTTTATGGATTTGTTTGTTGTAAGATTTTTCTTTTTTTTGTTGTTGTTGGTTTTTATTTGAAATTTTTTCGTAATCATTTTGGAATTTTGTTTTGGTGTTTTTTTTTATTTTATTGTTATTATTACTAAAGAAAAAAAAAAAGTTATTTTTGTTGTTGTTTTTGTAAGTTTTGGAATTTTTTGTAATCTCTCTCGCTCTCTCCTTACGCATACCGAAAGTTATGTCGGTTACTGTATTGTTGTTGTTATTTTAGCCGTTGTTTTTTTTTTTCTATGTATGTGTGTTCGTTTGCCTGTTTTGCTTTACAAGTTTCGCTCATTATCATTGAGCAAGAAACTTCAACGAATGAATTCGTCAGTTCTTAACAACGGAAGAATATACAGCTGCGTGCAACTAATTAAGGACACGAAGCTTACATGTGAATATGAAGCAAAAAAATTCAAATGGTTGTATGATATTGTCAAAATTTGTAAAAGTTTAGTTAATTAAACTCTTAGTCGTAGAAAATAACTGCTTATTGTGTCAAATAAATTATTATTTATAAAGCTGTGAGCCATATTTTAAAGAGTATTGATTGGAATGGCCTCCCAAGCTTAAATTAGCACAAAATTCATACATATATAGTTTGATTGTGAATTTTTTCTCATTTGTATCCTAATTAGGCCAATTGTTTTGGTCTGGAATGTTGCACGATGACATCTAGCTGTTGTTTAACAAAAAATATTACCGTTATCGTAAAAATTTTTTGTTTTGACTGCTAATTTGTATCAATTAAAGCTAAATTCGAGCTGGACAGTAAATAGCACAACGTGCATAGGTACAAGCTTTGTTCAAGTATTTTTATTCTTACGGTATATTCTTTTAATTTTATGGCATTTATAGTAATTTTTTTAAAAAATGGGACGTTGAAAAGATTGCTCGCCAGAGGAGAAGCTCGTTATCGTTGGCTAAAATTGCCGAAATTTCGAATTGCTCGCGAAAAATTATTTCTAACGTGATCATTTCCTTCAAAGCAAACATAATAATGTCGCAGAAAACAAAAAACGAAAGCGACGTGTCAAGGAAACAACCAAAGTCGTGGACCGTGCTATTGTCCGGAAGTCAAAGAAGGAGGAGCCTTTCATATCGTCACGCGATATTTTGAACGAAATTAATTCTCAATTTAGATTAAATTAATCGGACAGGTTCATACGATGACGTATCACGGAAAGCTCTTTGAACGCTCTTTTGCGAAAGAAGCCACTTCTACCAAAAGAAAAATATAGTCAAGCGTTTAACGTTTGTTGCTCGCACCCACAAGGGTACAGATCTCCCATTCTGGAAAAAAAAATATTTTGGAGTGATGAAACAATGCTAAATCGTATGGTACCAGATGGTAGAGTGGTTGTTTAACGGCCAGAATTAAATCAACGCTATACTCAAAGGATCATAACGCATGGTCGAGAAAGCACAATGACGTGGGGAGCATTTTCATGGCACGGTGTAGGTCCCATTGTGAAAATTAATGAAAAAATTGACCGTTATCAGTATTTGGACATTCTAAAGAACAAAATGGAACCATAAGCTTTTAATACATGCCAGTTTTATTCATATTTTCGCAAGATAATGGCCCCAAACACACATCTAAGCTGGCTAAGGATTGATTTTATAAAGAGCACATTCCCGTTTTAAACTGGCCGGCGCAAAATTCTGAAACGATGTGAAATGTACTATTGCTCAACAAAAGTACAAAAATTTGGACGATTTGTGAATTGGAATACGGGACGCTTGGTACTCGATTCCCAAAAATCTTTTCCAAAGAACTTTGTCCCTTAGATGCCACGTGGTGCTTGATAATAGACGCTACTCTACTAAATATTATTGAACAAATAAACTGAAAACATTAATATTTTTACTATGTATTTATTAAAATACAGTCAAAGCTCGGTATAACGAACGATATATTGTCAGGCCCTTTCGTTATAGTGAAAAATTCGTTATATCGCAAAGTTTTTTTTTTTTATCAAAATTTTATTAAAAAAAGAAAAGTACATTTAATTCATTTTATTAAAAATATATAGATATGTCCTTAAAATAACGTTTGCTAATCAATAAATGAGTAAAAGTGTTAAAAATTATTTAAGTTGGTGGAAAAAAATCAATCGGTTGTTTACAAGTAACTTGAAGACAACATTTGAAGAGCTTCTTCCTGTATTTCTCGAAGTACTAATTGTTTTTGGATTTAAATTTGCTTACATTTGGAAAAATTGTACTTAATAATCTGACTCCACGTCTTATACACTGTACTTCATCCCCTTGAAAAAGTCTAGAAAGGGGGATCTTGTCCTCATCATCAAACTCAAAATTTTCCAAAAATTTAATTTTTTTTCCAACATTTAGATAATGCGTCCTCCTTAACATTGTTCCAGGCGAGACCAATCATACAGGATGCATCATAAAGAGAAAGACTTTTTAAAAAATTTATGATGTCATCTGTTTCAGATGCCACTATTTTTGAAAGGAGGCTATTTCTGTAGTGTAATTTGAGTAAGCGAATGACGTTTTGGTCCATTGGCTGGATAAGAGGAGTCACGTTTTTTAAATCATTTGTTATACTGAGCTTGAAAATTATAAAACATTCGTTATATAAGGTAGTCAATGTAAGAAATTTACTCATTCGTTCGTATCCCGAATTCGTTAAAGTGAGTATTTGTTATACCGGGCTTTGACTGTATATTATTTTTATACCAGAAATTTTAATTTGTGCTATTTTACTGTCTAAAATCTAGCGTTTGATATGTTGCAGGTCTTAATGAGCAGTCGATTGGCAATTTCGCCAAAATTTTTGTTTTTTTAAAGAAGAATATGCATCTTAAGTTTCTATCTATGTTTAAATTTTTTTTTATGAATAGACCTAAAATACTATAAAAAATCTGATTGTTTTTATAATGAAATTTTGTGCTAATTTAATGTCCATAGCTGTATATGTTTCGCCATGCGAGAGAGAGGTCTCTGCGCTACCCAATTGCCTATTAAGACCATACTAACATCTGTTGGCAAAGGAGATGCCTTTCTTTATCTCCAGACTGACATCATTTTTGCTGGTGAGAAATTGTTACTAATTTCTTTCTACTTTTTCTTAAAAGATGGTGCTAACTGAACTTCCTGTCTGTGTTTCCTCTGTGTCGAGGGGAAGGTGACAGGGTCTCTTTTAATTTCATAAATTCGAAATTCATAATGAAAACTAGAGAAGTAACCATTTTGTTTGTTGAATATGTTTGCATACCTTAAAGGCTCTTTTGAAATAATAATAATATACACCCGAAAAAATTTCATTGAAAAAATAAAAAAATTTTTTTTTGTCATTGAACACACAGTAAAAAAAAGAAGAAAAAAAAATCACATGGAATTGAACTTTAAAAAAAGTTTCATTAAAAAAAGAACACGAATAATTTGTGTTGTTATTATTATTGTTTAGGAATTTCTTTTCTTCAGTCAGTTATTGTAATAAAAATCAAAAAAAGAAACAAAAAAATTTTAAAAAAAAACAAAAAATTTAAAAAAAAATTCAATTTATTTTTTTGTAAATATGTATTTATTTTAAAAAAGTTATCGAAGTTCTTATTGTAGTTGTTGTTGCACTTGTTGTTTCAATTTAAATTTCTTTATTCTTATCGTTTGTCATTAAAAGAAATAAAAAAAATAAACACACAGACACACAGACAGACAGACAGACATATGTACATATTCCATTGGAATGTAATATTTTTGTTATTATTTTGAGAAGAAGAAAAACAAAAACAAAAAAAAAACAATTTTTTGTTGTATCTTATCACTATTTTAATAAAATTTTTGTTTTTTTTACATTTTTTTTAAGTCAAACCACATTAAACCGAAGAAGAAGCAGAAAAAAACAGAAATATTTTTTATAAAATTATAAAACAACAACAAAAAAATTATTTTTATTGTTGTATGTATGTACACATGTACTATCTACATGTGCATGTACATATCTTAAATATTTAATTTTTTTTTTTTTAATTTTTTTTGTCTATTATTAATGGCAGCGTCATGTGTTTTATTTCGATTTTTTTTTTTGTTACAAAAAAATTAATTTTTATTTGTGATTTTTTGTTTTTTAATTAATTATGACTTATAAGCCGTTTAAATAATTAATTGTTTAAACATAAACAAAAATTAATAACAATTAAAAAGTATGTATGTATTTGAAAAATCAGTTTCACTTCAAAGACTGTGTGAATAAAATTTCTTTCAATTGAATCCTCCTTTTGCAATTCGTATGCAACTTGCTAAAACTTATTTAATTCCTGTACTATTGTATGGGTGCGAAATCTTCGCAAATTGCGATTGTAATGACAACCGCAAACTAAACTTAGCATACAACAATATAGCAAGATACGTGTTTCTTAAAGGTCGCCGTGATCATATTTCTCATTTAGCGTACCAGATATCTGGTGTGAAATTTGATAATCTTCTGAAAATTAAATGCCTCATTCTATTCCATAAGATTATTAATACGGGACAGCCGGAATATTTATTGGGCCGAGTCAAGTTTGCTAGGTTATTCCGGGGCATGAAGATTATTCAACAACGGTACAGGACTCTTCTGTCACAGCGTCAGTTTTTTATACACACCACAAGTCTCTGGAATTCCCTACCGAATTACATACAAAAGTTAGGCAATGCAAATGCGTTCAAAAAGGAGTTATTTAAATTATTCTCTTAATGAAAAGTATGTTACTTCCTTAGTATGGTTACTATATCGGTTAAATATTTGTCCTTACTTTCTTACTCTGATTTTTGTAAATATTTCTTTTTTATATTTTTATAATTCTTAATTTTTTCTTTCTTTTCACTTTTTTAGTTATTTCTGTTTGTTTTCTAAATTGCTTGAAATTATATTTCTACTTAAATTTAATATTTTTATTAATTTGTTTCTTATATTAATTTGCTATTTTTTTTGCTTAATTTCTTATACTTTACAATTATTTTTATTTTTTTTTATGTTTTATATCTAATTGATCCTAAGCATAGCACTATAACTTATAAGATTAAAATCTTGTTGTGTTATGTTAATTATAATAAATAAATAAATAAATAAAAATCCGTTATGTTCGCCTAATAATTTTAAAACCAGTATTGGTAATGATTATTAATGTATACAATTAGGCAATTATCACAGGCATACTTTGTAGTTCAACTATTTGAAGAAACTTATGCTTTACATGCATTTGTACAATTGTAATCAGTAAACCCGAACCAAAATTAAAAGTTTGTGATAAATTGTTTAATTATCACAAGTAAAAAAAAAATAAATTTTGAAAATATTTTATTAAATAATTAAAAAAAGAAAAGAAAATATATCCTTCGTCATAAGCAGCAGAGATCAGCAGTAAGTATTCAAAAAGATAAATAGAATCGAATCATACTCATAATTTCAGATTACTTATACGCATTCATACTTATTTTAATATCATGGAACCTCTCTCTACTCATATACAAAGTTTGAAGTACTCATCATACACTCATACTTAACATCATACGTGTTGATGTTGTTGTTGATTTCGACTCTCCATAACACTAAACATATACACGAAGCACAAAATCAGTATGATTCGCCTACGAACACTAAAATACTCACTAAAAGCTTGTGTGTTTGCTCTGCTTTCCTTTTTTGCTTATGTGTCTTTTTTCTTTTGTTGTAAATGCCGAACAACAACTAAGACTGTAAGGACTCGAATCATTTATAAGTATTTTTCTAAAGTTATGAATCTAAATGAGTAGGCTGGCTTATGAATCAAACACATTTCGAATGGTATGAGTTTGATGTCAACTTTGTAAGCATATTCATTGCAACCTGTACTTATAAATCAACGTTGTAGTGAGTATGAATGAATCACGAGTACATAGTTAAATTTCAATATTTTCTGGACTCACTTTTATTCAAAATTTCATGGAGTGCTTATGAGTAGCAAAAAAACAATTCAGTGCTGATCTCTGCTGCAAACCCAACCAAATTATGTAAAGTTTGTAATAAATTGTTTATTTATCACAAGTAAAAAAAAAATTTAAAAAAGCTTCATTAAATAATTAAAAAAAAAGAAAAGAAAATATTTCTTACACATCATAAGCAGTAAAGCTTCGTCTTATAGTTAATAAACAAAAATGTGTGATAAATTGTTTAAATATAACAGCAACAGAACTAAATTTCAGATTTTTTATGTAACAGTTTAACCGGATACGGTTTTAACGCCATAGTCTAGTAGTTTGTTGGCTTATTAGACGTGAGCCCAAGCCAACACACTACCTATTAGACCATGGCGACTACGCTGAATCTTTTAGGCAGAGAAAATAGTAGCATTCTGTGCTAGATTCTAGGTCATGTGTGAATTTAAGGTAATAAGCAGTCAGTTTAGCTTAAGAGGTGTGGAGTTTCCACGACAATTAGAGGGCCAAAAGAGAATTTTAAAAGAAGAAATTTACTCTGCGAAAAGAAAGATGGAAGGTTGAAGAGATAGCTTTGATACCAAAAGCTCACGGGAGCATGCATAGCGGCCCGTTGTGACGCTACAGGTGTACGCAGTCGCTGACCAAGTTCCACCAAACTAGGGAAGAAGTTGATCAGCGCAAGGGCAGGACATTAAGAGCACAACTACCCTACGCTGGAAAAACAGCCCGAAAGTTTGATAAGCGAAGCTATACCCTTGACATCAATGGATGATAGCGTACCGTCAAGCTGACAAGGATTGGAGAGCCAAATAACTTATATCTGTACCTCTCAAGCGGTGGACATGCACAAAGAAAGTGGATAACAGCCTCCTCTTCCGCAGCAGAAATCGTTATATGGGAATTGCATTCTTTCCGCATGACTTCCCAGAACACAATGACCTGTAAGCAAGGCCACTGTGATGGAGATAATGTTACGATCAAGTGTGAGTAACTGGTTGGTGCGCCTTCTATCCATCGAGGGCCAAGTAACCGGGAGTCCTCAGGATAGGTTGGTGTCTCAAAAGAATTTCCGCGCGATGGCCAACTTGACCGAGGTAACCTGTAACATTGGAATCATTGTGAGCATCATTTGAAGCCATTTAGTCTTCCAATGTCCGTCTTCGACTAATTAGTGTGATTTTTAGAATGCCTTAGCCAGGAGTGCAACCTAGTTTCTTACACCACCCACAGTTGTGAGTGTTAATTTTCGCAGTTGAAAATTCGCGTTCAGAAGATATTCTGCATTAATTCGTATGAAACTCCAGCATAGAAATTCTTTTTGTATCACTAGCTTTGATCAGATGGTACTAAACGGGTTTTTATGCCCAAAAGAAACAGTGATAGGCTCGAAATCTACGGTTTTAATGACTGAAGTTAATCTTCCATGACTGATTTTAATGACATCACGATCAAAAATCTATCAAAATTGTTTTCTTATTACAAAACAAGAGAAAGGGAGAAATATGCGTTTTGTATTGTAACAGGGCTGCTTAGCTATTATTATTAAGGGCCAGTAAAATAGGAGTACAATGGATCAATATGAGTGATGTAGTGCGAACTCATGATCATTAGTTTATTTCAAAATTCAATTGCTTTTTCTGTTGACACTTGAAATGGCACAACTTTTTCCCACTTTCAGCAAATTTCATAATTTATAGAGAAAATCCCTTTCGCGTGGGCATCTTATCACGAGACCGTAAGAAAATAAATTTCTAATCAGGTTGTCAACAACAATCGTTTCCCTAAAAACTATTTACAATCGATACGATTGAATGTCAACACAAATCGATAATATAAAGGGCTATCCATTTCGTGGTTTCAAAAGTATGGGACTTAAATTCGACATCTGTCAAACTAAGTTGTGAAACCAATTTTTTTCTTTTCAGTTGAAAGTCTGACATTGACGTAAATGGATCGCTTAACTATCACACAAAAAGTCGCCGTAGTCTAGTAGGTAGTGTGTTGGCTTATTAGACTGAAGGCACGACTTCGAATCCCAGGTCAGACATCAAAACGAAAATATGAAAATATTTCTTCGGCGACTTCCTCTCAGCAGATTTCTGGCAAAAACTCTGAGAGTAAATAAAATTGCCATGAAAAGCTTCTCAAAAATCTGTCGTTCGGAGTCGACTTTAAACTGTAGGTCCCTCCACTTATGTATAAAATTAACGCACACAACACGAGTGGTGTGAGAAGCTAGGTCGTAATCCTGACTGATTACGATTATTACCAATTATGTATGTATATAACTATCACACAACGCATAAAAATTATCAAAACCTTCTACAAAAATGGTGATTCTGCCATAGCCACGTATCGTGCGTATCGGCAATTTTTCGAACAAAATTTTCTTCAGCGATGAAGCACATTTCACACTCGGTGGGTATGTTAATAAACAAAATTGTCGTATTTGGGGTTCTGAGAATCCTCAAGTAATTGAAGAGAGACCATTACATCCAGAAAAAGTCACTGTTTGTTGCGCTCTTTGGTCGGAAGGTGTGATTGGACCTTACTTCTTCGAAAACGACGATGGAACGACTGTCACCGTCAATTCGGAGCGTTATGGTCATATGATAACCGACTTTTTTTTGCCTGCTATTGAAGAATACGACTTGGAGAATATGTGGTTTCAACAAGACGGTGCCACATGCGCCACACAACTCGACAGAATATGGCTTTATTGCAAAAGACATTTCCTGGCCGCGTAATTTCTCGTCGTGGCGATATCAACTGGCCACCAAGATCATGTGATTTGATACCATTAGACTTTTTTTTGTGGGGCTACGCGAAAGACCGTGTTTATGCAGATAAACCTTCAACTCTTGAGCACTTAAAAACCAACATTCGTCAAGTTATGGCTGATATACCGCCCAATATGTGTCAAAAAGTGATCGAAAATTACCTCAAAAGAATCCATGCTTGCAACACATCGCGTGGAGGTCATTTAAATGATGTAGTGTTTCACACATAATGTCAAAGTTCAAACTTTATAATAAAAAAGAAGTATCATGAAAAAAATATTTTATATGTGTTTTATTTACGTTTACTTTTGAAACCACGAAATGGATAACCCGGTATGAGTATGAGTAATAAATTCTTGGGGAAAATAAAATCACAAGAAAAAAAAATCAAAAAATGTTTTTTATTGTTTTAATCACAAGCACTAGAAGAGGGAAAGACAACAACAGCAACTAAACTTTAGCACATGTATACTTAATCACATGCATGAAGAAAAATAGTTAAATAAAGTTGAGTTGAGTATAGAGAGAGAAAGAGTGAGTGGCATACAATTCGATCACTAACGGCTGGTTCAACGTGTAACAAAAAAGGAAAAAAAAATACCAAAGAGAAGCAAATGAGCACCACACCACACCCCAGCGCCCTTAGCTAATTTGAGATAAAGAATAAACGTTTAAATGCCATACAAACAGCAACAAAAAGTCACATGAGCGGGGAAAAAATAATCGTCATTCAATGACAATAACAACAAAAACAACAACAACAACAGCGACGATAAACATTTATTAGAAGATGTTACCAAAAACAAGAAGAAGAAAAAACGAATTCATTTTGACTGTAACCAGCCAATCAACCAACCACGGTTACCCATACCAGTACCAGTGTATGAAGAAGAGTTTTTTTAATTAAATTTTGAAAGCAAAGTATACCACACAACACATTACACTCGCGTACTTATTAATCGATTTTTTTTTTTTTTTTTTTTTTGAAGAGAATCTATTAAGTTATGTTACCAAACGAACCGAACACACGAAACAGTTAACACACTCAGTTATCGCGAAATGTGAAGAGATGATGTGAAATGTTGTTGGGTTTTTTCCCTTATTTTAACAGCGAATAATCGTTTCATTGTATTAAACTTTTGTGTAACAACAACAAAAAAAAAAAAAAAAAGTTATCGAAAGTTATCATTATCGTCTCCTCAAATTGATGTCATTCTGTGTTCAATAATTACTAAGATTTTTATAAGGAATTTATTTCAAGGAGCCACTCTAAGCTATTTTTTGGCATAATGATCTAAAATCTAAGCCCCAATGAATCATCACATGCTTACTATTACTCTCATTTAGAGGACTCGAGTACTGCAACCATACGCTGTATTGTACTGACCTTCAATCTAGGTATTGTGTCTCTGCAATGTCTCGCACAATCCTAATGCCCTGACAAACCTCGAAATATTGCTCACTATTCCTACCTAGTGGTTGATTGTACCCAAAGGTGTTTTTTTTTTTTTTCTGTTTCCACATATGCTTACTGACTTAATTGGGCATTATAACTCTTTAGCTAGGATTGCAACCTAGCTTCTCACACCACCCGTGTTGCGTGTGTTCAATTGTGTTCAGATTTTTTGAGAAACTTTTTATGGCAATTTTATTTTACTCTCAGCAAGTTTTCGCGTTAAAATTCTGAGAGGAAGTCACCGAAGAAAAAAAATTTTTTTTTTCATTTTGTTCCGGATGTCTGAGTTGAAGTTCGAACCATGAGCTGCAGTCTAATAAGCCAACACGGCAGGCAGGACACGATCATCGAACTCTCCGATGAATTCTCGACTCTGGGCATCAGTATGAGAACCTGTAAATGCAATCGTCGATTCCGTCAACGACAGACGGGCGACCTTGGATACGGGTAGAACGGCGCGTAAAATCTGGCCAAAGCTGGATGAAGGGCGCACGATGGGTCGGCTTAAACTCCAAAGTGGCGCGTTCAGTGTGATTGTCGGGGTCATTACGGGTACGCATCGCATATGAGATCTCGGTCTTGGTCTTGGACACCTTGCTAATGATTTCTGCAGAGATGAGGAAGAGAAGGAAACTGTCCTTCACCTGCTGGGTACATGCCCGGCTCTTTGTCAGAGGAGAAAGAAGTACTTAGGTGCTTACTATATGGAAGATCTAGATGAACTGTCAAGTATTGACATTGGCAGTTTAAATAGCTTCATTAGGAGCTTCGAGTGATTTCGAGACTAGGGGATTGCGGCCCTATGTGGCCTAAGTGTGTCCATGCGATTCTCTTGGATAGGCAGCCATCTCTACCTATCTACCCACCTTATAAACCAACATACTACCATCTACTAAACTACAGCTGCACATATGTTTCCACATATACATACGTTCTGTAAATTGTTTTTCTAATCACAGAATCTACTACATATGGGGCTGTAAGCAATCACTAATGTAATCTAAACAAATGTTCTTCGAGTTCCAGCTGCGGCCAGTTACAATCTGATGCAAAACACAAAATCTCTCCAGGAAATGTTGGAATGGCCTAAAAGACAAATTGCTTCAGAACAACTTTCGTCTCTCTTCACCTTTCTTTCAACCTATCCTGGGTCAATGAGGAATCCTGCTCCACTGCTAAGCACACTTGGCACTCGATGGATAGAAGGCGCACCAACCAGTTACTCGGACTTGATCGTAACGTCATCTCGATCACAGTGGCCATGCTTACATGGTCATTGTGTTATGGAAAGACACGCGGAAAGAATGCAGCTGCCATCTAACGACTTCTGCCGTGGGTGCAGTTCTGCTGAGGAAGAGTAGACTGTTAACCACTTCCACGCGGAAAGAATGCGGTTCCCGTTTAACGATTTCTGCCGTGGATACAGATCCGCTGAGGAAGAGGAGACAGTTATCCACTTTCTATGTCAATGCCCATCTCTTGAGAGATGCAGATATAGGTTATTTGGCTCTCCAACTCTTGTTAGCTTGACGGAGATATCGTCCATTGACGTCAAGGACATAGCCTCGTTTATCAAACTTTCTGGCTGGTTTTCCAGCGTGGGGTAGTCGTGCTTTAAATGTGCAGCCCTTGCGCTGACCAACTTCTCCCTCATTGGCTCGGAGGTACTTGGTCAGTACAGGGACTGCGTTCACCTGTGGCGCCACAACGGGCCGCTATGTGTGCTCAAGTGAGCTTTTGGTATAAAGCTACCACACTAACCTAACCTAACCACTTCCTTTATCAATGCCCATCTCTTGCGAGGTGCAGATATACATTATTTGGCTCTCCAATCCTTGTCAGCTTGACGGAGCGCTATTTTCCATTAATGTCAAGATTATCGCTTCGTTTATCAAACTTTTGGACTGGTTTTCCAGCGTAGGGTAGTCGTGCTTTTTATTGTGCAGCCCTTGTGCTGACCAACGTCTTTTTCTTCCTTGGTTTGGAGGAATTTGGTCAATACAGAGACTGCTTTCACCTGCGGCGTCACAACGGCCCGCTATGCGCCCGCTCAAGTGAGCTTTTGGTATCAAAGCTGCCACTCCAACCTATCTGTTATTGGTCATAACAATTGGCTGCGCAAGGGACGGTGCAAAATGGCTTCAACGAAACCAAGATAATGTGAGATTGGATGTGACAGGCAGTATCACTACTATTCCTTCGGTTGATTCCAAACCACTTAAAATTAAGGTTTCCTACATCTCCTATGTACGTACTATGGCAACCCTAATTGTCTAACGAACGAATGGTTGTGCTGTTATATTTACCGGTCGGTTAATCAGTTGGTTGACTGATTGCCTGTCTGACTGACTGACGAACTGTATGTGCAAGTGAGTGAGTGAGCGCGGTTATACTGTGTGTGTGATTTGGCCATTGGGTCTCTAAAAGTCATCTTTATAACCAACATTAGCCGAGACAAGCCATCACACGTTGCAAAGGAAATATTTGCAACACACCACACCAGCAACATGCAACGTGGTGGCAAATAGTAAACTAAACTAAAGTGCAACATTATGTTAAAATGTGTAATTGATTCCCCCCCCCCCTGCCATCATAATTTCAATGTTTTTTTGCACTGCAAAACCATTTTCAATTTCAGTGGTAATGGATGGAGGTTACAAAAAAACCGAAAAAAAAAATGGGAAAAAAAAGAAGAGAAGCATAGAAAGCAAAAATAGGAATTATTGTGGCAATTATGGCCATAAGCAATTTTATGCATGACAGCCTAGTCTGATTCAGTGCTAGAGATAAACTTTTTTCTTCTGTGAACCTACAATGTATAGGGGATCTGCTTGCTGTTCTCATCATCCAGTGGAGGGGAAGGCTCCTACACAGGCATAACGTTTTTCTCTCTGCTTTTGTAACTGTAACTGTATGTAGAGAGCATTCGTAGGTCGTTAATAACGACTCCAAATGTTGCATATAATTTCTGTTTTCTTCACAAATCGTAGGTTGAAGGGGAGAGAGAGAGAGAGAGCGAATGTTGTAGAAAGAAACAGAAACAATAGGAATGGTTATTAACCCTTTTGCAATGGGTGTCACTTGGTGTATCTTAGTGGATGGTGTCGTGTAAATTCGCGCATTTCCTTATTGATCCAGAGAGGCTGATACCGTATATACACGGAAGTCATTTATTTGTCCACTTAAGTGTTCACAAACGTTGACGACGATGTATGGCTAGCCGGGCCGCCATGAAAAGTTGCAAACTGTGTTCCTGTATGCCGTCGCGAAAGGGTTAAAGTAGTCAGCTGGCAAAACTCTTGAGTGTAAATCTGACGTTGAAAATTGTTGCGGACAAAAATGTTCGCAAGCGAAGGTTCATTATACTTTCCGATAGCCAAGCGACCATCAAGGCGCTGGATTCTAGTGTGATAAACTCCAAGACAGTATACGACTGTCGCAGATGTCTCAATGAGATAGCGAACCGATGTGATGTTTGTCTCACATGGGTACCGCATCATAAGGACATTCCCGGCAACTGCAGAGCGGATGAATTGGTCAGAAGGGGCACGACCGTCGAGCTCTCTGATGAATTCTCTACATTGGGGATCCCTTTAAGTACCAGTGGGCTTATGATTAACAATGCAATCGTGGACCTTGCCAACAGTAGATGGGCAGCTTCGGATAAAGGCAGAGCGGCGCAAAAAACTGGCCAAAGCTGGATAGAAGGCGCACGACGACTCTGCTTAAGCTCCAAAGAAGCAGGCTCAAAGCTGTTATCGGGGTTATTACGGGGCATTGTATTATAGGAACACATGCGAGGCGTATTGGTCTTGGACACCTTGCGAATGATTTCTGCAGAAGCTGTGGAGATGAAGAGGAGGATGAAACTATTCTTCACCTACTTTGCACACGTCCGGCACTTGGTCGGAGGAGAAAGAAACACCTGGGTGCCTACTACATGGAGGACGTAGATGAACTGTCATGCGTGGATATTGGCAGTCTAAGTCGCTTCATCGGAAGCTCCGAGTGGTTCCTAGAATAGGGGAAAGATGAAACTGTGGTATCACAATGGGCCCTGTATGAGGCCTAAGTGTGTCTGCTCATCGGGTGGACAGCCACTTCTACCTACCTACCTAAATCTGACGTTCGTAATCGACATTAAATTCCTAGTCTCGTCACTCTTTAATAAAATTAACACACACAACTTGAATGGTGTGAGAAGTTAGGGTTGTAATCCTGACTAATGGGTTGCAATGACCAATTAAGCAAAGTCAAGCGTTTGTACGCCTGAATCACGTATCATATTGCGATGAAGACGATTTTTTTAATTCCCAAAAGATGGCTTCGTAGTCATTCCAAGATGTCAACGGCATACAGACTTTCAGTAAACCATGTTTTGGTTGTATTCTCAAAATATTCTGGCCACCGGTACTTTTGAAATTAAAACGCAGGCCCATTTGTAAAGGAACTAACCCCTTTATTTAGTGGAAGGTACGACTTCCATGCTCGATTGAAATAAAACATTTTGACTCTCTGTCAAGCTCTTCTTCAGTCATTTAAATGGTTTTAGTTCCTTTAAAAATCTATTTAAAAGTGTTATTTCCATACGGAATTTAAAACGGTTTGAGAAAGAGTGAAAAAAGAAAAGAATTGCATAATAAGCTACGAAGCAAAAGGAAAAAAAAAACCTGCGCATACATTACTTAGACTTGAACAATGCATTAGGTAGGCTTGGAAGTTAAACGTTCACAAGTTAAGAAAATACCACAAGGAAAAGCAATTCATTTTGCTGGAAGCCTTTCTTTGAAAGACATTCTTTTAGAAAATTCTACACAATAAATGGTAGAAGAAAGTAATCGAATGGAATGCGGTTATACAGGCTAACTACAGTTAAACAATATGCCGCACACACACTCACTGGAATACTTAATCGGCGAAAGGAAAAACTAGTTTGCTGTGATGATGATGATCCGTTTACAAATGAAAATTGTTGTCACAGGAGAGAGAACAAAATAAAGCAAACAAAGTAAACATTTTGAAACATTTGAAATCTGTAGCGCATAACAATCGGGCCCATTGCTGTGTCACCAGCACTGTAGCTACCGTTAGCAGGCACATTATCAAGCACATCTCATTGGTTTTGCCACAGTGCCAGCATTAGGAGAACAAGCATCACTAATTTGATTTCAGAAATGATTATTAAACGTTGTAACGTGCCACCATCACCACCACCGTGCCACCATGTCAACCATCATATTGACAATATTGTTTGCATATTGAATGGAGAAATATTCAGACCGTGATATGGTACATCCTAAACGCACTTTTGTTGTAAAGGGTCCGCCAAATAACTTTTTTTTTTTTTGAAAATGCTTTAAAAAAAAACTACTGAATATTTTCTCAAATTTCTTTTTTTATTTGAAAGTACAATCCTTCCGGTTAATAATGGAAAATAATTTCATTCAAATGGCTGCTTCGGCTGGCCATGCAGTAGCCTACACGATCGGTCCAATTTTTAAGCACATTATCGATTGTGTGCAGCTATATTTCACTAATGGCTTCACGAATATTGTCCTTTAAAGCGTCAATTATCTCTGGCTTGTCGGCGTAACACTTATCTTTGACGGCACCCCACAAATAATAGTCCAACGGTGTCAAATCGCAGCTCCGAGGTGGCCAAACGACATCAGCTCTGCGGCTGATAATGCGATCTTCAAAAACAGGGCGCAAAACATCGAGTGTAGCTTCGGCTGTGTGGCACGTAGCGCCGTCCTGTTGAAACCAAATGTTGCCAATATCCTCCTCTTCAATTTTTGTGAACAAAAATTCGTTCAACATGGCCCGATAACGATCGCCATTGACTGTAACGGCCACTCCTTGATCATTTTCGAAGAAAAATGGCCCAATTATGCGCCTCTGGACCAAAATCCGCACCAAACAGTGACTCGTTTTGGGTGCGTCGGCTTTTCAATGTATGCGTGCGGGTTTTCTGTGCCCCAAATGCGACAATTTTGCTTGTTTACATACCCGCCAAGATCAAAATGAGCTTCATCTGAAAAGATGATTTTTTTTTTTTTGCCAAAATCGGCATCTTCTGTAAGTCGATCGCAGGCCCTTAGCGAAGCGAAAACGCATTGGATGTTCAATTGGCTTCAACTCCTGAACCAAGTGGACTTTGTTGTATGGCGTCAAGGCTTTTATGCAAAATTCGTCTCAATGATGTCTCCGAAATGTTCAATTGTTGAGAACGACGGTGAATTGATGTTGATGGCGCTTCACGCACACTTTCTGCCACAGCAGCAATATTCTCGGGTGTACGCACTGTTTTTGGCTTTTTACGCTTTGGTTTATCGATGAGGATGCCAGTTTCTTTTACTTCTTTCACAAGATAATGAACATACGGAGCTGACGGTGCTTCTCTTCTTCCAAAATCCTTACGCAATTTTCGCACACATTCTGCAACATTACCATGATTTTCAATGTAATGTCGCAATATTTCCCAGCGTTGTTCAAGCGTATATTCGTTCAGCGGAAGGATAAAACTAATTATCTGTCAAATCAGACATGAGCTAAGTGTTACCATTCACGAAATAAGCACTAGTTGAAAAAAAAAAAACGTTAGATGGCGGACCCGATACAAAACAATTGACTTTAGAATTGGGATCAGTATTAAACAGGATGCGCGAATTCAGGGGTTTATTTTTAAACATTTTTTTTTTAAGGATACTCTTTAGAATTTCCTACAGGATTCAGGATACACGAAGAGTTACGTTCGTGTTGGAATTTATCAATTTCTGTAATTGATATGATAACATCGTACGTTCGAGATCTGGTGTTGGCGGACGTTTTGATCTAAAATTGCCCATAAATTTGAGACTGAATAAAACTTTTTTTTTTAATTTTTTAAATATATTCTATAAACTCTTATTTAAATTTTTTTTAAAGGTGCTGGTTCAAATAGTCTGTAAGCCACTGTAGTTGTTTACTTAATCGGCCTTACAACCCCCTCAAATAAGGATTACGACCTAGCTTCTCACACCACCAATGTTGTAAGTGTTAATTTTATCCGCAATTGGCGAGAATTAAAGTTTAAAGTCAACTCTGAACGAAAAATTTTTGAGAAACTTGTCCTGGTAATTTTATTTTACTCCTAGAGTTTTTGTTACCAGACTGCTGAGAGAAAGTCGCGGTATGGTTTGAGATCTCTGGGCTGGGGTTTGAACGCAAGCGTAAGGTTGTAATCCTGACTAATGGGTTGTAATGAGTTTGTTCGCTTTCTCCAAGGTTTTGAATCTGAATTGTTTGGGTTTGTAGTTCAGAACTTTAAACCGTACTTCACGACAGCTCTTGAGAGCAGGCCAAGTCTCCAACATGTAATATTAGAAGATCTGAAAGCTTTAGCTCATATTGTTTGACCCAAGCCAGGAGTATGAACAACATTAGTACGAAGAATATAATGCAACAAGGCCTACCTACTTAAATACGTTGATAACTTTTGATATCTTGGCGGTACAATGAATAGTGGTGCAGAAATGGACGCATGTACCAGCAGCTTATGGACAATTGAACGTGGAAAAGCTAGAAAAAATACCACGACGAACTAAGCTGAGTATATTCAAGGCATAAGTGAATTCTGCTTGATAAAATGAAAGTGCCTGACAAATTCAAAACAGTTCTATAAAATAGAGCTTGTTCTACTATCCTAAAAGAAGACAGCTTAATGGCATCAAAAGTATGCCCATACAGGGTGGCTGATATATAATGAAACAAAGTAAAGCGCTATATTTTTTAATTTTTTTTTTTTTTAATTTTATTGTTCAAAAGCAAAAAATGTTGGAAATAACATCAAATTTTAGAATCAGTTTAGATTTGTTCGAATTGGCCACCTTTGGTACGAATTATGGCCTTCAAACGGCCGAGAAAGCCATCACAGGCTGCACGAAAGTGGCTCTGCGGTGGTTTGGCCCATTCCCTGCGAAGCGTCGTCTTGAGATGATCGACACTTTGGTATTTTTTAGTGAGAACCTTACTCTCCAAAATGCCCCAGGCGCAAAAGTCCAACGGATTGAGATGGGGCATTGGTGGCCATTGTGCGGTAGAAAGGAACCTCCTTTTTAAGCCATTCTTGGTTGACGCGTGCTGAGTGCGGTGGTGCTGAGTCCTGTTGGAATGTCCATGATCTGCGGCCGAAATGTTTGTCTGCCCAGGGCTTCAATACTGTCTTTAAGACATTTTCCCGATAATATTCGGCATTTATTTTGACCCCACGGTCGATGAATACAAGCGGGGAGCGACCATCGGCCGTTACGGCGGCCCACACCATTACCATCGGCGGCGCTTGAGTTCTGGTGGCCAATCGCAGATGTAAATTTTCAGCTGACCTCTTTGGCAAGTAAACCCGATCATTTTGTTTGTTCACAAACTGCCCAATTTGGAATGGCTTCTCATCGGAGGAAACCAAATTCGGTAACTGGCCACTTTCGTGCAAGCGAAGTAACTAATTGGCTCTTTCCAGTCTAACTTTTTTTTGTCCATCGGTGAGCTCTTGCACTTTTTGGAACTTGAATGGCTTTAGTCCAAGCTCATTTTTCAATAGGTGTTGCATCCGTTCTCGCGATATGTTTAGCTCACGAGCAATTTTTCTACCACTGCGGCGTGGATTTCGATCAAATCTGGCCTTCACTTTTCGGATCATTTCTGGTGTTGTTACCGTTTTTTTTCGTCCACTTTTTGGACGCGATGCAACACTGTCAGTGTCACGGTAACGAGCAATGGTACGAGAAACAAAAGATTTATTCACATTTAAATGCTGGAGGGCTCTAACGATAGCCACCTGTGGTTTTCCAGCCAAATATAAAGCAATCACACTATCACGCTTGAATTCCATCACGAATAACTTTTTTTCTGAATGCAATAGATCAAAATGCTTTTGTAAGCTTGTAAATAATAAAATAA
The DNA here is from genome assembly GCA_927399465.1 of Sarcophaga caerulescens. Lineage (NCBI taxonomy): Eukaryota > Metazoa > Arthropoda > Insecta > Diptera > Sarcophagidae > Sarcophaga > Sarcophaga caerulescens. The sequence continues at coordinate 89,367,030 of OV656867.1, forward strand.
ACTGTCACTGGTATAAATCTGTTAGCTGTCAGACGAGCGGTTTACAAATGATAACAACCTGAAGTTGGTTGCAATACATATTAGCCACCCTGTAGAGTGAAATATAAGGTAGATCATGGAATACTTAGAAACGTAATGTACTCTGCGAACAACAATCGTGCAAACTTACAAGAGAAGGCGGTAAAATGTGTCATTCGGAGTCGACATTTAACAGTAGATCTCACACCATCTCATGGATGTAAATTAACACACACAACATGAGCGTAAACCTACAGTTTTACTAACAAAAATTCTAAACGGCTAAAATAAAATAAAATTACTCTGTGAAGCAGCCCATTTTCCTTACAAAAACAAACAGTCTGAGCCCTCTTTAGAAGTCAACCGCAGCTTGTTAGGAACAGACGTTGTATTGATTAAGAAAACGAGTTAATGCAGCCTGCATTTATTTGGAAATGTGCTTGACTTGGTGATGGTGATGGTGCTGGTGGTAGTGCTGTGTTGCACGTGAAGCATGCTTAAGTGGTTGTTAAATTTTTTGTTTCTTTTCCATTTCGTTACACTGTATGAACGATGATGATGGTATTGTAATATCGCGGCCATGAGAAGGAAGCGGGGGGAGATGATATAAATAAATAGGGGTTGTTTGTAGTTGAACAAAATGAAATTTCCATTGAAATTTTGTGATCTTGCAACACCATTTAAGGCATTGCAATAATATATTTGTAATGTAAGTGCATATGTGTGTGTGTATTACAAAATGTGGAATATTTTTTTTGTTTCAATTGAAATTAATTACAATTGATTTGTTGATTTTTCCATTTAACATATTTTCTTTCACTTTCTCTTACACTGGCTGGCTGGCTTTCTTTTTATTGTCGATCTTTGTAGATTTCTTTCTGATGCCACTTAATGTGCACAGCGACACGACAACACATACGATACGACGATACGATATACTGGGGCAACTTAATGAATTTTGACATTCCATAGGGGTTTTTTGAATTGCTAATTTCAGAGAGAGAGAGAGAGCATTCATTCTCATTCCTTCATTCATGTACACTTTCGTTCTCGAACACGTCAATTTTTAAAGACCAACAGCCACACTCTAATAATATTTCTTTTCTAATGGTTGCTGTGGTTATTAATTCTTACGAAATTAGAAGTTTTTTCTTATATTTTAGTTTCCCCTTCAATACAACAAATCACCCCAGTAATTTGGTTTTTTTTTTTATTAAAATTTTTCAATTTTCATAATTTTAAATAAGCGGGCTTGTGGCTTAGGGTAACGCCTTGGTATTTGAAGTTTTAAATTTATTAAAGTGCCTCTAAGTTGTATTCACAAGTAATAGGACCTAATGACTGATATTGTAGTGTGGCGTACAACAGCTGCATGTATGTATCTTTTCGTAAAGAAAGTCGATTTTTATCGATCAAATGATATTTGAAAATCGAATTAAATTTCTAGAAGTATATGATACCTACCTACTATAGGTTGACATTGATTGTGTAGCACACCAAAAGTACTGTAGCATGAACTCTAACTCGTATATACATACATAACATACATAATTGGCTATTACAACCCTTCAGTCAGGATTACGGTCTAGCTTCTCACACCACTCACGTTGTGTGCGTTAATTTTATACGTGAGTGGCGGGACATACAGTTTAACGTCGACTCCGAACGACAGATTTTTTAGAAACTTTTTCATGGCAGGTTTTATTTACTCTCAGAGTTTTTGCCAGAAATCTGCTGAGAGGAAATCGCCGAAGAAATATTTTTTTTTTTTCATATTTCGTTTTGATGCCTGACCCGGGATACGAACCCGGGCTTTAAGTCTAATAAGCCAACACACACTACCTACTAGACTACGGCGACTTCAACTCGTATATAACATATGGAAATACTGGGCTTAAAAACTAATTAAGTCCTATGGACGTGCTGGAACCCAATCAAGCATTGATGCAGCAGCCTTGAGAGTATTCGAGAGAAAAGTCCCACGTAAGATCTTCGCGTCATTGCGTGTTGACGATGATTTCCACACATGATCGAACAGTGAGCTGTATGAGCTGCTCAACGACATAGACGTTGTTCAGCGTATTAACATCCAGCGGCTACACTGACTCGGCCATGTCGATCGAATAGTGGAGGATGCTCCGTTGAGAAGGGTGTTTAATGCGTTAATCTGCGGAAGTCGGCGAAGTGGACGACCTTGTTTGCGTTGTAAGGACCAAACCGATGAAGTCCTGTCATCGATTGGTGTGACCAACTAGCGTAGTTGCGCAAGAAACAGAGGTGCCTGGAAGTGTTACGTGTTACGGCAGGCCGAAATCCGTTAATCGGGCTGTTAATAGCCAATTAAGTAAGTAAGGACGTGCAGGAGCTTTAAGAAAGAAAAGTTGGTGAATCTGTTTTTGGCCCACGCCAAAGTATAATCAAAGAAAAGATATGAAACTTGGCACTGCTACGCAAAATCATAAAGTCTATACTGAATGCAACATGAACTCTTGATGCCAAAATACTGCTGCAAGGACAACTTAACGTGACAAAGACGTAAGACGCCTTACAACTTCATTATGGAAGCTCAATTTGATTTAAAAGGTTTGATCGCGGAAGGAACTCATAATCATCGTATGCTTACTTAGTTAATTGGTGATTACAACCATTTAGTCAGGAGAACAACCTAGCTTCTCACACCATGTTAAAATGTTTAACATGTTTATGTTAATTTTGTCCATGAGACTTCGAAGGACAGATTTTTGAGAAACTTTACTCTCAAAGTTTTTGCCAAAAGGGTTTTCAGAAAGAAATGTTTTTTTTTTTCATATTTCATTTTGGCTAAGCTGGGATTGGAACCACGAGCAGCATATTTCTAATAAGCCAAAACACTATCTGCTAGACTATAACGATTATGGGAAGATTATCCCTCACAATTGCTCAATAAGTCAACATTTCGGTTGCCTAGTGATGATTATTGAACTTAAGATATGTATGCCAGTGATCGCCATAGCCTAGCCAGTGGTGCGTGGGCTTAATATACGAGACTTCAAACCCCAGCGATTGAAAAAAAATTCTTTAGGCATCTTGCTCGTAAAAGTCTGCTAGCAAAAGCTGTCACAGTGAAACCAATTAAAAAGCTTCTCAATTTGTGACGAACGCCCTATATTTACGGCAGTCATTTGGTGCATCATAACGGCTAATGTCATGTTAATACGCGCAGTTACATATTGGTTCGCAGAAGCTGGAGCCGCATATGTATATGGTGCCGCGAATGATGACGATGCTGTATGGTTAGACGCGCCATGGTGAAAATTTGTAAAGTGTGGTACAGAAGCGAGGTCGTAATCCTGACTGTAGGCTTGTAATGATCAGTTGTGTAGGTTACATGTGGTCACAGGTGCATCGTCGTGAAAGAGTTAACTAGTGAGCAGGATTTTATTGCAAATAATCTGTATTTCCCAACAGAATAGTGTACTATTCAGTTTAAAATCAGAGAGAGATCAGTTGAAACCAATCCTATCGATTACGCAACGAGACTATTTGCTAAGAATCTGGCCAAATGTACTGGAAACTGCAATTGTTGTGCAAAAAAGCCTTTGATTATATCGTAAAGGAATCAATTTTGTTTTTCCTACACGTAATTCAATTGTGATTTTTATTTCTTTTTTATGGTTATTCTATACACCAATAACAGGGTACGACAGTGAAAATACACCCGAGTAACTATCGGGTGATTTTTTAGCTATTACAAACGAACAACGCTTGCAAATCATTGAATTTTATTATCAAAATGCGTGCTCTGTTAAGATCCATTTCTTTATCGAAAAATTGTGTTCAGCGACGAAGCTCATTTTTGGCTCAATGGATACGTAAATAAGCAGAATTGTCGATTTTGGAGTGAAGATCAGCCAGAAGCATTGCAAAAGCTACCAATGCATCCAGAAAAAGTCACAGTTTGGTGCGGCTGGTGGCATCTGTGGACCGTACTTCTCCAAGGATGCTGCGAATCGTAAAGTAACTGTGAATGGTGAGCGCTATCGTGAGATGATATTCAACTTTTTTTTGCCCATAATGCAAGAGCTTGACTTGCATGATATGTGGTTTCAACAAGACGGTGCCACATGCCACACAGCACGCGTAACAATGGACTTATTGAGAGGCGAGTTCGGTGAACATTTTATTTCACGTTCGGGACCGGTCAATTGGCCGCCTAGATCGTGCGATTTAACGCCTTTAGACTATTTTTTGTGGGGCTATGTTAAAGCTCATGTCTACACAGACAAGCCCGCTTCAATTGACGCATTGGAAGACAACATTGAAGCATTTTTTCGTGAGATACCGGCCGAAATGTTGGAGAGAGTATGCCAAAATTGGACTAAGCGGATGGACCATTTGAGGCGCAGTCGCGGTCAACATTTGCATGAAATAATCTGCAAACATTAAATTATATGGACCGCACTATCGATTCAAATAAAGATTTCATGCATTTTTCTGAATTTTATGTTTTTTTTTTGAAAAATTTTCCTATATGTCTTAAAAAATCACCCTATATATAGTCCATGTTGTTCAGTTAGTTCAGTAGAACTCAAAAATACCTTTTTTATATTACTCGAACCCTCCAAACTTTTTTTATTTGACAAAAACTGTTTATTTTTTTCTAATTTACGCACAAATTTCTGGATTACACAAACATTTCTGACCCGATTTCCAAAATTTAAATCTTGTTAGAAAGGGGATAGATGGACCTTTAAAACGGTATACATATATCTATTATTCGACTTAATATGCTATGAGTTTTGATGAGGTAATCTTGGACAATTCTAATTTTTATCGTATTTTTTCAAGTTTGTCCATTCAAAGTAGCAAACTTTAATAAAAAAATATAGGATAAGTGACAATATTCTTAGTCATCATTTGATCAATCAATCAAAATCCACCAAAAATTCAGAAAATTTTTGAACTAAAAGCTCATTTGATGAGATGACATATATAAAAAATATCACTCGACTGTTAGACTCTTTAAATAATAACTACGGTAATTTTTGTCCGATTTGATCAAATGATGACCCAATCTCTTCACAAGAGAACAGACTTTAAGAATATTATTATCACTTATCCTATATTTTTTTATTAAAGTTTGCTACTATGAATGGACAAACTTGAAAAATATGAAAAAAAAATTTGTATTTTCCAATTTTACCTTATCAAAACTCATAGCATATTAAGTCGAATAATAGACTTATATGTATACCGTTTTAAAGGTCCATCTCTCCCCTTTCTAACAAGATTTAAATTTTGGACATCGGGTCAGAAATGTTTGAGTATTCCAGAAATTTGCGCGTATAGTCTAAAAAAAACAGTTTTTGTCAAATAAAAAAAATTTGGAGGATTCGAGAAATATAAAAAAAAAATAGTTTTGAGATCTACTCAACAAAACTCACAATCTACACTAAGTCATTAGCCGGGTGTATTTAATTTTCTTCATTTTGTCGCATAGTGTAATCAATCGATAAACTTTCTTCGATTATTTCTAATTTCTAAAAGTGAAACAATTTTCTCTCTCTCTCTCTCTCTCTTGTGCTCATAATGAGGAGGAGCAGAGAGAGAGGAGTATTGTATTAAGACGCATAAATTTTGTCATCGAAATTATTACAAAACGTTTATGGCTGTATTTTAACAGCAATAAAAATTAACGAAATCGTCATAAATTTAAAATTTAAACGTAAACGTGTGAGAGCCGCAAACCATTAACGATTCGAAATACCACAAATATTCACCATAAAAATGATCATAAAAATACGGAGTAATGCTATAAAAACTAATAAAAAAAAAAATACAAAGTGAAACCTTTGAAACCAAAAATATTGAAAAAAACAACAAGAAAACAGCAATCATAATTGTACTTTAAATGTGACATCTTTTTAATCGATTTTATGGTATTTGGGTCAATAAATTGTTTTTTTTTATCTTTTTTTTTTCTTTTTGTTTCTGTTTTGTTTTTATTGGAAATTCCTTCTCGTTTAAATCAATTCCAATTCAATCAATGAAATTCTCTGCTGCTTATTAACTACTAACAACAACATATTCTGCACATACATACATATATACATCCATACGTATATACATACATTGGTGTATGTGTAGTGAATTATAAATTTCTGGCAACACTAATTAAATATCGTGTTACCTTATTTTATTATGATAGGCAGAGGTACATATCAGAGATCAGCAACGAGTATTCAAAACGATGAGTAGATTCGAGTCATACTTATTATTTCTGATACTTATACGCATTCATACTTATTTTAATATCATACTCATACTAATCATACTCAAAGTTGTAAGTACTCGTCGTATTCATACTTAACAATACGCATTATGTTATTGACTTCGACTCGTCTCTACTTAACATTTACACGAAGCACAAAATAAGTATGATTCGCGTACGAACACTACTATACTCACAAGTAGATTGTGTGTATGCTTTGCTTGTTGTCTTTGTCTTTCCTTTCTTCTTTGTTTGTATATGCAACAATAACAAAGGCTGTAAATTTTGATGAATGATTCGAGCCACTCGAATCACTTATAAGTATTATAAGTATTTTTCTAAATTTATGAATCAGAATGAGTAGGCGTATGAATCAAACACATTTCGAATGTTGTGAGTTTGATGTCAACGTTGTACTCATACTCATTGCAACCTATACTTATAAATCAATGTTGTAGCGAGTACGAATGAATCAGAGTAGTTGAATTTCAATTCTGTTGATTCACTCATACTCAAAATTGCATGAGTGCTTATGAGTAGCGGAAAAACGATTCATTGCTGATCTCTGGTACATATGTATCAGAGTTTGATACAAGTTTGATGTCAACGTTGTACTCATACTCATTGCAACCTATACTTATAAATCAATGTTGTAGCGAGTACGAATGAATCAGAGTAGTTGAATTTCAATTCTGTTGATTCACTCATACTCAAAATTGCATGAGTGCTTATGAGTAGCGGAAAAACGATTCATTGCTGATCTCTGATACATATGTATCATATGATACATATGTATCAAATTTTTCGCCTCGGCAACATATAATTTAAACGAAGAAATACTGCGCTATCCAAAGATGGCCTCATCTTATAGCAACCAAACTCAAAAGATTCACTAATCTTCGATTTAACGAAATATTTTATATCATCAACTGAAGTATTACATGAAAGACGAGACACAAAAATAGTCCCTTTAGGTTTAACTATAACCAATTCCCTTGGAGCGGAAGTATCCAAACTAGCGGACACTACAGATGAATACGAAACAGAAGACGGTCTCGAAGATGCCTGGGAAGTGACATCACCCAGAGGTAAAGATAAAGGAGATAGAGTAGACTTTGGACTCAGTTCAACTAAATTCGCAGACTTCAGTATAGGACTGCTAGCCTGGTTTTCAACAATAGATGGACAAATGTCCACAATAGGAGTAACAGTGGAAAATGTATTGATTGTTGCAGTTTCCCTTGGCACAGAAACTTGCACCACATGCCCAGGAGCCCCAGAAGAATTTAGCAAAAAACGATTCAAAAATTTAGTGAAATTGTTAATCCTGCGTTTTGGCCACAGGGTGTATTGGTACGGGAATTCGTATTCAGGCCGGGCCATCGTAGGATTGGTGCTAATTTGTCTGGTCCTATTTCTCAAAAAAACTAACTTCGAAATCGTCTTTTAATTTCAGAATTGCTTATCAGAATGTTTGCGGACTTAGGTCTAAACTTTCTTCGATTTATAATAGTAGCTTTGATTTTGAATTTGATGGAATTGCTTTTTACTGAAACTTGGTTGAATTGTAATATTTTTGATTCTGAGATTATGTCTAGTAATTTTAATATTTATAAACGGGATAGGAAGTCTAAAAATGATGGTGGTGTAACTTATTTCCATTTGCTCTAAATACACATCTTAATTGGTTGACTTGTGTTCTTCTGAGGATATGTGAGTTTATTTGCGTTAGGGTCTATCTATAATCGTGGAAAGTCTATATACTGTTACGTTTTTACCTTTTAAAAACGTTAAAAATATGAGTTCGTAGATTGCAAATAAAATAAAAATAAATCTGTGTTTATTTTTCAATCAATTCTTTATTATCTGCACAACTTTTGTGCCACTGTTCGAACTTATTCCACGTATACAATGATAACTTCCACAATATGTGCTTGTTCGTGATATTTCTCTGCTTATAACCGTTTTTATAAGCAACAACAACACTTGTTAGTTATTCTTCTTTGCTTACAACCTTTTTTTGTAAGCACCACACTAACAACTGATTTCTTCACGCAACTTGTCTGCACACCAGTCTGACTGAATTATAACTCGATCTCGTATCTTCACACACCACTGGTTGAATTCTCACTCAATTCAACGCGACGTCGTCACATGACTAATTTAACTCGAACTCCGAAAATCACGTGTCTTCATACACGACTGACTGAATTCTAACTGAATCATCGTTGCTCGCTTTATCTTGCCTTTTATATCACTGGATCAACAGTGTGATGAATGCCCTTAAGGGATGATGACGGCCTTCGGGAACAATCCAAAAATGTAAACAACTTGTTTCCATTTTTGTTGTTCGTGTATCTTGTTTACTTTCGTCCAGGCAGAATTGTTGTTGTTTTGTTTGTTTGTCTTTCTGCTATATTTTTTATACACGGACTTTGTTGCTATATTTTTGTTTATTCATCGATCTTGTAAACAAGCCTGTTGTTTTTTGTTGCTATATATTTACTCATTCGTTGATCACGTGAACAACTGCATTGTTTTGTTTTTGGAGCTTTTGTTTATCATTTTATGTGTGATCAAGTCCATTGTGTTGTTTTTGGAGCTTTTGCTTATTATTTTAACAACACCATTTCCATTTTCTTCGTTTTGATTTCTAGAGTAATTGATTCAATGTGGCAAGAGGGGATTATAGTAGTCCTTGGTGATTTTAATCTTCCGCATACATCCTGGAATTTTTCACCTGAGACTGGGGTCATTGGTGCCATGTTCTTCAGTTCCATCTTATGATGAAATTCTGTCCGCTATGTGTGATCTAGATCTTTTCCAGGTTAATGGTGGTGTATTGAATCCAATGGGTAGAATTTTGGATCTTGTATTTTTAGAGGATCCAAGTATTTCTTCTTTATTTCGCATTAATCCTATATACTATATTCCTGAGGATAGTTATCATCCTACGTTGTTACCTACTTTCTATTGAAGTTGATCTTTGTTTACCTCCTATAGGTTAGAGGACGTGTACTTGTCAACTGTGACAAGTACAGTACCCGGAGGTCGAATTGACCCATTGTTACCTCCTATAACTGATCGCTCATCTGGTGTTGAGGGGCGTTTTAATTTCCATCGTACTGATTTTAGTCGTTTAAATACACTACTATCCTCTGCTGATTGGTCGTCTGTACTTATTTCACCATCATATGACTCTCTTTCACTTGACAGGATCTTGGATGGCTTTTATGAGGTATTATTTAAATGTTTTAGGTAATGTGTTCCATTTGTAAATAGTCGTTTGGAGCGTTCTGGTCCTTCGTGGAATTCGGCTAGACTGTCAGGGTTGAGGAACAGGAAATCGAGGTTATTTAGAAAGTTTGTTAGATCAGGTACTGATGTTGATTATGCTCTTTACTCTAGGGCGCGTGCGGATTATCGTAGAATGAATGATTATACGTTGCGTATTACCGGGCTTTAAGTAGCAGAGAGAGACGTCTGTTTGTGATGATTCTTTCTTCCTTTGCGATTCTTGTACTTCTTTAAAATAAAAACGAATTCCAAGCAGTGAAACCTAGCCTTTACAGCTGTAAGGTTGAACTTTGATTTTTCAAAATCAAAACCGATTACATGATTTCCTTTGTAAAGCGAACAAAACACTTTCATTTTAACAGTCCACAGCAGCAGCACAAATAATGAATGGCTGGCTGGCTGCTCTACTATTTGCTTATTAACCTGTGGCAGTTGATTGTTTTGCATTTGGCCTCACATATTAGTTTGAATATTAAATAAATCATAAGTGAGCACTCGTATGGTGTACAACATTATGACCCCCATAATTAAATATGAAAAACAACAAAAAAAAAAAACAAAAACAAAAGTGGGGTGCTGCACGTGTTAAAGGTGGCAAAATGTTGAGGTTAAAGTTTCAATTGCAGGCAGGCAAGCAGGCAGCTAATATGTGGCGTCAGTAATGGCAACACATAAGTACGAACCGAACTCTCTAGTACATGCGGCAATTGTTGTTTGTTGTAAAGGAAATGGAAATTATTGTGGTGGATGTAAAATAATTGATATTTCATTAGCCCAGTTTGAACTCAGTTTTTTTTTCTTTTTTTTTTTGCTATACAATAAAGTTCAAAGCAGTTTTGAAATTGTATTGTTTTGTTTTGTTTTTGTTTTCTTTTTTGTTGATAAAAACATTAAAAAAAAAAAATTCAAGAAAAAAATTTAAAAGTTTACAGCAGCAGTTGTTCCATCAACCTCAACCTGGTTAGAGAAAATTAAAAATTTTTTTTTTTTATTACTCTCCCCTTCCTCCTCCTTCGTTTGTTTATTTGCCTGCTCTTGACTAAAGCAAGCAGTTAGTCAATCAAACAAACAGACATGTGTGTTGTTGTTCATTTCTTGATATTTGATTTCTGTGTTGTAACTTGCAGTGTCTGTTTGAAGAGATTAAAACATTAAATGCATGCACGAATGATAACGTTCTCTAAGAAGAACAAAAAAAGAAGAAGTAGAAAACTCAAAGATACTCCTGCTTGCTTGCATACCAAAACAGACATGCAGACGAGTGAGTTCTATTCTGATATTAAAATAATACACCACACTGGGAGCAATAAACAACAATGACTTCTTCGGCTACTACTACTGCCTGCAACTACTAACACCAAAGAGAACGAGCGACTAGCAGCAAACGACATCGGCTAACCAAAAAAAGAATACGAAAGAAAATGTTTTAATGCCTCATATGTATCTCATCATCAGTGTTGCCGTTTTGGTTATTTTTAACCAAAATTGGTTATTTTTATTTTCCATGTGTACATGTGTATTTTTTTTCATTTTGGTTATTTTTTGCAATCAAATGTACTAAATGCTGTTATTTGCTTTTGTTCTCTTTTTAGAATGTAAAAATTATGTAGATTTGTTCGTTATAGTTATTTTATGCAAACGTACTATGTTATTTTTTTTCTTTGATTTTTTACTGTGTAGAAATTATGTAGACACTTCATACTATTTTGATAGGTTAGGTTAGAGGACGTGTACTTGTCAACTGTGACAAGTGCAGTACCCGGAGGTCGAATTGACCCATTGTACAACGTCCTAGCTTCTCACACGTGTTTGCAAGAAGCTGATTTACCTCAAATAAAAAAATATGAAATGAAAAAAAAAAACATACAATCTTTTTATATTGTACTTTTGGATGAAATTGGAAAACGTTTTGATTTTTTGAACAAAGAATTAAAATATCTTTCAAAAATAACTCCACACTAAGTTTTAAGCTCTTCAGAAATATCCAAAGAACCTTTATTAACATCTTTTTCAAATTTGACAAACGGCAATGAAGAAAAAATTTCTGCTCAATGGAAATTATTAAGATTTTCTGATTTAAATCTAAAAGTTAAAATGGATATTGTTGAATTTTGGGACAATGTGTGTAGTTATAAAAATGGCTTAGAAGAAAAATCTTTTGAAGAGCTTATCGATTTTGTTTTTAATTTAATGACACTGCCGAACGGCTCAGCTGCTGCTGAAAGAAGATTTTCATAGCTAAACTTAATAAAAAAAAAAAAAATTTCGTAATAAATTAGATATTAAAATATAATGCAAGCAAAATAATTGTGCAAAAATAATAACGATCAACATTATGTGTGGTCAGCCAAAGGAATATTTTAATGTATTTATTGATTTTTTGTTTAATAATTACACGGTGCGACAGTGAAAATACACCCGAGCAACTACATAGTCTAAGTTATTCACTATTTAAATTTATTTTAAAAATCCAAAGTTTTTTAGAAAGGGGAGAGATAAGCCTTTAAAACGGTATACATAAAGGTTTTATCCAAACTTATATGTTATGAGTTATGATGGGGTAAACTTGGAAAATATAATTTTTTTCTTTCCATCTCTCCCCTTTCTAACAAGGTTTAAATTTTGGAAATCGGGTCAGAAATGTTTGAGTAATCCAGAAATTTGTGCGTAAAGTCAAAAAAAAAAAAACAGTTTTTGTTAAATAAAAAAAGTTTGGAGGGTTCGAGAAATATAAAAAAAAAAATATTTTTGAGATCTACTCAACAAAACTCACAACCATAGTGTAGGTCATTAGCCGGGTGTATTTAATTTTTTTTTATTTTGTCGTATAGTGTTATTTAATACTTTAAAAGTAATATTCTTATTATTTTATTTAATTTCGGGTAATTGAATAACAAAACTAACAGTTCGAACAATTAAAATTGTTGTTATAATTATAATAAACTCAAAGATTCTTAAAAAGAATGTAAAAATAATATATTGTTACGTTTTTACCTTTTAAAAACGTTAAAAATATGAGCTCGTAGATTGCAAATAAAATAAAAATAAATCTGTGTTTAATTTTAAGTCAATTCTTTATTTTCTGCACAACCTTCGTGCCACTGTTCGAACTTATTCTACGCATACAATGATAATTTCCACAATATGTGCTCCTTTTCGTTATATTTCTCTGCTTATAACCTTTTCTTTATAAGCAACAACAACACTTGTTAGTTATTCTTCTTTGCTCACAACCTTTTTTGTAAGCACCACACTAACAACTGTTTTCTTCACGCAACTTGTCTGCACACAAGTCTGACTGGATATAACTCGATCTCGTATCTTCACACACCAGTGGTTGAATTCGCACTCAATTCAACGCGACGTCGTCACACTAACTTAACTCGAACTCCGAGAATAACGTGTCTTCATACACGACTGACTGAATTCTAACTGAATCATCGTTGCTCGCTTCATCTTGCCTTTTATATCACTCGATCAACAGTGCGATGAATGCCCTTGAAGGATGATGACGACCTTCGGGAACAATCCAAAAATGTAAACAACTTCTTTCCATTTTGTTGTTCGTGTATCTTATTTACTTTCGTCCAGGCAGAGTTGTTGTTGTTTTGTTTCTTTGTCTTTCTGCTATATTTCTTTTATACGCAGTCGTTGTTGCTATATTTGTTTATTCATCGATTTTGTAAACAAACCCTTTTGTTTTTGTTGCTATATGCTTACTCACGTGAACAACTGCATTGTTTTGTTTTTGGAGCTTTTGTTTTTATGCGTGATCAACTCCATTGTGTTGTTTTTGGAGCTTTTGCTTATTATTTTAACAACACCATTTCCATTTTCGTAACAATATTTATAATTTTATGAACAACACAGTGATAAACATATATGTATGTAATTAGTCTGTGTACCTGAATTTACTTTTATTTTTATTGATCTCCAGTAAATACATCTAAGTTTTTTGAACATACAAAAGAATTACTCATATTTATTTTTATTAATTTGTTATTTGTTCATTGTTTTTTTTTTTTTTTTTTTCCTATTAATAAATATTTTTGTATATTAAATATTAACTGTAATGTCCACAATAAAAAGTAAATATGAAATAAATAAAAAATAATTTTGGTTATTTTTTTGGAAATTTGGTTATTTTTTATTCAAATTTTGGTTAGAAAAATAATTTTATTGTGGCAACACTGCTCATCATCATCATCACCGTCATCGTCAAATAGGAATTGCAAGAGACTGAAGACAGAAAACAGAAATATTTTGTTAAACACACACACACAGACACACACATACACAACAAGAACAGAAAGAAAGCAGCGTATAAATTAAGTTTGGTGGTGAGTGAGTGCATTATGAACTCTATTACGGCATTGCACACTGGCACTACCACCACTCACTCACAGCCAGCCAGGCAACAAACAGACGAGCAAACATAAACACTCAACAAACCAGCCAGCCAGCTCGTCAGCCAAACATATACATATGTATAGAGGCCGCCGTCAAACCAACCGTCTATTCAACAACACAACATACCAAACAAACACAAACACATACACACACACAACACAACAGAATACAGTTCATTGAACCCAACGAGTATTTCATTCATAAAAATGTTTACCCAACGTTTGTTTGACTGACTGTCTGTCTGGCTGACTGACTGTTTGCCTAATTGCCTAGCTGGATTTGACTATCTCGTTGTCTGGACGAATTGATGTCAATTCTCTGAATAGCTGTTTGAGTGACTGAATGGCTGGCTTGCTGACTGACTGACTCTAAAAATGGAGTGCATTCGGTTCCTATATTCGAATGTTTGCCTTGCTTTATATTTGTGTGTTGGTGGTAGGTAGGTAGAGTGCAAATGTGTACAGTTGGTTAGTAATGCCAACTTGCGAAAATGTAATCAAAAAAACACGCATGAAATCGTATTGAAATAGTTTTTCGAAAGTTTGAATAGAGAAGAGGCGCGATTACATTGTAAGGATCGTACCAATCATAGCTGTACTTAGGACTATATCACCTAAGCTCAGTTTGTTCTGCTTAATTGGATAGGTTAGATAGCGGCCCTTAGGCCAGCGTTTAAACCAATGCAGATACCACAGTCCATTCTATGAAAGACAGTCTCTTCCTCCTCTTCAGACCAACAGGTCCTGCAGAAGACATTCGACGGAATGCCGAATCTTTCGGCTCGTAAGAATCGCTATTATGTGATGGATGGCCGTGTGATTTAAGAACAGAAGTAAGCCTGTTCTCTTTTTGTCCATACGTGTCCAGCAGCATTTAGTATCTTCTTGTACGTATCTTCCTGCTTCCAACTAGATTGAGCGTCCTCGTAAAACGAGCGGACAATATCCAAACTAAGCGAGACAATTAGAATACATATGTCCTGTAATATGCCGGAGATTGCTAACTCCTAGTCAACTCATCGGCAATGTAATCCCCAACAATAAATCAATGTCCGAGAACCCATACAAAA
Source organism: Sarcophaga caerulescens (assembly GCA_927399465.1). Classification (NCBI taxonomy): domain Eukaryota; kingdom Metazoa; phylum Arthropoda; class Insecta; order Diptera; family Sarcophagidae; genus Sarcophaga; species Sarcophaga caerulescens. The sequence goes on from OV656867.1 coordinate 89,382,074, forward strand.
GTTACCTTTGAATGAACCGAAATTTCTCTGAGAAATCCTCAGCCTTCATGGACAAGGAAGGACGTGGAAACTACGTTTGTTAGGGACCTAATTGTAGCCTGGCTATCCGAGTAAATCAAGAGATTTTCAGAAAGAAAATGCCGCCATTCAACAAGCACTGCGGCACTCTGCTTGGAAAACACTGCACTGTTCAGGTATAGCCTATAAGAAAGCCATTTGAGCCATTAGTGTAGACTCTTAGGGTCCCATCCGGAAACTCTGGGAGGCAACAAAGCCGACAAAGCCTGCAATGCCTGGCACAAAAACAAATTCGAATGAATTCATGTAAGATTCTTATACCTTTGCAGAGAAACAAACAAACTCTACTCATTTCCTTTTGGCTCTAATTGCCAAACTACATACATACATACATAATTGGTCATAACAACCCTTCAGACAGGATTACGACCTGGCTTCTCACACCACTTATGTTGTGTGCGTTAATTTTATACATGAGTGGCGGGACCTACAGTTTAAAGTCGACTCCGAACGACAGTTTTTTGAGAAGCTTTTCATGACAATTTTATTTACTCTCAGAGTTTTTGCCAGAAATCTGCTGAGAGGAAGTCGCCGAAGAAATATTTTTCATATTTTCGTTTTGATGTCTGACCTGGGATTCGAACTCGGGCTTTCAGTCTAATAAGCCAACTAGACTACGGCGACACACTATTGCCAAACTATTCCATTTTAAACCTTTGCGACTACGAATCTGTTTTACACTTTGCAAGTTTTGACGACAGCGCGACTGACTTTGCTCGCAAAAACGCAAGTGAATTGAATGACGTGTATATGCGGCATATATGCCTATATGGACCAATAGGTAAACGTCGTATTTACACTATGTCAGCCGCTGTGATGCACCAAGTGATTGCCGTATATACACGAAACCCGTGGCGAATGGCTTAAAGAACCATTTATATGGACCTCTCGCCATATCCTGTGGTTTATCGGCTCATCCAAATTGAATAATGTTGGAACAACAGCAAGAATTAGTGGGTATCAAACAGACAATGTTCCAGCAACGGCCTTATTTAAACGATTTAATGCACCAAGTGACTGTTGTATATACACTGCACCCGTTTGCTAACGTGTTAAGCTTTAAATCATAATACCCTGTATTAATTTAATCGCTAAATTATATTGAAAAAAATCCGTTACTTTAACATCACCAGTTTAAGTTACGTTGAGTGTGTGTTACTGCATGCTTTCCTTTCCTTCATTTACTTTATGGGGGGATGCGTTCGTTCGTTCGTTCGTTCAATCACTCGATTGCTCCTTCGTTTATTGCTGGTATGTGCACAATCGTTTCTATGATGTTCGTTTGCTTAAATGCATGTTTATTGTTGTTATTATTTAGCCGTTGTTGTTGCTGTTGCATATTTGCTTGTTTGCTTGCCATACAAAACGAAAAGAAAACGACACAATAAAAATACCATAACGGCAGATCTTTAAAGAATTGCATTGTTTTAGTGAATTTTCTTTTGTCCTCAAATTAAAGTGAATTCTGTTGATTAATCAATAAAAGGAAAAAAAAAATTTTTTTTTGCCAGAGAATTAAGCACTGATTTCATGCACTTCATATTTGTTATTGTTGTAAATCAATATCAATTGAATGAATACCATAAGAACTCTGTATAAATATTTGGGTTTACTGCTGGCTGGCCCGGGATTTAAAATGTAAAATTTATGTCTACCAGCCTATTAGATGGGTATGTTGCACGGCCGCTCTTTTATTTTATTTTTTTTTTTTGCTTTTTTTTTTTTGTTGTTATTTGTCTGACTAGCTGTTGGCCTAAACTTTTGTGTTTTTGTTTTTTCATTCTAGTTAAAATGAATGCAAAAACAAAAAACTGGCTAAATAAGCAAGAAAAACAAAAACAAATGAATGAGAAAAAAAGAGAAAAAATTTGTTTTTTTTTTGTTGTTCTTTTTGTTTTCGACTGTCTACATAGTTTTGGTCGATGGCGTCGTCTATCATTGGCATACGAAAAGTTTAAGTTGTTTTGCACTCAATTTAAAAACAAACAAAAACAACAACAACAACAACAAACGACAAAAAATTGTTGCATGTTGCCAAGTATTTAATCATGTTTTCCTTATACTCTTGCTCTCAATCTCGTTCAATGTTCTTTGTGCAAAGAAATTAAAACAAAAACAAAAAAAACCGAACGGAAAAAACAAGAACAACAACGAAAATTATTACGGATTTTAAAACCGTTGGTTGGTTGGAGGCAAAAGGAAATAAAAACAATCAAGAGTATATCTGAGATTGAATAAATAAAAAATTAACCGATTTACGCTGTTGAAATCAGTGATTATAACGTTGCGATAAAATATTTACAAAAAAAAAAAATAAATAAATAAATATTGTTAAACATTGATTACAACAAAGTTTTGTATTATTGCTACACCACACCACACACTCAAAGAACATAACAAATACGAGGGTTGTAGTTTAAAGTAACTACACTGAAAAAAAGAATCAAGCCATCCGGGCTTGAATCAATCCATATCGGTCACAATAGTACGGTAAGTACGGTTTGGCTTGAATCAAGTACAAAAGAGTTGAATCAAGCCCGAATCAGCCAAGTACAAAAGTGTTGATTTTAGCGCGATTTAAGCCTTTTTGGGATCAAAGTGATCTCATCATGTATTTGGTTTAAGCATATTTTTTCATGATTTAAGATCGAATTTGTACTTGATTCAAGAGATTCAGAAGTTGAAGTAATCCTTAAGCGCACTTGTTTCAAGAATTATAAAGTTGATTTAGGCTAGATTAACTTATAAATGGGATCGAATTGAGGCAAATCGTACTTTATTCGAGCACAATGAACTTGATTTAAGCCCTAAATTGTACTTGATTTAAACCTAAATTTATCCAAAAACGAGCTTGTTTCAAGAATTTTGAACTTGATTTAAGCTCGAACTCGTACTTGATTTAATCCTAAAATCGATTGATTTGAAAAAAAAATGCAAGTCATCTACCCAAAAAAAATGCAAGTCATCTACCCAAAAAAAATGCAAGTCATCGACCGGAATAATCCAAGTCATCTACCAAAGAAATGAAACTTGCGAAAAATACGACATTTTGTTGGATATATATTGTATAAATACACATGAACTAAATGAGAATTATTAAAATTTTTACTTTTGAACTTAAAAACCCACAATTCCATAACTCAAATAACAAATAAGTCAAAATTACACTTTTTTAGATAGATTTGAGCTTTTTAGTGTTGATTTTAGTAATATAAGGCTTAGTTTTTCACATCAATCCCGTTTTTTGCTTGTTTTAAGCAAACAATAGCCAAAACGTTTTTTGGCTTAAATTGAGAATAGAAAAGTTGATTTTAGCACGCCGTTTTTCTTTCTGTGTACTAATGAAGCATTTCAAAAAGAGAACATTAATAAGGCAGTAGCTTCTCCACAATTATCTTCACTATTAAGCCTTCATTATGGAATATCGGAATTCAGTTAAACTTGGTTTCAAAATCGCAATAATCTATGACCACATAAACGTGTGGTATTCATTTTATGTTTACAATACTTAGACTAACTGTTTGAAATCTATCTGCCATCCACATGGTCGCAGGCACAGACTGCAGTGTATGTAATGATCGATAACAGCATAATTACTGTTCAGCAGACCCAACGTGTAATCGAAACTACTGGACATAGTCGATTGATTGATTTCACTGAAGTTTAAGGATTTTCAACTAACAAATCAGAATCATACTTAAAGAAACGTTGCATTGCTTTCATAAACTTCTCACACCACCAGCCATTATTGGCCTAATAGGCGACGACAAGGTCAGTAAGCAATTAAGCATGTGTTGACTAGTCTGTTAGGTTGGGTAGACGAAAAATCTCTGAGGGTACAATAAGATTGCTATGAAAAGTTTTTTAAAAATCTGTAGCTAACTCATTCATAAAATTAGCACACACAACAAGGGTTATGTAAGGAACTAAATCGTAATACTGACTGAAGGAGAGAAATGACCAGTTAGGTAAGGTCGTCTATACTGCATAAGCAATAAAAATGTCTAGCTTCATAATGCTTCCGATATTTCAATCAATCCAGCTTTCTGTTCAGTTAAGATAACTCGCGAATTGACCGCTAGATTAGATGGTACTCCTGATATTTATTACCAAGACCCTATGAATTTGTAAACAATTTCAAAAACTGCCCGAAAAAGAGTGTCTTTTATGAGGAATAGAAGGCATGGATAGACGTAATTCAGTCTGTTACGAATGTGACCGGAAAGCTAAGTCCGGAAGTTTGTAACTAGATCATTGGCCTCACATAAGATCAAAGTGTAGTCAAATCTAAATAGTGATGAATTGACTAGAGAAACCTAAAGGAAATATTGCCAAAGTAGCCCTTGAATGAAATGCTCAAATATGGAGATGGCAGAAATAAAAATTTTAGCACTGTGGAGAAATGATTGAGAACATTTTGTAGCAACCCTATAAGAACACTTGGTTAACAAAAAAAAATAATAATAATAATCATCGTTGTATACGCCTCCAAAAGCGTTACCAAACTCTAGAGCAGGGATGCCCAAAGCTAAAACTGTAGTAGTATTGGTGAGCGAGAGAGAACTGCACTGAAAGAAAAGTTGTGTAAACTGAAATAAAATGTACGGAAAAAATTCAAAAAGCGGAATTTACAATAAAATATGGAATAGAAATTTTTCTACAATGGCGGCTTCTAAAGATGCCCCCAATTGATCAGTGCGACGAATAACACTACTGCGTGACAATGGAAGGTTTTCGATAAGCTTAAAATTAAGTTTTTGAAAACATTTATTTAACATTTTTGTAATGAACTCCCCATCAGAAAATGGTCTACTATGACTAACAATATCCAAGCTTATTAAGCTTGATAACTCCATTTTTAACATTTTATTTTCTGAGGTTTTTTCATTGTTTTCTTCTTCAAGTAACCACTCATTCAATTTTTCTAAATAAATTTTTTTTTATTTTTACAAAATAAATCATTAAAATCATCCATATCACTATGATAAGAACAATAGTGCATATTCTCTACATTCCTTCAATATTTTATAACATAAAATGCATTGAGCATCACTAAACGCATTTTTTATCATAAAATGTTTCGTAAGTCATAGTAAATTTTTTTCAGTGCTTTAAGCAAAAAATGTTACAAAAAAATCATACACCCGCTACGCATGTGCATTCGTCGCTGTCTGAGTGACGACTAACCAAAGAGAATAAGAATATGTGTGTTTTTAGTTTGCGCAAAAGCACTATGAAATGGGCATCTATGCTCTAGAGTCTAGTTTTATTAGATAAAAAGTTTCAAGTTTTACCAAAACGATGGAGGTTGAAACCCGAAAGAATCTAAGCAGAGTAGAACACGTTACAGGAAAATAAAACGAACTCAGATAGATATACGCTAGATGGACTTATCGAGCTTAGAGTGTGTTGGAGTACAATCTTATCCAATTCCTAAACACGTAATTATGATTATTGACGCGTTTACCTTCTGAGAAAAACAAGTTGATTGTAGCACTGCAAACAGCAAAAGAGTTTTGCAAGTTCATAAGAGCATTACAGAAACCAACCAAGAAGCAGACAAGACCACTTTGCCATGGTATCACGTAAAATAAGGCGAATTAAATCAGGGGGCTAATTTCGCATTCGTATACGAACGAATTTTTACTCGAACCTGCGAGTTTTTTTAGTTTTGGGATTCTCTTATTCGTTATCGAGTAAAGTGTATCGAAATTTCTAATGATGGCATTCGATAACGTGTGATCATTTGAATGCAATCTTGCGAGTTTTTACTCGTAGGCACTAAAGCTTTCGAATTAACGTTTTTCTGCTGTAAAGAACAATATAAAGAAATGTAAGTAACAAATTTATAATAATTTATGAATAAAAAATTAATTCCAGTATTTGTAGGTCAAAACTTTCAAAAATTAATTACACCCAGAAGTAAATTCTTGGAAATTTAATGGTTAAGCATTCAGAATTGGCAAAGAGTATTATACCAAATACTTCTCAGGGAAAGGCAAGAGCTTATCAGCTATGGGAACATCTCACAGCTAAGCTTAATGCTTCCGGCCCACCAATCAAAGATGCAAAAATGTGGCGCAAGGTAGTTTAACAAACTCTTGTTTTAGTTTTAATAATAAATGGCTAAATATATGTATGTCTTTAGGTATATGCTGACCAAAAGCAAAATGTTAAAAAGAAGGTTTTATTCAATAAATCTTCACAAATGAAAACGGATAGCGGGACGTATGAGGAAAAGTTCTTTGCCAAATGGAAGAACAGATACTGTCTGCTGCTGGAACTGAAGTTTCTGTTGAGGGTCTAAAAAAACATCAGAAAGCAGCCCAAAAGAGAATTGCGACAAAGAAAATGTTACCCCAACAACTTCACCAAAAAATAGTATCCCTGACGTATCTCCCTGCTGTTTATCGGATTATGAAGAAGACAAAATGGAACCTACCATGTCTTCTTTTATAGAATTTGAAGATGATACTGCAGAAGAAACTTCAGCCCCAGCCCCAGCTAATAATAAAGAAAAAATCTCCTTTCTATCTCCTCAGAATCAGAGGAAGACGAGTAAAACCAAAATATATTATCCATTATACGAAATATTACAATTTTAATAAAACTTTTCTTCCTTGGATTAATTAAATTTCTTTTATTTTTGTAAGAAAATATGTTTTTTGTTTACAATTTCTGCATTTTAGTCAGTGCTGTAAAACGAAATAATTAACTCGTTTCACAACACCTAAGCAACAAATCGATTCGTTTCGTATCGAGTAACATCATCAGAAAATTTCTCGCTATCGAAATTATTTTCTATTCGAACACAATTTCGATCACGACTGCGAGAATTAGCCCCCAGTTCTCTTTTTATAATCACTTCACAGCTTTCTTTACTTTGCAACTAATTGTTGCATTTAAACAAGCATAACTCAACGAGGTCGCCAGCAGTCTAGTAGGTAAGGTGGTGGCCTATTAGATGTGAGGTCGTGGTTCAAACCCCAGCTAGGACATCATCACGAACGAAACGGTAAAGATATTTCTTCGGCAAAAACTCTTGACAGTAAAATAAAAATGCCATAAAAAGTGTCTAAAACATCTATCGTTCGGAGTCGACTTTAAACTGTAGCTCCCCGCCACTTATGTATAAAATTAACACACCTAGCATGTGGGTTATGAGAAACTAAGCAGTAATCCTGACTCTTTTAAGCCAGAGAGAGAGAATCCTGTCTTATTAAGACATTAAATTTCTAAATTAAAAATCACAATTTAATTCCTGTGTATGCCTTGATTAACAAAGCTCTTGTAAACTGCCATGTTGCCAATAAAATGCTGCTTAAATCATCATTTATTTCCCACAACACCAACACTGAAAGGAATTTCATTTTATGGCATAGGGGCAGCACACAATGAATGTGTACTTATTGTAACGAGATTGTATCGTACAATTTGTACCCAGTACCAGTATTTTTTTTTTTTTTTTGCTTGCTCTGACACACTCTATCTTTCTCTTACAATTATTTGAATTATTGTAGTTATTGTTGTTGTTGTTGATTTAGTTAAAACACAATAACACTAAGAAAGGGGGGGGAGGAGGTTGAGACAGACAATAAAACGGAACATTCTATTGTGTCAGTCAGTACATGGCGTTTTTGTCGAAAGCTTTTATTTTTTGTTTTGTTGCTGTTGTTATTGTTATTGTTGTTGCTGCTGTCTGATCTGCTCTAGTTTGTTAGGTTTTTTTTTTTTATTATTTTTCTTCTTTATTTTGCTTTTATTTCGAATTTAATTCAATTTGTTTTTACTTGTTTTGTTGATGGACCGTTTTCGTTTGTGTTTTTTTTTCGTTTTTTCTGTTACACATTTTTCATTCATTTATTAAAGCAGCAATACTAACGAATCGTTCACGAAATTTTGTCGTCTTTCTGCATCCGTTAGACAATAACAAAAATGTTTTTTTTTTTTTTATTGTAACTGTTGCACTTGGCAAGAGAGCTTTAAACTCTACTTTGTTGTGTGTATTTGAAATCATTCGGACAGTTCATTCATTTAGTTCATGCAGTTTGCCTTTGAAACGAGCCTCACAACAACAACCAAACAGGAAGAGTAACAACAAGAGCAACAAAGCAACAGATCAACAATAACGTTATAACAATAGAGACTAAAAGAGCAATAGATTGCTTGCTTCAGTTCAGTTTTATTTTCGGTTTTTTTTTTTTTTTTAGAACGAGGTAATCTCAGGCTCACGAAGCATACACACATACATACAGACAGTCATACTATTTAGTTGAGAAAATATTCATGCTCAATGCATACATACAATAACAATAATAAACAGTTTGTTAGTGTACTCACCACCATCAATTCATAGTGTTGTGTTGTGTTGTGCTGTGCTGTGTGCCTCTCACTTTTGCTTTGCACCTCCTCACCACTTCAAGTACAATAGACAGCAAATTTTTTTAAACAGCAACAACAATAATAATAATCATATAATATCATATAAGCAATGATGATGATGATGATTATTTGTGTAGAGGTGTAGTGGTGGCGCCATTGCTGTTATGTGTCGGCATCAATCAAGCTTGAGCTTACACCGCTAACACCTCCACAGTAACCGTAAAGCTCCATTATCATCATTGCTAACGTTGTCTACAGTCGTCTTGGGTTTATTGCTTCTACGCTGTAGTTAACGTTGCCGTCGTCGTCGTCAGCTTCACCGGTAGCAACAGTAACAGCACTACACACAGAGGAGCCTTCATCATAATCTTTATTGCTGTTCATTGAACGTTTTTTTTTTTTTTGGAAAACAGACTGCAAAAAAAAAAGAAAGCAAGAAAAGTAAAGTAAAGCAAAAATTCTTAATGAAATCATTGAGTAAAGCATTAAAGGGAGGGGAGGGAGTGGGTAGGGGTAGATGGTATACATTAGTTGATCGTTTATTTAGTTGTTGATTCGTTCTGCCTTCATTTGTTCGTTTATTTTACTTTTATTTACGAAAGTCTCGTCTCGTCCGTACGTTTGTTTGCGTTATGTGTTGCATTCAAGTGTTTGTTCCTCTGTGTCATGCTGTTGCGGAGTGGAAAAAAAATGTGTCAACTCAGCAGAAGCTGATGTTTTTCTTTCTACTCTTCTTACACAACTTTCGGATACACGGTATCCCTATACGAAGCAGTAACAGTTAATGGAAGTTTTTGATTTCAAACGTGCATGATGTGGCTACAAATGGGACATGTTCTGGCCGAATACGTATTTACTTAATTGCTCAGTTCGAGGCTTTAGCCACCAATGCAATTTAACGTCTTACACCATCCATGTTGTGTGAGTTAATTTTTATTTTTTAAACGAGGGACCTAAAGTTTAAAGACAACTCCGAACGCTAGACGCTTGAAGCACTTTTCATGGCAATTGTATTGACTCTCTTTTTGCCAGAAGACTGCTTGGCTTTACCGTTACCACTAAAAATGATGTCAGACTGGAGATCAAGCGCAGGATCTCTCTTGCCAACAGGTGCTACTATGGTCTCAATAGGCAATTGAGTAGCAGAGACGTCTCTCGTACGACGAAACTAATGCTCTAGAAGATGCTCATCCTCACCACGCTTCTTTATAGCGCAGAGGCATGGACACTATTAAGCACTGGTGCAGCAGCCTTAAGAGTATTCGAGAGAAAAGTCCTTCGAAAGATCTGCGATTCAGTGCAAGTTGGCGATAGTTTCCGTATCCGATCCAAACAGTGAGCTGTATGAGCTCCTCAACGACATGGATGGACGCTGTGTAGCGTATTAACATCCAGCGGCTATGCTGGCTCGACCATGTCGTTCGAATGCGCGAGGATGCTCCGGCGAGTTGGGGATTTGATGCGGAGTTTTGCTGAAGTTGGTGAGGAGGACGACCTTAACTGCCGTGGAAGAATCAGAACGGGGAAGCCCTGTCATCGATTGGTGGTGACCAACTGGCGTAATCGCGCAAGAAGCAGAGGCGCCTGGAAGGATGTGTTAAAGCAGGCGGCCGCAATCCGTTAATCGGGTTGTTAATGGCCAGTTAAGTAAGTAAGTTATTAAGACTGCTAAGGGAGAAAGAGAGAGTCACACTTCATTGTGTTCAATATGTCTGTGGCTGACGTTTGAACCTCAACCTCACGTCTAATAAGCCAACAAACACACTACCTACTAGATTACGGCGACTGAACTGACATAAGCAGCAGTCAGTTTGGATCATTGGGAAGTGAATTCTATTTTAGCAGAAGAACAGTGCCATCAGAACACACTCCGCGACAATGGCTTGCTTGAAACTGCAAGAACTTAATTTGGGGGATATTTGCGTATGAACTCTATAATTGGAACCAAACACACTCTTACACCACCTAATATTATGCTGGTGAGTCAATAACAATAAAGTCCATGCCAACATGGAAGCAATTTCGAAAGCTTTCTGGGTGGAGTGTTTGGAAAGGATTGAAGCCTTAGTATTTAATAAATTCGAAAACATTCTCTGGGTTTTTTAACCGGAATTTCTTAGTTTGTAATCGAGCATTTTAAAGTTTCCAGATGAAGCATATGACTGACCTCAACAAAATCTTTTCACTCAGTTCTCGGTTCACTCTCGGTGCCAACGTATTTAATTCATACCATAATGTCTGCGCCTTAATTATGTGCCTTTCCGTATTGAATCTGTCGTTTCCATGATTGAGTGAGCGTACTTTTAAGGCGGCAGAGTATTCGTATTCCATTCAAGCTCTTCTTTAGCAACATTTTCTTCAAGTTTCCTCCCTACAGGTTGACTTCAGTTGACGTCTCTCGAGTAGATATTGTTTGTTCACTGAATTGCCAATATTCTCCTCACACGTCTATTTTACGAATGCCTAGATGCTACGATCAAATCTCACAGATGTTGCCCATGTATGGAGTGTTGAATATGTTTAACAAGGTATTACAATTACTCCTGTAATGAAGTGATGAACTGAGTAAGTAAATCTCGTGAACGCTGTGTCCCGAAGACGATGATTGCAACAAAGGAAAGTCATTTCTTGAAAGTTTATCGCCACCATATCCTACAAGTGATTAAGGAGGCCAACGACAAATAGCAAAACTATCAGCTAAGAACGTCGTCTTTCCTGAGGGGAGATACGTACTTTCGGAAAAAGCTGCCGATTATATTGGAAAAGTCATTCAACAAAGGAAAGTTATTTCTTGATGACTGTAAGCCAAAAAAAAAAAAAAAAAAATTATCGCCACACAGTACCCTCATAAGAGATCTTACAGGCGAACGGCAAATAGCCCATTTATATTACGCCTTATGAACCCAATAAGGCAAAAATTTAGCAAGATTGAACGCTAATTAATAATTGATTGATTGATCAGTATTGGAAGTTATAAAGAGATCAGTAAGTTATATACGAAATAGAACGAACTTACAGGGTAGCTAATATGTATTGCAACCAACTTCAGGTTGTTATCATTTGTAAACTGCTCGTCTGATAGCTGACAGATTTATTCCAGTGACAGTTAATTTTATTCTTTACAAGCTTACAAAAGCATTTTGATCTATTGCTTTCAGAAAAAAAAATTTATTCGTGATGGAATTCAAGCGTGATAGTGTGATTGCTTTATATTTGTCTGGAAAACCACAAGTGGCTATCGTTAGAGCCCTCCAGCATTTAAATGTGAATAAATCTTTTGTTTCTCGTACCATTGCTCGTTACCGTGATACTGGCAGTGTTGGATCGCGTCCAAAAAGTGGACGAAAAAAAACGGTAACAACACCAGAAATGATCCGGAAAGTGAAGGCCAGATTTGATCGAAATCCACGCCGCAGTGGTAGAAAAATTGCTCGTGAGCTGAACATATCGCGAGAACGGATGCAACAAAAAATGAGCTTGGACTAAAACCATTGAAGTTCCAAAAAGTGCAAGAGCTCACCGATGGACAAAAAAAAGTTAGACTGGATAGAGCCAAGGAGTTACTTCGCTTGCATGAAAGTGGCCAGTTACCGAATTCGGTTTTATTCGATGAGAAGCCATTCCAAATTGAGCAGTTTGTGAACAAACAAAATGATCGGGTTTACTTGCCAAAGAGGTCAGCTGAACATTTACACCTGCGATTGGCCATCAAAACTCAAGCGCCGCCGATGGTAATGGTATGGGCCGCCGTAACGGCCGATGGTCGCCCCCCGCTCGTATTCATCGACCGTGGGGTCAAAATAAATGACGAATATTATCGGGAAAATGTCTTAAAGACAGTATTGAAGCCCTGGGCAGACAAACATTTCGGCTGCAGACCATGGACATTCCAACAGGACTCAGCACCACCGCACTCAGCACGCGTCAACCAAGAATGGCTTAAAAAGGAGGTGCCTCGCTTTATTTCTACCGCACAATGGCCATCAAAATCTCCGGATCTCAATCTGTTGGACTTTTACGCCTAGGGCATTTTGGAGAGTAAGGTTCTCACTAAAAAATACCAAAGTGTCGATCATCTCAAGACGGCGCTTTGCCGGAAATGGGCCAAAATACCGCAGAGCCACTTTCGTGCAGCCTGTGATGGCTTTGTCGGCCGTTTGAAGGCCATAATTCGTACCAAAGGTGGCCAATTCGAACAAATCTAAACTGATTCTAATATTTGATGTTATTTCCAACATTTTTCGCTTTCGAACAATAAAATTAAAAAAAAAAATTAAAAATATATTGCGCTTTACTTTGTTGCATTATATATCAGCCGCCACCCTGTAGTTGATGTGCTTCTAATCACTTTGTGGTGCCAAAGCCTCTAGTCAAAGAGGCAGGATCGAATAATAGAGCTTCTATGAATTGCTTGACAAGTTTGCTCTAAGATTGATGGTTTGCTGGATACGATTACTGATTGTTTGCCTATGAAAGGCATTTAAAATTCGTCACATACTCGCCTCCAATCTTTCCAACGTACATCTATGTAGCAAGCGTCTTGCCGTTAGTCAGCAACATATGCAGCAGCAGCAGCAGCAGCTGCTGTAGTTCTCTGCAAGTTAGTGATTTTACTTCCTGGAACCAAGTGTATCGTTTTTCTCATGCTCTGTGTGTATTCGCATAGACAGACAGAACGATTTAAATGCAGTAAATAGACGACAACAACAGCAACAACAACAACAATAATTTTAAAATTCCATTATAATCGTAGATTTTTTTTAGAAACTTTAACGCCCACACAACTGGTCAGTAATTTAAGCAAAAACTCTGGTTGTTGTACTATGGCTTGCTTGCATGCTTGTTGGTCTCAATTTATATCGTCTTCAACATAATTTCTGCTGCTGCAACATCGTCTGGCTGGCTTTATGCCACCCAAATATACTACATAATACATACATACATATGTATGTACGTACGTACGTCTTTTGCAGAATGTGCGGGGGGGCCCCCATATAAAATTTTCAAATATTTTCGTAATACAATATGAGAGGAGAGACACAATAATTGTTTGTTTATGAATATGATTTCATCAGCAAAATTCCCTTCGAATTAGTGAAATTGAAATATTCAAATTTTTTTTTTTTTTTTTGGAATTTTGAAAGAATTACGAAGAAGATGGGGGAAACAAATTTCTTTGGAATGTAAACGATTCAAAAGAAATATTTTAAAACTCAAAAAAATTCAAATATCATGTGGTGACTGATATCTGAAAATGCCACCGCTAATGCGAGGTCAGTTGGTATCCACACCTTAAACCTTCGTTCCATTTAATAACATACGAGTTGTCACGAAGCGGCGTCTCTCTATTTCTTTCTTTCACTTTGGTTCAGTATTATAAATCAAGTTACTCCAGCTAAACAAGTCAATATGCCTCGAATGATAGTTTTACTATTTGTCGTTCGCCTCTGTGATCACTTATGAGAGTATGGTAGGTAGGTAGGTAGGTAGGTCGGAGTGGTAGCTCTGAATATCACAAAGCTCACTTGAGCACGCATAGCGGCCCGTTGTGAAGCCACGGGTGAACGCAGTCCCTGTACTAACCAAGTTCCACCAAAATCAAGGAAAAGGAAGAAGTTGGTCAGCGCAAAGGCTGCACAACAAAAGCACGACTACCTCGCACTGGAAAACCAGCCAGAAAGTTTGATGAAAGAAGCTATATCCCTGATGTCAATAAACTACGCCAAATAACCTATATCTACACCTAGCAAGAGACGGGCACTGACAAAGAAAGTTAACAACAGTCTCCTCTTCCTCAGCGGACCTGCAACCACGGCAGAAGTCGTTTAAAGGGAGCCTCATTCTTTCCGCGTGTCTACCCATGACGCAATGACCTGTAAGCACGGCCACTGTAGTCGAGATGACATCACGACCGAGACCAAGTAATCGGTTTGTACGCCTTCTATCCATCTTGGGCCACGTGAGTCTAGCGGTGGAGCAGGACTCCTCATTGACCCAGGATAGGTTGGCATCCCGAAAGAACTTCCGCACAATGGTCAGCTTGAACGAGGCAAGTGGCATACCCATTTCAACAGAAGAGGATTCCGGAAGGAGCGCACCAGCTCTGTCGAGCTCGTCGGCCCTACAGTTTCCCGGAATATCACTGTGCCCAGGGACCCACACCAGAGAGACACTGGTGAAGCGCCCTGAGAGAAGGTCGAGACAGCGGCGACATTCCCTAACGATCCTAGAGTTATTCACGAAACCCGATAGAGATCTTATCGCGGCCTGACTATCAGAAAACACCGAGACGCGAGTGAAAGTAGCATCGTTGACGAGGATCCATTGAGCGGCCCGGTAAATTGCCATCACCTCCGCCTGAAACACGCTGCAGTAGTCCGGTAGACGGAGAGAAATATTCAGGTCCAGTTTCCCAGAGTATGGTGTGGCGATAAGCTTTTTTTTCTACTTACAGTCATCACGAAATGACTTTCTTTTGTTGCAATCATCATGCTCGGTACTCAGGGCCCACGAGGTTGACTTACTTAGTTCATCACTTCATCCCAGGGGTAATTGTAATACCTTGCTAAGCATATTTAACACTCGATACTTGGGAAACATCTGCTAGGTTTGATCGTAGCATCTAGGCATTCGTAAAAGAGATGTGTAAGGAGAATATTGGCAATTCAGTGAACAAACAATATCTACTCGAGAGACGTCAACTGAAGTCAACCTGTAGGGAACATGAAGAAAATGTTGCTAAAAAAAAAGCTCTTGAATGATGTACGGATACCCTGCCGCCTTAAAAGTATGCTCACTCAATCATGGAAACGACAGATTCAATACGGAAAGGCACATAATTAAGGCGCAGACATTGTGCTATGAATTAAATACGTTGGCACCGAGAGTGAACCGAGAAGCGAGTGAAAAGATTTTGTTAAGGTCAGTCATAAGCTTCATCTGGAAACTTTAAAATGCTCGATTACAAACTAAGAAATCCAGTTTCATAAACCCCAGAGAATGTTTTCGAATTTATTAAATACTGAGGCTTCAATCCTTTCCAAACACTCCACCCAGAAAGTCGAAGCTTTCGAAATTTCTGCCATGTTGGCATCATGAGACTTTATTGTTATTGACTCACCAGCATAATATTAGGTGGTGTAAGAGAGTGTTTGGTTCCAATTATAGAGTTCATACATAAATATCCCCCCAAATTAAGTTCTTGCAGTTTCAAGCAAGCCACTGTCGCGGAGTGTGTTCCGATGGCACTGTTCTTCTGCTAAAATAGAATTCACTTCCCAATGATCCAAACTGACTGCTTTTTATGTCAGTTCAGTCGACGTAATCTTATTAGACGTGAGGTCGAGGTTCAAACATCAGCCACAGACATATTGAACACAATGAAGTGTGACTCTCTCTTTCTCCCTCAGCGGTCTTACTAACTTACTTACTTAACTGGCCATTAACAACCCGATTAACGGATTTCGGCCGCCTGCCTTAACACATCCTTTCAGGCGAATCTACTTTTTGAACAGCTACACCATTTGGTCACACCAATCGATGACAGGTCTTCTTCGATCTAGTCTTTAAAACGCAAACAACATCGTCTTCTTCGCCGACTTCCGCAAATCTCTGCATCAAATACCCGTCTCGCCGGAGCATCCTCCGCCATTCGAACGACATGGCCGAGCTAGCGCAACCACTGGATATTAATACGCTGCACAACGTTAATTTCGTTGAGGAACACTGTTGGATCGTATGCGGAAATCATCGCCAACTCGCACTGAATTGCAGATCTTTCGAAGGACTTTTCTTTCGAATAAATCAAGGCTGCTGCATTAGTGCTTAATAGTATCCATGCCTCTGCGCCATAAAGCAGCACGGGGAGGATGAGCGTCTTGTAGAGTACTAGTTTTGTCGTACGAGAGAGGCCTCCTCTAATCAATTGTCTATTGAGATCATAGTAGCACCTGTTGGCAAGAGCTTAATCTCCAGTGTGACATTATTTTTGGTGGTAACGTTAAAGCCAAGCAGTCTTCTAGCAAAAACTCTAAGAGTGAATAAAATGATCATGAAAAGTTTCTCAAAAATCTAGCGTTCGGAGACGACTTAAAACCGTAGGTTCCACCGCTTATGGATAAAATTAAAACGCACAACATGGGTGCTGAGAGGAATTTGGTCGTAATCCGGACTGAAAAGTTGTAATAACCAGTTCAGTAAATGAATGACTGACCAGGTGTCGTTAGATTGTCCACAATTTTTCTGGTTTCTTTCTACAGTCCACATCCTGAGACGAAGTTCTATAAGAATTTTCCATTATATTGTCTTTTTCTTTATCTTGTGCCCCCGGATATATAGAACCATTGCCTGTGATTTTTTAATTTTTTCATTAAAACGTCTCGCGAGTTAGTTCGTTCGAGAGATATTAAATCTCTTTAAGAAGAAAATGTCTAAGCATCTTAGAAATAAAACAACAAAAAGTGAAGGCAATAGAGATACGATACCCCCATTGAATGAATTGAAACAAATTACTAGACATCTGCTCTATTTCACTGGCTCCTCTTTAAAGTGGAAAACAATTTCCTTAAGTCAACAAAAATTCCAACAACTTCCGTTACATCAAGAAAGAAAAAAAAATTGGGGAATTTTTTTTTTTTTTCGATCATTTTTAAAATAGAACTTCCAAAAGTACTTCCTAAATTTCGTCATACACACACACACACCCATACACAGAGAGAAATACATCGTTTATGTAACCACTTCCACTCACCCTACATTTGTCTTTACAATGTGTGTGTGTGCGTGTATGTGGTTGAGCATAAAATTTTATGACTTTTTGTTGCTGTTGTTGTTTGTTGTTGTATGAGGCAACATGCTTATCAAAAAATTTCTCATAACCCAAGCCCCGTCCGTGTACTCTAGTGGTGTAGTGGTGTTGATGGGAAATACTAAAACACACTGCCTGCCAATGCTAGCGGTTGTAGTAGTGGTGGTGGTGGTGATGGTGATGGTGATGGTGGGTAAATGCTGTTCTATTTATGGAGTTTGAACAAAAATATTCGTCGAAATCTTTTGCAATTGGTTTGGTGTGGGGCTAAAAAGCTAAAAATACTCGCCTGCCTATTCAATCGTTCTTTCGTTCATTTCGTGGTTCTGCTGTTTTTTTTTATGATTTTTTTTTGTACGTACGATTTTTGTTTTTTTTTTCATTTTCAACAGCGGAAGTAATAAAACCACAAATACGCGCATAATCAAATACAACAAGAGAAACAGTGGACTTAAACAACAACAACAAATCGAAATGAAAAAAAAGCATTTGAAATCAACTGCAAATAGTAACCCAAAAAAAAAAATCATGGTGCACACAACTATGTATGTATGTATGCATGTCTGTATGTAGGAATGTGTTCTTGTCAAACAAAAAAAGAGAGACTTTTTTCTCTTTGTTTTATTGATAATCAGGCCTTTAAGTGATGAAAACATATTTCAAACATGTTCTACTTCTTCTAGGTTCTGGATTTGTTTGCATTCGTTTTCGTAGTCTCCAGTTTTTAATAATTATAGAATGAAGCCAATCCAATAACAGCTTAGGTCTACATACCTATCAGTTCTGATGTTCATTGATCCTCTATTATTATTCAAGTCTTCCATGAAACTCATCTTGGTAAGTATTTTTTTTTTTTTTTTGGAAAACCAGCACTCAGGGGATGGCCCCTACTCACGCAGTACATTGTGCAGGTTTAGGAAAATAGGTTATAGGAAGGTGGAAAGAGGGAGTAGTGTTTGTGGACATTTAATTTAAACTTACCAATATCGTAACTGACGGGAAAAACTTCCGCACGAAGATCATTCCACAAGCGAGCAGTGCGGGTAAAAAATGAATTTTCTCTGTAATGCATTGTGCGGTTCACTGGACAATCAACCACAAAAGGATGTGCTCTGCGAGAGGTACGAGTACCACGTAAAAATATGTGATTATCGGGAACCAAGCCTCTTAACTCTCGAGAACACCTCCCATTATAGTACCGATAGAACAATGAAACACACGCCACATTGCGACGATGCTCCGACGAATCAATAGAGTTGGATACCCTACTGTCATTAATAAGCACCTTCACCCTCTCCTGTACGCGGTCGAGAAGCTTCAAAATAGACTTTAAAGCACCGGCCTATACATGAGTGTTGTACTCCATCCGAGGTCGGATAAAGGTCCTGTAAATAGTAAGAAGGTCGGATGGAGTGATTTTTTGTTGATTTTCAAAGGCTAATCCTGTGTTCTTTGTTAGAGCTTTAATTCTTACCGATGTAATTGGCCATTACAACAACCGTTTAGTCAGGATTACAACCTAGATTCTCACACCACTTACGTTGTGTGTGTTAATTTTATCCATAAGAGGATAAAAGTTGGCATCGAACGACAGATTTTTGAGTAACCTTTCATGGACAAGCTAAATTCACTCTCACTAAGCGTAATGCGTAAAAAACGGACTACAGAAGTAGTGAAGACTATGGTCGTCATTATCCACCTACTGTGAAAATAATTGGTCAGATTATAAAGAAAATTTAAAACCTATAGCAACGAGTGCATTCATATGCTGCATCTCAGCGGCTCATGTCATGTAAATACGCGCAGTTACTTATTGGTCCACCACAGAGGCTAAATGCAGCATATGCACACGGCCGTCATTTTTTTTTTTTTTTTGTTCACTTCCATTTTCTTAAATGATGATGACAATGTATGGTCAGTTAAGTCATCGTGAAAGTTTGCCATGTGCTGTACAGGTACACTGTCGCGAAAGGGATTCCTAACAAACTAATCTAATAAATAGATTAGAAATTTCAATTCCAGAAGGAGTGCACCAGTTCTGGTGACCTCATAGGCTCTGCAGATTCCCGCAGAATGTGACTGTAAAAGAAAGAAGATCGAGGCAACGATGACACTTTCTAACGATCCTGGAGTTAAACATAACGCCCGATAGAGATTTTATAGCAGCCTGACTAAGAGAGAATGAGGAGCCATTAAGCAGCCCGCTTAATGGCCATTACTTCCGCCTGAAACACTCTAGAGTAAACCGGCAGTCGGAGGGAAATGTCAGATCCAGTTTCCCAGAGTAGACTCCGCTACCAACAACCCCATTATCGAGTTTAGAGATATCGATGTAACTGCTAAGAGTAAATCCCCGATGAAATATTTGTTCGAGATATCTAAAGAAGGGATTTGAACCACGGTCTCACGTCTAATAACAACACAACACACTTAAGTATTAGACTACTGCGTCTAAGGTTTCTACAATGCAGTCGAATTGTATGAAATGTCGGCAATAAATTTGGTGAAACTCATCAACTTTATCATGAGCTGCTAGAGGTATGCGTGGCATTACCAATGAATCATAAAATGTTATGGGGAAATAGCTTCCACATGATGATGCAATTTCCGATTCCGTATCGAACAAATTAAGAAGTCGCCGTAGTCTAGTATGTAGTGTATTGGCTTATAGACGAAAGGCTCGAGTTCAAATCCCAGGTCAGACATCAAAACGAAAATATGATAATATTTCTTCGGCGACTTCCTCTCAGCAGATTTCTGGCAAAAACTCTGAGAGTAAATAAAATTGCCATGAAAAGCTTCTCAAAAATCTGTCGTTCGGAGTCGACTTTAAACTGTAGGTCCAGCCACTCATGTATAAAATTAAAGCACACAACACGAGTGGTGTGAGAAGCTAGGACGTTGTACAATGGATCAATTCGACCTCCGGGTACTGTACTTGTCACAGTTGACAAGTACACGTCCTCTAACCTAACCTAAACTATCGAACAAATTAATCCAACAAATAGATTAGAAATTTCAAAGATTTAATTCCTTTAGGGAACTGTCGTTTTTGAAAAACGATTTTTTTTTTTTTTCGAAAGCATTGAAAAGCAACTAAAAACAACAACAATCAAATGTAAACAAACAAACAAAATAACAGAAACAGAAGAAAAAAACCCAAACCCCAGTGACCTCTTGATTCAGTGTGTGATTATGTGTGGCGGTTATGATTGTGTGACAGTATGTGTGAATAAGGCTAAAAGGGCGCTCGCTAAGGGGAAAAGGATGATAAAAAAAATCTCGCTATTTGCCCTAGCCAAACAGGGAAAAGAAAGTAAATAAAAAAAGAAATTTTTTATCAGTAAATAAATATACACGGAAAAGAAAACACAAACAAAAAAACCCCCCAAAATGTGTTACTCCACCAACAGGAAAAAAACTGCAGGGAATATGACACTCCAACACCACCACTGCCACTAATAACGGGTGATTTTTTAGCTATTATCTTTTTGGCAACACTGGTTTAAACAGCTCACGCACGTTTCGTGTTTTTTTGTTTCACTGTCAAACATCTTCAGTTTGGTCTATAATTTAACCATGAATCGTCTTACAAACGAACAACGCTTGCAAATCATTGAATTTTATTCACCCTTATTCTGGTTGTCGTCGTCGACTTCGTCTTGCGTCGACAGTTTAAAATTGGTATTCTGTTTGTCGTTATTGACAGTTATAGACGACTATCGACACACATTTGGTATTCTGTGAGTCAATACGCCGTCGATATTGTGTTGTGTCGACTCTGATTTTATCGACATCATTTTTGGTAACGACGGCGACGACGACGACGACAACCGGAATAAGGCTGATTATCAAAATGCGTGCTCTGTTAAGAAAGTTCATCGCGCGCTTCTTCCATTTTATGGTCAGTTTAATCGACCCACTGAAGCGGCTATTCGGGCTATTGTGACTAAACTTTTTTTGCCCAAAATGCAAGAGCTTGACTTGCATGACATGTGGTTTCAACAAGACGGAGCCGCATGCCACACAGCACGCGTAACAATGGACTTATTGAGAGGCGAGTTCGGTGAACATTTTATTTCACGTTCGGGACCAGTCAATTGGCCACCTAGATCGTGCGATTTAACGCCTTTAGACTATTTTTTGTGTGGCTATGTTAAAGCTCATGTCTATACAGACAAGCTCGCTTCAATTGACCCATTGGAAGACAACATTGAAGCATTTATTCGTGAGATACCAGCCGAAATGTTGGAAAGAGTATGCCAAAATTGGACTAAGCGGATGGACCATTTGAGGCGCAGTCGCGGTCAAAATTTGCATGAAATAATCTTCAAACATTAAATTATATGGACCGCACTATCGATTCAAATAAAGATTTCATGCATTTTTCTGAATTTTATGTGTTTTTTTTTGAAAAATGTTCTTATAGCTCTTAAAAAATCACCCATTATAATGATTCTTTTCGAGATGTCAGAGCTGACATTTGGTTTCGGAGTTTCTGTCGGATGAGCCATTACATTACCCCCTACGCTACAACAAACTAGCATTGACCATTCACTTAATTCAGGACCTATTGACCTAAACAATCCGACACAAGTAACACTTGTTTTGCTTAAGAAAGATTTCTGTTGATTTGAGAAATCGTTTCGTGGTCTGATGCCTTATCCAGACTTATTTTAAACATATTTAAACTCCGAAGAAACACGCTCAGTGTCTTTGTCGGACGAGGCATGCATTGTGGTCTTGGTTGTCTAACCAAAGAATTCATGAGGATGTAATGAAAACAATTACTCATCTACTGCGCACATGTAGTAAAACTGTGTCTATCAACCTTGGAGTTGAATTTACTGATTTGTCAGAGACATAGACATCAAGACATTGAAAACAGATTTATTGTGATATCACAGCGACACACAGTATCTATTACAACTCTTTAGCCAGGATTACAACCTAGCTTCTCACACCACTCATTCTGTGAGTAGGGGACCCTAGTGTTTAGTGCCGACTCCGAAAGACAGATTTTTTTGAGAAACTTTTCATGACAATTTTGATTTACTGCTGAGAGGTTTTCATATTTAATTTTTTTTTTTTTTTTTTTGAAATGACTGTGCCGGGGATTGAACCACGGTCTCTCGTCTAATAAGCCAACATACTACATACTAGACTATGGCAAAGATTTCTCGATGAAATGATGCCAAATTCAATGATTTGCAAGCGTTGTTCGTTTGTAAGACGATTCATGGTTAAATTATAGACCAAACTGAAGATGTTTGACAGTGAAAAAAAAAAAACACGAAACGTGCGTGAGCTGTTTAAACCAGTGTTGCCAAAAAGGTAATAGCTAAAAAATCACCCTTTATTTGTATGTAACACTCGTTTGTCTCACAGAGCACATCCGTTTGTGGCACACTGTATTACAGACAGAATTTCTTCGTTTGCCGGACTATCCATATGTGGCACTCCCTCCCTTCCTGCAGAGTTCTTCCCTGTCACTTGTAATAAAAAAAGATTCAAATCTAATGTCCCCAAACACTACTCCTTCCTTCCTCCTTCCCATAACCTATTTTCCTTTATTCCAACACAATACACTGTATAAGTAGGCGCCATCCCCTGAGTGTTGATCATAAAAATATAAAAAAATAAATTCATTGGATTTAGAAACACATTCTAACTGCGTTACAAATCAGCATTACCATTGCAATATGCCTGAACGGTCGTCACCCTACGTTTGATTCTAGAATATCGAAATCATGAATGGGAATTAATGAAAATAGAATACAGCCAGCCAGCCAGCCAAATGCACAGACACAATATAATCGTTGTCTATCGTCAATCGTAACAATTATAGGCATTCGTTCGTTCGTTCGTCCGTACGTTCGTTCGTGTTTGTTTACAAAACACAACACACAGCCAACACACATAAGCAGAAACAAAAAGTGTCATTTACTCCTCCTACGCATACACTTACATAAATTCATACATATGTATGAATATGTAATATTTGTTCGAAAACATGCTAGAAAGAGACAGGGATAGCAGTGCAAAGTAATAGAGAATGGAAAGCACATTAAAATATAAAAAAATGCAATGCTTGTTGGCAATGGCAATTGCAGTGCAGTACGATGGCAGGCAATTATTTTGAATTCATGAATGAGTGAGTGAATGAATGAATGAATGAAAAAAAGAAAGAAAAATAAATCAGAGAAAGAAAAAAAAAAAAAAAAACAGAATGTAGTGTAGTGATAACAAGAGTACTTTTAGTAACACAACTATGTATACATTCATCATTATTATTATTATTATTATTCTCGTACATCATTATCATTATTATTACTGTTGTACTGTGAGTGAGTGTCGGGATTCGGTATCATCGTTGTCAACGTCATTATCATTCATTATTATGATTCTTATAAATCTTGAGTTTATTTATTTATTGTTGTAGTTGTTGTTGGCGTTGTATATATTTTTATTAACGACACAATAACGCCAACAACATGTATTTTTTTATTTTCTTTTGTTTTGTTGTGTAATTTTTTGTTTTTTTTTTCTTTCGTTTCTTTTTAATACATAAATCCGCGCAGAACGGAAGTGAACTCTGCCACTTGAGTATCGCTTTGCTTTTCTATACACGCTGCTACTATATTTGCTGCTCATTTTTTTTTTTTTTTTTGTTTTTATTCATGATGAAATTGCTAATGCTGTTGCTATTCATTCATTCACTTTATTCATTCGTTCATTCATAAAATAAAACAAAATTGTATGTGTTGTGTTGATAGAAAAAAAAAAACAACAAAAACCTAAAGACAACACAATCAAACAAACAAACAAATCAACTGGCAAAAGTATTCATTCATTCATTCATTCATACACACACTCACTCACTCATTCATTCATTAATTCACATTCATTTAGTATACAACTTGCCTGCATGAATGCATGCATGCATGTTTGTATACTCATGCACATTCCAATTGTTGCGTAATGTGTGTGTGTGTGTGTGTGGTGTCTGCTGCGTACATGTATGTTGTACTGTTACAACAACTAAAATTGTTTGTTAGCACAGTAATTGTTTGTTGTTGTTACTTGCAACGAAAACAATTTACCATGAAGAGTACACTACGTTTTATACGTTGAATACTTGAGCTAGATTGTTTAGAACAGTATGCAACCAAATCTAGTATTTAAGTTTCAAAGTGTGCTAGTGTGTGTGTAACATATGAACACAATTCTGTGTCATTTACTACTTCACACATGCATTCTCACTCTCTTTATTTACAAAACAAATGGCAAAACGTCATATCGAATGTAAAACATATGGCTTGCAGGCAGCATTAGGATTGTTCCAATTCCTATGACAAATGAATTCTAAAAAAAAAAAGAAAAAAATTATTTTTTTAAGGAAAACCAGGACCTAGTTTCTTACTATACCCCATCCATGTTGTGTGTGTTAATTTTATTCATGAGCAGCAGAAACTACAATTTAAAGTCGACTGTGAATGACAGAGTTTTGAGAAAATTTTACGGCAATTTTATTTTACTCTCAGAGTTTTTGCCAGCAGACTGCTGAGAGTAGAAGTGGTAGCTTTGCTAACAAAAGCTCACTTAAGCACGCATAGCGGCCCGTTGTGATGCCACGTGTAAATGCAGTCCCTGTGCTGAATGAGTTCCACCAAACTAGGGAAGAAGAAGAAGTTGGTCAGCACAAGGGCTGCACATTAAAGCACGACTACCCTACACTGGAAAACCAGCCCGAAAGTTTGATAAACGCAGCTATATCCTTGACATCAATGGTTGATAGCGCTCCGTCAAGCTGACAAGGATTGGACAGCTAAATAATGTGTATCTGCACCTCTTAAGAGATGGACATTGACAAAGAAAGTGGATAACAGTCTTCTCTTCCTCAGCGAATCTGCACGCACGGCAAAAATCGTTAGATGGTAGCTGCGTTCTTTCCGCGTGTCTTCCCATAACACAATGACCATGTAAGCATGGCCACTGTTATCGAGATGACGTTACGATCAAGTCCAAGTAACTGGTTGGTGCGTCTTCTGTGCATCGATGGTCAACTCAGTTTAGCAGTGGAGCAGGACTCCTCAATGACTTAGGATAGGTTGGGGCCTCGAGAGAATTTCCGCGCGATGGCGAACTTAACCGATGTAAGTGCATACCCAAGTCGATTGACGAGGATTCCGGAAGGAGAGCACCAGCTTTGGCGAGCTTGTCGGCTCTGTAGTTTCCTAGAATGTGACTGTGACCAGGTACCCAGACAAGTGAGACACTGAAGCGCTCAGAAAGAAGATCGAGACACCGGCGACACTCTCGTTAACGAACCTGGAGTTAATCATAACGCCCGATAGAGATCTTATAGCAGCCTGACTGACAGAGAATGATGAGCCATTAAGCAGCACGGTTGATGGCTATTACTTCCGCCTGAAACACTCTAGAGTAAACCGGCAGTCGAAGAGAAATGTTCAGGTCAAGTTTCCCAGAGTAGGCTCCGCCACCAACCTCATTATCGAGTTTAGAGCCATCAGTATAACTGCTAAGAGTAAACCCCCATTGAGAAGCCATTAAGCAGCCCAGTTAATGGCCATTACTTCCGCCTGAAACACTCTAGAGTAAACCGGCAGTCGAAGAGAAATGTTCAGGTCATGTTTCCCAGAGTAGGCTCCGCCACCAACCTCATTATCGAGTTTAGAGCCATCAGTATAACTGCTAAGAGTAAACCCCCATTGAGGAGACATTAAGCAGCCCGGTTGATGGCCATTACTTCCGTCTGAAACACTCTAGAGCAAACCGGCAGTCGGAGAGATATGTTCAGGTCATGTTTCCCAGAGTTGACTCCGCTACCAACAACCACATTATCGAGTTTAGTTTAGCCATCGATGTAACAGCTAAGAGTAAACCCCCGATGAAATATTTGTTCTAAGCTGGGTGAAGCCGCCGTGGTCTAGTAGGTAGTGTATTGGCTTATTAGACATGATGCCTCGGTTCAAACCTCAGGTCAGGCATCTTCAACAAAACGAAATATGAGAAAATATTTCTTCCTCTCAACAGATTTCTGGCAAAACCTTTGAGGGTAAATAAAATTCCCATGAAAAGTTTCTCAAAAAACTGTCGTTCGAAGTTGACTTTAAACTGTAGGTCCCGCCACTTGCATATGTATAAAATTAACGCACACAACATAAGTGTTGTGAGAAACTTGGTCGTTATCCCGAATAAAGGGTTGTAATGACCAATTATGTGTGTATGTATGTATGTATGATATCTAAGCTGGGATTTGAACTATGGACTCACGTCTAATAACAACACAACACACTAAGTATTAGACTACTGCGTCTAAGGTTTCTACAATGCAGTCGAATTGAATGAATTGTAGGCAACAGATTTAGGGAAACTTAGCGCCTTTATCAGGAGTTGCAAGTGATATGATAACGGGCAATGCATGTCTCTGCTTATCTGTCTTAGGCAACACCAATGAATTATAAAAACTTATGGGGAAATAGCTTTCACATGATGATACAATTTCCGATTATGTATCGAATTTATATTTTAAGATTCATAGGAAAAACATTTCCGGTTACATTTCTTAAGAATTTTGATAAATGACGACGATTGGATGCCTGATGCCTGCTTTAGTCATCATTTACGACAATTAAGGAAATAACCATAACAACAACAACAACAACAATAGAAAAAAAGTATATTTAGAAAATATGGTTCATATTTGGGACTTGACGTCATCACAAACAGCAGCCATATGTACATACATATGTACATTCAAACAACAATAACAATAACAACAATGGAACAATTTGCCCTTGTGCACTATGTATCTCGATATTAACCATTTTCCCTTAGAAATGAATGGGAAAACAACAAAAATTTATTTTTGTTATGGAAGATAAAGAAGAAGAAGAAAACGATGAATAATTTCTAGACTGTATCTCCCAGCTGTATTTTGTATACGCAATTGTATCAATTACTTTTGGGATTCTAATGTGGTTGTTGTAAGTTGTTGTTGTAAGTTGTAATATTTAATTATTTACTTGTGTTGTGTTGTGTTTATTGTGTTCAAAAATAGGAAATTTCCTTGAATGCCACTTTCCGCATCCGTTGTAACAAATAAACAACAACAAGAACATCTTTATTATTATTATTATTGTGTCGTATTGTGCCACTCAGTGCCGCAATTGCTGCCATTAAACAGTGTTGGAAATCTGTGTTATTGTTTTCAATTTTCACTTCACATGTCACTTCATTTTCATTTTGTTTGTCTGTGTGTGGTTAAACAATAATAAAACATGGCACACAAGAAAAGAAGAGGAACAGAATAGAACACAACATAACAGTATAAAACGAACATTATAATGATGATTGACAATTTGACATCTTTATTTAGAAATAGTTCATAACCACTACCAACATCATCATCATCATCATTCACAACTGCCATGTGTTTCTCTCTCTCTCTCTCTTTCCCTCTTTCTCTTTGTAAATCTCAATTCAATTTTATCGCATCTCCTCCTTTATAAATACAACAAACAATTGAATTCCGTTGTATGTAATTAAAGCAACAAACACACATAAGAAAACAAAGTCAAGAGGAAGACAAGACATTCATCCGTAAGAAAACCATATGCCCGCAATAATGCATGTGCTTACACTGTACAGTTACTTTTTTAAAGAGTGTAAGCTGTTACTACACAGGGCCAGGGGGGGGGTGGTGTTGAATGTGTTTTATGTTTGCCTTGCAATAGATGTCTGATTAGCTCTACTTATGCTTCATCCGCTTTTGTTTTCTTTTCCTTTGCAGTGCAGTTATGATGTACATTGGTTGTTCTGTTGTTCATCACTTTACTCCCCTTTTGTGGTTGCAGTTTGTCTACACATTTTTTTTTAATAACTTCCTCTAGCGGAACTATATTCTCTTGATAAGCGATTGATTTACATAAAGACACATAAGACACAGACGCACACACCCAGTTAAATACATGTACTCTGAGACACATGTTTGTGGAGACCATACTTATGGAAATCATTAGGGCAGTAACTGTTTAGCAGCACAGTCGTTAGGTGTTCGTATATGATATTGCCTAAGGATAGTAGGTTAGAACCAGAGATCAGCAATGTATCGTTTTTTCGTTACTCATAAGCACTCATGAAATTTTGAATATACAGCTGTGTTCAAAATAATAGGAGTGCTACCATGTAATATATTCAAAGTTAAAAATTTTTATTGTACCAATTTGCAAAACATGATATATTCTAATGGTACATAGTTACAACGATATGTAAGAAATAAAATACAAAAAAGAATCTCGTAATAACTTTAATATTTGTGATGAAATTGATTCATTCCTGTGCTTGCCCTTGACTTCGGTAGTTCTTTTAAAAATATATAAGAGCATATAATTTAAAAAAAAAGTGAACAGTAAGTACGGAAAAATGTAATTAAAACTTTTTAAACAGTGATTCACAAGAGAGAGGGAAGGAAATAGAGGGAAAGAAATAGAGGATGAAAGGAGGTCATAAAGGTAAGGGGGGATGGGAATCACACAGAAAGAAACAGACACAAGCAAAAAGGGTTGAGAGCGCGACTACACTTATGAAGCCCTAGCACCTCTCAACCAGCTCAAACTGCTAATGAATCTGTGGAGAGCCTTGATGTCGGCTCTCGACACAGAACTCAAGCTCTCAAAGAAGGCCCTGCCAAGGGTCCTCAACCTCAACCTACCAAGGGCTGGGCAGTTACAGAGG
This sequence comes from Sarcophaga caerulescens, assembly GCA_927399465.1. Classification (NCBI taxonomy): domain Eukaryota; kingdom Metazoa; phylum Arthropoda; class Insecta; order Diptera; family Sarcophagidae; genus Sarcophaga; species Sarcophaga caerulescens. Next base: position 89,411,100 of record OV656867.1, read on the forward strand.
AGGTGTTCGATAGTCTCTAATTCCTCCTCATCGCGACATACCCTGCAATAGTCCGGCTGGGATCTGTTCCAGGTCCCCCTCAGCGACCTAATCTCGCAGTGCCCTGTGATAAAACCGACAACCAACCTTAAGCTGGCCTTAACCAAGCCCAGCAGCCAATCTGTTCTCTTACTGTCCACAGCAGGCCATAGACGTCTAGAGACAGAACAACCCGTTCCGTTCCCCCAACGCCTCTGCTCTTCCTCCCTGACCCATCCATCGATGAGGCCATAGAGGTGGCAGACTGGGGGTTCAGGACCAACTATTAAATCGCCCCCTGAAAGGGAACCTAACCTAGCGAGGGCATCCGCCGTCTCATTGCCCAGTATTCCGCTATGACCCGGAACCCAGCATAGACGGATACGGTCCGGTCCAAAAGACCTCAACGACTCTTTGCACTCGCGAACCAGTCGTGATTTGCACCAGACCGACGCAATGGCCTTAAGGGCAGCCTGAGGTTGTGTGCTAACACTCCTATTATTTTGAACAATTAATTTTGAGAGTAAGCTTTATTTACATGAAATATTTTTTGTTTTCGTAGTTTTAACTAAATAATTAAGTGTTAAAAAATTAGAAAATGATTTAGAAATAAATTTTAAGTCAAAAAAATTTGATATTTACTTTTTTATTTTTCATAATTTTAAACTTTGCTTTTAAATGAAGGTCACTCATATTATTTTGAACACAACTGTAAGTGAGTCAACAATATTGAAATTTAACTGCATAATCAGATTCATTCATACTCACTCACACACTCACTCAACGTTGATTTATAAGTACAGGGATTGCAATGAGTATGCATACAACGTTGACATCAAACTCATACCATTCAAAATATGTTTGATTCATAAGCCAGCCTACTCATTTTCATTCATAACTTTAGAAAAATACTTCTAATACTTATAAATAATTCGAATGACTCGAATCATTCATCAAAATTTACAGTTTTTTGTTATTGAATTTAAAAAAAAAACACATAAGCAGACGTCGGCACCAATAGCCCCCGGGGGCCGAACATCTTCGGTTTTTTACACACATAGAACACGAACATCAAAAATGTTCGTTAAAAAGAGCGTAAAAATGCATTCAGTTGCTTGTCAGCTTCCAAAGAAGAAGGTTAATGTCGCTTTTTTTTCAAACTTCAATTATAAACCCAAAGAAATATTCCAGTAGGATTCACTAATATTCAATGAGAAATGATTTCGATTTTTGGAAGATTACTTGCCAAGTTAAATACGGTGTCTTTAGTGATTTAGCGTAGTACAATTTTTCTATATTTTCCGCTCACATATACATATTATTGGGTTATTATTGGGTTAGTAGAAAAACATTACTAACAATTTTCCGCTGGATTAACACATGCCTCTCACAAATACACTCACATTTTTATCATGTTCTCTTTGTGCCGACGTCTGCACATAAGCCAGAAAGACAGAGCAGCAAGCAGAGCAAACACATAACCTTCTAGTGAGTATTTTAGAGTTTGTACGCGATTCATACTTACATATTTTGTGCTTCGTGTATATGTTGAGTGTTATGGAGAGTCGAAATCAACAATAACATCAACACGCATAATGTTAAGTATGAGTGTATGATGAGTACTTCAAACATTGAATATAGTAAGTAGAGGTTCGTTCCATGATATTAAAATATGTAAGTATGAATGCGTGCGTATAAGTATCAGAAATTATGAGTATGATTCCATTCTATTCATCGTTTGGAATACTCATTGCTGATCTCTGATACATACATAACATATGTAATTGGTCATTACAACCTTTTTAAACAGGATTACGACCTAGTTTCTCTCACTACTTACGTTGTGTGTGTTAATTTAGCCATGAATGGCGAGACCTACAGTTTAAAGTCGACTCCAAACGACAGGTTTTTGGGAAACTTTTCATGGCAATTCTTAATTTACTTTTAAGAGTTTTTGTCAGAAATCTGCTGAGAGGAAGTTGCCGAAGAATTACACTATGTGACAAAATAAAAAAAATTAAATACACCCGGCTAATGACATAGTGTAGGTTGTGAGTTTTGTTGAGTAGATCACAAAAATATTTTTTTTATATTTCTCGAACCCTCCAAACTTTTTTTATTTGACAAAAACTGTTTTTTTAGACTTTACGCACACATTTTTGGATTACTCAAACATTTCTGACCCGATTTCCAAAATTAAAAACGGTATACATATATCTATTATTTGACTTAATATGAGTATAGTTTTGATGAGGTAAACTTGGAAAATGTGAATTTTTTTCATATTTTTTGAAGTTTGTCCGTTCATAGTAGCTAACTTTACTTAAAAAATATGAAATAAGTGATGACATTTTGAAATTGCATTATGTTGTGAAGAGATTGGCACTTAGTTTGATCAAAGCGGATAAAAATTACTGTAGTTAAGAGTCTAACAGTCGATTTATATATTTTTTATATATCTCATCTTATCAAATGATTCTTTAGTTCAAAAATTTTCAGAATTTCTTATGGATCTTAATTGTTTATCACAAAATGTGTAAATTTCACGTTTGAGCGACCACCAGAAGTTGGCCAATGTTTGCGCAAAGAGAAATAATAATATTTGCAAAAAACACAAATATTAGCCGACTTCAGGAAGTCGTGCAAACGTGAAATTGACACATTTTGTGATAAACAATCAAGATCCATCAAAAATTCTGAAAATTTTTGAACTAAAAGTTCATTTGATGTGATGACATATATAAAAAATATCACTCGACTGTTAGACTCTTTAAATAATAACTACGATAATTTTTGTCCGATTTGATCATATGATGACTTAATCTCTTCACAAGAGAACAGACTTTAAGAATATTATCACTTATCCTGTATTTTTTTTATTAAAGTTTGCTACTATGAACGCATAAAATATGAAAAAAATTTGAATTTTCCAAGTTTACCTGATCAAATCTCATAGCATATTAAGCCGAATAATAGATATATGTATACCGTTTTAAAGGTCCATCTCTCCACTTTCCAACAAGATTTAAATTTTGGAAATCGGGTCGGAAATGTTTGAGTAATTCAGAAATTTGTGCGTAAAGCCAGAAAAAACAGTTTTTGTCAAATAAAACAAGTTTGGAGGGTTCGAGTAATATAAAAAAGGTATTTTTGAGTTCTACACAACAAACAGAACAACGTATGCTATGTAGTTACTCGGGTGTATTTTCACTGTCGCACCGTGTTATTTGTTCATATTTTGTTTAGTTGGAGTTGTCTAGCCTTGAACCAAGGCCTTACGTCTAATAAGCCAACACACTACCTACTAGACTACGGCGACTGATAGGCAAGATGCAGATGCTAAATTAGATTCAAGAAATGATTGATAAGTCCACGATAGTGTTTAATATGCCATAAATATCCCTATATCCCTGTACTATCAAATGAAAATCTACAATTGAATTCAATATCACCGTGTTGTATGCAAAATGGTATGTTATCGCCGATTTACACGGCTGATGGACAGTATGCAGATGCTGAATTGGTTTTCAACAATTGATTGATGGCTCCTCATCAAGTGAGGATGATTGAGAAGTTCTTTCCCTTCTTATTGACGTAAAGAATTGCGGCTACTGTTCTTATTCAGGCAACTTGATTTCAAAATTGAAATCTTATTGAATTCTTATAAAAAATATTGGATTTTTTTTTTAACACTACTTAAGAGAGAACTTGTAATTGCAAATTAAATTCCATGTAAATTTCTAAATGAAATGAATTTATTACAGACGACCCGACCACCAAGTCATTGTTTAGCCAGCCACCAGTGGTTGTTTTGGTGGTGGTGATTGCCATATTTCTGCGGCTTAAATATTTATAGTTGGCGCCACTAGTTGTCGTCGGCGACCTAGTGTTGTGCTGTTACGTCAGTTTGGTTACTTGGTTGGTTAATGGTTTTGGGGAATTCCCTTTTACACATAATTCAATATGTTTTCTTTTTTATCACTTTGTGGTGAAGCACAAATTCATACAAAAAAAAAAAAAAAAAAAAAAAAAAAAAAAAAAAAAAAAAAAGCACTCTACAATAACTAACTGCAAATCCAGGCACAAGTGTTCTGGCAAAGCAAAGAGTATTACATTGTGTGAATGTGAATACAAGAAATCGGGAATATAAAATCAAATGCGCAATAAAACTTTGTTTTTTTTTTTTTGTAAGAAAACAAACAACAATAACTATTAAAAAACAACAACAAAAACAAACAAAAAAAGTTCTCGTACTTGTACTAATTGTAAGTGGAAATTGAGAATTGAAATGGAAATTGAATTGAAATTTGAAATTTTGTGACATCTGTTTGAAGGAAAGACAAACAAACAAATAAATATGGGCCTCGGGTACCTACCCCCTTTGCCCTAGAAAAAATTTTATCTGTTTTTGTGTGTTTTTTTTTTACACAACCTAGTACTTGAGTTTCAATGTAAATGGGAAATGGTTCTCGTCGCTTTATTAAAAATTGAAGGGGCTCTTCCAAACCCCATGAATTTGAATTTAATTAGAACGCAAAACAAAAAAAGAAATATTCTGGTTTTCCATATTGAACTTCAAAAACAGTTCACTGACAATGGCTTGCTAACCCAGCAAACATTTTTAGATGAATACATGTCATCAACAAAAAAAAAAAAATTTTTTTTTTCTTTTTATCAAATTTAAAAAACCAATTCGAGTTGTATTCCAATCTAAGTGGTAGTAGTTATCACAAGTCAACATGATGTGGCTACAAATGGGACATGTTCTGTCCAAATACTTATTTACTTAATTGATCAGTTGACTACCCTTTAGCCACAATTGCAATTTAGCCTCTCACACCACCCATGTTGTGTGTGTTTTAATTTTTATCGAATTGTCGAGAGACCTAAAGTTTAAAATCGACTCCGAACGCTAGACGGTTAAAGCACTTTTCATGGCAATTTTATTGACTTCCAGAGTTTTTGCCAGAAGACTGCTTGTCTGGAGATCAAGCGCCGGATCATTGTTGCCAACAGTTGCTACTATGGTCTTAATAGTCAATTGAGTAGCAGAAATCTCACTCGCAGGGCGAAACATATACTTTACAAAATGCTCATCCTCCCCTTACTGCTTTATGGCGCAGGGGCATGCACGCGAAGAATCATATATGCAGGAGCCTTGAGAGTATTCGAGAGTAAAGTACTACGTAAGATCTTCGGTCCAGTGCGAGTTGGCGATAATTTCCGCATCCGATCCAACACTGAGCTGTATGAGTTCAATAACGACATGGACGTTGTGCAGCGTATTAACATCCAGTGGCTGCGCTAGCTCGGCCATGCCGTTTGAATGAAGGAGGAGACGGATATTTGATGCGGAGTTTTGCGGAAGTCGTCGAAGATGACGACCTTGTTTGCTTTGGAAAAACCAGATCGAGGAAGCCCGTAGTCGCCATGTCGTTCGAATGAAGGAGGAGACTGGTATTTGATGCGAAGGTTTGCGGAAGTCGACGAAGAGGACGACCTTGTTTGCTTTGGAAAAACCAGATCGAGGAAGCCCGTAGTCGCCATGTCGTTCGAATGAAGGAGGAGACTGGTATTTGATGCGAAGGTTTGCGGAAGTCGACGAAGAGGACGACCTTGTTTGCGTTGGAAAAATTAGGTCGAGGAAGCGCTGTCATCGCCAATTCGTTCGAATGGAGGAGAATGCTCCGGCAAGGCGGGTATTTGATGCGGAGGTTTGCGGAAGTCGACGAAGAGGACGACCTTGTTTGCGTGGAAAAATCAAGACGAGGAAGCACTGTCATCGCCAATTCGTTCGAATGGAGGAGAATGCTCCGGCGAGACGGGTATTTGATGCAGAGGTTTGCGGAAGTCGACGAAGAGGACGACCTCATTTACGTTGGAAATTAAGGAAAGAATCGAGGAAGCACTGACAACGCCAATTCGTTCGAATGGAGGAGAATGCTCCGGCAAGGCGGGTATTTGATGCGGAGGTTTGCGGAAGTCGACGAAGAGGACGACCTTGTTTGCGTGGAAAAATCAAGACGAGGAAGCACTGTCATCGCCAATTCGTTCGAATGGAGGAGAATGCTCCGGCGAGACGGGTATTTGATGCGGAGGTTTGCGGAATCGACGAAGAGGACGACCTCATTTACGTTGGAAATTAAGGAAGGAATCGAGGAAGCACTGTCATCGCCAATTCGTTCGAATGGAAGAGAATGCTCCGGCGAGACGGGTATTCGATGCGGAGGTTTGCGGAATCGACGAAGAGAACGACCTTGTTTGCTTTAGCTGGACTAGATCGAGGAAGCCCTGTCATGGATTGGTGTGACCAACTGGCGTAGGCGCGCAAGAAGCAGAGGCACCTGGAAGAATGTGTTAAGGCATGTCGAAATCCATTAATCGGGTTGTTAATGGCCAGTTATGTGAGTAGTTATCGCATGACTAGTAAGTTTACGTATACAGAAAATTATGCTATTTACTGAGGACTCATTAAATGATCAGCTAGGAGTTGATTGTTTACGAAGCTGCTTAAACTTTTGTGGTATTATCGAATAGATATGTCCGATATTTTTTTTTTCTTTTTTTGGTGCAATGCCAGTTGCGAGTATTTAATACAAGTTATTGACAAAATCACCATCACAAACACTCACGAAATACCAGCAATTAATTATAAAGCGTGTGGTTATCAGCAGCGAAAAAAAAAAAACGTTTTCTTATCACACCGTTTAAGTACTTTTTTGAAACCAAAAAAAAAAAAATAATTGGAAGAAAAAAATCCCCTTTAACGTCAATATCCATTACAAAATTCACCTGTAATATAAACACAGAGAAAATAAACAGAAAAAAACAAAAACAAAATGCTTAAAACTTCTATTTACACACTGTATATGCACACACACACACACACACACTCAAACAAGAGAACTTTATCGCATTAGAGGAGATACGGGAAAAATAATAAAAAACGCAATCATTTTCATAAAAAAAAATTACAATGAAAAAACAACAACAAAGAATTTAATGACGCCAGCGAAACAAAATAGAAACGAAATGAAACGAAAAATGAAATCAAAAAATAAACAACAAAAATAAATTTTACAAGGTTATGTATGCGAGCGAGTATTAATTAAGTTTAAGGTATGTACGGTACGGTACGCGGTGGCGTTGGGTTAAGAGAGGGGTGATCATAATAGAGGCCTATGCCTATACATTTAATAAATTAATAAAACAAAACAAAACACCAACAACAACAACTGAAAACAAAAAAAATTTTTTGTTTTTCTCTCGACGTCATAAAAAAATCATCATTTGATTTACATCAAAACGTTCGTTCGTTCGTTAGTATTTGTATTTGCGTCAGAGTCCACGAATAACAACAGCAACAACAACAATAACGGTATCGACAAGTAGATAAACACCTAAACATTTCAAATGACTGGCAAATTACCGAAAGGGATGGATGGACAAACGAACGGGTGGACGGCGGCAAAACGATCAAACGCTACTCAACCAAACGACCACCAATAGGCAGATATTTTTAAAATGTTTTGTTTTTGTTTTCGTATTTGTTTTTCATTGTTTTTTTTTTATTTCTAAAGACGTAGAATAAAGACAATGAATATAAGAAGAGGTAGTAAAAAGAACTCCATTATTTTGTTGTAACGATTAGGGCGACAGAAGCTCTAAACATGAAAATTCAGCACACATTTCAAGTTTCGCATGAAACATTCAATACGTAGAAGGAAGAAGAAATAAAATATAAGGGGTAGTAAAAAGAAATCCATTACTCAACCAAACGGCCACGAATAGGTAGATATTTTTAAATGTTTTTTAATCTTGTTTTAATTACTAAAGACGTACTACATAGGTAGAATAAAGAAGAAGACTATAAGAGGTAATAAAAAGAAATCCATTATTTTGTTGTAATGATTAGGGCGACAGAAAGAACCGCTTGATGTTCTGGGCATGAAAATTCAGCACACATTTCAAGTTTCGCATGAAGCATTCAATACGTAGAAGGAAGAAGAAAGAAAATATAAGGGGTAGTAAAAAGAAATCCATTACTCAACCAAACAACCACCAATAGGCAGATATTTTTAAATGTTTTTTAAATATTTTTTTTAATTACTAAAGACGTACTACATACGTAGAATAAAGAAGAAGACTATAAGAGGTAGTAAAAAGAAATCCATTATTTTGTTGTAATGATTAGGGCGACAGAAAGAACCGCTTGATGTTCTGAGCATGAAAATTCAGCACACATTTCAAGTTTAGCATGAAGCATTCAATATGTAGAAGGAAGAAGAAATAAAATATAAGGGGTAGTAAAAAGAAATCCATTACTCAACCAAAAGACCACCAATAGGCAGATATTTTTAAATGTTTTTTTTTAATCTTTTTTTAATTACTAAAGACGTACTACATAGGTAGAATAAAGAAGAAGACTATAAGAGGTAGTAAAAAGAAATCCATTATTTTGTTGTAATGATTAGGGCGACAGAAATTAGCTCTTGATGTTCTGGGCATGAAAATTCAGCACACATTTCAAGTTTCCCATGAAGCATTCAATACATAGAAGGAAGAAGAAATAAAATACAAGGGGTAGTAAAAAAGAATCCATTACTCAACCAAAAGACCACAGACATGTTTAAAACGTTTTGTTTTTGTTTGCATTTTTTTTTATTTCTAGACGTACTACGTACGAAAGAAGAAGAAGAATATAAGAGGTGGTAAATAGAAATCCATTTTTTTTTTCATAATGATTTAGGGCCGCAGAAAGAAGCGCTTGATGTTCTAGGCATTAAAAATTCAGCACACATTTCAAGTTTCGCATGAAGCATTCAAGACGTAGAAGGAAGAAGAAATAAAATATAAGGGGTAGTAAAAATATCCATTATTTTGTTGTAATGATTAAGGCGACAGAAGATATTGATGTTTGTGTTTCGCAAGAAGCATCCAATACTTCATTCCATCTGATCTCCTTATTATCTACACCACTTGCATCCGCCGGAGAATGGAATACAATTCTCATGTATGGTCCGGTGTTCTATGGAAAATTGAAATGAATTTCCTACATAAGATACACGCTCACTTCTCTACAGAGAGGCAAACAAATGGTCTCACAAATACTCTATTCATTAACAATGGTAAGATGCGGTAATGAGCCGATTTGTAAAGACATCAGACAGATCTGGCCCGACATGAGAACATACAGAGCAGCGTTTACATTGTTAACGGAGCACTGACTTCTGGCTGCTCGCGCCAGGACAATAGGAGACCACGGAACATATCTATCTATCATATTTCTATCATCGTTCTAGGCTTGAGAATCTCTTGGACACCCAGAATTTAGCAACAGAACGAACATACATGTATATTTTTAAAGATGTACTACATACATATTCTATACATAAAAAGAAGGAGAAGAATATAAGAGGTAGTAAAAAGAAATCCATTCTCATGTATGGTTCGGTGCTCTATGGAAAATTTAAATGAATTTAAACATAAATCCGAGTATAGGGAATCTCAGATGTAGAATATTGTTACGTTTTTACCTTTTTAAAAACGTTTAGAATATGAGTTCGTTAATTGCAAAAAAAGTAAAAGCAAATATGTGTTTTATTTCAATTAAACTCTCTTTATTATCACACTACTTTTGCATCACTGTTCACACTTAACTGATACAACAATAATTGCTTATTCGCTACTATTCACACACAACTATTTTGTTCCCAATGGATATCTTCGAACCACAACTTTTTACTTCGCACGCAATTTGTCTTCATACCGCGACTTATTAGTTCACACGCAACTTCACGCAAGGCTGTCTGAATTATAACTGAACTGGTTGTCTACCTTGTCTTGCCCTTTTATATGCGAACCTCTTCAGTCTGATGATGTTTCTCGAAGTGGAACGTTCACGGCCTCGCACTCTCGAGAATTCTATAGCGACTGCATTGTTGTTTGTGTACTTCGCTCTCATTGCTTGTTGTTGCGTTCGCTTACTTGTCTATCTCCTTCTCTCTTATACCGATGTTGTTGCTTTGCTTGTAACATGTTCGTTGTAGTTGTTGGTGTAGCTACTATTAATCATCATGTTGTATGGGTTAGTGTAGTGTGTTTTTGTGTCGTGTGTATTGTGGAAACGTTGTCTCTTGTTTTTATGTGAAACGATATTAGGTCGTTTCGATCTGCGTAACAATATGTAGCCGAAGGCGATTTGAGAAAGATCCACAAAACTTCATAACCCTCTCGAGATGGTTGAAAGTGACTAACCAGGACAATCGGTGTTACAACGGGACATACAGGGCCCAGTTCAACCTAACCTAGAACAAAATCTAAGCTTTGATATGAGATCCAATTGCAGTTATAATTTTATGGTAGATATACTCAACAAGATTCCATCTAAGGAAACTGACAGCAGTGATCACGGGACTCTGACCTTTAGGTGCTCATTACAGGAGACGACGAAGAAGCAGAATTCTTGGGATACTAAGAATTTAATAAGAGAATATATGTAGCCAAAGCCGATTTGAGAAAAATCAAATCAAAGAACTTCATAAGACTCTCGGGATTGCTAAGAGATACCAACCAGAAGCTATAATTATATGAAGGATTAGGTAATATCGGTATTACAACGGGACATACAGAACCTAGTTCAAACTAACCTAGAAGAAAATTTCAACTTTATTGAGTCCAAATTACAAATTTACGGTAGACATCAGAGCTTAGCAATGAGTATTCAAAAAGATGAGTAAAATCGAATCATACTCATAATTTCTGATACTTAGGTAGGTAGGTAGAGGTGGCTGCCCATCCTAGAAAAGAAATTTTAGACGGACTCACTTAGGCCGCAATGGGCTCATTGTGCTACCACAGTTATTCACTATCCCCTAGTCTCGAAACCACTCGGAGCTCCTGATGAAGCGATTCAGGCTGCCAATGTCAATCCTCGACAGTTCCTCCAGATCATCCATGTAGTAAGTACCCAAGTAGTTTCTTCTCCTTTGGCAAAGAGCCGGGCATGTACCCAGCAGGTGAGTGACTGTCTCCTCTTCTTCCTCATCTCTGCAGCTTCTGCAGAAGTCGTTAGCAAGGTGTCCAAGACCAAGGCGCCTCGCATGCGTACCCGTAATGCAATGCCCCGTAATGACACCGACAACTACACTGAGCGCACCTCTTTGGAGTTTAAGTAGACTCAATGTGCGCCCATCATCCAGCCTTGGCCAGATTTTACGAGCCGTTCTACCCGTGTCCGAGGCCGCCCACCTGTCGTTGACGGAATCGACTATCGCATTATCAATTATGAGCTTACAGGTCCTCATAGGGATGCCCAAATTCGAGAACTCATCGGAGAGTTCGATGGTCGTGCCCCGCCTGGGAAGTTCATCAGCTTTGCAGTTACCAGGAATACCACTGTGGCCCGGTACCCATACGATATGGATATCATATTGTTCCGCTATTTTGTCGAGATATCTGTGACAGCCGTACACCGTCTTGGAGTTCATTACGTTGGAACTTAGAGCCTTGATAGCCGCCTGGCTATCCGAAAGTATTGTCACGTTCCGCTTGGAGACCCTTCCGTCCCCAATAATTCTCGCCGCAGCCTGTATTGCCACCACCTCCGCCTGAAAGACACTACAGTGGTCTGGCAGTCTTATAGACTGGGCTATTCCAGTCGATTCCGAAAAAATTCCACTGCCAACAGCTCCATTCAGCTTCGAACCGTCGGTGTAGATTTGTACGGAGTCCCTTAACAGGTGGGTCACACCACCCTTTCAGACCCCGTTATCCGGTACCGATGTCTTGAACCTCCTCGTGAAGTCGTACCGCGGTGTCATGTAGTCACTACTTTCGACATCTCCAACTTCCCGATGTTTGAGTCATGCCACTGTCCAGTCGCCCAGAGACGTTTAGATTTCTGATACTTATACGCATTCATACTTATTTTAATATCATGGAACGAACCTCTACTTATATTCAAAGTTTGAAGTACTCATCATACACTCATACTTAACATCATACGTGTTGATGTTGTTGTTGATTTCGACTCTCTATAACTCGACATACACGCGAATCACAAAATAAGTTCAAACATACTCACTAGAAGGTTGTGTGTTTGCTCTGCTTGCTGTTCTGTCTTTTTTGCTTATACGTCTTTTTTAATGAATCAAACATATTTCAAATGGTATGAGTTTGATGTCAACGTTGTAAGCATACTCATTGCAACCTGTACGACTTATAAATCTACGTTGTAGTGAGTATGAATGAATTAAGAGTAGTTAAATTTCAATATTTTGTGGCCTCACTTTTATTCAAAATTTCATGAGTGCTTATGAGTAGAGAAAAAACGATACATTGCTGATCTCTGATAGACATACACATGTCACCTATGGAAAATCGAATGGATTCCTCTTTTACTACACCTTGTATTGTAATTTCAATAGGTTTTGTAGGCTTATTTTTATTTTTCTTATTTATTTATAATTAATTTTCTTTGTTTTTGTTTTTAATTTCATTTTTTTGTTTCTTTGTTGTTGTTGTTTTTTTATAAATAATTTATTTCCATTTAAATTTTATTTTCCACGTTTTTTTTTTCTTTCTATTTTTTAGGTTGCTTCACTAAATTAATGACTGACTGCTTACCCCGTCAATGTCTTCAAAAATGATTATTTGCCTGTGAAAGGGTCAAAAAAAAAAAGAGAAACAAAAAAATCCCATAAAAAAAAGAAACAATTTCCAGTAAATAAATGGGTCATCTTTCTACACTTACATAACACGGTACTCGATTGGGTATTAAACACACAAAGAAAAAACGAAGAAAATATTCAAAAAAGGTACTTAAATGTTACTTTAACAATAAATAAAAAGTACTTCTAAATGATAAAAGTACTAAACAATAAGAATGAAAATATTTTTGTACTATATGTACATGCATTTGTAAAAGATTTGTTTTTATTTTGTACTTACATTGTGTCTACACGAAGAAACCTGCAAAAAAGAGAAAAAAGAAACTTTAATAAGTACCATTCGTTAAAAAAGTACAAAAAGTCATAAAAGTACTTTTCGCTAGAAGGCAACAAAATTTCTAAATTGAAATTTAAATTTAATTTATTATTTTTGTTTCATATGTTAGTGACTAAAAAGTAATAAAGTTTACAAAAAGTACTTCTTGTAAAGAAAAGTACTTTTTCTTAATTTTGTAAGAAAAGTACTTTTGTAAAACGCAAATATTGAAGTATTATTTTTTATTATTTTTGTTTTACTTTTTAGTGATTAAAAAGTAATAAAATTTCCAAAACGTACTTCTTGTAAAAAAAAAGTACTTTTTCTAAATTTCGTAAAAAGAATACTTTTGTAAAAAACAAAAATTTAAGTATTAGTTTTTATTATTTTTGTTCCATATATTAATGATTATAAAGTAATAACCTTTAAAAAAAAGTACTTCCTGTAAAAAAGTACTTTCTGTAAAGAAAATGTATTGAAGTATTATTTTTTTTTATTATTTTTGTTATATTTCTTTGTAATTTAAAAGTAATAAAATTTACAAAAAAAAAAGTATTTAAGTAGTCTTCAATTGCATTGCATATACATAGTTCACAGTCATATTACAATATAATCTACTAAGGGCCATTATTACAACTTGCCGTTAACTAAAGGGGGAGGATTTTAACGGGCAGATAAATTGTTTTTCATTATTATGAGTACCCAATAAGATAGAAGTGATCGTTAAGCTAAAGGGAAGATCATCCTACCTTTAACATTTAAAGGTCACTTTATGTTTGAACTTGCCATATCATATACTATTTTCGATATGGCAACTTCAAATTTAAACAAAATGAGCATATATAACAAAAGAACGAAGTCCGCTGTTGCCACTGCGTTAAAAAAAACTTGTTTAATTGAGCAGTTTTATCGACTTTGCTCAGGCACTGCCATATTTTAATTTTATTTTATCTGTACGTTGTAATAACGAAAATCAGTTAAAGGTAACTTTACAGTTCCCTTTAGCTAAAGGTACCTTTAACTAAACCCAAGTTTAACGGCAAGTTGTAATAATGGCCCTAAATCTAAAGGTGATAGGTTTGAAATTACATCAAAGGCGTCAGAGTTAGGGTTGTACTTAAAACATGAACTTATTTTTTGTACCTATTTCCAATGCCCTAGGTATGCTTTCTTCTCCTAGGCAGGACACCCTATCATGATCACGTGTAACAGAATTGAACGAACTAAAGCGCTATGGATTCGGTGGACAAACTTCGCGGCCTTTATCCAATAAATAACACTTTGTATTTGAGCAACAGGCCGGCCGCCTGATTTTTCAAACAAAATTCTTTTCCGCGCTGTTACTCACTTTTTTTCTTTTCTGTGAGACCAACATTAAAGAGAGTACCCACCCCTATTAATGCAGTGCATTGTATCGAGTCCGCCATCTAACGTTTTTTTTTCAACTAGTGCTTATTTCGTGAATGGTAACACTTAGCTCATATCTGATTTGACAGATAATTAGTTTCATCCTTCCGCTGAACGAATATGGTTGTGTATACGCTTGAACAACAACGCTAAGTGGGCCTGCGATCGACTTACAGAAGATGCCGATTTTGGCAAACAAAAATCATCTTTTCAGATGAAGCTCATTTTGATCTTGACGGGTATGTAAACAAGCAAAATTGTCGCATTTGGGGCACAGAAAACCCGCACGCAAACATTTAAAAGCCGACGCACCCAAAACCAGTCACTGTTTGGTGCGGATTTTGGTCCAGAGGCATAATTGGGCCATTTTTCTTCGAAAATGAGCAAGGAGTGGCCGTTACAGTCAATGGCGATCGTTATCGGGCCATGTTGAACGAATTTTTGTTCACAAAAATTGAAGAGGAGGATATTGGCGACATTGTGCCACACAGCCGAAGCTACACTCGATGTTTTGCGCCCTGTTTTTGAAGATCGCATTATCAGCCGCAGAGCTGATGTCGTTTGGCCACCTCGGAGCTGCGATTTGACACCGTTGGACTATTATTTGTGTGGGGTGCCGTCAAAGATAAGTGTTACGCCGACAAGCCAGAGACAATTGACGCTTTAAAGGACAATATTCGTGAAGCCATTGGTGGTCCAAAAATTGGACTGATCGTGTAGGCTACTGCATGGCCAGCCGAGGCAGCCATTTGAATGAAATTATTTTCCATTACTAACCGGAAGGATTGTACTTTCAAATAAAAAAAGAAATTTGAGAAAATATTCAGTAGTTTTTTTTTAAGCATTTTCAAAAAAAAAAACCGTTAATTGGCGGACCCTTTATTAGAAAGGAGTGCGACAATTTTTTTCTATTTTTTCGATAGTAATAATTCTCACTTTTTTTTTGTAAATAATTCATACAATTACAAACACCCAGACTGTCTGGTGGGAAACGCACCACAAGACCTTGGCACTTTACGTTTAGAACACTACCAACTAGACCATTGTAGGACCTGGGGGCGTAGAGAATGACCTTGTCTGCGTTGGAAAGAATAAATTAAGAAGGACGTGTCATCGATTAGTGTGTTTAACTGGCGAAGGCAAGCAAGAAGCAAAGACGCCTAGAGGGATGTATTAAAGCAGGCCGGTAACCCGATAAACGGGTCGTTAATGTGCAATTAACTGAGTTAGAAAGTAAGTGACATCAATTGGCCGTATTAATCGATAAGATCCTGGGATTTCACCTGAAACAAATGCAATCAAGTGATGGAAAATTATGTCAAACAGATTGACTGCTGCAACCAATCCAGAGGGAGTCATATACAGTGAGCAAAAAAGTTTACGTACACTTTGTACTTAATATTATTTCACTTATTTTCTCTTACTGTATTGATTAAAGATAGTAGTTTTGCATTCATAATTTTTCAGTAGAACCATGCTTAAAATACATTGCATATTTCATTCCTTTAACTTTTCTGAGAAACAAGATATTTAAGAAAAATACCAAAAGGTACCAAAATAAACGCCAAAAAAGTTTACGTACAGCATAATAAAATTGTATTTGGAAGATAAATCATTGCGGGAAATAGGAAAAATTATAGGAAAGTTTCATTCTAGTGTACAGACAATAATAAATTCCTACTTAAGAAATGGAAATTTGAATGTAAAAGCACGATCTGGACGACCAAAAAAGCTTTCACAAAGAGAGGAGCGACTTATTTTGAATACTGTTAAAGCCAACCCAAGAAAATCGACTCCAGAATTATGTGAAGAACTATTCCAATGCTCTAGCAAAAGTGTACACCCGCAAACTGTAAGAAATGTACTTCACAGAGCTGGGTATAACGGCCGAACTCCTCGAAGAAAGCCACTAATATCTAAAGTAAATAAAAGGAAGAGGCTAACATTTGCTAAGGAGCATTTAAATAAACCGGATTCGTTTTGGGACAACGTCATATTCAGTGACGAGTCAAAATATAATATCTTTGGACCCGATGGTGCCAAAAAAAAGTTTAGCGAAAGGCTAACGAGGAGATGCTAGAACAAAATTTGATTCCAACCGTAAAACATGGAGGAGGAAACGTTATGGTGTGGGGCTGTATGGCGGCGGCAGGTGTCGGAAAACTTGTTTTTATAGATAGCAACATGGATAAGCATCTGTACCTGAAAATTTTGCAAAGCAATCTTAAACCAAGTGCGCTGCAATTGGGTCTGAAAGAAAATGAATTCCTCTTCCAGCAAGATAATGACCCTAAGCACACTTCATATTTTGGTCAAGGAGTGGCTTCTTTATAATTGCAAGCAGCTGCATACACCCCCACACAATCTCCAGACATAAATCCAATAGAGCACATCTGGGATTTATTTGACAAAAGAATAAGAAATCACAAAATAACATCAAAAGAGTCGCTAAAAAATGCCTTGTCGAATGAATGGCTATAAATAACGCAAGACGACACTAAAAGATTAGTCAGAGGCATGCACCGGCGTCTACAAGCCATAATTGATGCAAACAGAGGTCCTACAAAATATTCACCCTTATTCTGGTTGTCGTCGTCGACGTCGTCTTGCGTCGACAGTTTAAAATTGGTATTCTGTTTGTCGTTATTGACAGTTATAGATGACTGTCGACACACATTTGGTATTCTGTGAGTCAATACGCCGTCGATATTGTGTTGTGTCGACTCTGATTTTGTCGACATCATTTTTGGTAACGACGACGACGGCGACGACGACGACGACAACCAGAATAAGGGTGATTAATTTTACTTATCACTAATATTTTTGAAGTTTTTATATAATATCTATCCTACTGTATGTAAACTTTTTTGGTATGAATTAATGAGTTTTTGTTATTTTTTGTTAATGTTTTTTTAATGCATAGAGATACTGAAACGAAAAGCCTGATGTTATGTTCCTTAATAAATTAAAGATGAAAATAACAGTTTTTTTAAATTTTAATTACGAGGTAATTTGTACCTTGGCTTTATTTTCTTCTATATTGGGTGTACGTAAACTCTTTTGACTCACTGTACATAAATGTTGTTGTTGACCTCAACAATAACGCCAACCGATAACAAAGAACTGAAACCGAAGATGGGATGCACTTTTCCATTGAAACCTACGTTAATGCTCTCAATAGGTATGGAAATTAAAAAAAAAAGTAATTCAAATTCCTTTATTGTTATTGTATTCACGCACTTTCAATGCTCATATTAGAACATCAATATCAAATTAGAACATTGAATATCGAATCTTACGTTTCAAGATATCGAAAATCGAAAAATGCAAAACACAGAAAAGTAAGCAGCCAGAACAGTTACTTAATTTGTGGCATTTGTTAACTTCATTTTGTTTGTTTTTTTTAGCAACAAAACTTTTGCTGTGTTTTGTTGTTAATGAACTGAACACAATACAAAACACTTCACTTTTAGCAGTACTAAAAGCAAAAAAAACAAAAACAAACACCATAAGCAGTAAAGAGAAACAGAAAAGAAGAAGAAGAAGAAGAAAAAATAGTGCCAAAACAAACAAGCAAATCTTGTAAAAATAATAAGAGATGGCCAAGTGAAGTATGGGGTAAAGCGGAGAGAACAAACCCCCGAACAAACAAACAAAAATAAACACAAGAAATATAAAATCAGTTCAACACACATTTTTCTGTTCTGTTTTCTGGCGCTCTCTTTCTCTCTCTCTCTCTCCCTGGTTCAATGTACTCCAGAACCACTTTAAAATTAACGACAACAGAAACCTAAAACAACAACAAATTCCCTTGTTTAGAGGAAGTATAGTAAAGTAGCAGCAAAAAATTCCAAAAAAACTAAAAAATATTTTGCAAAACAAGAACAACAACACCACCACTATCATACACAATCAACTATGCTGCCTGTATGTATGTAACTTCTCCAATAATTTTGGTTTACTCGTGTATTACGATCATAATGTTGCTGTCGTTTCATTAACAAATCAACATAAACGCAACAATAACAACTACGATAGCAGCGCGGTAGCAACAGCAGCAACAACAACAACAATAAAAATAAATAAATAAACATTAGCGGTACAAAGTCTAACTAAAACTTAAACACTCACTCACACTCTTTTCATCTCTCTACCACTTTAGTTCAATGTTTTTAAGGTTTTTGTTTTTCTAAAGAGTTGGTGTTTTTGTTTTGTTTTTGTTTTTACAGTTCTTTTCATATTGATACAGTGATGCCAGACTAAAAGAAGTAATAACGACTCTGTACAATGTTGAAAGTTTTAAATTGCGGAATTTGTTCTTTGAAATAAAAAAATGTTAAGGGAATACTTCCTTAAACCACAACTAACTTGACCACCACCCACAACGCCGTAGATACACTAATCGAAAGGCTAGAACAACGGCTTTTAAGGCTTATTTTTGCAAATAAATTTTTTTTTCAGTGATGCTGCACATTTCTTACAGACGGTGGTTAAGTTAACAAATAAAATTAGTTCCGAGAACACACTTCATCTAAAAAAGTGACTGTTTGTAGTCGGAAGGCATCAATTGGACCGTATTTTTCGAAAATAACCCTATTAGAACCCTTATCGTCAATTTAGAGCGCTATGTTCGTATAATTACCAAATTTTCTCATATATGGGGCTCGGAGATCAAAGAAAAAAGTTGATGGAAAAGCCATTGCTCACGAAAAAAATCACTATTTGGTGAGCCCTATAGCCGCAGAATGCCCAATGGACTATATTTTTTTCGAAAATTACTTTGAAAGTTGTGTTAACGACAATTCAGAGCTCTAAGGTCGAATATTAGCAGACTTTTTTTGTCTGCAATGAAAAATTATGAACTGGATGATATGTGGTTTTAACAAGCCTGTGTTGCGAGCCACATAACTCGGAGGAGGAGGCTTTATAGCATGAGACGTCTCTAGAAAGAGTAATATCATGCTTAGGCAAGGTTAATTGGCCCAGAAGATCAGGCGATTTGGTGCCGCTATACTTATTTGTGGCGCTACTTTAGAGGCAGCGTTTTACAGAGAAGTCGCCATAGTCTAATGGGTAGTGTGTTGTGTGTTATTAGACGTGAGGCCACGGTTCCAACACCAGATCGGACATCTCCAATGAAACGAAATATGAAAAAAGTTCTCTGGTAAAAACTCTGAGAGTAAGTAAAAATTGCCATGAAAAGTTTCTCAAAAAATCTGACGATCGGAATCAACTTTAAACTGTAGGTTCCGCAACTCATTTATAAAAATTAACGAACGAAAGTGGTGCGAGAAGTTAGGTCGCAATCCTGGCTGAAGGATTGTAATGACCAATTATGTATGTATGTATGAATGTAAATAAGTATGTGTGTTATTTTAATTTTTAACTTGGCGTAAATGTTAAATTAAGAATTTTTTTAAAATTTAACATCTGGCAACACCATAATTGACTATAATCACTCAGCCCCAATTGCTGCTAATGTGTATACATATGTATACAAGTGTGTGTATGTGCATGAGTTTTATTTCCTTGATTGTTTGAGCTTTTTACACACACACACACATAAATTTTTAATTTATTTTGTTGTTATTTTGGCTGTTTTTCGATTTTTGAAGTGTCCCAGACAGACATGATGCTTTAAAACTGAAAAAAAAAGTAAATGTTTGGCGCTAATGGCGCTTATTGCCCATCATTGCCATTTGTCCCTGAAGCGGGCAATGGCGTTTAAAACGACGACGACGACAACGACAACAATCAATAAAACACTTGAGAAATCTTATCATTTTGTTTGTTTGTTTGTTGTTGTAAGTAGGTATGTATGTACGTGTGTGTATGTGTATACATGTTTTTTTTTATTCAATCATATTTGTATTTCTCATTGTTCGTATAGTTGGGGAAAACAAAACACGAGAGAAAGTGGCAAAATGTTAAAAACAAAAACAAACAGACAGAGCAAGTAAGAAACGGGGTGTTTTATTGAAGAAAGACAAAAGAAGAGAAAGAGAAAAAAAAGAGTTGAGTTTATTACTCGGAGGCACTCGTAAAACAAAACAACAAAAATATATAAACATGCAATGACACACAAATGTTGTTGGTTGGTATTCAATCAGCAGCAATTGAATTTGTTTGTTATTGTTTGTTTGTCTCTTGTTATTATTGTGATTTCATTACAGTGTACATTGTACATGCATATCCAGTACATATATGTGTACAGAGTATATTGCGTTGTTGTTTTTTTTATAATTTCGTGTAAAAGAGTGTTTAATTCAATCTCCATTTTTGTTTTTGTTTTTATTTTTGAATATTAAAGTGTCGTTTTGTCGCCATAACAAATGTTTTGTTTACAAATTTCATGTACATATGTGTGTGTATGAGTGTGTGTTGTTTTGTTTGAATTTTATACTCACACACACACACACAGATATACTTTAAAAATATATTTCTTTGGTTATTTTGTCGCTTGCTGGCTGCTGCTGTATTGTTTTGATATTGAAAAAAATACTGTCTGCTGCGTAGTTTTGTTTTGGTTTTTTTTTTCTAATTTTTTTTAGAACGTATTTTATATTGTGCTGTTATAGATTTTTTTTTATTAGAAAACAAATAGTTTTTTAATTCCTGTTTTGTTTTGTATATACGAAAATAATAATTTTACATTGACTTTTATGACATTCTTCCACTTTACGACACTTTAATTAGCTGTAATGGTGGGTAATGTAGTCTTAAGAACTCACATTTTGTAACAAGAAAAACAATAAGACATCCTTTACATCGTATTCACTTTCATATTTTGCTTAACTCTGTTGCTATTTGTTCTCTTGCATTAAAGGCGACACAACACAACACAACACAACACGACACGACACGATACATTGCATTTGAGAGTATCATTGTTCTTGTTTTTGTTTTTGTGTCTTTCTCTTTTTTTTTCCTTTTGATTTGTATTTTCATTTTTATTGTGTATTTTACCGTTATTTTATTTCATCATTCTTGTTTTAATTTCTGAATTTATCTTGTCTAATTCCATTTCAATTCATTTTGCACTCGCTTTTTTAATTACAATAACAAAACTAAAGTAATTAAAAAAAAAAAATTGAAAAAAAAATAGAAAAGTAAATCGCAATAGAACGCAACGAAACGTACGGAACGAACAAACACTGTCTGTGGTGTAACGTTTGTGTCTGTCTCTCAATTGTAAATAAAAAAAAAATTTTCTGCATTTTTAGTTCACAGCAGACTGACTTGAAGTTTTATTGCTGGTTGTATTGTGTGTTTTTGTTGTTTTTGGTTTTCGCCATTTAACGAACGTTACGCGCAAGGTCGGTCGGTTGGTTTCGGTATCGGTTAAGAGCCTAGTTTGTCTCATCATCAACAACGTTTGTAATTATCATCGTCATTATCATTATCATCATCATCATTATCGTCGTTGTCGTTTTCTATTTCACAAGCAAACAAGCATGCACAATTTTTGCACACATACATACACATACTCTCACAGTCAGCCATACACTTTCATATTATTTTTGTGAGACTTTGGCACAACGGATATCATATGAAAAAAAAAACGAGTAGAAAACAAAACAACTACAAGAGAATTATTTCCCACACTACGACCGACAATCATACAAAAATATGATGTTGACAATAACAATAACAACAACAACAACAGCACCAGCAGCAGCAACAAAAGGAACAATGATTAAAAACAACAACAATAAAAGAAATCATAATCATTGTTCCAATCCAGAGGTGTAAACGCTTTAAATCGTATTAAAATGCAAGCGTCGTATGTACATGACTTAAGCTGGAGGTCCTCACCACGCGTTTTCGCTTCAAAGCGTTGCGTGCATTTCATACCTTCTTCGCATTGTACGCTTCAAGTTACATGCAACGCTTTTTACGCGCCAATTTTTAAATAAATTTAAACAAAACAACTTGTCAAAATCAGCTGTTTTGTACACGCGCCGCTTGTGATGCTTACAAAAGTAGAAAGTAGATCTACTTTTCGCGTTCTATGCGCCAAGGCATCCTACGCTTTTGTGCGTTTAACTTGCACTATATAAATACATTAATTCTACTTTTTTGACAGCCGCGTAGAATGCGAGAACGCGTAGAACGCGTGGTGTGGACCTCCAGCTTTAGGAAAGAGTTTCTTTCCATAGAGATTGTTTCCTTCCCTTTTAAATGAAAAAAAATCTTTAAAAGACACTATTACTTCGCTTGCACGAAAGTGGCCAGTTACCGAATTTGGTTTTCTCCAATGAGAAGCCATTCCAAATTGAGCAGTTTGTGAACAAACAAAATGATCGGGTTTACTTGCCAAAGAGGTCTGCTGAAAATTTACATCTGCGATTGGCCACCAGAACTCAAGCGCCGCCGATGGTAATGGTGTGGGCCGCCGTAACGGCCGATGGTCGCTCCCCGCTCAAAACAAATGCCGAATATTACCGGGAAAATGTCTTAAAGACAGTATTGAAGCCCTGGGCAGACCATGGACATTCCAACAGGACTCAGCACCACCGCACTCAGCACGCGTCAACCAAGAATGGCTTAAAAAGGAGGTTCCTCGCTTCATTTCTACCACACAATGGCCACCAAAATCTCCGGAGCTCAATCCGTTGGACTTTTGCGCCTGGGGCATTTTGGAGAGTAAGGTTCTCACTAAAAAATACCAAAGTGTCGTTCATCTCAAGCCGGCGCTTCGCCGGAAATGGGCCAAAATACCGCAGAGCCACTTTCGTGCAGCCTGTGATGGCTTTGTCGGCCGTTTGAAGGCCATAATTCGTACCAAAGGTGGCCAATTCGAACAAATCTAAACTGATTCTAAAATTTGATGTTATTTCCAACATTTTTTGGTTTTGAACAATAAAATAAAAAAAAAAATTAAAAAAATATAGCGCTTTACTTTGTTGCATTATATATCAGCCACCCTGTATGTGAATAATCCACTAATGTTGGAGCATTTTCAAATAAAGTTGCCATTTTGAAGAGAAAAATCTTCAGGGAACCACAAACCTTTCCCGTGATTTCCCGTTGCAACTGCAGTAAAAAAACTGAAGTCTTGCGAGGGACAAAAATATTCGAAAATTTTTGTTCTTACACAAACAGACGTGCGTCTGAAATCGGTTGTTTGCCTTATAAAAACAGTCCGTAAGAAAGCAACACACAGTTAGGTAAAGTGTGAAAGTAGTTGTGCATAGAAAAAAAAAACAGAAACTTTTACCTTTACGTTGATATATTTTTTTGTGCTGTGCTCGCAAAAATATAAAATTGTTTTATTGTTGTTGTCGTTTATTTGTTAAAGGTTTTTATTTTGCATGTATTTTCTTAAGAGTACCGTTGTTCTCGCTCTGATGGATCTCTGCCTGCAAAGAGTTTAAATGTGTGTTAGTGTGTGTTATGTATGCATGTGTGTAATCTCTCTCTTTAGCATGTGCTCTCATTACCTACCTACTATGCTATGCTAATAAAATGTATGTTTTTTTTTGCAAATGCCAAGTTTATCTCTCTCCGTGTATTGAGAATAAAAATAATTGAATTTGTTGTTATTTTTTGTTTTTTTTTTTATTAAATTTATTTTTTGACGCCATTTTGTATTCGTGTAGATTAGAGCGTCTATTATGGGAGCTTTTTTGTTTTTTTTTTTTTGGCGAAACCATTTTGTTTAATAAAATCGAAACAAAGAAAGAAAAATAGGTCAGCAGCGTAGTTATTAAACGATTGATAATCGTAAACGATTTTATTTTTGTAACACAGGGACGGAGGGTTAATGATTATAAAGTTAACGAATTTGAAAATGTGTGTTATTATGACGCCGTGCCGTACCACACTTTGCGACTTTTCACGATGTCACCACTGACCATACTTTGTCGTGTTCGTTCGTGAAAACGCAAGTGAACAAATAAATGAATGCGGTGTACCTACATGCGGCACCAACCTTATTTATAATACATAGGCCCTCAATTCGACATAGAAAAATATGCTCTTTGAACTTTAAATTGATTACTAAACCAAGATGAAAGATATCCGCGGCTGATAAGACCATGCAGGATTACTTTAAGTAACTTCTGCAGCTCCGTGAAGGTAGGAATGGACTTCTACGAACCCTTTGATACCGTGCGAGGTGTAATACAAGGCGATCTCTTATCATGCGACTTTTTAAATTTCATCATGGAGAGTCTTCCGCGGAAGGTTAAAGTGCATCGCAATCAGTGTTGCCAATTTAGCACTTTTGGTGCTAGATTTAGCACTTTTTAAACTCGTTTAGCACCAAAAAAAAGTAATCTAGCACCTAGAAAAAATTGAAAAACACAAATAAAATTCGTAAAAATAAAGTACAAGAAATAAGAAATAATTGCATTAACTTCGTTGTTGGATTAATAAACCAATTAAAGCAAAGGTAAGATAAATATGAATATAAAAAATACATAAACTAATCCCTTCTTGATTTAAGATTATCAGATAATATAAAAGTTTTACAAAACATAGATTTTTTCGGTACAAAACGTTTTAAGTTTCAAAAAGGTGATATTTTACCAATTTTAAAATTATTTTGTATAAGCGAGGAAGAAATTGGAAAAATAATTGATCAATATTCCAACATTCAATATATGTATAAAATGGATTACTAAAAACAACATAGTATCATTCTGGTCAGAGGTAAAAGCATATAGAGATGCCGGAGGACACAAGAGATTCGAGGAGATTGCCAATTTTGATTTAAAACTTCTGTCTTCCATGGTCTAATGCAGACGTAGAACGTGTGTTCATACAAATAAACATCGTAAAGACAAATTTAAGAAACCGATTACATCCACAGACAGTAAATTCTGTTTTAGCAATTAGGTATAACTTTAATGTTAAATTTTTATTTCTTAATTTTATTATGTAATAACATTTTAGATACGGATTAAAACGAAGCGGAAATTGCTGTTACCAATATGAAGTCCCAACGAGTTATCTGAAATTAATTGGATCTGGTGAAAGTTATGATAATAATGATGAAAATGACGATGATGACTGGACTTTTTAAATTCATCAAATTATTTTAGTCATCTTAAAACTTATGTGAAAAACTATGAATTTAAAAGTTCATGTTTAAACAGTAATTTGAAGACTGTTTGTTTTTTAAGAATTTACTTTCGATTTATTGTTTTTAAAAATGAATTGAACATGTTATTTTTGATTTTTTTTTAAATTTAAATACAATTTCTTTATTAATATTTAAGTATAAAAATTAATTTTTTAGAAATACAGATCACATAATTAACTATAAATCAATTTTTATCTATTAATTTTTGTTAGCACTTTTTTTTGGCACTTTTTTAAAATTTTTAGCACTTTTTAGCACTTTTTTTAGAAAAATCTAGCATTTTTTCTCAATAATATTTTGGCAACACTGATCGCAATGATACTATTTTCCACCAAAATTGTCCAGTTGCTTACATATGCTGACGACATTGGCATCATAGGGTGCATTAGGCGACTTGTTACTGCTGCCTTTAACTCTATTGAACGGGAGTCCACTAAGATGGCTGTGGGTGGCACTAAATAAGAACAAAAAGAAGTATTTGCTGTCGAAAATTAAGGACATGTAGCGTGTCGGAACCCAGATTTCACTCTCAACGTTGTCAGTGAATTTATTTGTCTTGTCTCCTCCTGCTGCCAGCAAATATGATGTCAGACTGGAGATCAAGCGCAGGATCTCTCTTGCCAACAGTTGCTACTATGGTCTCAATAGGCAATTGAGTAGCAGAGACGTCTCTCGTACGACAAAACTAATGCTCTAGAAGATGCTCATCCTCAGCATGCTTCTTTATAGCGCAGAGGCATGGACACTATTAAGCACTGGTGCAGCAGAATTGAAAGTATTCGAGAGAAAAGTCCTACGCAAGATCTGTGGTCTAGTGCAAGTTGGCAATAATTTTCGCACACGATCCAACAGTGAGTTGTATGAGCTCCTCAACGACATTGACGTTGTGCAGCGTACTAACACCCAGCGGATACGCTAGCTCTAGCCATGTCGTTCGAATGCGGGAGGATGCTCCGCCGAGACAGATAGTTGATGCAGAGATTTGCAGAGGTCGACAAAGAGAATGTTTGCGTTGAAAGAACTAAATCGGGAAAGCCCTGTCATCGATTGATGTGACCAACTGGCGTAGTCGCGCCAAAAGCAGAGGCGCCTGGAGGGATGTAGTAAAGCAGGCCGAAATCCATTAATCGGGTTGTTAATGGCCAGCTATGCTTAGTCGTAAGTAAATACATCTTCATGGCGATCATAATTTTACGAAATTCTAATACAGAGAAACAACGAGAGATATAAGCAAAATATGACATCAAACTGCTAGAATAACTCTATAACTGCTGATCCATCCTCTATGCCGTGAATTTCGATAAGATGGGGTTAAAGTAGTCGCCGTAGTCTAGTAGGTAGTATGTTGGCTTATTAGACGTAAGGCCATGGTTCATAGCCCAGGTCAGACATCTCGAACATAACGAAAAATAAAAAAAATATTTATACGGCGACTTCCTCTCAGCAGATTTCTGGCAAAAACTCTGACAGTAAATAAAATAAAATTGTCATGAAAATTTTCTCAAAAATCTAGCGCTTGGAGTCGACTTTAAATTGTAGGTCCCCCGTCACTCATGTATAAAATTAACGCACACAACGTAAGTGGTGAGAGAAACTAGGTTGCAGTCCTTACTAAAGGATTGTAATGATCAATTATGAATGTATCTATATATGTATATGGGGTTAAAGTACTAAACGCCCTAAAAAGCCTAACTTACTTGGGCATTTCTTATCCCTTCAGATGATTTCATGAAAACGCGAATTTATTAAATTTCGTTTTTCAATTCAATTTATTCTGTTGCTCTCTCTAAGAATTTTTTATAAAAAAAAAACAATTAAAACTGTCTGCCCCTAAGACGAGCATTCGGCTCATACTCCCTGCTTTATGACCACGACATGCTTAAATGGATATGGCGATGGAAAAGAGGCCTAGAAAAAAAATTATTGAAAATATTCATTGAAATTCAAAAGAACAATTTGAAAATTTCATTTCACTTTACATTGAGTTTTTCAGCAAAATTTGCATTAATCTCGTCCGTGGAACGTTTCATTTGGCCACTTAAGTCAGTGACTTGTTTCTGCAGTTTTTCCCACCAATTTTTCACAGTGAGCTCCTGTTTATCGACAAGTTTCTGTACAGCAGACTGGTTGATATTTTGCAATTTTTGTGTTTCCCCTTTAACATCTTTGGCCACTTGTTCGATTGTTTGTAATCTCGAATTCATTTGATCCATATTAGACTTTTGTAAACGTTCAAATTTGAGAAAAACATCACTATTAAACTTGTTGACAGCATCGCATTCTGTTTTTACTTTCCTAGTGCACGTTTCGAAATAATAATTCTCCTCACAAATGAAACCCATTTTGCTGCCACAACCAACATCATTCCATTGGTATGCGGGTTTCGATTCCCAAATATGAACACAATGCTCTTGATTTCTATAATTATCCGGGTTATCATTTGACCAAAAGGAAAATGTAAATTTTTTTCCAGTTGTGGACCAAAAGAAGGGTCTACCATGGTTACGGCTGGAACTGAACTCATCATTACCGCCCAACCATAAGTTGCGCGAGTGTCCAATGACTTTCTTCAACAGATTGATGATGGCGGTATTCTTTTCAGCCGAATCAATAATCACAAGTTGGCTATTGCGTCGTGCACATTCATGTTGAGCCTCAAACCAGTTGTACTAGAAGTTTGTTGGAAATTTTTAATAAAAAATTTTGAAATGTACGACACTAGAGACTGTAGATTACCTTGTACTCGATTTCAATTAGATATTCCCGACCATCTGAAGCCTTGTGCTTTTGTGGTGTACCTAACACAACGCGAATTCCAATTAAAGCACAACAAATTATTGCGACAACTTGTGCGGCGTCTAAACGAAATGTTTTCATTGCGAAAATGTTTACTACTGACCTCTGTGCTTCAGAATTTATCGTATTTATTCAGTGTTTTAAGTGTTTAAACTTTTAATTTTTTTTTAACAAATTCTGATCCTCTTATCACCTACATACACAGTAGGAACGAACTTGTGCTCATATTTCTGTATTTCCCCCTCAATATCACAAGATGATTGTATTCCCATATGAATTTATTTTGTATACGAGCATCATCATATCGTCGTCAGTCATTTTTAATGCTTAAAGGAAGTGGAGAAATTTCGTTTGAATAAAACGGTTTATTAGATATGCTACACGAGGACTACAAGACTGGTCAGCGAATCATGGTAGATGAGAACATAGGAATTCATTTTAGCAATACGAAATAAAATTTGAACTCAATCACTGAGCATCCATCAAAGTAAAGCAGAAATCATTGAAGAAACTTATCCAACCAGGATCCAATCCTATGATGAATCGAATGTTGAAGAGATAACTAAAACTCTGAAGCGAATAATTATTGATTGAATCAAATCTTGCATGGGTTATTGCAAGTTTAAAATCAAATAATCATGGATTATGGTATCGTATTATGAAAAAGATTATTACCGCTTAGCTACAAACCAATACAAATTAATTTACACTCGTTCTCAATGAAATTGAAACCCTCAACTCAACAGTCTTGTGCTATAAACACAATAAACGCGACGCAGCAAACACAGCAATCTCTCAAAAATACAATACATTGGTGTATATCAGAGATCAGCAACGAGTATTTAAAACGATGAGTAGATTCGAGTCATACTTATAATTTCAGTTACTTATACGCATTCATACTTATTTTAATATCATACTCATACTACTTATATTCAAAGTTAGAAATACTCATCGTACTCATGCTTAACAATACGCACGATGTTGTTGATTTCGACTCTCCATGATTCAACATATACACGAAGCACAAAATAAGTATGATTCGAGTACGAACACCACAATACTCGCTAGAAGGTTGTGCGTGTGCTTTGCTTGCTGTCTTTGTCTTTTCTTTTCTCTTCTTTTGTAAATGCAACAATAACTACTACTGTAAATTTTGATGAATGATTCGAGTGACTCGAATCATTCGTAAGTATTATAAGTATTTTTCTAAATTTATGAATCTGAATGAGTAGGCGTATGAATCAAACAATGAGTCGAATGTTGTACTCATACTCATTGCAACCTATACTTATAAATCAATGTTGTAGCGAGTACGAATGAATCAGAGTAGTTGAATTTTAATACTCTTGACTCACTCATACTCAAAATTTCATAAGTACCTATGAGTAGCGAAAATACGATTCATTGCTGATCTCTGGTGTATATGGAGAGCAGTGATTAAACGTCGCGTATTTTATTATAACCATCCTGACAGTGTTACCTTTCCCTGCTGCAGTATGTATTTTAAATTTTTGAGCATGTGTTGCAAGGTAAGATGCTTAGTTTTGTTCTCTATAAATCCATGGAAAGCTAAAAATTACCCGCATTGTTCCACTGTATTATCACCGGTTTGTGTGAAAACATTGTTATCCTCTTAAAAGAGAACTGATTTCCTTCCACAAACGCCTTTAGCGCCCCTATAACTTTGTTAAAGCCTTTTAAAAATCTTTAAATATCAACTACAATGGTATTCGTCAATCCACAGATTGTTCTGAGGCTCTTTAGGTGGCCTGAGCACGATCTATATTGTTACGAGAATATAAACGGTGTACCATCGTTTAACATTAAAACGATAAACAAAAGCTACACTAACAAATACAACGAACTTGTTACAACTAAACCAGGGATTACCATTTCATAGCACAATTGTGCAGAGAGAATTCACACACATTGCTTATGCTCTTTTATTTAGTCGTCGATCAGACTGCGACAAGCACACATATCAGCGGATGCTATGTTATTTTTTTTTTAGGTTTACACTCAAAAAATATTTTATGTTAAAAATCCTTGTTTTTAAAATTAAAAGTTTTATGTGTTCTTAAAACACATTTTGATTGTTCTAATAGTCAAGTTAATAATTTAGATGATATGGAAAGAGACATAAAGCAATATTTTGGATAATTTAAAAGTTTGGTTATTAGAGAGGAAATTTATGAACCAAAATTAGTATCCAGCAAATATCGACAAAACATTACCTAATTATTAAATCAAAGATGTATAAATTTATGTATGTTGATGAAATGAAAATCAAAATAGGGTATATTACCAACATTTTTCTATGACTATAAGCTCTCAAATTATTTTCTCTCTCTTACTCACTAATACACAACCAAAAACTTTTTGGTAACCCCTGAACTAAACCATCAAACAACATCTATATGAGAAAAGGAGATAGACAACTAAGCGAACGCAACGCAACAACAAGCAATGTGAACAAAATACACAAACAATAATTAAGTTGCGATAGAGTTCACGAGAAAGCGAAAGCATAAACATTCTATTTCCAGAAGAATATTCGTCAGACTATTTGCGTGGGCATATAAAAGGGCCAGACAAAGCAGGCAACAGGTGGTAGTAAGAATTTAGTCAGTCTTGTGTGAAGACGCGTTGCGTGTGAAGAAAACAGTCGTGGTTTGAAGATCGCTGCTATACAGATCTAACGAACAAGTGTTGTTGTTTACAAAAAGGTTGTAAGCAAAGAAGAATAACAAGCAAAACAAATTATTGTTATATACGACAAGTTGTAAATAGTGGCACACAAAATTGTGCAAACAATAAAGAGTTTAATTGAAATTAAACACAAATTTATTTTTATTTTGTTTGCAATCAACGAACTCATATACGAGTATTAAACGTTTTTAAAAAGGTAAAAACGTAACAACATAAACACACACCTGCTGTTCACATAACATAATTAGTCATTACAATCCTTCAGTCAGAATTATGATCAGGCTTCTCACAGCACACCACTTATGCATGTTGTGTGCGTGTTAATTTTATACATGAGTGGCGGGATCCAGAGCAGTTTAAAGTCGACTCCAAACGCTAGATTTTTGAAAAAATTTTCATCACAATTTTATTTTATTTTACTCTCAGAATTTTTGCCAGAAATCTGCTGAGAGAAAGTCGCCGAAAAAATATTTTTTTTCATATTTCCTTTTGTTTTGATATCTGACCTGGGCTATGAACCATGCATGGCCTTACGTCTAATAAGCCAACATACTACCTACTAGACTAAGGCGATACCTATTCACTACGCTTTCAAATTTTGGCAACAATTTGTTTAATTTTCATTCCTTAAACAGTCTATATGACAACATTATTAATGGTGCTGTTATATACCCCTCCAGTGCTCTTGATCAGTTAAAGCGTCTTTATTTGGCAATCCAATGTTGACCTTTTGTCTTAAGCCCATCAAGTAGTTCCTACTCATAGCTGCCAGATTTGACGATTTATCGTCATTTTGACGATTTTGTGCACCAAAAATATCATATTGACGATGTCACGATTTATGCCCTTATTTTGACGATTTTTAGAAATTAAAAATTTACATCATATTCTTTACTTCAGGACATTAAAAGCCACTCTAAGCTTTGTATTTACTTTGCAGTTATTACTATTGCTAATTTAAGTGATGATTTTTCTATATCTTATGTCTTTTTCATCCCTTAAAAGCAAAAAATTACAATCTCTGCACGAAGTGAGTTCCACATTCGAATAGTCCGACTAAATAACGAATTTTGTTTGTAATGTAATCGACCAGTACGACCACATACGTATGTGCTCGCCGAGAAAGGCGAGTGATACGTAGGAATACATGATTCTCGGGAACAAGTCCCTTATTTTGCTCAAGCAAAATCCGTTATAATAGCGATAGAACAGTGAAACACAAACCACATTGCAACGATGCTCTAATGAATCAATGGCGTTCGATAGCCTACCGTCATTAATGGGCAACTTTGCCCTCTCTTGTACGCGGTCGAGAAGTCTCAAAATAGATAGTTGAGGCACCGCCCTATACATGAGAGTTGTATCTCATTGTCTTTCGGATAAGAGTGGTGTAGATAGTACATAAGAAGATCAAATGAAGTGAAGTATTTCTTGCACTCTCATAAGGAGCTAAGACACTGAAAAATGTGTCGTTTCTAGCGAACATCATCAGACTGAATTTTAATACCGGTTTTTTGACGATTATTTTTACGATTTCCATGAACGTCTTTGACGATTTTGACGATTTTTTTTCATAATATTTGACGATTTAATGCTTTATTTATCTGGTAGCTATGTTCCTACTGCAACAGAATTTCAGCAACTACAGCCGAATCCTATCCTATCCTATCAGATATATTTTATTTCTTATTTTATTTCTATCTTAACAATTATAAGAAATACTAGCAGATTGTACCCGGCGTTGCGCGGGTTATGTAGTTTGGATTAGTTTAAAAAATGAAAAATGTTTTTAAATTAAAAAAAAAAACAGTGATTATTTGTTGTTGTTAAAGAAATTTAAAAATTTCTATTATTAACACTTAAAAAAATAGTATTTTTTGAATACTCCTAAATATAAATGCACTCAATTTGCCCGTTTTTCGCCCATTTCCCCCTTTTTGGAGCCCTTTTGGTTCAACTTTGGTAACGAAACACCTTCAATAGCTATTTGGGAAACTTAACCCTATATCTTTAAAACAGATAAAATACTAAATTTTAAAATAATAAATTTATGCATAAAGTACTAATTTTTGCCCATTTTTTCTTCCTTTGTCCCATTTTTTCTCCCCTTTTCGTGAAAATTTTGAAAAGATTTATAGCCTATAAACTGCACCGACAAAAACTCGATCTATATCCCAAATTTCAAGAAAATCGGTCCAGGATTATTATTAGGATTCGGATATTGGGATTAAATTAAATAGTATTATTATTTTGATAAAACGCTTCAATACACAATATTAGCTGTTTTACCATTTGGGGTAAAAATATATAAATTTTTCCCACTTGGTACCCGTGAGCAGGCTACATACAATTGACCATGAGAAAAACATGGTGTCTCCAAATTTAAACCAGCCACCTTCAATGTTTAACCCTGAGACTTATTAATGGTCATAGCAAATGCTAGTTTTTCTATAAATTTAAAAAAAAAGTTATTATTGGGTCATTTTTGCATTAAAAATAACAATAAATAAAAACCGGTTTATCGGTTTCGAAACCAGGTTTGAAACCGGTTTCTTAAAAAATGCAATTTTTCAAATTATTCGGAAACCGGTTTAACAAACAACCCAGTTTTTTGAATACTCTAAGTCCTAAATATAAATGCACTCAATTTGCCCGGTTTTGGCCCCTTTCCCCCTTTTTGGACCCCTTTTGGTTCAACTTTAGTAACGGAACACCTCCAATAGCTATTTGGGAAACTTAACCAAGCTAAATCGTAAAAAATTACCTATAAAACAGATAAAATAAAGCATTTATGCATAAAAGTACTCATTTTTGCCCATTTTTTCCCCCTTTGACCCATTTTTTGTCCCCTTTTGGTCAAAAATTTGAAAAGATTTATAGCCTATAACCTGCACCGACAAAAGCTCGATCTATATCCCAAATTTCAAGAAAATCGGTCCAGGCGTGATTGGCTAACAAACAAACCAACAAACAAAAAAACAGACTTACAGAAAGATTTATAATATATGGGCAATTTCGTGTCAAGTGACCCAATTTTTAAAATCGATGTCTTCCGATTTGGATGAAATTTGCACCAAGGTTAGTACTATTGGATAGTTGGCCAGACACAAATTTTCAGCTCTAACAGTCCAGAACTGCCGGAGTTAGAGTGGTTGGACATTTTGGTCATACAGGGTTTTTTTGAAATGTGTGTAACTTTTCACCTATTGGTCCTAGCAAAAATTTTCCAAAGGATATTAGATAGCTATTTCTTCAATCTTTCCAAAAATAATTTTTTTAATTTAAAAAAAAATATTTTTTTTATTTTTTTTTAAAAATTATTTTTTTTTTTAATTTTTTTTCAATTTGGGCCTTTTTTTTTTTTTTTTTTTTTTTTGCTTAAAAGAAAGCTTATAAAATTTCCTTTAAGACCTTCATAATCGCTGAATGGGATGCGAGTGGGATATCTATCAAAAAAATTCTCAAGAATAAGATTTTTCAATATTTGGCACATGTACCATTTTCATTTTCCCCCATTTTTTTTCGAAATGGAGTTTTTTTATTTTTCCTCAAAAGAAAACTTAAACCATTTCCTTTAAGGTCTTTGTGGGCACTTAGTAGCAAGAGGCATATGTATAAAAAAAAATATTTTAACACAAAACCAAAGTTTTCAAATTTTACCATATGCACTATATTTTTTTTAATGGATGTTTTTTTTTTTGCTCAAAGAAAGCCTAGTTCTTTTCCTTTAAGAGCTTTGTGGTCACTTAATGGGATGCGAGTGGAAAAACATCATCCTCTTCTGCATTTGGACTTTCTGGCCATCGATTCGAACAGACACCCAGTCTTTCATTCCTGGCATCATTCGACTCATATCATCTCGCTGATAAAATTGAGCTACTAGAGATTCAGTTTCGCACGCTAAAGTTTTTCCACTCGCATCTCTTTAAGTAACTCTTTAAGTAAATCGGAAGACATCGATTTTAAAAATTGGGTCACTTGACACGAAATTGCCCATATATTAGGATACTCTTGTAAAATATTCTTTGACATTCTTTTTTTCTCTTATTTTATTAGAAAATTATTAGAATTTCATACAAAATAATAACATGTTTCCTTAAGACCATACAGCGCTTAATCTCTCTGCTTTATGACCACCATATTTCTATATGGATAGGGAGATGAAATAGAATCCTAGAAGAAATTATTGAAAATATTCATTAAAATTCAAAAGAAGAATTCGAATAGTTTTGATTTCACTTTACATTGAATTTTTCATCAAAATTGATAATAATCTGCTGCATGGATTGTGCATTTTTTTGCAATTTTTCTGTTTCCCCTTTAACATCGTTGGCCACTTGTTCGATTGTTTGTAATCTCGAATTCAATTGATCCATATTAGACTTTTGTAAACGTTCAAATTTGAGGAAAACATCACTATTAAACTTGTTCACTGCATCACATTCTTTTTTTAGTTTCCTAGTGTACGTTTCCACATAATAATTATCCTCGCAAATGAAACCAATTTCAAAAACACAACTAATATCATTCCATTGGTATAAGGGTTTCGCTTCCCAAATATGAACACAATGCTCTTGATCTCCAAAATTATCCGGGTTACCTTTCGACCAAAAGGAAAATGTAAATTTTTTTCCAGTTGTGGACCAAAAGAAGGGTCTACCAAGATCACGACTAGTACTAAACTCATCATTGCCGCCCAACCATAAGTTGTGCGACTCTCCAATGACTTTTTTCAATAGATCGATAATGACGGTATTCTTTTCAGCCGAATCTATAATCACAAGTTGGCTATTGCGTCGTGCACATTCATGAAAGGCCTCAAACCAGGTGTACTAGAAGTTGCAGGAAATTTTTAATAAAAATTTTGAAATGTAAGACACTAGAGACTGTAGATTACCTTGTACTCGGTTTCAATAAGATATACCCGACCATCAGATGCTGTATGCTTTTCGGGAATACCTAACACAACGTGAATTCCAATTAAAACACAACAAATTATTGCGACAACTTGCGCAACGACGTTTAAACGAAATGTTTTCATTGCGAATGCGTTTACTACTGACCTCTGTGCTTCAGAATTTATCGTATTTATTCAGTGTTTTGAGTGTTTTCTTTTTAAACAAATTCTGATCCTCTTATCACCTACATACAGAGTAGGAATGAACTTGTGCTCATATTTATATATATCCTCCTCAATATCACAAGATGATTGTATTCCTATATGAATTTATCTTGTATACGCGCATCATCATATCGTCGTCAGTCATTTGTAATGCCTAAAGCTAGTGGAAAAATTTCCTTTGCATAAATCGGTTTACTAAATACAGTGAGCATCAAAAGAAACCGTTATTTTTATTTTTAAATTGTTTCTTTGCCAGTTTTTAACACAACCAAAACAAAAAAAAAAAAAGATAAAAAATTTCGAAATATTGTCAAATTTTTTCGCGCACTCTCCTTAAGTGGTAAAAGTTAGTGTACAGTTTCTTTTGACGCTTACTGTATGCTACACAAGAACAATGTATGAATTGCTATTAGCAGTCTTCTGGCAAAAACTCTGCCAACAAACTAAAATTGCCATGAAATGTTTCTCAAAAATCTAGCGTTCAGAGACGAGTTTAAATCTGTAGGTCACGCACAAAAACATGGATGGTGTGAGGAACTCGGTCGTAATAGTGTATACAGTATTGGCCAAAACTAAAGCACCCCCTCAGTACATTTAGGATTGAACCGTTGTCCGTTTGGCCTGCCTCTGGATGCCTTATGCCATCTGAATCCTTTAATTTAAACTTAGATTCGTCAGAAAACAGCACATTCATCCATTTTTGGACACTCCAGTTGCGATGGGTCTTGGCGAATTCAAGGTTGGGAGAAATCAAATTTTTTTTTTTTTTTTTATTTTTTTTTTTTATTTTTTTTTTTTTTATGAAGTCGCTGTAGTCTAGTAGGTAGTGTGTTGGCTTATTAGACGAAAGGCCCGAGTTCAAATCCCAGGTCAGACATCAAAACGAAAATATGAAAATATTTCTTCGGCGACTTCCTCTCAGCAGATTTCTGGCAAAAACTCTGAGAGTAAAAAAAAAAAATTGCCATGAAAAGCTTCTCAAAAAACCTGTCGTTCGGAGTCGACTTTAAACTGTAGGTCCCGCCACTCATGTATAAAATTAACGCACACAACACGAGTGGTGTGAGAAGCTAGGACGTTGTACAATGGGTCAATTCGACCTCCGGGTACTGTACTTGTCACAGTTGACAAGTACACGTCCTCTAACCTAACCTAACCTAAAGGTTTTTTGCTGGTCGTCGACTGAATAATCCGGCCTCTACCGCCCTTCTGGGAATCGTTCTTTCGGTTATTTTTAAATCTAAGCGGTTTCGTACGTGACTAGAAGATGCTGTAGGATCATTTTGGATTGTCCTTTTAATTAAGGAATCTTCATGTCGCAAGGTTTCACGTGACCTTCCTCCAGAATGAGTAGGAGATGTGCGACCAGTCTGTAAAAACTTTTAAATTAGCCTAGAAATAATTGATCTGTTGATTGAATATTTTGCACTCAATTGATGCCTTGATAAGCCAGCTCTCCAATCCAATCATTAACTTAAAAATCAACCCACAAAATTGCAAAACCAAAGAAGATTTATTTGAAGCCGCAAAAATAGCCTACTAAGCAATATCTCCTGAAATAATTAATAATTTAATGTCCCCTATGCCTAAAAGATGTGCGTGTGTCATTCAGAATAAAGGATTCGCAACGAAATATTGATTTCAATAGTTTTTTGTCCACCTTAATTGGGGGGTGCTTTAGTTTTGTCCGCTTATATTTGCGACTTAAAATGTTTTTTGAATTTTAACTTTTTTTTTTTAAATTCTGAATTCCTTAAGTTTGTGTTTTTCAATAATAAGGATATAAATAAATAAATAAAAAAAATAAAAATAAAATTTTAATATCTTTGTTTTCTTAAAAAATTATCATTTAAAAAAAAATGTACTGAGGGGATGCTTTAGTTTTGGCCAATACTGTGCATATATTGCCCTGAGACAATGCATTGTAGGGCCAAAAAATAATCAAAAGCGAATGAATGGATAAAGCAAAAAATCAAGATAATATTGACGTTCAACCAAGGAGATACAGTCAGAAAATATTCTCTGTTCTCTCTACTGATTATTTTTAAAAGAGGGCAACTATACATATCAAACCATTGCCGGCCTAATAACAGAGAAAATTTCAAGGTTTTCATAATAATTTCAGCATTTAAATTGTGGCGTAGATTTTTTTTACCAACTCCGAAGGAATTCTGTTGTAAGAGGTGATTTTTTAAGAGCTATAGAAAAAATGTTCAACAAAAAACACATAAAATTCAGAAAAATGCATGAAATCTTTATTTGAATCGATTAGTACGGTCCATATAATTTAATGTTTGAAGATTATTTCATGCAAATGTTGATCGCGACAGAGCCTCAAATGGTCCATCCGCTTAGTGCAATTTTGGCATACTCTTTCCAACATTTCGGCCGGTATTTCACGAATAAATGCTTCAATGTTGTCTTCCAATGTGTCAATTGAAGCGGGCTTGTCTGTATAGACATGAGCTTTAACATAGCCCCACAAAAAATAATCTAAAGGCATTAAATCGCACGATCTAGGCGGCCAATTGACCGGTCCCGAACGTGAAATAAAATGTTCACCGAACTCGCCTCTCAATAAGTCCATTGTTACGCGTGCTGTGTGGCATGTGGCACCGTCTTGTTGAAACCACATGTCATGCCAGTCAAGCTCTTGCATTTTGGGCAAAAAAAAGTTGGACATCATCTCACGGTAGCGCTCACCATTCACACTCACGTTACGATTCGCAGCATCTTTGAAGAAGTACGGTCCAATGATGCCAAATTCAATGATTTGCAAGCGTTTTTCGTTTGTAAGACGATTCAAGACCAAACTGAAGATGTTTGACAGTGAAACAAAACACGAAACGTGCGTGAGCTGTTTAAACCAGTGTTTCAAAAAAGATAATAGCTAAAAAATCACCCTTTATAATTTCATACTGGACGTCTGTAGGGTATTAACTCACATTCATTTTATATATTCTTTTCGTTTTTTTATTAAAATATTATTCGAATTTTACACAAAAAAAGAAGATAAAAGAAGATATTTCCTTAAGATCAACTTCAACTCATACTACGCCCTGATTTATGACCACAACATTTTTAAATGGATATGTTGCAGGTGGAATGGGGGGGGAACCCTAAAGAAATTATTGAAAATTTTCAAAAAAAAAAATTTAAAAGAAAATTTCTTAAATATTTTTCATTTCACTTTACATTCAGTTGTTCAGCATAATTAGCATTCAGCGGGGAATGTTGTTTCTGCATTTTTTCCCACCAATTCTGTGCAATCTGCTCATGTTTATCGATAAGTTTTTGTACAGCAGACTCAATGATATTTTGTAGTTTTTGCAGTTCCGCTTTATCATCTTTCACCGCTTGTTCAAGTGGTTGTAATCTCGAATTCAATTCGTTTAAGAAAACATCACTAACATTAAACTTATCCACAGCATTAGATTCTGGTGTTAGTTTTTTATTGCACATTTCCAGATCAGGCTTAATATCACAAATAAAACCCATTTTTTTATCACACCATTCATCATTCCAACGATATGAACGTATGCTACCATAAATATGAACGCAATGCTCTTTCGAACCGCCATTATTTGGTTCTTTGTCCACCCAATTGGTAAATGTAAATCGTTCTCCGGTAGATGACCAAAAGAAGGGTCTATCTTTCTCAAGACTTGCATTAAACTCATCATTGCCGCCCAACCATAAGCGATCATATACTCCAATGTTATTTGCCAATAGATCGACAAGGCCGGTATTCTTCTCCTCTGAGTCTATGATGGCAAGTTGGCCGCTGCGTCGTTTACATTCATGCGAGGCTTTGAACCAATTATACTAGAAAGTTGTTGTAAATTTTTAATAAAAAATTTTAAAATGTGTGGATGATTGGATGCGGTCAATTACCTTAAATTCGGTTTCAATAAGATATTCTCGACCATCAGATGCTGTATGCTTTTGTGGCGTGCCTGACACCGTTCCGATTGTAATTGAAGCGACGAATATTGCGACGTTTAATTGAAATGTTTTCATTGTAAAAAAATGTTTAAAACTGGCATTTATTTTGAATAATTTATCGTATTTATACATACAGTTTCGAGCGTCATTTCTGATAAAATAATTAAAAATTGTTTTTGTTTTTAATAAATTCTGCCCCTCCAATGGAGATTTGTAATAGAAAAATCTTAAATCAGTGGCTCAAGCTAAGCAATATAAATAGTAAGAGTGAGTATGTATTGATTATAGCCTCACACGAAATTAATTTGAATTTCGATTACTGGACATACGTCAGTATAAATAACACAGCCCTGCAAATGGGAATTTTTTTTGTGCAACCAAGATGGTTCCAGGTGTTCCCGAAGGCATTTTGCGCGCTGAACACGGATCTGTATTCAAAAACTTTCCATCACGTCAGGTTTTCGAAAAAAAGGGGGCTGAAACCCCTAAAAATAGCGTTTTTGGCCATTTTTGAAGAATTATAGAGCTAAACACTGACGTGCTAGAACCTTCCCTATTATCAGAAATTGACAATTGATATTTGCTCTTTAAAATGAGCCCTAAGCCAAATTGTCTGCATGCACCCTTAAAGTAGGGGGTGGGTTTATGTCAAGGGATGCAATAGAAAAAGAAACACATTACGGAGGTCCTTAAAAACTAATCAGATTTACTTGAAAATTGTTACTCAGGGGTTTTTGGGATCGCTGATGACAGATTTTTAGCCAGATTTTAAAAATTCCAGAGATCAGCAACGAGTATTCAAAACGATGAGTAGATTCGAGTCATACTTATTATTTCTGATACTTATACGCATTCATACTTATTTTAATATGATACTCATACTACTCATACTCAAAGTTGGAAGTACTCGTCGTATTCATACTTAACAATACGCATGATGTTATTGACTTCGACTCGTCTCTACTTAACATTTACACGAAGCACAAAATAAGTATGATTCGCGTACGAACACTACTATACTCACAAGAAGATTGTGTGTATGCTTTGCTTGTTGTCTTTGTCTTTCTTTTCTTCTTTGTTTGTATATGCAACAATAACAAAGACTGTAAATTTTGATGAATGATTCGAGCCACTCGAATCACTTATAAGTATTATAAGTATTTTTCTAAATTTATGAATCTGAATGAGTAGGCGTAAGAATCAAACAATGAATCGAATGTTGTGAGTTTGATGTCAACGTTGTACTCATACTCATTGTAACCTATACTTATAATTCAATGCTGTAGCGAGTACGAATGAATCAGAGTAGTTGAATTTCAATTCTGTTTATTCACTCATACCCAAAATTGCATGAGTGCTTATGAGTAGCGGAAAAACGATTCATTGCTGATCTCTGAAAAATTCAAAACTACAGTTTCTTATTTATCTGCAAAGGCTGGATAGACAGTTATTTTATGACTGAGTTATGAAAATATTTGATAAAATCTTGCGATTTTGATTAAAACAAAAATCGAGATTAGAGATCTGTGGCATTACTCTTTTTTTCTCCAAGTAACAGCTGTTTTGATTTCTCCAAACATTTATTTTCAAAGTTTTTGAATACAGATTCGTGTTCAGCGCGCAAAATGCCTTCAGGAACACCTGGAACCATCTTGTTTGCAAAACCCATGCAGGGCTGTGTAATTTATCGTTAATCTAACGGTACTTTACATGAGTTTCTTATGAAACAAATCAAAGTTTTTTCTGAATAAATTCTAGTGCTCTTATCACCCTACAGTAGCAACTTGTACTCGAATGTGTATGCCCCCATATCAGAAGATGATATAAAGGGTCCGCCAAATAACTTTTTTTTTTTTTTTTTTTTGAAAATACTTTAAAAAAAACTACTGAATATTTTCTCAAATTTCTTTTTTTATTTGAAAGTACAATCCTTTCGGTTAATAATGGAAAATAATTTCATTCAAATGGCTGCCCACGGCTGGCCATGCAGTAGCCTACACGATCAGTCCAATTTTTAAGCACATTATCTATTGTGTGCAGCTGTATTTCACCAATGGCTTCACGAATATTGTCCTTTAAAGCGTCAATTGTCTCTGGCTTGTCGGCGTAACACTTATGGTGTTTTCTTTTCTACAAAGAAAATGTCACCCTCTTACAAGGTGCATTAAAAAAAATTTTTGACCAACCCTGTTGTAATGTCATTTTTTATTTGAGAAGAACATAACACAAATATTAAAAGAGGGAATGCCCTGTGTTTACCACTTATTAAGAAAATGAATGAGGAAATGCCAATTTGTTCAAAGGTGTTGCCAGATCGCTAATTTTTCGACTTTATTTTTTGCACGCTTTTTTTTTATAACAAAAAAAAAATATTTTAACACTGTTCTAACATTGAAAGCAATTTTTTATATTGCTGACCATGTAGCTTTAATAATGTAATATTTCCTTAAGATTACTCCACAAAACAATGAAAAAATTAACTTCAAATTGGATAACAATACCAGGCGACTTTCTTTAAATTTCATCTGGTAGCCTTGTAAATAAACAAAAGTCATCTGCTTTACAGGGCATTATCAGCACTCTCGATTTATACAGGGCATAAAATGCAATGCCCTCTACCATTGGCAAGTGCGAATAATTTAGAATAAAACATACCACCCTTTCAGAGGGCGAAACATTTTTAAGAAACAAATGCAAAATTGCATTTTGCGTTAATAAAATGCACATTTTTTGGTAGAAAAGAAAACACCATTATATTTGACGGCACCCCACACAAATAATAGTCCAACGGTGTCAAATCGCAGCTCCGAGGTGGTCAAACGACATCAGCTCTGCGGCTGATAATGCGATCTTCAAAAACAGGGCGCAAAACATCGAGTGTAGCTTCGGCTGTGTGGCACGTAGCGCCGTCCTGTTGAAACCAAATGTTGCCAATATCCTCCTCTTCAATTTTTGTGAACAAAAATTCGTTCCACATGGCCCGATAACGATCGCCATTGACTGTAACGGCCACTCCTTGCTCGTTTTCGAAGAAAAATGGCCCAATTATGCCTCTGGACCAAAATCCGCACCAAACAGTGACTCGTTTTGGGTGCGTCGGCTTTTCAATGTATGCGTGCGGGTGGTCTGTGCCCCAAATGCGACAATTTTGCTTGTTTACATACCCG
This sequence comes from Sarcophaga caerulescens, assembly GCA_927399465.1. Classification (NCBI taxonomy): domain Eukaryota; kingdom Metazoa; phylum Arthropoda; class Insecta; order Diptera; family Sarcophagidae; genus Sarcophaga; species Sarcophaga caerulescens. The sequence continues at coordinate 89,454,343 of OV656867.1, forward strand.
CCAAGATCAAAATGAGCTTCATCTGAAAAATGATTTTTTTTTGCCAAAATCGGCATCTTCTGTAAGTCGATCACAGGCCCACTTAGCGAAGCAAATGGTTGCGTATACACAACCATATTCGTTCAGCGGAAGGGTGAAACTAATTATCTGTCAAATCAGACTTGAGCTAAGTGTTACCATTCACGAAATAAGCACTAGTTGAAAAAAAAAAAAAACGTTAGATGGCGGACTCGATACATACATGCCACATGAAACTAATTTATATGGGAGTATGTCCTTAACTATTTTTAATACATCATTAATAACACATCATCAAAACGTTTCAAAATAATTGCTACTCGAGGACTACGAGAATTACTTACTTACTTAATTGGCCATTAACAATATGATTAACGTATTTCGGCCTGACTTAACACATCCTTCCAGGCGTCTCTGCTTTTTGCGCGCCAGCGCCAATTCACACCAATCAATGACAATGCTTCCTCGATTTGGTCCTTCCAACGCAAACAAGGTCGTCTTCTTCTCCGACTACCGCAGATCCCCGTATCAAATAAACATCTCGCCGGAGCATCCTGCTCCATTCGAACGACATGGCCGAGTCAGCGCAACCGCAGTACGCTGCACAACGTCTATGTCGTTGAAGAGCTGTTGGATTGGATACGGAAATCATCGCCAACTTGCACTGGACTGAAGATCTTATGTGGGACTTTTCCCTCGAATTCTCTCAAGGCTGCTGCATCAGTACTTAATAGTGTCCATGCCTCTAAGCCGTAATGCAACACGGGGAAGATGAGTGTCTTGTAGAGCATTAGTTTTGTCGTACGCGAGAGAGGTATCTGCTACTCAATTGCCTATTGAGACCATAGTAGCACCTGTTGGCAAGAGTGATCATACGCTTGACCTTCAGACTGACATATATGCATTATTTTAAAGGCAGCGCGTAAACAAGCGTTGATGTGGTTGCTGCGCTCTTAGGCTTTTAAAACGCTTCACATCCAATATAACTATTAAAAAAAATTTAGTGGCGTCATTGACAAAGAAGTAATTCCAGCAAGTAAGTCGCCGCAAATTATTATATACTATTGAGACCCTAGTGATTGAAAGTGGTATAATATGGGCACCACCTAATCATCACCGCTAGCTAAAAGCACTAACGCATTATGAACTAAGCCCTACTCTTGTAGGCGGTGTGTTGGCTTATTAGACGTGAGTCCCTGGTTTCAAAATATGAAAAAATATTTTCTTCGTCGACTTACTCTCAGGAGATTTTTGGCAAAAACTCTTGAGTGTAAATAAAAATAGCTATAAAGAGTTTCTTAGCAATATGTAGTTCGGGGTCAGCCTGAATTCTTTCAAACTTTTGCTATGACCCATTTCCCATCTATTTGGTAACAATCTGTGTTCCTCTAGCCAAGTATGTGTACTCACCGAACCTTAAAAGTAATATAAATACTCTTGTACGATATTCGCTGACAGTCACTTAATAATTTGATTTAATTTTTTATTCAAATATTGTTCGATTATTATTACAATTTTACACAGAGTAGAATACGTTTCCTTAACACCATTCAGGTTAGCTCATTGTCCTTGCCTTATGACGACCACATTTCTATATGTATAGGGCGATGAAATAGAAGCCTAGAAAAAATTATTAAAAATATTCATTAAAATTCAAAAGAAGAATTCGAATATTTTTGATTTCACTTTACATTGAATTTTTCATCAAAATTGTCATTAATCTGCTGCATGAATTGTGCAATTTGTTCATTTAATTCATCGCCTTGTTTTTGTAATTTTTCCCACAAATTCATTGCAGTCAGCTCCTGTTGCTCGACTAGTTTTTGTACAGCAAGGTCAAGGACATTTTTTAGTTTTTGCATTTCCTCTTTACCATCTCTGGCCACTTGTTCAAGGCTTTGTAATCTCGAATTCATTTGATCCATGTTAGCCTTTTGTAAGTGTTCGAATTTTAAAAACGCATCGTCATTATACTTATTCAAAGCATCACATGCTGGTTTTAATTTTTTATTGTACATTTCTAGATAAGGATTATTCTCACAAATAAAACCCATTTTGCTATTGCACTCAATGTCATTCCATTGGTATTGGGTTCCTTGCCAAATATGAACACAATACTCTATAGACCATCCATTAGTCGGTTCACCTTTAAACCAATAGGTAAATGTAAATTTTTGTCCGGTTGTCCACCAAAAGAATGGTCTCTCTTTGTCAACGCTATACGCATCATTGCCACCCAACCATAAATCGTGAGATTTTCCAATAACTTGTTTCAATAGATCGATAATGACGGTGTTCTTTTCCTCTGAGTCTATAATAACGAGTTGGCTACCGTTTCTTGCACATTCATGTTGAGCCTCAAACCAGTTGTACTAGAAGTTGATTCGAATTGTGAATACAAATTTTGAATTATGAGACGCGGTGCTCTTTTATTTACCTGATATTCGGTTTCAATAAGATATTCCCGACCATCAGATGCCTTGTGTTTTTGTGGAATACCCGACACTTCCACAATTCCGATTGAAGCACAATAAATTATTGCAAAAACTTTTGCGACGTTTAATTGAAATGCTTTCATTGCGTAACTGTTTAACACTGGCATGGATATTTAAGAATTTCTTGTATTTATAGAGGCTTTTTGTTAAGAAATTGTGGTCCCCTTATCACATCTAATGGCAACTTTCTAAGTATTTTTTGACCACAAATGCAATTTACGTATCAGCATGCCTTTTTGTTAAGAAATTGTGGTACTCTTATCACCGCTATCACCATATAACATACATATAAGTATATAGTACATATGTATGTACACTCCATATAAAACTTATTTACTTATTTATATACAATTATTCCAGAAGTTGTTCTTAATGCTGCAAACAAGTTCAAAAATTTCGGTCGCATATGCAAGTCAGTTACTAAATATACTACACCACTATGAGACTAGTTTAGTGAGACTCATGCTAAGTGATAACATGCTTTAAAAAAAAAACTACTGAATATTTTCTCAAATTTCTTTTTTTATTTGAAAGTACAATCCTTCCGGTTAATAATGGAAAATAATTTCATTCAAATGGCTGCCTCGGCTGGGCATGCACGATCGGTCCAATTTTTAAGCACATTATCGATTGTGTGCAGCTGTATTTCACCAATGGCTTCACGAATATTGTCCTTTAAAGCGTCAATTGTCTCTGGCTTGTCGGCGTAACACTTATCTTTGACGGCACCCCACACAAATAATAGTCCAACGGTGTCCAATCGCAGCTCCGAGATGGCCAAACGACATCTGCTCTGCGGCTGATTGCGATCTCCAAAAACAGGGCGCAAAACATCGAGTGTAGCTTCGGCTGTGTGGCACGTAGCGCCGTCCTGTTGAAACAAAATGTTGCCAATATCCTCCTCTTCAATTTTTGTGAACAAAAATTCGTTCAACATGACCCTATAACGATCGCCATTGACTGTAATGGCCACTCCTTGCTCATTTTCGAAGAAAAATGGTCCAATTATGCCTCTGGACCAAAATCCGCACCAAACAGTGACTCGTTTTGGGTGCGTCGGCTTTTAAATGTATGCGAGCGGGTTTTTTGTGCCCCAAATGCGACAATTTTGCTTGTTTACATACCCGCCAAAATGCGTACGCAATTTTCGCACACATTCTGCAACATTAGCATGATTTTCAAAGTAATGTCGCAATATTTCCCAGCGTTGTTCAAGCGTATACACAACCATATTCGTTCAGCGGAAGGATAAAACTAATTATCTGTCAAATCAGACATTGAGCTAAGTGTTACCATTCACTAAATAAGCACTAGTTGAAAAAAAAAACGTTAGATGACGGACCGGATACATGAGTGGCGGTATCTACAGTTTAAATTCGAGTCCAAACGACAGATTTTTGAGAAACATTTCATTGTAATTTTATTTTACTTTCCACAGTTTTTGCGAGAAGGCTTGTATCAAAGAAAATAAAGTATAAAGAATGTGCATTTTAACATATTTTGGAATATTTTTCAAAAATATTTCATGACGCGGGGGGAAAGATAGGAGGGAAGGAAACAGAAACGAAGAGCGTAACAATGCGTTGCTCTCATTCTTTGCTCTCATCGCGATGAGATCAAAGACTATAAATATACATGAAGATGTTGCACTGCCATATATTGTACTGCCAGTGCCAAATTTGTCGATGTCAGTACGACTACTGCCACTTATTGTACTCAGAGAACTTATTATATGTTCTCTTCACTAAGCAATTTATTCTCATATGCGTGTATACCTGTGTGCTTGTACATTGCCAAATAAAATCATAAACAAACTGAAAGATGTCTTGTTTTCACAAAATGTATGTATGTATGAAAAATTCAGTACTTTAGTACTTTTTTCAGTACCTTATCATCTCAAAAATACCGCAGTACCCCCGCGATGCTTTCAGTAAGTACTCTTTTATTATTACATATTTTATGTCTTTGTTATTTACGATTTCAGAACTTCTTTATTATTACATATTTTATGTCTTTGCATTTTTCAACTATTAATGCATGAAGATGTTGCTAGTTCAATGTATGTAATGCTAAAGGTAGAATTAGGCTTTAGCCCCGGTTAGCCAAATCTCCACGGAACGTACATTCGTTTTTAAAACACGAAAAGCAGTGAAAATGTTTGACGAACCGTAATGTATTTTTGGTAAGAATTTGTATTGCTTTTCATATGCTAAAAATGAACGTATGTTACATTATATTCCATCGATGTTTGACTAAACTAGGCGTTTACGCGTTATTACGTTCCGAATCAGCTATTCTTGTCATATACATATGTGCGGAACACGAATAAATCATTGGGTTTGTGTATGTGTATTTAATATAAATAAATAAATAGTCTAGTAGGTACTGAGCGGGCTTACTAAACGTGAGCCCACGGCTCAAACCCCATGTCAGACATCTCCATTAAAGCGAAATATGGAAAGTATTTCTCCGGCGACTTCCTTCTGGCAAAAACTCTGAGAGTAAACAAAATTGCCATGATAAAGTTTCTTGAAAGTCTGTCGTCTGTGTCGACTTTAAACAGCATGTCCCGCCACTCATGTATAAAATTAACACACCCTAAGAAAAATTTAATTAAAATGTGGAAGAAAAATGGGAAACAGAATTTTTTTACTTTAAATATGTTGAATGAAGTGAGCAGGTAGCAAACATCATTATGGAAAGATTTACATATGTACATAATAATGTATTTAAAATTTTGTGGTGATCGATTTGCGAAATAGAGGACCATAAAATATAACGCTTTGAAATATCAAGGTACCTGCAAAATGTAATGAAGACTCTTGCTACAAAACCATAAAAACTTGTTGGAAAAATATTTATATTTATAAATTTATCGCTTAAATTACTCGCTTAAATTTCTCGCTTAATTTACTGCTTAAATCTATCGCTTAAATTCCTCGCTTAAATTTACCGCTTAAATTTATCACTTAAATTTATCGCTCAAGTTTATCATTTGAGTTTATCGCTTATATTTATCGCTTAAGTTTACCGCTTAAATTCATCGCTTAAATATATCGCTTAAATTCATCGCTAAATTTCTCGCTCAAATTTCTCGTTTGAGTTTATCGCTTAAATTTATCGCTTAAATTTATCGCTTAAAATGATCGCTTATATTTATCGCTTATAATTATCGCTTAAATATATCGCTTAAATTTATCGCTTATAATTATCGCTTAAGTTTATCGCTTAAATTTCTCGCTTATGTTTATCGCTTAAATATCTCGATAAAATTTATCGCTTATATTTATCGCATAAATATCTCGCTTTAATTTCTCGCTTAAATTTATCGCTCAAATTTATCGCTTAAGTTTATCGCTTAAATTTATCGCTTAAAATGATCGCTTATATTTATCGCTTAAATTTATCGCTTATAATTATCGCTTAAATTTATCGCTTAAATTTCTCGCTTAAATTTATCGCTCTAATTTATTGCTTAAATTTTAAGCTTAAATTTCTCGCTTAAATTTATCGCTCAAATTTATCGCTTATGTTTATCGCTTAAATTTATCGCTTAAATTTATCGCTTAAATTTCTCGCTTAAATTTATCGCTTAAATATCTCGCTTAAATTTCTCGCTCAAATTTATCGCTTAAATTTATCGCTTAAATATCTCGCTTTAATTTATCGCACAAATTTATCGCTTAAGTTTATCGCTTAAATTTATCGCTTAAATTTATCGCTTAAAATGATCGCTCAAATTTATCGCTCAAATTTATCGCTTACATTTATCGCTTAAATATCTCTTTTAAATTTCTCGCCTAAATTTATCGCTCAAATTTATCGCTTAAATTTATCGCTTAAATATCTCGCTTTAATTTCTCGCTTAAATTTATCGCTCAAATTTATCGCTTAAATTTATCGCTTAAAATGATCGCTTATATTTAACACTTAAATTTATCGCTTATAATTATCGCTTAAATTTCTCGCTTAAACTTATCGCTCTAATTTATTGCTTAAATTTATCGCTTAAATTTCTCGCTTATGTTTATCGCTTAAATTTATCGCTTAAATATCTCGCTTAAATTTATCGCTTAAATAACTCGCTTAAATTTCTCGCTCAAATTTATCGCTTATATTTATCGCTTAAATTTATCGCTTAAATATCTCGCTTAAATTTCTCGCTTAAATTTATCGCTCAAATTTATCGCTTAAATTTATCGCTTAAATATCTCGCTTTAATTTATCGCTCAAATTTATCGCTTAAGTTTATCGCTTAAATTTATCGCTTAAAATGATCGCTTATATTTATCGCTTAAATTTATCGCTATAATTTATCGCTTGAGTTTATCGCTTAAATTTATCGCTTAAATATCTCGCTCTAATTTATCGCTTAAGTTTATCGCTTAAATATCTCGCTTAAATTTCTCGCTTATAGTTATCTTTTAAGTTTATCGCTTAAGTTTATCGCTTAAATTTATCGCTTAAATTTATCGCTTAAATTCCTCGCTCAAATTTATCGCTTAAGTTTATCGCTTAAATTTATCGCTTAAATTTATATCTCAAATTTATCGCTTATGTTTATCGCTTAAATTTATCGCTTAATTTTGTCGCTTAAATATCTCGCTTAAATTTATCGCTTATATTTATCGCTTAAATTTATCGGTTATGTTTATCGCTTAAGTTTATCGCTTAAATTTATCGCTTAAATATCTCGCTTAAATTCCTCGCTCAAATTTATCGCTTAAGTTTATCGCTTAAATTTATCGCTTAAATTTATATCTCAAATTTATCGCTTATGTTTATCGCTTAAATTTATCGCTTAATTTTGTCGCTTAAATATCTCGCTTAAATTTATCGCTTATATTTATCGCTTAAGTTTATCGCCTAAATTTATCGCTTAAATAACTCGCATAAATTTTTCGCTCAAATTTATCGCTTAAGTTAATCGCTTTAATTTATCGCTTAAATCTCTCGCTTAAATTTATCGCTTATATTTATCGCCTAAACTTATCGCTTATATTTATCGCATAAATTTACCGCTGAAATATCTCGCTTAAATTTATCGCTTATATTTATTGCTTAAATTTATCGCTTAAATCTCTCGCTTAAATTTATCGCTTATATTTATCGCTAAAATTTACCGCTTATATTTATCGCTTAAATATCTCGCTTAAATCTCTCGTTTAAATTTATCGCTTATATTTATCGCTTAAATTTATCGCTTGAATATCTCGCTTAAATTTCTCGCTTAAGTTTATCGCTTAAATTTATCGCTTAAATATCTCGCTCAAATTTCTCGCTTAAATTTATCGCTCAAATTTATCGCTTAAATATCTCGCTTAAATTTCTCGCTTAAATTTATCGCTCAAATTTGTCGCTTAAGTTTATCGCTTAAATTTATCGCTTAAATTTATCGCTTAAATATCTCGCTTAAATCTCTCGCTTAAAACGATCGCTTATATTTATCGCTTAAATCTCTCGCTTAAATATCTCGCTTAAACCTCTCGCTTAAATTTCTCGCTCAAATTTATCGCTTAAGTTTATCGTTTATAATTATCGCTTAAAATTATCGCTTAAGTTTATCGCTTAAATATATCGCTTAAGTTTATCGCTTATATTTATCGCTCAATTTTATCGCTTAAATATCTCGCTTAAATTTATCGCTTATATTTATCGCTTATATTTATCGCTTAAATTTATCGCTTAAATCTCTCGCTTAAATTTATCGCTGAAATCTCTCGCTTAAAAATATCGCTTATATTTGTCGCTTAAATTTGTCGCATAAATTTATCGCTTATAACCGCTTAACCGCTTAATTTTATCGCTTATAATTATCGCTTAAATTTATCGCTTAAGTTTATCGCTTAAATTTATCGCTTAAGCTTATCGCTTAAATTCATCGCGATAAACTTAAGCGATAAATTTGAGCGATAAATTTAAGCGACAGATTTAAGCGAGATATTTAAGCGATAAATTTAAGCGATAAATATAAGCGATAAATTTAAGCGAGATATTTAAGCGATAAATTTAAGCGATAATTATAAGCGATAAATTTAAGCGACAAATTTAAGCGATATTTTTAAGCGATAAACTTAAGCGATAAATTTAAGCGATAATTATAAGCGATTAATTTAAGCGAGATATTTAAGCGATAAATTTAAGCGATAAACCTAAGCGAGAAATTTGAGCGAGAAATTTAAGCGAGAAATTTAAGCGAGAAATTTAAACAATAAATATAAGCGAGAAATTTAAGCGAGATATTTAAGCGATAAATTTAAGCGATAAACTTAAGCGATAAACTTAAGCGATAAATTTAAGCGATAAATTTAAGCGAGAGATTTAAGCGAGATTTTTAAGCGATAAACTTAAGCGATAAATACAAGCGAGAAATTTAAGCGAGATATTTAAGCGATAAACTTAAGCGATAAATTAGAGCGATAAATTTAAGCGAGAGATTTAAGCGAGATATTTAAGCGATAAATTTAAGCGATATTTTAAGCGATAAATTTGAGCGATAAATTTAAGCGAGATATTTAAGCGATAAATTTAAGCGATAAATTTTAGCGATAAATTTAAGCGAGAAATTTAAGCGAGATATTTAAGCGATAAATTTAAGCGATAAACTTAAGCGATTAACTTAAGCGATAAATACAAGCGAGAAAGTTAAGCGAGATATTTAAGCGATAAATTTAAGCGATAAACTTAAGCGATAAACTGAAGCGATAAATTAGAGCGATAAATTTAAGCGAGAAATTTAAGCGACAATTATAAGCGATAAATTTAAGCGATATTTTTAAGCGATCATTTTAAGCGAGAGATTTAAACGAGATATTTAAGCGATAAATTTAAGCGATAAATATAAGCGATAAATTTAAGCGATAAATATAAGCGATAAATTTAAGCGATAAATATAAGTGATAAATTTAAGCGAGAGATCTAAGCGAGATATTTAAGCGATAAATTTAAGCGATAAATTTAAGCGATAAATACAAGCGAGAAATTTAAGCGAGATATTTAAGCGATAAATTTAAGCGATAAACTTAAGCGATAAATTAGGGCGATAAATTTAAGCGAGAAATTTAAGCGAGATATTTAAGCGATAAATTTAAACGATAAATATAAGCGATAAATTTAAGCGAGATATTTAAGCGATAAATTTAAGCGATAAATTTAAGCGATAAACTTAAGCGATAAATTTAAGCGATAAATACAAGCGAGAAATTTAAGCGATAAATACAAGCGAAAAATTTAAACGAGATATTTAAGCGATAAATTTAAGCGAAAAATATAAGCGATAAATTTAAGCGAGAAATTTAAGCGAGATATTTAAGCGATAAATTTAAGAGATAAATACAAGCGATAAATTTAAGCGAGAAATTTAAGCGATAAACTTAAGCGATAAATTAGGGCGATAAATTTAAGCGAGAAATTTAAGCGATAAATTAGGGCGATAAATTTAAGCGAGAAATTTAAGCGAGATATTTAAGCGATAAATTTAAACGATAAATATAAGCGATAAATTTAAGCGATAAACTTAAGCGATAAATTTAAGCGATAAATTAGGATTAGGATTAGGTCGGAGTGGTAGCTCTGAATATCACAAAGCTCACTTGAGCACGCACAGCGGCCCGTTGTGATGCCACGGGTGAACGCAGTCCCTGTACTAACCAAGTTCCACCAAAATGAAGGAAAAGGAAAAAGTTGGTCAGCGCAAGGTCTGCAAAAGCGATAAATTAGAGCGATAAATTTAAGCGAGAAATTTAAGCGATAAACTTAAGCGATAAATTTAAGCGATAATTATAAGCGATTAATTTAAGCGAGATATTTAAGCGATAAATTTAAGCGATAAACCTAAGCGAGAAATTTGAGCGAGAAATTTAAGCGAGAAATTTAAGCGAGAAATTTAAACGATAAATATAAGCGAGAAATTTAAGCGAGATATTTAAGCGATAAATTTAAGCGATAAACTTAAGCGATAAACTTAAGCGATAAATTTAAGCGATAAAGTTAAGCGAGAGATTTAAGCGAGATTTTTAAGCGATAAACTTAAGCGATAAATACAAGCGAGAAATTTAAGCGAGATATTTAAGCGATAAACTTAAGCGATAAATTAGAGCGATAAATTTAAGCGAGAGATTTAAGCGAGATATTTAAGCGATAAATTTAAGCGATTTTTTAAGCGATAAATTTGAGCGATAAATTTTAGCGATAAATATAAGCGAGAAATTTAAGCGATAAACTTAAGCGATAAATTTAAGCGATAAACTTAAGCGATTAACTTAAGCGATAAATACAAGCGAGAAAGTTAAGCGAGATATTTAAGCGATAAATTTAAGCGAGAAATTTAAGCGAGATATTTAAGCGATAAATTTAAGCGATAAACTTAAGCGATTAACTTAAGCGATAAATACAAGCGAGAAAGTTAAGCGAGATATTTAAGCGATAAATTTAAGCGATAAACTTAAGCGATAAACTGAAGCGATAAATTAGAGCGATAAATTTAAGCGAGAAATTTAAGCGACAATTATAAGCGATAAATTTAAGCGATATTTTTAAGCGATAAATATAGCGATGAATTTAAGCGATATATTTAAGCGATGAATTTAAGCGGTAAACTTAAGCGATAAATATAAGCGATAAACTCAAATGATAAACTTGAGCGATAAATTTAAGTGATAAATTTAAGCGGTAAATTTAAGCGAGGAATTTAAGCGATAGATTTAAGCAGTAAATTAAGCGAGAAATTTAAGCGATAAATTTATAAATATAAATATTTTTCCAACAAGTTTTTATGGTTTTGTAGCAAGAGTCTTCATTACATTTTGCAGGTACCTTGATATTTCAAAGCGTTATATTTTATGGTCCTCTATTTCGCAAATCGATCACCACAAAATTTTAAATACATTATTATGTACATATGTAAATCTTTCCATAATGATGTTTGCTACCTGCTCACTTCATTCAACATATTTAAAGTAAAAAAATTCTGTTTCCCATTTTTCTTCCACATTTTAATTAAATTTTTCTTAGGGTGTGTTAATTTTATGCATGTGTGGCGGGACATGCTGTTTAAAGTCGACACAGACGACAGACTTTCAAGAAACTTTATCATGGCAATTTTGTTTACTCTCAGAGTTTTTGCCAGAAGGAAGTCGCGGGAGAAATACTTTTCCATATTTCGCTTTAATGGAGATATCTGACATGGGGTTTGAGCCGTGGGATCACGTTTAGTAAGCCCGCTCAGTACCTACTAGACTATTTATTTATTTATATTAAATACACATACACAAACCTAAAGATTTATTCGTGTTCCTCACATACATACAATATGACAAGAATAGCTGATTCGGAACGTAATAACGCGTAAACGCCTTGTTTAGTCAAACATCGATGGAATATAATGTAACAACATACGTTCATTTTTAGCATATGAAAAGCAATGCAAATTCTTACCAAAATTACATTACGGTTCGTCAAGCATTTTCATTGCTTTTCGTGTTTTAAAAACGAATGTACGTTCCGTGGAGATTTGGCTAACCGGGGCTAAAGCCTAATTCTACCTTTAGCATTACATTGAACTAGCAACATCTTCATGCATTAATAGTTGAAAAATGCAAAGACATAAAATATGTAATAATAAAGAAGTTCTGAAATCGTAAATAACAAAGACATAAAAAATGTAAAAACTAGCAGATTGTACCCGGCGTTGCGTGGGTTATGTAGTTTGGATTAGTTTAAAAAATTAAAAAAAATTATTATTGGGTAATTTTTGCATTAAAAATAACAATAAATAAAAAACCGGTTTATCGGTTTCGAAACCGGTTTTGAAACCGGTTTCTTAAAAAATGCAATTTTTCAAATTATTCGGAAACCGGTTTAACAAACAACCCAGTTTTTTGAATACTCTAAGTCCTAAATATATGTAAATGCACTCAATTTGCCCGTTTTTCGCCCCTTTCCCCCTTTTTGGACCCCTTTTGGTTCAACTTTTGAAACGGAACACCTCCAATAGCTATTTGGGAACCTATAAAACAGATAAAATACAGCATTTATGCATAAAGTACTAATTTTTGCTCATTTTGTCTCCCCTTTGACCCATTTTTCCCCCTTTGGATCAAAATTTTGAAAAGATTTATTGCCTATAACCTGCACCGACAATGGCTCGATCTATATCCCAAATTTCAAGAAAATCGGTCCAGGCGTTCAGGCGTGATTCGCTTTGCACTCAATTTGCTCGTTTTTGGCGCCTTTCCCCCTTTTTGGACCCCTTTTGGTTCAACATCAAAACAAAATACAAAAAGTATTTCTACGGCGATTTCCTCTCAGCAGATTTCTGGCAAAAAACTCTGAGAGTAAATAAAATTGCCATGAAAAGTTTCTCAAAAAAATCTGTCGTTCGGAGTCGACTTTAAACTGTAGGTCCCGCCACTTATGTATAAAAAATTAACACACACAACATAAGTGGTGTGAGAAACTAGGTCAATAATCCTGACTGAAGGGTTGTAATGACCAATTATGTATGTTGGTTCAACTTTAGAAACGGAACACCTCCAATAGCTATTTGGGAAACTTAACCAAGCTAAATCGTAAAAAATACCTTTAAAACAGATAAAATACAGCATTTATGCATAAAAGTACTAATTTTTGCCCATTTTTTCTCCCTTTATCCCATTTTTTCTCCCCTTTTGGTCAAAATTTTGAAAAGATTTATAGCCTATAACCTGCATCGACAAAAGCTCGATCTATATCCTAAATTTCAAGAAAATCGGTCCAGGCGTTCAGGCGTGATTGGCTAACAAACAAACCAACAAACAAACAAACAAAAAAACAGACTTACAGAAAGATTTATAATATATATTAGGATAAAAGAGTACCGAAAGCATCGCGGGGGTACTGCGGTATTTTTGAGATGATAAGGTACTAAAAAAAGTACTAAAGTACTGAATTTTTCAACACTGTGAGAGTGAGAATGACGATTTAGCTTTCCCTGTTACCCTGTTTCATCATAAAGAAGCACAAAATTTTGTCAATTTTAAATACACTGTGTGCAACATCTTTATATATTTAGTCTTTGGTCAAACAATAAAAACGATCATACATACATAATCGTACATACACATATACTACATACGTACGATGAGAGCAACACATTGTTACGCTCTTTGTTTGTGTTTATTTTTCTTCTGTCTTCCCTCCCTCATCAAGAAATGATTTTTAAAAAAGATTTTGGTGAGAGCGGGTCGTACTGTTACATCCCGCCATAAGAAATTTTACTTCTACATAATGCGCATTCTTTATATCCATATTCTTTGCTTGTATGAAAAGGACGCAGAAAGAAATACTTTTTTGTTCGAGATGTCTGACTTAGGGAGATAACCGACGTGTTTTCGTCTAATAAGCCAACGTATTACCAACTAGACTACAGTGACCACATATAGAATACATATGACATGTAAAAGATCACGTATGGATCAAGGATTCGATATCAGTTTAGAGATAAAATGGTGAATAATACTACTACGGCCTTAGCAAATGCTTTAAGAATAATTACCTCTCTCGGCGGACCAAAATCATGCTGTACAAGACTCTGATACATACTACCCGCGTTGTTATACCGCTTAAAAATATGGGTACTTACGCAGACAGGCTGTGCTTAGAGTCTTTGAGAGGCAAATTTTTCGGAAAACAGATGTTATATCGTTAGAAGTGATTGTAGAAATCGAATAAATCGGGAGCTGTATGAGTTTTATGCTGACATTTATGCATTAAAGTACAACGTTCACGTTGGCTTGGTTATATCGTGCGGATGAGTGAAGATGTTCTGATGAAAAGATCTTTTTTGAATATGTACCCTAGGGAAAGCGCAAAAGCGAACGACCGAAAAGATCAAATTAAAGACGATTTTATAAAACTTTGTGTAGAAAATTGTAAGAAGAGCACATACAAACGATGAAGGTCCTACACAGAAAGAAAAACGGCGTGCTAAAATCAACTTTTCTATTCTCAATTTTAGCCAAAAAAAAAAAGGTGCTTGAAAAATTAAGCCCGTTTTGGCTATTGTTTGCTTAAAATTGGATTGATTTAAAAAACGAAACCTTATATTACTAAAATCAACACTAAAAAGCTCAAATCTATTTAAAAAGTGTTATTTTGAGTTATTTGTTATTTGAGTTATGGAATTGTGGGTTTTTAAGTTCAAAAGTAAAAATTTTAATAATTCTCATTTAGTTCATGTGTTTTATACAATATATATCCAACAAAATGTCGTATTTTTCGCAAGTTGCATTTCTTTGGTAGATGACTTGGATTATTACGGTCGATGACTTGCATTTTTTTTTTGGGTAGATGACTTGCATTTTTTTCAAATCAATCGATTTTAGGATTAAATCAAGTACGAGTTCGAGCTTAAATCAAGTTCAAAATTCTTGAAACAAGCTCGTTTTTGGATAAATTTAGGTTTAAATCAAGTACAATTTAGGGCTTAAATCAAGTTCATTGTGCTCGAATAAAGTACGATTTGCCTCAATTAGATTCCATTTATAAGTACGAAATCTAGCTTAAATCAACTTTATAATTCTTGAAACAAGTGCGCTTAAGGATTACTTCAACTTCTGATTCTCTTGAATCAAGTACGAATTCGATCTTAAATCAAGAAAAAATATGCTTAAACCAAATACATGATGAGATCACTTTGATCCCAAAAAGGCTTAAATCGCGCTAAAATCAACACTTTTGTACTTGGCTGATTCGGGCTTGATTCAATTCTTTTGTACTTGATTCAAGCCAAACCGTACTTACCGTACTATTGTGACCGATATGGATTGATTCAACCCCGGATGGCTTGATTCTTTTTTTTAGTGTAGGAATTCTATTCTAATTCAAGCTAAATACCATAGGGTTGTGGTATTGCCATCAAAGAAGAGAAGAAGATTGATAAAGGATAATAATATGTACATTGAAAACTTAAATAAATAGTATGGATAGTAAAACTTTATAATCAACACATGATAAAGCGATTACTCTCCCAACCCCCATGTGTCTTGGCTAAAAATGACGAAAAATTCGAATTTCTTTTGCATGGCCATTTGTTGAGTTAATTTTTATTTTCGATGATGTTGTTGTTGTTATTGTTTTTAATGACGAATAATTGTTGCTATTAATTAAACAAATTTCCAAGAAATTTCGAAATACGAATTTTTTTTTAACATACACACGACGTTAGCAGTCATATCTTGACAAAAAAAAAAGAAAAAAAATTCTAAAAAATTCTCTGAAAATTAAATAAATTCTCTGAAGAATACAAAAAAAATTATATTTAAGCAAAAGAGAAAAGAAGAGCACTTTTTTCTCTATAAAAAAAAAGAGTAAAATTTGGAAATTTCCTTATCACCACCATAGGCGAGTGGTGTCTCTTCATAAGACAGAAAAACAAAAAAAAAAAAATTGTGTTTTGAACACGCCCCTGTTTATAATAAACGACAGAGGCAATGCAATGACTGACGGCTTTAATTATTGATATGATTACTAATACCAGAGGGCAATTGTAATTTTACTACCACACTATTAAGGTCACACTTAATACTAAATGGGCCATATTGGACTGACAACGAAGGTCCCCCCCTCTCAGGCACGTGAAACCATTACAAAAACTATTCGAATTTGATTAGAAATGAGCGTGTATAGAAGATAATAATTATATACGTAATCAAAATCAAATCATATGAAATGTAATACGTTTAGATGCTGTATAGTACCTTCGTATATAAGAGTCATTGGAATGAGCTACTCTTATAAGCCAATCACTTGGATACTCTTAATGAAATATTTTAGAAAAATTCTCTTAAATTTCTTATCACATAACAACATCAAAAAAAAAAAACGTTCTCAATAATATTTTTTTTTTTTTAATTCAAAACAGAAATTTTGATTTTTTTTTTTAATTTTTTTCATCTCTTGGATTGACATCATTCACTCACTCACTCAGTCGCTCATTTGCTTATTTAAATAATTTTGTCTTGAAACCTTAGTGTAGGGCATTACTAAATGATTTGACATACAAATGTATACTTGTGTTCTAAATACTTGTGTATTTGTTGTTGTTGTTGTTGCTTTTTTTTTCATCTTCATATTGTTGTTGTTGTTGTCGTTGAAAACAACCCAGTGTCACGGCACGTGTCACAAAAATAGAACATGATTAACGATCGTTGGTCGACTTTTTAGTTTTTTTTTTTTTTTTTTTTTTTTTTGTGACTTGACTTGAAGCAAATAATGTTTCTCTGTTCTTCAACGATGGTTCTTAACACGTCTTCTAATGAGTCCACACGTCGCCAGCGTAATTTTTTTCCTTTCTATTTAATTAAACATACTCTCACTCACTCACTCTCATACACACAAATGAAATACGTTCTTATTGTGTATGTCTGAACACGCATATTTGAATGGAAATTTTCTGGCAAAAAAAAAAAAAAAAAAAAATTTCAATGGATTTCGTCAACACTCAACATAAATACATACGTACGTATCGAAATGAATATCATTTAGGCGGCCATTTACAGTTTAACAACACAACAACAATAACATACATACGTACTTACATTGATCAGGATTACAACATAGGTTTCCTATACCGCCCATGTTGTGTGTGTTAATTTTTTTCCACAAGCAATGGGACCGATCTACAATTTAAAATCGACTGCGGACAATAGATTTTTGAGAAATTTCAATCAAGTCAAACGAAGTCGCCGGAGTCTGATAGGTAGGTGTGTTGGCTTATTAGACATAAGGCCACGGTTCAAGCCCCAGGTCAGACATTAAAACGAAAATATGAAAAAAATATTTTCTTCGGCAACTTCCTCTCAGCAGAAACTCAGAGAGTAAATAAAATTGCCATGCAAAAGTTTCTCAAAAAATCTGTCAATTGGAGTCGACTTAAAACTGTAGGTCCCAGCCACTCATGTAAGAAATTTAGGGGTCGCCGTGGTCTAGTAGGTAGTGTGCTGGCCTATTAGACGTAAAAGCCAGGGTTCGAGTCCCAGGCCAGACATCAAAAAATAAAAAATAAAATACAAAAAGTATTTTGTATTAAGTGGTGTGAGAAACTGCGGGCTTCTTGGGGACGATTGCCTGTAGACTGTCCAATGGTGAAGGTATAGCACTGGCCATTTTATAGTCACCTAGCAGCAACTCGTTTCCTTGCAGTTCGCATCTTCCCATTTCCACCTTTCCTAAAAACCTGCACAATGCACTGCATGAGTAGGGGCCATCCCCTGAGTGCTGGTTTCATAAAAATAAAAAGTAAAAAAGACAACATGAGTGGTGTGAGAAACTAGGTCGTAATCCTGACTTAAACGTTGTAATGATCAATTATGTATGTAAGCAGGGGTTTAAGAACGAATCTACTCTTATATCACTGTGATAGACAACTTCTGTGATAATTCGCTGCCACAATTCTTCATTTTACTTGCGACGTTATTGCGACATCTTGTTGTCATCCTTGGAAGATTACATTTTCATGCAGCTTTAGTATGCAATTATTGCTTCATTGTATTTTCATTTTTGTGCGGGAGATGGCCCCTATTTATGCAGTGCATTGTGTTGGAACTAGGAAAATCTGTTGTGGGAAGGAGGAAAGAGAGCGTAGTGTTTGTAGTGGCACTAGATTTGAATCTAATATATAAAATTCTCGTGTCACGGTGTTAGTGGTTAAACTCCGCCGAAATCGATCGACCGATTTTCATGAAATTTTGTGTGCATATCGAGTAGGTCTGAGAATCGGACAACATCTATTTTTCATATCCCTAAATGTTAAGAGGGAGAGGCAAATCGTTAAAATATATTTAGGTACATATTGATCGTAGACGAAAAAAATTTGGTGGGTAAGTTCGTAGAGTCGATATCGACAAAATCACCAAAAATGGGCGTGGCAACCCTCCCCCATTAAAAGATACCTATAAGTCGGCTAATTCGATAGTTTATAACTACATATGTACATACACTGAAAAAAAGAATCAAGCCATCCGGGCTTGAATCAATCCATATCGGTCACAATAGTACGGTAAGTACGGTTTGGCTTGAATCAAGTACAAAAGAGTTGAATCAAGCCCGAATCAGCCAAGTACAAAAGTGTTGATTTTAGCGCGATTTAAGCCTTTTTGGGATCAAAGTGATCTCATCATGTATTTGGTTTAAGCATATTTTTTCTTGATTTAAGATCGAATTCGTACTTGATTCAAGAGAATCAGAAGTTGAAGTAATCCTTAAGCGCACTTGTTTCAAGAATTATAAAGTTGATTTAGGCTAGATTAACTTATAAATGGGATCGAATTGAGGCAAATCGTACTTTATTCGAGCACAATGAACTTGATTTAAGCCCTAAATTATACTTGATTTAAACCTAAATTTATCCAAAAACGAGCTTGTTTCAAGAATTTTGAACTTGATTTAAGCTCGAACTCGTACTTGATTTAATCCTAAAATCGATTGATTTGAAAAAAATGCAAGTCATCTACACAAAAAAATGCAAGTCATCGACCGGAATAATCCAAGTCATCTACCAAAGAAATGCAACTTGCGAAAAATACGACATTTTGTTGGATATATATTGTATAAAACACATGAACTAAATGAGAATTATTAAAATTTTTACTTTTGAACTTAAAACCCACAATTCCATAACTCAAATAACAAATAAGTCAAAATTACACTTTTTTAGATAGATTTGAGCTTTTTAGTGTTGATTTTAGTAATATAAGGCTTAGTTTTTCACATCAATCCCGTTTTTTGCTTGTTTTAAGGAAACAATAGCCAAAACGGGCTTAATTTTTCAAGCACGTTTTTTGGCTTAAATTGAGAATAGAAAAGTTGATTTTAGCCCGCCGTTTTTCTTTCTGTGTACATATATAACATGTACATATCGCTCCTTTGCAAAATGCGATTTAAGTTTTCAAGACATAAGTCCTATGATCTAATTGCCGCAAACACTTTTTGCTATAACTTCGGTTCAGCTTGGGATATAAAACTGATTTTTTTTTCAACATGTACAGAAGGTCTAAAAGTGCAGTTTTGCTTAAGTAACTACAAATTTTTAATTTTTTGAGATATGACTATGTTGCAATAAAGGAGCGATATGTCTGTTAGTTTTTGTTTTGGAGCGAGTACAACAACTACAACTTCGTCAGCGCTACCCATGTTTCGGATCTCTTATTGTTATTCTTTGTATGCCTCACCTAAATAACGTACCGACTTCGATTAAATTTTGAACTAGATAGATAGATCCACACATTTATAGTAAGTTAGTTATTTTTATATAATTGTTTTATGCAGCGTATTACAATAAATATATAATGTGACCTGTTTTGGGCAATAAAAAAAATCAGTTTTGGGCGGGGTCAGCTAGTCTTTTTATATTGTAAGTGACAGGAAAGACCTCTGCAGGAAGGGAGTTTCATATACGAATATTCCGAATAAAGAACGAATTCTGTTACTGGCCAATCGGCCACGAACGAATGTGCTCAAGACGAGTATTAGGTACAAATACATGATTCTAAGAAACCATTCCCCTTATTTCATACATTATTGGTCATTACAACCCATCAGTCAGGATTTCGACCTAGCTTCTCACACCACTTATGTTGTGTGCGTTACTTTTATACATGAGTGGCGGTACCTACAATTTAAAGTTGATTCCGAAAGACAGATTTTTGAGAAATTTTTCATTGCAATTTTATTTACTCTCAGAGTACTTTTTGCCAGAAATCCTCTGGGAGGCAATCACCGAAGAAATATTTTCATATTTTCGGTTTGATGTCTGACCTGGGGTTTGAACCTTGGCCTTACGTCTAATAAGCTAACTAACTACCTAGTAAACTACGGCGACATACGGATAGTACAGCTGAAGAACGAATTCTATTACTGGCCAAAATAGAACACGAAGGGATGTGCTCTACGATCAAGACGAGTGTTATATATCGGGTCCGCCATCTAACGTTTTTTTTTTTCAACTAGTGCTTATTTCGTGAATGGTAACACTTAGCTCGTGTCTGATTTGACAGATAATTAGTTTTATCCTTCCGCTGAACGAATATGGTTGTGTATTCGCGTTTTCGCTTCGCTAAGTGGGCCTGCGATCGACTTACAGAAGATGCCGATTTTGGCAAAAAAAAAATCATCTTTTCAGATGAAGCTCATTTTGATCTTGGCGGGTATGTAAACAAGCAAAATTGTCGCATTTGGGGCACAGAAAACCCGCACGCATACATTGAAAAGCCGACGCACCCAAAACGAGTCACTGTTTGGTGCGGATTTTGGTTCAGAGGCATAATTGGGCCATTTTTCTTCGAAAATGTGCAGGGAGTGGCCATTACAGTCAATGGCGATCGTTATCGGGCCATGTTGAACGAATTTTTGTTCACAAAAATTGAAGAGGAGGATATTGGCAACATTTGGTTTCAACAGGACGGCGCTACGTGCCACACAGCTGAAGCTACACTCGATGTTTTGCGCCCTGTTTTTGAAGATCGCATTATCAGCCGCAGAGCTGATGTCGTTTGGCCACCTCGGAGCTGCGATTTGACACCGTTGGACTATTATTTGTGTGGGGTGCCGTCAAAGATAAGTGTTACGCCGACAAGCCAGAGACAATTGACGCTTTAAAGGACAATATTCGTGAAGCCATTGGTGAAATACAGCTGCACATAATCGATAATGTGGTTAAAAATTGGACCGATCGTGTAGGCTACTGCATGGCCAGCCGAGGCAGCCATTTGAATGAAATTATTTTCCATTATTAACCGGAAGGATTGTACTTTCAAATAAAAAAAGAAATTTGAGAAAATATTCAGTAGTTTTTTTAAAGCATTTTCAAAAAAAAAAAGTTATTTGGCGGACCCTTTATAAATACATGATTCTCGGGTACAAGTCGCCTTATGTCGGACAAGCAAAATCCGTTGTAGTAGCGATAGAACAGTGAAACCCAGTGCTCTAATTGGAAACTCTACCATTAGTAATAAGCACCCTCGCTCTTTCTCTTGTGCGTTGGGGAGAAATCTCAAAATAGAGTTCTGGCCATCGGCTCATAGATGAGAAAGCTCGATATAAATCGAAAGAAATGACTACCAACATCAAAAACAATAAGATAAGATAGAAATTCAACCTGTCAAATGCCTTGGACCTACGTACATATCTAAAACCACAATCTTGCTCTCACCGGATTGTCGAATATACCGGTTCCACATCTCCGAAAGTAACGCCTATACAGGTATGTTTATTGAATTGAATGCATGTTGTTTCAGCTACAAAATAACAACAAGTACTCACTTAAGCTCCACACTGTAAAATATGCTTAGCCAAGGCAGAAAGCAATTATGTTAAGAAATTTATGTTGGCGAAAACAAACTTTCCAGTACAAGATATTAATGAGCTATGCATTGTTTTTTTCTTTTTTAAATTTCTATTAGAAATATTCCCATAATATTTGACCTACTTTTTGGAATAATTTCACGCCCATAAGGCGCCATTAAAGGTATTTTTTATTTGGCGAAAATAAGAGAAGAACAGAAAAGAAGCTTTAAATGTCAAAACTTCACATACGGGAATACGTGATAGCGTCAGCAATCATGGATCAATGTCGTTGTCAGTGCATTTGAAAAAAAAAAAAAAAAAAAAATTCGAATTGGGTGTATAGAGAGCACCCCACAACAATTACAACGAAACCAACGTAAACAACATACATACATATGTACGTGTATGTACGTATGAATGAAACTATTCGCTCGGCTCCTCCATTAAGAAATAAATTCCATTCACACTTTTAAAATGTGATTTTATTGTTGTTGTTGTTGTTGTTTTTATTCCATTATTTTCATTCTATTCAAACAAATCGTGACGTTTTAAATCTCGAATGGCATTACAACGTAACGCGTATACATTCTTACGTTTCGAAAATTGATGTCAGTTTTGCTGTGTGCGTGCGTATGCACGAGAGTGTGTTGGTAACAAAAAAATTTTTATTTCGAATTTCGAACAATGTTGATCGGTAGCAAGCAGTGTGAAAATATTTTTCGTTTCATTTTTGTTTTCGTTGCTGATTTTCTAGTTGAGATATTGTTTTTTATTTTATTTTTTAATTCATTCTCCTCCATTTGTTGAGAGATGAACAAGTCATGGTAAATAAATGAATGAATGAATGAATGAATAAATGAATGCATGAATGAATGAAGAAACAACACGTCTAAAACAAATGAATTGAAATTGTTAATCATTCAATTATAAATGCATTCCAAGAAATACTATTTACAAAAATTTAACCTTCATGAGAGACAGAGAGACTGACTGAAAAATGCCAGAAAAAAATGAATTTTTTTATTTTTTTTTACATCACGATCTCAAGATGTGATTCTGTAATCAAATGCCATTTACTAAACAATTAAAGTCACACAAATCATATTTAAAATGTAAAAAAAAAAAAAAAATGAAAAAAAAAATCGTTTTTAAAAACGAAAAGAAATAATTAATGAGGAGGACCTCTCTGTTGAGATATAATAACAGACTTAAACGTTTGCTTATGGTGTTTTCTTTTCTACAAAGAAAATGTCACCCTCTTACAAGGTACATTAAAAAAATTGCTGACCAACCCTGTTGTAATGTAATTTTTTATTCGAAAAGAACAAAACACAAATTTTAAAAAAGGATATGCCCTATGTTTACCACTTATTAAGAAAATGAATGAGGAAATGCCAATTTGTTCAAAAGATGACGAAGATGAATCTAATAACTGATTTATTTCAATTTTTGCAAATAAAATAGATGCAGCAATATCCATATTTAAAAGTTTAATTTAAAAATATGTTGTATTTTTTTGAATTGTTTTCAATAAAATATGTAAATATGAAAAAAGGCGTTGCCAGATCGCTAATTTTTCGACTTAATTTTTTGAGCACTTTTTTTTAACCAAAAAAAAAATTTTTTAACACTGTTCTAACACTGAATACAATTTTTTTTTATATTACTGACCATGTAGCTTTAATAATGTAATATTTCCTTAAGATTACTCCACAAAACAATGAAAAAATTAACTTCAAATTGGATAACAATACCAGGTGACTTTTTTTAAATTTCATCTGATAGCCCTGTAAATAAACAAAAGTCATCTGCTTTACAGGGCATTATCAGCACTCTCGATTTATACAGGGCATAAAATGCAATGCCTTCCACCATTGGCAAGTGCAAATTATTTAGAATAAAACATACCACCCTTTTAGAGGGCGAAACATTTTTTAAAAACAAACACAAAATTGCATTTTGCGTTAATAAAATGCACATTTTTTTGGTAGAAAAGAAAACACCATTAGTATAGAAAATTTAGCCGCCGTAGTCTAGTAGGTAGTGTGTTGGCTTATAAGACGTGAGGCCACGGTTCAAGCCCAAGTTCAAAGACACCACGATCAAAACGAAATATGATAAAATAATACTTCAGCGACTTTCTCTCAGCAGATTTCTGGCAAAAATTCTGAGAGTAAATAAAATTGACATGAGAAAGTCTATCGTTCGAAGTCGACTTTAAACTGTAGGTCCCGCCATTCGTTTATAAAATTAACACACACTCAACATATGAAAGTGGTGAGAGAAGCTAGATCGTAATCCTGACTGAAAAGTTGCAAATGACCAATTATGTATTTATGTGTGTATGTGTAGAAAATCTGGTATGTGTAGGGAATAAAATTCAATGCCGGACTACAAGTAGTACAAGTAAGTACATGTACAATGGGTCCCGTAAAAAAATAAGGAGACACTGTTTTATTTCCTATAAATCTTATTAATTTAATAACGGTTCTTCGGGCCCATTCAAAGGAAATAAAACGCGGGCGCCAATCCTCATTTTATTATAGAATCTATCACAAATGCTACATCATTTAAGACCTTATTCACGATCCTTAGCTGGTTACCAACAGATATTATATATTGGCGAAACAAGTAAGTTGCTGTGAGACTGAACAGCCATAAGAGCATTGCAATACAGAAAATCTTGGGTATGCTAGGTATGGAAATACCTATCGACTACCTATCGATACTTGAACTTGCTTTCGATTTTGATTTTACAACACAGATACCAGACACCCTCCCTCACGGACAACATCATTCAATATTTACAGACAGACAGACTGACAGATCCAGATCCCGCAACAAAAACGGATATGGAATCTCTTCAGCACAACTGAACATTATATCGTCCTCTTGCTCTATCAGATTATTGTAGTCCTTTACAGGCTGAAATAATGGCAGAAAACTGCCGCAACGCGAATTCGTTATCACAGTATATCGGTGATATTCGCATATTGATCGACCGAGTAAAGCGGCCATCAGTTGTGTACATCACACCTAAGATTGTCCATGAATTTATATTTTGAACCTTTACACTAAAGCCAACATGCGGTTGAATTCGATCACTGTGTACGAAGAAGTAAAGTTTCTAGTTTCCATTGCTTGAAATGCTTTACTGGAACAATTTCGCATCTACAAGTCTCTGGTTTAAGTTCAAATGTGACTAATAAATAAGTCTAGAGTAGGTAGGTAGAGGTGGCCAAAGGAGGACCCATTGTGTTACGAAAGTTTTCTGTTATCTCCCTTTATCCCGGAATCACTCGAAACTTCTGATGATGCGACTCAGATTTCCAATGCTTATACGTAACTGTCGTCCCTCCAGATCATCTATATAGTCGGCATCAATTTGCCTTTTTCTCCTTCGCCTTAGTATCGGACATGTACGCAATAGGTGACGTATAGTCTCCTTTTCTTTCTCATGTATACTGCTTCTACACAAAATCATTTGCAAGGTACCTTACACCTCGCATGCGTACCCATAATGACCCCAACAACCATACAGAACGCTTCTCTCTGCAGTTTAATTACATTTGTCACGCGCCCTTTATCCAGCCTTGACCAGATTTTTCGCGCCGTTCTACACGTGTCCGAAATCGCCCATTTGCGCTTGACAGAATCGATGACCGCATCAATTATACGTTTGCAGGTTTTCAGAGGGATTCCGAAAAACGAGAATTAATAGGAGAGTTCGATGATTGTGACACGCCTATATCCCGCTACCCATGTGATATGGACATCACATTGCTCTGCTAACATAGAGATTGTATACCGTCTTGGAGTTCATTACGTTGGAATTCAATGTCTTGGCAGCCTCCTGGCAATCGGAAAGTATGGTAATGTCCCGCCTTGAGATGTTCATGTCCCCAATAATAATGGTCGCAATCTGTATTGCAGACACTTCACCTAAAAGACGCTACAATGGTCCGACATAGATGACAATGTCTCGAAGCCGCCTGACTATTGGAAAGTATGGTAATGTGCCGCTTTGGGATGTTTCTGTCCCCAATAATTCTAACCGTAACCTGTGTTGCAGACACCTCCACCTAAAAGACGCTACAATGGTCCGCCATGGATATGGATGACCTTCTCTGAGTGTAGGGTCAGAACAGAGCAATGTAACTGTTATTGTGCACATTAATACAAAATGTCTGACCATAAAATAATACAACCAACTTTCCTAAAGAATTTTTTTTTTGTTTTTTTTTTTTGTTTTGCTTATTATGAACTGCCCTAATGTGTTTAAGCCAAACAATTTTAATTGATCGTTTTTTTTTTTTTTTTTTTTGGAATTTTCTTACTTTATAAGACAATATTTATTAGCATTCCAAGACAATGACATGCCACAGTCTATCTATACCTCTGAATGGAAAATAACATTTCTCGACAATAGCGAATTTGAATTGTTCGTTTGGCATTGCCATTATTGTAGCGGAGTGGCGTTAGACGAAGGTATAATGTTGCAATGTGTTGTAACGTGTAAGTGATTCTGAATGTCACAAATTTCTTGCCCCCACTTTATCGTTCTCTATAAAGCGAAAGAGAGAGAGAGAGACGGAGAGATCACAATTAAGTGAATTTAATGAATGAATTTAATTGCAAATTGAGTTGTTATGAATGAATGTATGAATGAATGAAATGTATGAATGTATGTATACACGAACATGAATCATCAATCCACCATCATTGGAGAGAAAAAATGCCAATTATTGAATCATTTTAGAATATAGTTAATAAAAATAAAATAAAAAAATAAAATATATTCTCAGGTTTTAATAAGTATTTGTAACCAGTTTCATGCAGTTTCACACTTGCATCGCAACACAGACTCCAGCCAATTTACTTACAACAAACAGTCACTCAATCAGTGGCAATTTGTTGTGAAAAATTTCATCATTTTTTTTTTTTTTTTTTGTTTTTTGCAATTAATTGCACCTGATTGCTATAAATAGTTGGAAGTAATAATTATAATTATAAAATAAATTATAATTTTAAATCGAGTTTCTATTAAAAAGCATTCTTGTGCTAAATTTTTAACATTTTTAAGCATTAAAGTGCTGCTAAATCGCAATTGCTTGAATGAGAAGACAAAATATTCATGCAATTCAACTGTGAACTCTTGTTAGTTTGATGGGAAATATATGTACGTTCAAATAATATTTTGCCTTCCAAAGCAATTCAAGGCCTTAAGAAGTTTTCGAATTTCATCGTGGTAAAAACTTCTTGTGATTGGTACTGTAAACTAATTGGATTATAATCAAAATGTAGGATTTTTTTTAGAATATGAGGCAAAAATTAGAGTGAGGTTAGGTTAGGAAGGGTGGTATCTTGCGATTATAGCTGCCAGATAAATAAAGTATCAAATCGTCAAATATAAGAAAAAAGTCGTCAAAGACGTTCACTGAAATCGTCCAAAAAAAGTCTTCAGCATTTAGTTGTTTTTTTTTTTTTTTTTTGGTGAAACCAGCACTCAGGGGATGGCCCCTACTCATGCAGTGCATTGTGCAGGTTTTTAGGAAAATGGGTTATAGGAAGGTGGAAGAGAGGGAGTAGTGTTTGTGGATTTCTCAAGATGCGAACGGCAAGGAAACGAGTTGCTGCTAGGTGACTATAAAATGGCCAGTGCTATACCTTCACCATTAGACAGTCTACAGCAATCGTCCCCAAGAAGACGGCACCCTTCAGTCCTAGCTTCTCACACTACTCATGTTGTGTGTGTTAATTTTATACATGAGTGGCGGGATCTACAGTTTAAAGTCGACTCCGAACGACAAATTTTATTGAGAAGCTTTTCATGGCAATTTTATTTACTCTCAGAGTTTTTGCCAGAAATCTGTAAAGTTTTAAGGAATTTAGTTTAATTTAAATTAACTTGACTTAATACTTTCTCTACATTATCTGAAGCATATGATAATACCAATATTTCTAAGTAAATTCAGTCAAGCCTGGAAATTATACCATCTACCATCTCTTATTCATATTTCTATTATTTTTTCTCAAAAAATCGAAAAGTTTTATATCATTTTCAGGAAAAAATTGTTTAAGGTTTAAAAAATCTATACCAGTGTTGTTAATTGACACATAAGCCCAGCAATAATATTGCATCATCTAAGGGGTGATTTTTTAAGAGCTATAGGAAAATTTTTAAAAAAAAAAAGCACATAAAATTCAGAAAAATGCATGAAATCTTTATTTGAATCGATAGTACGGTCCATATAATTTAATGTTTGAAGATTATTTCAAGCAAATGTTGACCGCGATTGCGCCTCAAATGGTCCATCCGCTTAGTCCAATTTTGGCATACTCTTTCCAACATTTCGGCCGGTATCTTACGAATAAATGCTTCAATGTTGTCTTCCAATGCGTCAATTGAAGCGGGCTTGTCTGTATAGACATGAGCTTTAACATAGCCCCTCAAAAAATAGTCGAAAGGCATTAAATCGCACGATCTAGGCGGCCAATTGACCGGTCCCGAACGTAAAATAAAATGTTCACCGAACTCGCCTCTCAATAAGTCCATTGTTACGAGTGGCACCGTCTTGTTGAAACCACATGTCATGCAAGTCAAGCTCTTGCATTTTGGGCAAAAAAAAAGTTGGATATCATCTCACGGTAGCGCTCACCATTCACAGTTACGTTACGATTCGCAACATCTTTGAAGAAGTACGGTCCAATGATGCCAAATTCAATGATTTGCAAGCGTTGTTCGTTTGTAAGACGATTCATGGTTAAATTATAGACCAAACTGAAGATGTTTGACAGTGAAACAAAACACGAAACGTGCGTGAGCTGTTTAAACCATACATAATTGGTCATTACAACCCTTCAGTCAGGATTACGACCTAGCTTCTCGCACCACTTATGTTGTGTGCGTTAATTTTATACATGAGTGGCGAGACCTACAGTTTAAAGTCGACTCCGAACGACAGTTTTTTGAGAAGCTTTTCATGGCAATTTTATTTACTCTCAGAGTTTTTGCCAGAAATCTGCTGAGAGGAAGTCGCCGAAGAAATATTTTCATAATTTCGTTTTGATGTCTGACCTGGGATTCGAACTCGGGCCTTCAGTCTAATAAGCCAACACACTACCTACTAGACTACGGCGACTTCTGAGCTGTTTAAACCAGTGTTCCAAATGAGATAATCACCCTTATTCTGGTTGTCGTCGTCGACGTCGTCTTGCGTAGACAGTTTAAAATTTGTATTCTGTTTGTCGTTATTGACAGTTATAGATGACTGTCGACACACATTTGGTATTCTGTGAGTCAATACGCCGTCGATATTGTGTTGTGTCGACTCTGATTTTATCGACATCATTTTTGGTAACGACGACGACGGCGACGACGAGGATGACAACCAGAATAAGGGTGAATAGCTAAAAAATCACCCTTTATATCTCTGGAAGTCAGAAGCTCTTCTAGGCATAAAAATTCAGTGTGATGTTCGCTGTAACCGACACATTTTGTAGGGCCTTGGCTTCTAAAGACCGTACAAGAAATACTTCAGTTCATCTGATCTTCTTCCTATTTGCACCACTTACATCCGACCGAGAATGGAATATAATTCTCATGTATGGGCCGGTGTCTATTTTAAGACTATTCGAACACGTACAGGAAAGGGCGAAGGTTCTCGTTAATGATTCATTACAGCATCGTTGTAATTTGGCTTGTGTTTTACTGTTCCACTGCTACTACAGCGTATTTTAATCGAGCGAAATAAGTGGACTTGTTCACGAGAATCATTTATGCCTACGTAACACTCGTTTTTCTTTGCATTTGTACTTGATTGGCCAGTGGATCGCACACAGCATTATAGACAAAATTCGTTTTTTAGTCGGACTATACATAACATACATTATTGGTCATTACAACCCTTCAGTCAGGATTATTGACCTAGTTTCTCACACCACTTATGCTGTGTGTGTTAATTTTATACATGAGTGGCGGGACCTACAGTTTAAAGTCGACTCCGAACGACAGATTTTTTTGAGAAACTTTTCATGGCAATTTTATTTTACTCTCAGAGTTTTTGCCAGAAATCTGCTGAGAGGAAATCGCCGAAGAAATACTTTTTGTATTTTGTTTTGGCCTGGGGCTCGAACCCTGGCTTTACGTCTAATAAGCCAACACACTACCTACTAGACTACGGCGACTTCGGACTATTCGTATGTGAAACTCCCTTCCTTCAGAGGTCTTTCCTGTCACTTTTGTTATAAAAGGTTTCATATATAGTGTCCTCCTTCCCATAACATACTTTCCTTGTACCAACACAATGCACTGCATGAGTAGGGACCATCCCCTAAGTGTTAGTCGTACGAAAAAAAAAAAAATATTGGCAATTGCCTTTGGTGTTTTTGGGGTAATATTAGAAGTTATATTGGAATCTTTAAAAATTGTCTTTAAAGATGCTCGACTATGAAAAGTGCCAATCTTATTTCAAAATTCTGTAAATTTTTAATTTCTAAAAATCGTCAAAAACATGGATATAAATCGTCAAATCGTCAAAATGACGATAAAGGCTTGTGCTACACTTGTAGTACGAAAATGTATTGCAAGTCCTTTATGTGACGAGATACAACAGAATACTGAACAATTGTGTACTTGTGCTTTAAACATTTTTTATTGATTGAACGACAACGCCACATCATTGATGACCAGAGAATTTTAATACATCCTCTATATAGTCCGTGTCAGACTAATTCAGATTTGTTTCGTTTAAACAAAATAAATTTCTATTCGAATACAATACAAAAATGCTTTATTACTGATGAAATTTGTCATCAAATTTTGCACGTCATTTGCAAAAACTGTCGAGTCAATTTAATGGTAAACAAAATCAGGATATAACCTCTGCATTAAAGTATAAAATTTATGAATCATGAGAGAACATTCTCTATCATTAAGCTCAATTCCATTAAGGATATCAGTATCTCCTAATAACGATTTGAATGTTTTGAAACTGCATTGTGAATAACAGGCACTGCTGACAGTTCAACTTTCAAATACGCCATAATAAAGGGTCCGCCAAATAACTTTTTTTTTTTTGGAAAATGTTTTAAAAAAAACTACTGAATATTTTCTCAAATTTCTTTTTTTATTTGAAAGTACAATCCTTCCGGTTAATAATGGAAAATAATTTCAATCAAATGGCTGCCTCGGCTGGCCATTAAGCACATTATCGATTGTGTGCAGCTGTATTTCACCAATGGCTTCACGAATATTGTCCTTTAAAGCGTCAATTGTCTCTGGCTTGTCGGCGTAACACTTATCTTTGACGGCACCCCACAAATAATAGTCCAACGGTGTCAAATCGCAGCTCCGAGGTGGCCCAATTATGCCTCTGGACCAAAATCCGCACCAAACAGTGACTCGCTTTGGGTGCGTCGGCTTTTCAATGTATGCGTGCGGGTTTTCTGTGCCCCATATGCAACAATTTTGCTTGTTTACACACCCGCCAAGATCAAAATGAGCTTCATCTGAAAAGATGAAATCGGCATCTTCTGTAAGTCGATCGCAGGCCCACTTAGCGAAGCGAAAACGCATAATCATTTATTTTCCATTATTAACCGGAAGGATTGTACCTTCAAATAAAAAAAGAAATTTGAGAAAATATTCAGTAGTTTTTTTTTTAAGCATTTTCAAAAAAAAAAAAAAAAGTTATTTGGCGGACCCTTTATGATACGTAACCATATTTTTTTTTTTTTTTTTTTTAATCTAGAATTCAATCAGTAATAAAAAAAAATAAAAAGTTTGATACAATTTGCACTTTACTTATTTATTTATTTACGATTTCTAACTCAACGCTCATTTGTTTCCACAATTGGTTTGGAAACTGGAATGAGTTTCTTTTAACGATATCTGCTCGACTCTTTGGAGCTTGATTCCGATAAGTTATTGATGACTGACCTATTGCCAAGTGATAGAAATTTAATTTAATTTTCGTAAATCTATAATTAATAGCCATGTTATCACTTAACATGAGTCACTAGCTAGTCTCATAGTGGTGTTGTATATTTATTAACTGACTTATGCGACCGAAATTTTTGAATTTGTTTGCAGCATTAAAAACAACTGCTGTAAGTTACCATATATCATGTAATGGCCATAGATAAGAGTACCACAATTTCTTGACGTCATGCTCATATGCAAATTGCGTATGGAATTTATGTGTATCATGTTGTGGTCAAAATATATTTTAAAAATTTCCTTTCGAGGTGATAAGAGGACCACAATTTCATAACAAAAAGCCTCTATAAATACAAAAAATTCTTAAATATCCATGCCAGTGTTAAACAGTTACACAATGAAAGCATTTCAATTAAACCTCGCAGAAGTTGTTGCATTAATTTGTTGTGCTTCAATCGGAATTGTAGGAGTGTCAGGTACTCCACAAAAACACAAGGCATCTGATGGTCGGGAATATCTTATTGAAACCGAATATCAGGTAAAAAAAAAGAGCACCGAGTCTCATAATTCAAAATTTTTATTCACAATTCGAATCAACTTCTAGTACAACTGGTTCGAGGCATTAAATGAGTGTACACGACGCGGTAGCCAACTCGTTATTATAGACTCAGAGGAAAAAAATACCGCCATTATTGATCTATTGAAAGAAGTCGTTGGTAAATCTCAAAACCTATGGTTGGGTGGCAATGATGCGTATAGCGTTGACAAAGAGAGACCATTCTTTTGGTCGACAACCGGACAAAAATTTACATTTACCTATTGGTTTAAAGGTGAACCGACCAATGGAGGATCTAGAGAGCATTGTGTTCATATTTGGCAACGAACCCAATACCGGTGGAATGATAACGAGTGCTGTATGAAAATGGGTTTTATTTGTGAGAATAATCCTTATCTAGAAATGTACAATAAAAAATTAAAACCAACATGTGATGCTTTGAATAAGTATAATGACGATGCGTTTTTAAAATCCGAACACTTACAAAAGGCTAATATGCAGCAAATGAATTCGAGATTACAAAGCCTTGAACAAGTGGCCAGAGATGGTAAAGAGGAAATGCAAAAACTAAAAAATGTTCTTGACCTTGCTGTACAAAAACTAGTAGATCAACAGGAGCTGACTGCAAAGAATTGGTGGGAAAAATTACAAAAACAAGGCAATAAATTAAATGAACAAATTGCACAATCCATAGACCAAATTAATGCCAATTTTGATGAAAAACTCAATGTAAAGTGAAATCAAAAATTTAAAATTTCTTCTTCTAAATTTTAATGAATATTTTTAATAATTTTTTTTAGGCTTCTATTTCATCGCCCTATTCATATAGATATGTGGTCGTCATAAAGCAAGGACAATGAGCTAAGCTGAATGGTGTTAAGGAAACGTATTCTACTGTGTGTAAAATTGTAATAATAATCGAACGATATTTGAATAAAAAATTAAATCAAATTATTAAGTTACTGTCAGCAAAAATCGTACAAGAGTAGAGTATTTATATTACTTTTAAGGTTCGGTGAGTATACATACTTGGCATCAAGTAAGCGAGGAACA
Organism: Sarcophaga caerulescens; assembly: GCA_927399465.1. Lineage (NCBI taxonomy): Eukaryota > Metazoa > Arthropoda > Insecta > Diptera > Sarcophagidae > Sarcophaga > Sarcophaga caerulescens. The sequence continues at coordinate 89,487,725 of OV656867.1, forward strand.
CAGATTGTTACCGAAATAGATGGGAAATGGGTCATAGCAAAAGTTTGAAAGAATTCAGGCGGCACCTACAAGTTAAGGCTTATACCGAACTACATATTACACTATGCGACAAAATAAAAAAAAATTAAATACACCCGGCTAATGACATAGTGTAGGTTGTGAGTTTTGTTGAGTAGATCTCAAAAATATTTTTTTTATATTTCTCGAACCCTCCAAACTTTTTTTTATTTGACAAAAACTGTTTTTTTAGACTTTACGCACACATTTTTGGATTACTCAAACATTTCTGACCCGATTTCCAAAATTTAAATCTTGTTGGAAAGGGCAGAGATGGACCTTTAAAACGGTATACATATATATATTATTTGACTTAATATGCTATGAGTTTTGATGAGGTAAACTTTGAAAATGCGAATTATTTTCATTTTTTTTTTAATTTGTCCATTCATAGTAGCAAACTTTACTTAAAAAATATGAAATAAGTGATGACATTCTGAAAGTGCATTATCTTGTGAAGAGATTGGCATTTTGATTGATCAAATCGGACAAAAATTACAGTAGTTATTAGATAAATAGTATAACAGCCGAGTGATATTTTTTATATATGTATGTCATCTCATCAAATGAATCTTTAGTTCAAAAATTTTCAGAATTTTTGATGGATCTTGATTGTTTATCACAAAATGTGTAAATTTCACGTTTGAGCGACCACCAGAAGTTGGCCAATGTTTGCGAAAGAAAGTATTTGCAAAAAACACAAATATTAGCCGACTTCTGGAAGTCGTGCAAACGTCAAATTGACACATTTTGTGATAAACAATCAAGATCCATCAAAAATTCTGAAAATTTTTTAACTAAAAGTTCATTTGATAGGATGACATATATAAAAAATATCACTCGGCTGTTAGACTCTTTAAATAATAACTACGGTAATTTTTGTCCGATTTTATCAAATGATGACACAATCTCTTTACAAGAGAACAGACTTTAAGAATATTATCACTTATCCTATATTTTTTTTATTAAAGTTTGCTACTATGAATGGACAAACTTGAAAAAATATGAAAAAAATTCGAATTTTCCAAGTTTACCTCATCAAAACTCATAGCATATTAAGTCGAATAATAGATATATGTATGCCGTTTTAAAGGTTCATCTCTTCCCTTTCTAACAAGATTTAAATTTTGGAAATCGGATCGGAAATATTTGAGTAATCCAGAAATTTGTGCGTAAATTAAAAAAAAAAACAGTTTTTGTCAAATAAAACAAGTTTGGAGGGTTCGAGTAATATAAAAAAATATTTTTGAGATCTACTCAACAAAACTCACAACCTACACTATGTCATTAGCCGGGTGTATTTAATTTTTTTTTATTTTGTCGCATAGTGAAAGGTTTGAGTGAGTAATCCAGAAATTTGTGCGTAAAGTCAGAAAAAACAGTTTTTGTCAAATAAAACAAGTTTGGAGGGTTCGAGTAATATAAGAAAGGTATTTTTGAGTTCTACTCAACTAATGGAACAACGTGGACTATGTAGTTACTCGGGTGTATTTTCACTGTCGCACCGTGTTATTAAGAAACTTTTCATAGCATTTTTTTTATTTACACTCTAGAGTTTTTGCCAAAAATCTCCTGAGAGGAAGTGGCCGAAGAAAATATTTTTTCATATTTTGAAACCACAGACCACCTACTAGGTTACTTCTTTGTCAAAGGAGCCACTAAATTTTTTTTAATTGTTATATTGGGTGTGACGCATTTTACGCAACTTATTGCATTAAAAGTCTTAATGCGCAGCAGCCGCATTGACGCTTGTTTACGCGCTCATTATCATTTCCTATTGATACACGCATGTATTCGTTTTTAATTGGTTGCTTGCTGCGCCACTTTTGTCGCGTCGAATGTGTTTATAGCATAATTCTTTTAATTATGGAATTAAATTGCATGCTGTTTTGGATATTTTTTCAAATCTAAATATTGTTATTGTTTTTAAAATAATTTTCAAAATTTCAAAATCTGACAGTAATTGAAATTTATCATGACAACAAGTTGATGACAGTTATTGAACCCTCTCAGCAGGTCTTAAAAAGACAAAAAAAAATATTTCAGACACAATTGAATTTTTGAAAACAAAACCAAAAAAAAACCTTCAAAATTTAACTGTCGTTTGTTTGGAAAGAAGTCTACCAAAGAGCAGTAATTTTTTAAAAAAAGAATTCGATTTCTACAAAAAAGATTATCGCATCGATTGAGTTTCTATATTTACAATTCATTAACGCATAATAATTAATGTAGACGGTCATAGGGCCGTAGCGTAGTGTACGTAATGGCTGAAAAAAATTGTACAGTTTCCCAGGAAAAAATCGAATGCGGGAAAATTTTTACTGCGGGTAACACAGTGTTGTTCGAGTGTATGAGAAATGGGAGGGGGAAAAGAAAAATGTCACAAGGATTAGTTAAACAACAACAACAATGACAACAAAATTGATATAGAAAATTAATTTTTTTTTTTGTTTTTTTGAGTTTTTCCCACACACACTCTTTGCTTTGGAAAAAGCAGAAAAAGAAGCGAAAGCAGAAAACAGAAGAAGAAGAAAGAAAAAAAAGGTCAATGGGTTTCTTGGAAAAACGATCGATTCGTAACGTCATCAACACATTCACACTCCTCAAAGGGGCGTCAAAATAGTTTTGTTAACTTTATCTATCGACAATAACAACAATACCAATAACGGCAACAACAACAAAACAAAATAAAAGAAATACGATTTGTTTTCCAAAACAATTTTCCCTCTTTCCACCATAAGAAAATGCTTAGAACGAAAGAAATAAAAAAAAAAGAAGAAAAATATGAGAGAAAAAAGTAACACAGGGAATGATTAAAAAGACACACAGACAGACAGCCAGCCAGTTAGGCGGACAGCCAAAGAAACAACAACAACAACAGCAATAAGTAAATGTATGTCTGTGCATGGTAAAGAAAAACAAAACCCATTTCAGTTTGAATAGAAGAATACATAGATTAAAAAAATAAACGAAAGCAAAAGAAGAAGAGGGTTTCCTTTGAGGTTCTACCGCATGCCATTCATTATCTATTATTGACCTATTGATGCTTCCTAATTCCTGGAATTCTCTCTCTATTACTTACGTATACAGCCAGTCTGTATTCGTACGTATGTATAATAACTACGGCTCTTCTATTTTTTTTGCTTCTCTGTATATCAGTTTACCAGTAAACATTAACAAACAACAAGAACAGCAACAACAGCAACAACAATAACAAACTCATAAAGGGAGCAAAACTACAGCCAACACACAACCAACCAACCAACCAACTAACTTACCAACCAACCGAGCCTTTCAATGCCACCAGCCAAATCGATTGAATATTTAAAAAGACAAACAACAACAACAATATAAAAAACTGTTTTAACGATAGTACCACAAATGATTGTATACAGTGGTGGTCAGCTAATTAGCACACTCCATTTGAAAAGATCAAAAAAATTTCGGGGCATTAATTAGCCCACCTACTGATCTACTGAATCTAAATTCAATCGATTTGTCTAGGATTGAAGGAACACTGAAGCCGTCGTTGTCTAGTAGATAGTGTGTTGGCTTATTGGACGTAAGGCCACGGTTCAAAAATCAGGTCAGACATCGAAACAAAAATATGAAAAAAAAAATTTTTTCGGCGACTTCCTCTCAGCAGATTTCTGGTAAAAACCCTGAGAGTAAAAAAAAATTGCCATGAAACATACATAATTGGTCATTACAACCCTTCAGTCAGGATTATTGACCTAGTTTCTCACACCACTTATGTTGTGTGCGTTAATTTTATACATAAGTGGCGGGACCTACAGTTTAAAGTCGACTCCGAACGACAGATTTTTTGAGAAACTTTTCATGACAAATTTTATTTACTCTCAGAGTTTTTGCCAGAAATCTGCTGAGAGGAAATCGCCGAAGAAATACTTTTTGTATTTTGTTTTGATGTCTGGCCTGGGGCTCGAACCCTGGCTTTACGTCTAATAAGCCAACACACTACCTACTATACTACGGCGACTTCAAATTGCCATGAAAAGCTTCTCAAAAATCTGTCTTTCTGGGTCGACTTTAAACTGTAGGACCCGCCACTAATGTATAAAAATTAACATTGAAGTCGCCGTGATCTAGTAGGTAGTGTGTTGGCTTATTAGACTGAAGGCCCGAGTTCGAATCCCAGGTCAGACATCAAAACGAAAATATTTCTTCGGCGACTTCCTCTCAGCAGATTTCTGGCAAAAACTCTGAGAGTAAATAAAATTGCCATGAAAAGCTTCTCAATAAAATTTGTCGTTCGGAGTCGACTTTAAACTGTAGGTCCCGCCACTCATGTATAAAATTAACACACACACAACATGAGTAGTGTGAGAAGGTAGGACTGAAGGGTGCGGGCTTCTTGGGGACGATTGCTGTAGACTGTCTAATGGTGAAGGTATAGCACTGGCCATTTTATAGTCACCTAGCAGCAACTCGTTTCCTTGCCGTTCGCATCTTGAGATGTCCACAAACATTATTCACTCTCTTCCACCTTCCTTTAACCCATTTTCCTAAAACCTGCACAAAGCACTGCATGAGTAGGGGTGTGAGAAGCTAGGTCGTAATCCTGACTGAAGGATTGTAATGACCAATTATGTATGTATGAATGAAGGAACACTGTGTGGAGTCCACGCAATATATTGAAGGCAATTAAGCATAGAGAAGTTAGACAATGACAGGACCAATGGCACAGTATATAGCATAGTGTGGATACGATCATAAAGAATGATTCCTTGATGGATCAACATTTAATTAACATTTTATTAAATCTGTTGTGTAAATTCATTTATGAAAACTTCTATGTAAAATGGATTCTCATGCAAGATAATGATGATAATGCTAACGCATCACACGATTAGACAAAGTACAGTCAAACTCGGTTATAACGAACTCCGTGTTACCAGAAAAATAGTTCGTTATAGGCAAAGTTCGTAATAAACGGGGTGAAGTCATAGAAGAAAATATAAAACACAAATAATTTTTTTCATTTATTAAAAAAAATTTTTTTTATTAAAAACCAAAAATATGTACTTCAGTGAGAAATTGAATAAAATAGTACTAAATATCAAAAATAACTTCAAAAAACTAATGTATATTTTTATGTATATAATTTATGTTTATTTAAATATAAAAGTCTCTTATTTTTCTTTGTATAGCAGCATTGATAACGACTTCTGCCGTGGATGCAGAACCGCTGAGGAAGAGGAGACTGTTGTTCACTTTCTTTGTCAGTGCCCGTCTCTTGATAGGTGTAGATATAGGTTATTTGGCTCCCCATTCCTTGTCAGCTTAACGGAGCTATCATCTATTGACATCAAGGATATAGCTTCGTTCATCAAACTTTCTGGCTTGTTTTCCAGTGCGGGGTAGTCGTGCTTTTGTTGTGCAGCCCTTGCGCTGACCAACTTCTTCTTTTTCCCTGATTTTGGTGGAACTTTGTTAGTACAGTGACTGCGTTCACCCGTGGCATCACAACGGGCAGCTATGCGTGCTCAAGTGAGCTTTGTGATATCAGAGCTACCACTCCGACCTAACCTAACCTAGCATTGATAATTTCTGTTGATATACATTTTTCCAAGGCATATAAATGGTCATTTGCTTCTTCTACATAAGGCTTTGATTGAACATATTTTTTTTATTTTTGCAAAAAAATATGCACATTTTCAATTTTAGGTATTTGATCCTCTATTGATTTCCATCTCATCTTCTTCATCACTCAAATTATCATTACATGGAGGCTTTACAATTTTTACAATTTCACTATCAGAAAGGGGCGCCGACGTTAAAGTATTTTCATCTATATTTATATATTCTTCCAAAGACAGCGCTTCCACATTTGTTTGTTCCCACAGTGTTCATAACACCATTTCATTCACATTGTCATCCAAAATCAAAAAATCTTGCTCAAAACCTCAATGACGAAAACAATTGCCAATAGTACTTTGGCTCACATTTTTCCAAGCCTTTATCTATCAGCTGATTAAAGATGTTGAGTTATAATTTAATCTGCCATATTAAATAAAAGTAAAGACTATTGCCGCACTTCCAAGGTATTTCTGAGGGTTCGTTATAAAAAGGCAAAATGTATGAAATTTAATTACTGGGACCATTTAAAATAGTCCCTTTTAACCGAGAATTTCTTTATAAACGAGTTCGTAATAAACGATGTTTTTTGTATGAAAATTGTTATTAAAACGTTGGGACTTGAAAATATGTACGTAATAACCAAGAATTCGTTATAACCGAGTTCGTTATAAACGAGTTTGACTGTATTTACAACAATCAGAATATTTCTGGCAAAAACTCTAAAGAGTAAATAAAATTACCACTACCCTTAATACAACAAGCCAATATGTTTTCACAGACGGCTTTGTTGTTAGACAATGTCAGTTGGCACCCTATTATACTAGAAACTCGTGCACACTTCATTGAATAAGAGAAATTCGATTCGAATTGCTAGTTAATCGCAAGAAAATCAGGCCATTTCTTTAGGGGACTTTAAATGATAATCAAGGTAGGTATTGTGTTGCATTACTAGACGTGAGACTTCAGTTCAAACCCCGGATAAGACATCTCCAACAAAACAAAATATGACAAAAAATATTCTTTCGACAACTTCTTCTCAGCAGATTTCTGGCAAAAACCCTAAGAGTAAATAAAATTGCCATGAAAAGTTTCTTCAAAATCTGTCGTTCGGAGACGACTATAAACTGTAGGTCCCGCCACTTATGGATAAAATTAACGCACACAACATAAGTGGTGTGAGGAGCTAAGGAGTGCGCACAAAAAAAAAATGGGCCTACTTTTAAGCTTATAACTTTTATCATAATTGAAAAAAATGAATACCGTTACAATGTTTTTGTTAGTCATCTGTTTCAAAATCCACGTGCTAAATGTCATTACAATAGCAAAATTAGTTTTTTGAAAATGGGCACCCAACAAGAATGTCGTAAAAAAATAATTGAAATTTTCAATGACCTCTTCAAGTTAAGATATAATTATTGTAAAAATGTAAATATTACTGTAACAATAAAATTGATTAAAAAAAAAAAAAAAAAAAAAAAAAATTTCAATGAAAAACCGCGCCGCTTACAAAAAACGATTGCTAGGCTCGCAGGTGTTAACCAAAAAACAGTTTCTAAGCTAAGAATAAAACAATATAAGGAGTCTTTAAGTATTGAGAGAAAGCGTGGAAGTGGAAGAAAAAAAGGATTTGCCGACCAAAACAAAGCAAGTAAAATAATATGTATTTTTCAAAAGACATCCTAACATGTCTGGAAGAAAAGTGGCTCAAAAAGTTGGATGCTCTGAGACCTTTGTTAGAAAAAAATTTTATACACAAAAGAATTCAAATATTATTTACTTTAATTGAAATATAAAACGAAAAAAATCCGCCACTTAGTTTTATTTCTATAACGAAAAGTGTAAATCCAGTTTTTTTCGTGCGCACTCCTTATGCCGTAATCCTGACAAAAGGGTTATAATGGCCATTAAATGTATGTAAATAAGTATTTAGAGAAGCAATAACTTGATATTACATAATGACCAGCATAAAGCTGTGATTCCAATCCAATTAATGGAACGATCTGGTTTCACGAATTGATCAAAAAATCTAAAAAACCTTCAAGATCTGTGGAAAGCAGCCGGAGTGGCATGGAATGAGATGTGATGATGACAATGATTGTCAGAGGCTACTTGAAAGTTTTCCTGGAAGTTTATAATAATTTGTTATTAAAGAAAAGGAGTGTTTTCACAAAATATAAATAAAAAATTAAACCAAAATGGTGTTTATGCCCTTTTAAAAAAGGGTGTGCTAATTACGTGACCAAGAAACTTTTTGATTTTATGATTTAAAACGTCATTCATTGTTAAATTCTTTCACTGAAGTTCCCATTACTCGATACAGCCCTTAAATAAAATATTTTAAGAAATATTTCATCTTTGTTTGTTACTGAAATAAAAGTTCATATAGATGGGTGTGCTAATTACAAGACCACCATTGTAAATGAATGGACGCATGCATGAATGACTGGGTGGTTTAAGAATATTTCAAAGGTTGACTGGTTGGCTTGGCTTGGTTTGGCTTGGCTTGTCTAGCTGTATTGAGCGGCGGATAGTTATGGAGATTGGATGTCTATTTAGATAGATGGGTAATAAAGAAAACAGTAAAAATATTTTCTTAAATGACATGAAAACTAGAAGAAAGAAAATAACAACAACAACAACAACAGTCTAATAAACAACATAATAAATAAACACATAAGTACACTTTAAAAAAAAAAAAAAATTACAAACAGTTGCCCCCAAAAGAAGAAAAAAACTTTAGGCTGGAAATGCTTCCTTTACTGCTCAACCTAACCTTAGATTAGGCAATCCTGGCAGACGCCATCATACATAATCATTCCCATTTAGACTTATAAGGGATTTAAATATCATTACGCACAAGCAAATTACAATTAAGGCAATAACATCCAGAATCAAAGGCCATTCTGAAGTGAAAGAAGGCGACTAACAATTACTCCAGTCATGGCACGTCATGCATTATATGGGTTCCTAGTCATAATGGATAATTGGAAATGAAAAGGCGAATATTCCGGCCAATGGAACCAGAGTATTACATACGATAAGCTTGGATAACCCAAAGTCTTTCCTTGCCGTTCGCATCTTCCCCCTTTCCACCTTTCCTAAAAACTTGCACCATGCACTGCATGAGTAGGGGCCATCCCCAGAGTGCTGGTTTCATAAAAAAAAAAGTCTTTCAATGCATTCTGGAACAACAAGCGGAGAAAATGGGCGGAATCGTGTCTTCGATTATTGTGGAATAATTCCGACAGTAGGTGGAATAACAAAAATACTTTGAAACAGTCCTACCGAGGAGAGAACCATGGGTATTTTAAAACTTAATAAGGGCAACCTAAGCACCTATGGATATAGTCGCCGTAGTCTAGTAGGTAGTGTGTTGGCTTATTAGACGTAAAGCCCAGGTTCGTATCCCTGGTCAGGCATCAAAACGAAATATAAAAAAAAATTTCTTCGGCGACTGCCTCTCAGCAAATTTCTGGCAAAAACTCTGAGAGTAAATAAAATTGCCATGAAGAGCTTCTCAAAAATCTGTCGTTCGGAGTCGACTTTAAACTGTAGGTCCCGCCACTTATGGATAAAATTAACGCACACGACATAAGTGGTGTGAGGAGCTAGGTCGAAATCGTGACTGAAGGGTTGTAATGACCAATTATGTATGTATGTAAGCACCTATGGGCCTTTGTTGCAATATCTTTCCGGTGCGGTCTCCATTTCAGTTTACAATCCAGGATAACACCCAAGTATTTCATCTGGTTGGTTAGCCTATTCTGTTGGTTAAGAAAGCGAGGGCTATCATATGATAATTGTTCACATTCAGATCCCTTGGGCGTGCCCAATTGTAACTACCTACCTACTTGGCGAAGATAAACCTTAAAATTAGGAAGAAATGGTTAACACTTCCTAGGCAGGAGAGGATACCTATTCAACCAGCACTTTAATGATCGAATATTATAAGAGAGAACGAAGCAGTTCGTTTTTCTCTCCCGTATTTTATGGTCTCGGAAATTTTACAAGAAACCAAAGATATTTATTTCTTCAAGTGTATTCCACTGATAAACACCAGACATATTTACTATCCCAGGCATACTTATATTGTATTGACTAGATTGGCTATATAAGCAGACAGACAATCATATAAACTGATAGACAAATGATCAGACAGTTACGACAGACAGAGAGAGAGACAGAGAGAGAGAGAGAGTGAGACAAATAAACATATTTAATGTAAATGTACCGCTCAAGTAGTTTATTTTTTCTTTCTATTTTCCACGACTGTGTGGAAAACCGTAAGATTGTCTTACAATAGACGAACAACAACAACAATATCGTAGACAAAAACAATAAAAACACAATCATAACAGCAGCGCGACAATGATGACAACAATATTGACATTTTTACTATCAACATACAGGCTGGCACAATGGCCAGCCATACAGTTAGTTGGTAGGGTAAGCCATAAGAAATTGGTCAGTTGTTGTAGAGGAGGAGCTCTTCTAAGTGAGAAACGTAAGTATTCTATTCACTATTCTAGCACTCTAAACTTAAAACCGAATTGAACTTAATGACCTCCATAGATTCTTTGGAAAATTAACACAACTTATGGTGTCTTCTTTATACAATCACACGGCAACTGGGACATATGTATTGATATTCCAGGTGACTGAAGAGCGAATGAACTAACCAGACGTGGCACAGTAATCGAAATCTTGGAAAGTGTAGAGCTCACCTTTGAAGACCTGCAAGCTTATCATTAACAATGTGGTAATGGATTCAGTTATCAAGTAAGTATCTTTGGATATGGGATAGATAGCGTAGCAAATCTGGCCAAAGCTCATTAGAGGGCGCATAGAAAGTTTACTTAGCATGTTGATTGAAGTCTTTACCACACATTGTGTGAGTGAGCTTTTAAGAAATTCGGTGGTCTTGAAAACGACTTCTGCAGCAGCAGTATTGGCGATGAAGAAGAGGGAATTGTTGTTTATCTTTTAAGTACAAGCTAAGCCTTATGCTTCTTATGCTATGTTCGCACGAGCCTTCGAATTACTTCGCTCTCTGTTTTGAATTACTTATATCAATTATCATGTTCACACGGCAACTTTGTAATTCTCTTTGACAGTTCTTCTTCTCTTCTTCTTTTTATTGCTAAATTATTTGCTGCAAAATTGTGTTAATAATGGAAAAAAAAAGCTACAAATGCTTTTTCTGTAGATTCAACAGGTTTTCTACACAAATAGTGGCTTCCTCCGCTAATTTTTCGAATAACTTTCTAATAAAAAATACTTTTTTTAAAATGTTTTTTTTTTTGGATTCCATTATTGTTTACAATATTTATTTGTTTATATATTTTGTGCTTTGACAGCTGGTGATGGCAAAAATGCGATAAAATTTAGAGATTACATTGATTTTTAAGTAATTCACAGGGTAATAGAAATGGAATTACATACAATTTGGGTAATTCGCTCACAAAATTTTGTATGGCGAATTACGTAATTCAGCACATAATGGGATGTTGAATTACGAATGAGAGAACGAATTACGAAAAATTTCTGCCGTGCGAACATGGCATTACATTTTCTTACTTAATTGGCCATTTAACAAACAGATTTACGGATTTCAGCCTGCCTTAACAAATCCTTCTAGGCGGCTCTGCTTCTTGGGCGCCTTCGTCAATTGGTCACACCAATCTATGACGCGGTTTCCCCAATTTGGTCCTATCAACGCAGATAAGATGGTCGTCCTTTACGCCGATTTTCGCTAATCCCCATATCAAATACCCGTCCTTTCGGAAAATCCTCTTCTATCCAAACGAAATGGCCGAGCCAGTGCAGTAGCTGAATGCACAACATCCATGTCGTTGTGGAATTCATTGTTTAATCAGACGCGGAAATCATCGTGATATCGCACTGGATCATTTATATCACGTAGAACTTTTATTTTGAATACTCTCAAGGCTGCTGCATCAGTGCTTAATAGTGCCCATGCCTGTGCGCCATAAAGAACCACGCAGAGAATGAGCGACTTGTAGGAGTATTAGTTTTGTCGTACGAGAGAGAGATCTCTGCTACTCAACTGCCTATTGAGGCCATAGTAGCACCTGTTGGCAAGAGTGCTCCTACACTTGATCACCACACTGACTTCATTTTTGGTGGTAACGACGGAGCCAAGATAAATAAATTCCTTCACTTTGTCGGGGGTCGCCGTGGTCTAGTAGGTAGTGTGCTGGCTTATTAGACGTAAAAGCCAGGGTTCGAGTCCCAGGCCAGACATCAAAAAAAATAAAAAAATACAAAAAGTATTTTTTCAGCGATTTCTTCTCAGTTTCTCAAAAAATCTGTCGTTTGGAGTCGACTTTAAACTGTAGGTCCCGCCACTTATGTATAAAATTAACACACACAACATAAGTTGTGTGAGAAACTGCGGGCTTCTTGGGGACGATTGCCTGTAGACTGTCTAATGGTGAAGGTATAGCACTGGCCATTTTATAGTCACCTAGCAGCAACTCGTTTCCTTGCAGTTCGCATCTTCCCCCTTTCCACCTTTCCTAAAAACCTGCACAATCCATCCCCTGAGTGCTGGTTTCATAAAAAAAAAAAATAACTTAGCGGCCGTAATCTGGCATCCAACACGCCGCATGTTGCTACTTTTCAACAACATTTACTTCGTTTTGGCCTCATTAACTGCCAGACCCATCTTAACAGACTTCTGTTCAAAAGCGCTAAAGGCAGCAGTAACATGTCGCTTAGGGCGCCGTACTCGACACTTTTGTGGAAAATAGTGCCACTACGATGCACTTCCGCCTTTTGCAGAACACTCTTCATGACGAAGTTGAAGTGGGCGCATGCTAGAGGACTTGCTTTGTCTGGAACCTCACACGGTATTAAAAGATTCGGGGAGGTCCATTTCTATCTTGACAGAGCTGCATAAGTTGCTCAACTTCATTTACATAACAATATCAGCTTTAATGATGCTTAAACCCTGCACTTATGTACGAAATACAGTTTGTCGCAGGTCGCATGATAAGGGACGGCCTTGTTTGAAACCTCACAAGGTATGAAAAGGTTCGGAGAGATTCTTTTCTACCTTGATGTGAAGTATGCAGACAATCTTAATGATCTGTCTATCGTTCAGGGACCTTAGAAGTAGAAATGCTTTCATCCAAAGCTTAGAATAGATCCAGAGCTAGGGGCAAAGGATGGCTGTGTCACCACAATGGATCATGTGCGGGAATTGTGGTGGGCCTAAGTAAGGTTGTAAGCTACCTATGCACAGCACCTTGCCTATGATGTTGAGATGATGAAGGGAGTAAATCTAGGATAGTAGTGGATATATTACTAAAACACCTTTAATAGGCCCTCAAAGGAAAATATTATAAGGTTTGCTTAACATCAAGGCTGCCTTCCAAAATGTATCAATACAAAGTTTGTGTGCAGTTCTACTACTGTATATAAACTATGTAGATATGCAAAGTAACCAAACAATGCATCAACTATAAATCCGATACCTGATTGATTTTTGACTGCGTTAAAAATACACATTGGCGACGTTTTGAAATAGAATACATTGTATATATTTTGTACAGCGGCATTATGAAACACGATACTTTGTTCAAACACAAAGCAACTAACATTTTGGAAGGCAGCCCAAGTGTTTGCGTTGAAACCCGAGAAAAAATTTTACTTTAAAGGATATTCACACAACAATTTGAATGTTTTTATTATGAATACTTCATTCAATTCATTAATTCATTAATTCATATACATATGTTTACATAAATACAATGAAAATCTACATGAAAATATAGCAAAACTATAAGGTCCGCCAAATAACTTTTTTTTTTGGAAAATGTTTCAAAAAAAAACTACTGAATATTTTCTCAAATTTCTTTTTTTATTTGAAACTACAATCCTTCCGGTTAATAATGGAAAATAATTTCAATCAAATGGCTGTCTCGGCTGGCCATGCAGTAGCCTACACGATCGGTCCAATTTTTAAGCACATTATCGATTGTGTGCAGCTGTATTTCACCAATGGCTTCACAAATATTGTCCTTTAAAGCGTCAATTGTCTCTGGCTTGTTGGCGTAACACTTATCTTTGACGGCACCCCGCACAAATAATAGTCCAACGGTGTCAAATCGCAGCTTCGAGGTGGCCAAACGACATCAGCTCTGCGGCTGATAATGCGGTCTTCAAAAACAGGGCGCAAAATATCGAGTGTTGCTTCGGCTGTGTGGCACGTAGCGCCGTCCTGCGGATATTGTTGCCAATATCCTTCTCTTCAATTTTTGTGAACAAAAATTCGTTCAACATGGCCCGATAACGATCGCCATTGACTGTAACGGCCACTCCTTGCTCATTTTCGAAGAAAAATGGCCCAATTATGCGCCTCTGGACCAAAATCCGCACCAAACAGTAACTCGTTTTGGGTGCGTTGGCTTTTCAATGTATGCGTGCGGGTTTTCTGTGCCCCAAATGCGACAATTTTGCTTGTTTACATACCCGCCAAGATCAAAATGAGCTTCATCTGAAAAGATGATTTTTGTTTGCCAAAATCGGCATCTTCTGTAAGTCGATCGCAGGCCCACTTAGCGAAGCGAAAACGCGAATACACAACCATATTCGTTCAGCGGAAGGATAAAACTAATTATCTGTCAAATCAGACATGAGCTAAGTGTTACCATTAACGAAATAAGCACTAGTTGAAAAAAAAACGTTAGATGGCGGACCCTATAGAAGCAGAAGAGAACAAAAAAAGGAGAGATAGAGAGAGAGAAGCATACTTTAAGAAAGAAATTGATTAACGAACTGATTTGTATCGCATTTAAATTGTTCAGAAACCCATTAAAAGAATTTAAGCGACAAAAGCGGCCCACAAAGATCAGCTTCTAATAAAGAAGAACCCGACAAAATTTTTACGTTTTATTTTTTTTTTTAAGGCTGATATTGTTTTTATGACAAAATCCAATAAAACATTCAACAGAAAAACCAAAAGGAGAAGAGAAAAATTTTAAATAGAATTCCAAGAATTCTTTACTAAATATTGTATAATAAAGTAATTTTAACGTTTCTATGGTTAGTTATACTGTTTTTCTGTTTAACGATTAAATAATAAAGAAAAGAAAAGAAAAAAAAAGAAAAACGAATGCATTCCCGGGGAAAATTTATTACAATTCTATGGAATACAGTGCGTATGTATGTTTCGATGGATGGTTGGATGGACGAAGACTGCATAAATTAAATGGCAATTAAAAGAGTGAAGTTTGAATAAATAACGAATGATCATATTAACGACGGTGGTCACTTTTGTTTTTCTACTTGTTTGGGGGGGGGGGGAAATCTATTAAAAACCTTTATTAGTTTGAGATTGTTTTTGTGTTTGTTGTTATTGTTTTCTTCTTTTTCTTCATTAATTGGAGTAGAGAAGGTGGCAAATGGGGATAAACAGATAATAACAGAAATGGGGAGTCATATTGATGAATGTCTTTGAGACGCCAGTTAATTAATGTCGTTAAGAAGGCGGGCCAAAAGAAATTGAATTATGTGCGCCCTACAACACTAAAGAGAATACTATGCCATGGCTACATGCCTAGTACTCTCAAATATAGCTTAGTAATCTCGAATATATACATATAAAGGGTGATTTTTTAGCTATTATCTTTTTGGCAACACTGGTTTAAACAGCTCACGCACGTTTCGTGTTTTGTTTCACTGTCAAACATCTTCAGTTTGGTCTATAATTTAACCATGAATCGTCTTACAAACGAACAACGCTTGCAAATTATTGAATTTTATTATCAAAATGAAGATCCACTTCTTTATAGAAAAATAGTGTTCAGCGATGAACCTCATTTTTGGTTCAATGGATACGTAAATAAGCAGAATTGTCGATTTTGGAGTGAAGAGCAGCCAGAAGCATTGCAAAAGCTACCAATGCATCCAGAAAAAGTCACAGTTTGGTGCGGTTTATGGGCTGGTGGCATCATTGGACCGTACTTCTTCAAAGATGCTGCGAATCGTAACGTAACTGTGAATGATGAGCGCTACCGTGAGATAATATCCAACTTTTTTTTGCCCAAAATGCAAGTGCTTGACTTGCATGACATGTGGTTTCAACTAGACGATGCCACATGCCACACAGCACACGTAACAATGGACTTATTGAGAGGCGAGTTCGGTGAACATTTTATTTCACGTTCGTGACCGGTCAATTGGCCGCCTAGATCGTGCGATTTAACGCCTTTAGACTATTTTTGGTGGGGCTATGTTAAAGCTCATGTCTATACAGACAAGCCCGCTTCAATTGACGCATTGGAAGACAACATTGAAGCATTTATTCGTGAAATACCGGCCGAAATGTTGGAAAGAGTATGCCAAAATTGGACTAAGCGGATGGACCATTTGAGGCACAGTCGCGGTCAACATTTGCTTGAAATAATCTTCAA
Source organism: Sarcophaga caerulescens (assembly GCA_927399465.1). NCBI lineage: Eukaryota > Metazoa > Arthropoda > Insecta > Diptera > Sarcophagidae > Sarcophaga > Sarcophaga caerulescens. The sequence continues at coordinate 89,503,822 of OV656867.1, forward strand.
ACATTAAATTATATGGACCGTACTATCGATTCAAATAAAGATTTCATGCATTTTTCTGAATTTTATGTGTTTTTTTTTTTGAAAAATTTTCCTATAGCTCTTAAAAAATCCCCCTATATTATCTAAAGGTAGACGCGCGGCATATTGGATTTCAAATTACGGCCGATAACTATACTTTCGATATAGTCAAGCAATTTATTTATCTTGGCTCCGCCGTTACCATCAAAAATGATTTCAGTCTGGAGATCAAGCGCAGGATCACTCTTGCCAACAGGTACTAGAGTTTCAATAGGCAATTGAGTAGCAATGATCTCTCTCGTACGAAAAAACTATTACTCCTCAAGACGCTCATCCTCCCCGTGCTTCTTTAGCGCGCAGAGGCATGGACCCTATTAAGCACTGATGCAGCAGCCTTGAGAGTGTTCGAGAGAAAAGAGACCCTTGGTTGGTCTCCTCATCTTCAACCTACCTACCTACCTTCCTACCATATATTCCCTGAACATAGTATCTCGTATATTATATTCACATATCATATTTACATATTGTAATTCACACATTAGTATTGAGTAAATTATTGCCAAAATTTTTTGAGTGTAAAATAGAAATTTTTTTAATTAAATTATCACCAGCATTTGCTATTTGGTTTCTCTTTTTTTTTTAATCAAATTAAATTTACCAAAGGAAAAGAGAGCAAAATAAACCAGAATCTCTTGCGTTCGTTCTCTTCTCTTTTTGTTTATGAGATTAAAACTTAGAAAAAAGAAAACAACAACAATTATACTCTATATAGTGTTGTTGACAAAATCATACAGGAAAAATACAAAAAAACAAACAAAACAACGCAAAATAACAATAAAAAATTTAAATATTTTTTTTTTCATTTTAACCACAAAAGAAAACAACAACAATAACTATCACGTAAACAAAATCAAAATGAAAGAAATGTCGTCAATGGATACGACGCCTAAACGAAATACGATCGTTTGACCAATTAAATTAAACCAATTTCCCTGCTGAGCATAGATAACAATAATAATAACAACCAACGTCCCATAGTGCTGATAAACACAAGAAAAAAACAAAACAGAACAGAGTCAAAAAAAAAAAAACAAAACAAAACATAGGGCAATAAAAATAAAATAATAAAAATATACTAGAATTTATAAAATATCAAATAAAGAATAACAACAAAAACAAAATGAAAAGAAAAAGTAACACGATTATACTAAAAAAAAAAACAAAGCAAAACAAAACAAAACTACACACAGTCACTCAAGTTAACCAGCCAGTGTTTAAATTAAATAAAAAGCGATGAGAAATCGATCGATCGACACGATACGTAACACGATTATTATTATTGACAAAAAAAAAATACCAACAAAAACAATAATACAAACAAGCATGTGTATTTGATCGAACCGACCGAAATGCCAATACGATCGTTGGCTAAATGTAACTCTCGCTACTCTCAGGCATAAACGCACACGTACGCACGCACACACACACACATAGAAGTAAGCCCACTCGCAAAAGCTTTTACGTTCGTTTGAAATCTCTCTCGCACACATGCGACGATTACATTTCGTTTCGTTTGATTTCTGCTGCTTATTCATATGCAAATAAATTTGGAGCATTTTTATGTGTTTTGTTTTCGCTTAAAATACGAAAAAAAAAAACAATAAAAACACATGAAATGGCAGAAATAAACGCCATTTTGTTTTAATTTTTTTGTTTTTAATTCGTAAATAAATTTTATTTAGAGTGCGATGTTGGCGGGGGTGAAGATGTATGCCCCTTAGGTGGTAGCGAATATCAAACGGCATGGTTTTTAAATTTAAAAGTCAGATCTTTAGCACGTTTTGCTACACTTAACCTTCAAAATTGAACAGATCTACTATTTTATCCTACATAATGTCATGTATTGACGTCAACAACTATGCAATATTCCGATATTTTAATTAAAAAATGGAATTCGCGATCGGTAGAAAGGACTCCAAATTGTAATTCTAATTGCATCTGGCAGCATTCAAAACTTAACCTCGTTAGAAAACTGTAGTAAAATGACTTTACTTACTTAGTTTCTTAAATGGTCATGGCAACCCTTTAGTCAGGATTACAACCTAGGATCTCATGAACTGAACAACAGTTTCGAGAAAGTTTTCATTGCGAATTTTCATGGAAGTCCCCAAAAGAAATATTTTTTCATATTTCTTTTTTTTTTTTGAGACGTCTGACCAGAGTTTTGAACCGTGGCCTCATGTCAAATAAGCCAACACACTATGTACCTACTAGACTACAACGACATGCAAAATATCATTATTCAGCGAAAAGTTTGAAGACAAGTGAAAATTGCCAACATAACCGCCCTATTTTACTTTTTTTTTTATTGATGAAAATTTACAAAATGGCTCTAGGGCTGCCTGAAAAAATAAATACAGTTTACGAAGACAACGCCGATGGGTTTTACTTGGGTACCTGTCCGTAAAGTAGGGGGTGGGTTTATGTCAAGGGTTGCAGGAGAAAAAGAACCACTTTGCGGAGGTCCTTAAAAATTAATCAGATTTACTTGAAAATTGTTATTCAGGGGTTTTTGGGGTCGCTGATTACAGATCTTCATTCAGATTTAAAAAATTCAAAATGGCGGATCCAATATGGCGGTCGAGGATTATAAAAATTAATCACATTTACTTGACCGCCATATTGGATCCACCATTTTGAATTTTTTAAATCTGAATGAAGATCTGTAATTAATTAATTAAGGACCTCCGCAAAGTGGTTCTTTTTCTCCTGCAACCCTTGACATAAACCCACCCCCTACTTTAAGGGTGCATGCAAACAATTTGGCTTTGGGCTCATTTTAAAGGGCAAAGATCAATTGTCAATTTCTGATAATAGCAATGGTTCTAGCACGTCAGTGTTTAGATCTACAATTCTTCAAAAATGGCCAAAAACACTATTTTTAGGGGTTTCAGCCCCCTTTTTCTCGAAAACCTGACAACCTAGCAACATCCACTTTACTTGTGTGCCGATCTTTCTCAATTTTCTGCATAATTTTATTGAATTTGAATTGAATCGTTAACAACAAAATTATCAGATCGCAAACGTGCTAAGCATATCCCAGCTGTTTTTCTAGTGACACTCATTGTCTTCGTAAACTTGCCGTGACCCAAAGATCGGAAGGAGTTTTAGATAGGCTCCGCTCCTAACCAAGGGGGAAGTCATGTCGAAATACATGGCTTCGAATTGGTACTCAGGTGTAACAGTCTGTTACATCTGGGGGCTTTGGTAGACGCATTGTATTTCACAGATTCGTGTTCAGCGCGCAAAATGCCTTCGGGAACACCTGGAACCATCTTGGTTGCAAAACCCATGCAGGGCTGTGTTATCAATGAAGGAAGTTATTAATCTGATCAGATTTTTAACGCTGATGGGACGCGACATTATATTGGAAAAAAAACTACCTTCATGTTGAAAAATTAAAGGCGTCGTCAGAGGTTTAAACTTTCAAAAGAACGTATCACGGTTCATGTGTGCAGCAATCTATCAGGGAGCCTGGTGATTAAACCAATGCTAATAAATCGTTCTTTAACTCCCCGTGTAATGAGAAACATTAATAAGACCCAATTACCTGTATTCTGGTTAATCTAATAAAGTTTGGATGACTCAAGCTGGTGTTATAATTGTTTTATCACGGCAGTGGAAACCTACACGATGAGAAAAAATTTGTATTTCAAAGAAATTGCTTAGCTTCCTCTAGAGTGGTTTTAGTGGAGTTAGAAAAAAAAAAAAGCTACAATCGAAAATCAATGTGAATATGTACCAAGTGTGGAAGACATTTTGCCCATTAAGAGAAGACAAGTTAGGCAACTCATATCTGACAATGAAGATGAATGTTGAAAAATTACATTCAAATCATTTTACAAGTCTTTCTTATTTTTATTTCAGTGATTTTTTATCAATCTTTATATGAACTCTTTAATTTATCTTGTCTTTTGTATTTCTTGATTTCAATATAACGCGGTAGGGTTGTAATGACCAATTATGTATGTATGCATATGACGCGGTACGAATGATGTGATTTGTTCTAATTCCGAGATGCTTAAAGCGCGGTTTCCATATAACGCGGTAGACGGTTTCCACCGAACACACTACGAATTAGCCTGGTTTGTACGGTTAAATCCGAATTTCTTATAGCGCGGTTTCCATACAACGCTTTACGCACTCACCGCGTTATAATAGGGTTGACTGTAATTACAATGATTGACAGCATAGCTGAAGGAGCTAAAGACTCAACAAATGTGTAACGCTGTCATTACCAAGTACTCTGAGGATTAGGCAAAGCATTGACAAAATATTTTTCTTGTTCGAAAAGAATCTCATCTTAAAGGGAGACAAAAGAAAGGAAAAGTTTCAAAATTATTGCTTCTGTTACGACTAACTGATCACCACCCACCCACATTACACTTCTAAACCTAGCAATAACAAGGACAATTTACCACACAGTATTTTAATTTGGCCAAGTAGCATTCCTTAACTGTTTTTTTTTTATTTTAAAATATTTTTCCATTAAAAAAAAAACCAAATAAAATAAGCGAAAAAAGGAAGAAAAAAACTTGGCAGACAAACTTACAAAAATCAGTGAATTGAGTTCATTCGCTCCTTTCAATGCTCGAACGGATATTTTTTTCTCGTTTTCCATTATTATCGTTGTCATTGTTGTTGTTGTTGTGCTGGTGGTAGTTGACTCGTTAAGTCGGCATGCTCAGAAGCTACAAAAAGAACGAGAGAAAAAAAATTAAACTAAGACTGGTTAAAAGTAACAACAACAGCAACAGTAAATAAAACAAAACAAAAAAATAAATAAAACATAAGTGTATAGCAATAATAATAATAACAACAACACCACCACGTTAAAGATAGTTTTTCTTATGTTTTCTAAAGACGTACTACTTACAACAATGAGCGAGTGAGAGTGACAGAGAGCGAGAGAGAGTACCAAGGGCAAGGAGCAAAGTCTTGTGAGACGAAGCCAACAACGACTGATGATTGCACTCTCTGTTCGTCCGAATGCATGTGCATGAATGTATGTACGTACTCGTACGTCTTGTCTGGTCGTTTGAATGAATTGAATTTCGAGCCGAAACGAAGTTAAAGACCTAAAAGACAGAGACAGACAGACAGACAGACAGACGTACGGACAGTGGTTGGTGTAGGGATGGACAGACATCGTTTTTAATGTATCGCAATTCCAAGAATTTAGGAAGAGGAACGTGAGAAACTTTGTTTTTGTTATTTTCATTTCATTTCGGGTTTTAGAAAAATTGTGTTTTTTTTCTTGCTTTCTTCACCACTTCTTCGGTTTTATACGTCTGGTCTTAGTCTTCTTAACACACACTGTCGTTTCTGTTTTTTTTTTTCTTTTATTGTATTGTATTGTAGTTCCAGTTGTAGTTGTTGTCAAAAATTTCATCTTCAATTTGGCGTTGCGTCTGGGTTTATATGTATGTATGTACGTACACACACATCGTGCCTCAAATGCACTCACTCGCACTCACTTGCACAAACACTGGCTCACCCACAAAATGTACGTGTAAGTGCGTATGCGTAGAATGTTGTTTTGGAATTTCTTGTTCGTTTGTAGTATGAATGAAGAAGTGACAGAGTGTAAAAGAATTAATTCTTTAAAGTGACATAAAAAAATTTCTTCAGAAGAAACTGAACACGTGATATTTTTTTCAGCTAAGTATCCTAGACTGATAGTTTTACCATCTGGCATTGCCCCACAACAAGGCCTCCTATAAACCTGTACTGGGAGTAGTCGTGAGGAACTTTTTCTTAAAAACTTGGTACTGCCAAATCGTCCCATAAGGGTTTGTATGAATGAATTACACTGTCCTCGACGTGTATAGGCGCTTAGCTATAATATGTCAGGCAAACGTGGCCAATTCCAGGATGCTGTTCGGTGTTTTGGACAACTCCCTGTGTAGTATTTGATAAGCACCCCTTCTAATATGGCTTAACGCCATACAGGCATCAATTATGTTTTCTGGTGTTTCTCTCTCCTCATCTAATAATCTAGTCATAGGGCTTGAAGCGATTCCTATTCTGAT